>BTPG01000001.1:227723288-227728139 GCA_036245525.1 Semisulcospira habei | reverse complement strand
GTGTCTGGGGTAGAATGAGTTAAATAAGCCTAACACATGGGGCCAAGACATAAAGCTAAGACCATTTAGCAACACACATCCAATATCAAGAGCTACAGGCAGTGCAGACAGTAGGGAGAGTTTTCAAAAGGCAAATACAGGTGAATGGACAAAGCAGACCTGTTTACCACCTGGGTGCAGTCAGTGTACTTTCAACTGACTAAATGTGTACTTTGGACCTCACATGTGTATTTCTTCACAAGCCAGTGAGTTGTCAGTTCCTCTCTGTCTTCCCCTCCCTCTCCGACAAAACATCTTCAGACCGCTCAAATTCTTTGTGTCCCGGCCTTACTTTCGATGTGTCCTTTGCAGTCGTAGCTGCCGGTATGCCCGACCGAAAGGTCTGAGTCGCAAAGGGTGCAACGAGCATAACTGGGTCCTTTTTGGGAGCGAACAAGCGTCAGACATTTATCCATGTGAATGTTCAGGAACACCTTCTCTTCTTCTGCGATTGACTTTTTGTGTAAAAGTCTGATTCTAAAAATGTGTATCCGAAATGAATCGAAATGTGTATTTTTGTGTATACATGTGTACATGTGTACCCCAAAGCAAAATTGTGTACTTTAATACACCAAATGTGTATGGTAAACAGGTCTGCAAAGGGTAGACAGAAACACATGCCCCAGAATAGAGAGAAAAACCCACCCTGTGGGGCTGACCAGGGTGACCCTGAGAACTAAAAACTGGCAATACAGTAAAAAGCGACACTTCAGTTGCACATTCCTAAAGACCTGTTTGTGGACGTTTGTTCTTCGAATCGCGAGGCAGTTTTGCAAACGAGGATTGAAATCTGGCGCCATTTTTGTTTTTAAAAAAAAGTCAACTGATACTGTGCATGCATGTGGCAAGTTAACACATGTCAGAAAGAAAGAAAAAAAAAGAAGAAACAAAATCGCGTGGCAGATTGACCTTGTAATGGGGTTATTGAACGAATTCCTTTCATTGAACAAGAAAGCTTTTGTTAAAATCGTGGGGTTCTATTATCATTTACTACAAGACTCAACGGTCAGAGCGGAGAGGAAGACACGGACTGAGCCACGGTTCAAGCAGACGCCTTATTTTTCTGGGCCAAACGGGTATCGGGGATTGGAGGCATCTCTCAGTTAAATAACTGCACTGAACAAGTACATTTGGGCGTGCTCTTAACTAAGAAATATTGCATAAAGTACCTCTGCAAACGCGAAAGAATGTCCGGTGACCGTTGGAGGCGAAAGACGTTTAAGCAAGGGAAACAACTCCGTTCGTTCATCGGTGTTGGACCATTCAAATTGATCTGAAAACAATCCGGCCGCTTCCGTGTCCACACACAGGCCCAGGGCATCCCTGAAACACAACCATGAAGTAAATCTGTTAAAATGGGGACATCGTATTTTGATATTTTTTTTCTGACTTTTGAATGAAAGATAATACAGAAACAACCCTCAGAAAAAATGGGTGTCTGATTCGGTCACCCAGAATTCCACACCGACCCATTTCAAATAAGGATGGTAAAGAAAGTAACCCATTTCAGTGATTTGGTGTACGCACACACACACACACTTACACACACACACACACACACACACACACACACACACACACACACACACACACACACACACACACACACACACACACACACACACACACACACGGCGCTTGACACCAAAAAGACGTTCTCTAGCAAGGTTTGCGTAACTAGACGTGACGTCTTTTTATCGTGTTACTTCTTTGCCAGAATTTCTGCACCGCACGCCAAAAACGTCACGTGCATGCTTTGGAATGCCCAGCCCCATTTCAAAGTCTGCCGTATTTTCAATACGGTAAACAAAAAGAAAGGTTTAACTTATTCAGCCCCGACACGCAACAGCAAGACATGGTTCGAGCATTTTAAGTCAAGGGTGGTGCCAGAATAGCTTGGCGCCCATAGGAGCCAAGCTTATTCTGGCACCACCCTTTAACTATCATGCTCGATCTGTCTCTAGAATTGTAATACAGTTCTTTAGAGGTCAATTTCAAAATTTGGGAATTTCGGTCCTGGGGTAGAATGTGTTACAGTTGATTATCATGTGTCCGCGATATGACAGAGTAATGTGTATACAACGTACAACGTATATCCGCTAACAGTTGTCACCATAACAATCATGTAATGTAGCTGCAATACCCTTATGTGCATGTACGTATTTTCTCCATACTCGGTGTAGGAGACAGGAATAACGTCTTGAGGTTTTGGCCATATTCGGTGCACAAGGTAGAAGACCTTCAGCCAGATCTGAGAATGGATGCTCCTACATTTTGTATAGAACATAAATAAGCAATACATGTATAACATACTCGAATTCTACCTTGTCTTTGTGGACTTTTTTCAGCAAACATTACTCATTAGTATTACAGACCATGAACCTAAGTTACGTAGGTAATTTTTGACATATCTAAATCTACCTCAGCAAATGAAGTTAATTAGATTCCATGTCTGTTATACTACTCGGTCATGCTCAGCCAAATATTTTTGTGTAATACCAGTACATCAGCGAGATGTGGTCTTTGTAAGGAACCATGTGTCCCAGGAGGTCACTGTTACTGATCCTGCTGGTGGCGGTGACCGTGACGACGGTCTGTTGTCATAGCGTCTTGACCAACGAACAACTGACTCACGAGAATGCACCACTGGACAAGAAGGTCAAGACACTGGAGGAGGAGAGGGTGAAACTGACTTTAGGGCTGGAACAACTTAAGGAAAGACTAACAGAAAAAATGGACTCTCTTTGGCGGAAGTTGGACAGTCTGGTTACAGACAAAGCGGGACATGTTGAAGGGACGGTGAATGGGCGTTATCAGACAGGTAAATATTCAAGATTCAAATCCATAATCCCTGCCTTCAGCCTCTTAACCCCTTCACTGCCGAGAAAATAGCTGAACAAGATCCAACTGCAAGAGACATAGATCCGTATGAGCCCACGCGACTGCGGGGACTCATGATGATCTATGCCTTTTGCTGAGACCAATTTGTATCCATGTTTCCTGGACAGTGTTGGATTTTGGTCGTTGAATGAACCAAGATTTTAGAAACAGAACTGTATGTATGGTGTACGTACAGTGGCAGGGAAGGTGTTAACCTCCTTGTGCATGCAGCTGCCTGTACTACAGAACTGATAGCTGCATGCACAAAGGGTTAATATTGTGTCAATAAAAGGTGCTCGTCGGACATATGTAGTGGGGTTTCCAGTTTTACACCAATCATTTTTGCACCTGCAACAGACGATTTCGCTTCCTTGCATGTGTGTCCGGGCTTTTAATCCACCGTTTTCGTCAAAACACGTTTAGTGTTGACTTGCTTCTGATTTCCGGACAACGTCTATTTGCAATGTATTGTCTTACAATAATACAAACAGATAAGTGAGAAGAACGACGTTATCGTTATTTTAATTGTTCAAGCATCGTGTTTGTCTTTGGTCGTTTCGGTGATTTTAGGAGTTTGAATTGCATAATTAATTTTAAACGCTAACCGATGAATTGAATCAAGGGCGAACAGTAGCATTTCGTCGCCAGACAGCATCCGATGGCGAATTGCAGATGATGGCCAATGCTTCATTCCTTGGCTTATAGATAGTGTAATAGCTTGGTATGGTCAACGGCTACTTACTTCCCGACTCTGAGCACTACCTACCCTGTACATCTTCCTACAACACTGCTTTATTTTATTTTCCACCAAAATGAAAACGCATATAGGCTACTACTTATGATAGTCAAGAGCTCATTGGAGACGCGCCGCATACAAATACGCGGCTGTCCGCCGCGCATCCGGATGCGGCACGTCTGGAATGAGTTATCCCTTTGGTTGTCGGTCTCATGTTTGGTCGAGGTGATTTTTAAAGGAATCATCTTGACCAAACGAGCGTTCAATAGGGGAAAGGTTTATCACCCTTGTGCACGTAGCCATCGGCACTGTTTAGAGTACTGATGGCTACATGCACTAGGGATTGTTTTGTGCCCAGAGCCCAAACCGAACAGCTGTGTGGAAGTGATGAAGTTTGACACGGCCAGCGGAGTCCACACGCTGAATGTAAACGGATATGACATCACCGCCTACTGCGATCAGACTACCAATGGAGGAGGCTGGACGGTGGGCCCTATTCTTTTTCTACATAAGAATTTACCTCCTACAGCATGCAGCCACTGGTACTGGCGGCTGCAGGCACAAAGGGGGAAAAAGGGGAGAGGGTGGGGGTAAATTTAGCATTATTATTATTAACAATATAGTATACACAATAAACATGCGGTTTTACATTGCCATAAATGGACATGCACGTTCTGCAATATGTGTTGAGATTCCAATAACGTAGTAATTAACATAATATAAAAGTTAATGACACACAAAACAAAACAAAACAACAACAACAACAAAAACAAACAAACAAACAAACAAACAAACAAACAAAAAACGAAAGCATTTCTGTTTCTCCTTCTTTGTTATTTTTTGTTGTTGTTTTCTACTATTCTAGTTAAAGCGATTTGCTAAAGGGCGGACTTTGACTACTAACATTTTCCGACGCAACCTTTTCTGAATGTTATATTGCCTTAGCTAGGAATTCTACATCTTACAATCTACGTGAGTATGCACAACAGAGGTTTTCTGCTGCCCCTTGTTCGAATTGGTAGAACTCTCCTACGTACAAGCGAGAAGAATAGCAGAATGGTCTTTCTTTTTGCGACATTCAAACTTCATCCTTTTTCCAGCATTATTCTAAGGCCTATACTAAAAACGTTCATTATTCAGGAGACATTGCAGGCTATTTAACTTTTTCACTGCCGAGAAAAAAGAACACCGCCCAG
>BTPG01000001.1:227680788-227718288 GCA_036245525.1 Semisulcospira habei | reverse complement strand
ATCTAAAACTTTCTGCCCGCTTTTTGTTGGCAATCTTCAGGGACCCCGAACAACACGCCATTGAAATAATAGATTTTTACCGAACTGCGCATTATTTTTTAGTATTTAACTTTGCTAGTGCTAGTGCTATTTTTAATGGACATGGACTTCCAGCTCTCGCTGATTTCGTCCGGGGGGAGGGGCGGGGAGGTGGGCCAGGGGGGTGGGGGAGGGTGTCAATCTGGCTGTCTGTCTGTCCGTCCGTAGCTTCACTCAGGCTGGTGGTGATGTTGGGGCCGGGCGCGTGGTGGTGGAGGAGGCGGGTGGTGTGGCCGGTCGACCGTCGCTTCAATGCCAGGCTGGGTGGGGGGGGGGGGGAGGGAGGTTGATATGCCAGCCACTCTGGTAGATGTTGTAGAAGTGGTGGCGGGGGTGGTGGCGGCCGGTAGCACCGTGGCTGGCTCTAAGGCCTGGGAAGTTGGGGTGGAGGTGGTGGCGGCCAGTGGAGTCTGGGTCTAGGGGTCGGGCGCTGCAACGTGCGGGGGGAGGGGGGGGGAGGGGAGGGGCGCTGTGGTACCGCGGTGGTAGGCGGAGGTGTGGTGGAGGTGTCTCGAGGAGTGGTGGGCGTCTGGTCTGTTCCCTGATGTACCTGGGTGGTCGGCGGCGGCGTTGGTTGGAGGTCTGTGATGGGGTGGCGTTCTCGTTTGGCTGAGCTTGCGGCGTGTCGGTGCTGGTTTCTTGGGTTGATAGGGTGGTGGTGGCGCACCCTTTGTCTGCGGCGGAGACTTGGAGGGTACCGGTGCTGGTGTCTTGAGTGGCTGGGGCGGTGGTGGCGCTTTCTGCTTCTTTCCGTTCGACTGGGGGATGGGGGAGGGGGGGGGGGTGCCCGTCTTCAATGTTTTTGTCGGCGGGACTTCTGATGTCCCTCTGCTGTTGGTTTCTTTGGTTGCTTGGCAACCGGTGCTGGCCGTTTCTGGAGCGAAGAGGCCGGTAAAAGCCTCTGTCTCTAGGAGCCACCGGGTGGTGGCAAGGGCGCGGTGGTAGTTGTCGCCGTATACCGACAATATTGCGGGCAAGGCGGCCTCTAGCAGTAGGAAGAAGTCGTTTATGTCCATCTCTCGGAACCGGATCTCTCTCTACTCCTCTGTCCATTCCCTCTTCCGTACGATGTTGCATGGGATCACGTCCATTTCCGATGGTGGTTCCGACGAGGCTTTGAGCTCTGTTTCAATTAGTGGAGATGATGGGAGTTGAACTGCTGTTGGTGAGCTCCCTGGATAGTAGTTCTCTTGGAAACACCCCCACCCGGGTCTGCCCTGGGAGACTTGGGTGGGGTTAACTACCTTTTAACTACTTTTTAGTTCCCAGGGTCACCCTGGTCAGCCCCACAGGGTGGGTTTTCCTCTCTATTCTGGGGCATGTGTTTCTGTCTACCCTTTATCCATTCACCTGTATTTGCCTTTTTAAAACTCTTCCTACTATCTGCACTGCCTGTATCTCTTGATGTTAGATGTGTGTTGCTAAATGGTCTTAGCTTTATTTAGGCCCCATGTGTTAGGTTTATTTAACGTATTGGACCGGCTGGGGACATACATTCAATGTTCTGTTTAGTTTTTTTTTTCACAAGCAGTGCAGGCACGTCCTGAGAAAGTCTTGTTGCTGTCGGGACGTTAAGCAATGTACAATCAATCTCTTGCAAACTGGGGCTTTTTCCGGCTCCCATTAAGATATGTCTGATTTCTGGCGGTGGTGGAAACCTTTCCAAAATGCCTTCCATTGACGTGGGCAGGTGGAATGATGGCGGCGACTGTGTCGATTGTGTCCACGAGTGTGGTGGTGCTGGTCGCTGTTGTGCAAAGGATGCGGCTCCCGATTGTGAGCTAATTTGTTGAATTGGCGGTGACTTGGGCGGCCGGAGCTGTTTTGTTACTTTTTCCTTTCCTCTCCGCTTTGCTGACTGAGCTCCCATTCAATAAGCTGCGACTTCTAGCTTACACCTGGCCGGCGGTTTCAGTCGACTTTTGTGGACATTTTTTGAGTAGATTAACCCTTTCGCTGCCAGTTGACGCATACCGTGTTTCTGAAATGGTTAACTCCACGCCAAAGAGCCCAGACATCCAGTGACCATGGATTTAAAACAGGTTTAGCAAGAGGCATAGATCTTTATGAGACCCTGCAACTGCGGGGTCTCATGAGGATCTACGGCTCTTGCAGTTGGATGGCGTTGAACTTGTGTTCTGCAGGAAGGGCGTGTTATGCCTAGTGAGCTGTCAAGAGCTCGGCAGCATGTTTTCAGAGTTTGGTGTACAGGGGCGTGTCTTCTGGTCAGAACTGCCAGCGGACCGCTTCTCTGTATGGACAGGTCTGGAGAATGTGCTAAGGAGACTGATTTTCTACGCCACATTCGCATAGGGCTGTTTCCGCATGACCCAGTCTCGCGAGGTGAGTCCAGAGTGATCAGTGCGTAGATGAAAGATAAGGCCTGGCTCTCCCTGTTCAGCTTGTTGCTGTCGTCTGCCACGGTCTGCAGCCGCCGCTCAGCTGTTGCCAATCAGTTTGTTGCTGTAGTGTCTTGGTTTCTTTACAGGAGGTTGTGATCTTGAGGTAGTCTAGCTCCTGCTTTGGTCAGGCTGTCAGCCTCTCCATTCCCAGCTACTCCAGAATGCACTGGAATCCACTGCAGCGCTATTTTTTAGACAGGGCATCCAGTCTATTTTGAAGCTTCCTGGTGAGAAGATCAGTGGATCAAGCTGCTGCCTTACCCTAGCTAGTGCTCTGCTGGTGTGTTGAGCACCTGCAGATCTGTACGATAGTTGGAGCTGCTGTCGCCATCTGGTAAGGAGAGGGAGGTAGTTGTGTGGTCTGAACAACAGATGTACACGCCACTTCCTTCATTCCGCATGGCGTCTTGTGCGGACCCGCCTGTGTAGATGTGAGCACAGCTGCTGTGAGAGCCAGCGAGATGGCTTTGTGAAGTGCCACGTCCTTTGGCAAAGAGTCCTGGAACATCGTTTATGTTGTCTAGAAGGCTCTTTCGAGATGTCCAGGTATCTGAAGGGAGCTCTTCACACATCTTTGGACTTGAGTCCAGAACGTCAGTTTTAGCTCTTTGCAGGACCTTCAGTTGGCGGTTCAGGCTTGGGCATTTCTGACGGTTCTTGGTCTGCTCCTCTAGTCTCCAGTGCTGTCGGTGTTTAGTAAGTCTTGTCATCGTGTATGCTGTTCTGCGTTCTAGTGGCTCCAATGTCCTCCATTTCCTAAATCGGGGTGCTCCAGATGGCTTTAAGGATGTCACTGCATCATGAGAATGACCCATGTTCTGCATTTTGTCAAGCGTGGCTTTTTTTGGTTTTGCAGGCAGTGTATCATGTTGTCGCTGTATCTTGGTACCGCACTACTGGTCTGACCGATCTGGCGTTTGCTTGCGCCAGGATGCTGTAATGTGCGCCAATGTGGTCCCCACCAGTTTCTTCATCAGAGAATGTTTTTCGCAGCTCTAGCTTCCACGGCTTTGATGTAAGTCCTCCACGTGAATCCAGTAATTTATTTGTTGCCAGTAAAGTTGGCCTGTCTGTCTTTGATACGGGAAGGTCTCCAGTTTCAAGGTGACCTCTTCCATCTGATTAAAAGAGATGATCTAGCTCAGTTTGAGTGGCCATCTTTAGTCCAGCTGCCGGCTTCATTGGCAGCATCCTGGATTCTACAGGATGCTTTTTCTTCATGTTTGTGCGGGTACGCATTGGTATACGAGCCTGCGGGTCCAACCCCTGCGTTCGTGTGTGTGTCGCTTTTTGCTTTTGATTAGAATTATTATTTCATTTTCATTCATGTACATATTAACTTTTTACTCCGATGTGTGTGTGTGTGTGTGTGTGTGTGTGTGTGTGTGTGTGTGTGTATGTGTGTGTGTGTGTGTTCATTCCTGTACATATTAACTTTTACTCCGATGTGTATGTGTGTGTGTGTGTGTGTGTGTGTGTGTGTGTGTGTGTGTGTGTGTGTGTGTATGTGTCTGTGTGTGTGTGTGTGTGCGTGCGTGTGCGTGCGTGTGTGATGGTGTATGCGTGAGCAAAGATCTGACTGAAAACAGGTCTATGGCCTAATCATTTATCCTTAAAAAAATTTCATTTCATTTCATTTCATTTCATTTCTCTCTCTCTCTCTCTCTCTCTCTCTCTCTCTCTCTCTCTCTCTCTCTCTCTCTCTCTCTCTCTCTCTCTCTCTCTCTCTGTGTGTTTAATATGATCTGCTCCTTGGCGGATTGAATTGCTGAAAAGGTTTTCGACTGGCTCTAGTGCGTAACGGAAACGCTCTTCTACAGCCAAAGGAAAAGAAGAGCAGAAAAGTCCTTCATTTTATGACATTCAAACTTTAACAGTTAAGTTAGCACCTTTTGTTCGACATTATTGTATGACATGCAAAGAACATTTGTAAAGAACCTGTTGCGAACAATTAACAGCGTCTGCTCCAGGACCGAAATCCGCAGATTTTGAAGTCTCCCCCTGAAGACTGTATTACACTTCTGGAAACAGATCGAGCGTGCTAGTTCAAGGGTTGTGTCAGAATAGCTTGGCCACTATGGGCGTCAAGCTATTCTGACACAACCCTTGAACTAGCACGCTCGATCCATGTCTTGCCGTGGCGTGTCTGAGTTGAATGAGTTAAACAATTATTGTCTTGAGCATGACTCTTTCAGCGAAAAGAGAAACCTATGAAACCCACCCAGACAGATCCGCCAATGCTTTCAAAAACACTAAAAGTGAAACATCAAAACATGAAAACACTGACTACTGTATACGAACTGATTACTTTTATTTGCCATTAAGCAAAGTTCATCGGGACGATGTCGGTCGCAGTGGGCCACTCATGGCTGTGCGCGGGCTCATTGCGGCCGAAGTCGTCCCGAGGATCCTTTGCTTACTGGGTGCACAATTGTTTCGGTCAATATTTGTTTTCGCGAGACAGCAGCTGTCAAAGTAAGGAATATAATCCGTCGTGAGGTGTCCTGAATTTTTTTCAGCACGATAACATGAAATACAGATTGTAAAGAAGGCTGTCGGGGTGTTTGCATTTTCAGCCAAAGTTAAGCGCGTGCGAGGGCTCACTGAAATATGTTCCTCTTGCAGATGAAAGGAGATGAGAGGGGGTATGACAGCCGTCGTGGAGGTTTTTGACTGGCAAACTGCCCTGCCCATCCGGTTTAACTCATAAAAGATAGAACTAAGTACGCTCATTTTCATTTCTTTTTTCCAAGTGGAGAATTATCTTTTTCGAGTCAGCATCATGAGACACATGAGAAAGTGTAAGTAGATGAGTATTATAAGTACCATACTGTGACGAAATTAACACTTCTTTGCCAGCAGCCGTGAGATGACCTTATTCCCCTGGTCGGCTTTAAACCGAAATAACTAACTTACTAACCTTCACTGCCAGTGGTCGCAGATTGTTTCTGAGATCTTTGTTGGGTCAACGCATAGAGCTCCAGCCGTCCAAGGGACACAGATACAACATTCGACCAGCAAGAGGCATAGAACTCCATGAACTTCAGCATCTGCAGGCGCTCATGAAGTTCTGTACCTCTTACAGTTGAGTGGTGTTCACGTTTCCTCTGCAGTTAAGGGGGTACAGTTTCAAAAAACTTAAACGATTTGGTAGTGGAGGGGTTTGGAGGGATTGGTATAACACTTGATCGCGACGCGCAAAATTGTCGCTGATTTGTTATGAGAGCAGGACTCCCTCAGTCAGGGGATGTGACAGGCACCAGTCATAGCCAACAATCGTCATGAATTCTTAGAAACCACCAATTTCTTGCAGAGTGAAGGCAAAAGACAGCAAGTCCATTTTTGTGAAAAGCGAGATGTTCATTGCATTGCAATGAAAATTTTGCTTTTCACAATAATAGACTTGCTGTCTTTATCTTTTGCCGGCTAACCGCATGATTGTTACTTGCGTTAGTTCATATTTCATATTTTGGCATTGTGGAATTTTGGAATATGATGAGTCAAGGACGTGAGCTAAAATCCGTGGTAGTATCAACATTTGCTAAGACTTGTTTATCGTGTGTCTGCCTTTTAACACAGCAACGTTGTTACGTTTGTGGATATGTGTGTGTTGATAATAGGAAAAGACCCGGTATTCAGTTGAGTTATTTTAGATAAGAATCACGTACCTTATTGGTATGATTTATTTTCTTTTGTATGGAGAATGACAATCGATTTTTGATGTGTAGCTAGAATGTTGTACATTTTGATAACTTGTTGCAAAGTCCGATCTAGATTATCTGGACGGTTCTGGAAAAGGCGCGATTGTTCTTGTGACCTCGAACATGACGTCAAAGTTTTGTAATACACATGTTGGCTATATTTCGTAACATTTACGTAATGCACCTAGATTTTAGTGGAAGTTTGTAGATAGATCAAAAATGTGTGGGCTTTTTAAAAAATAGTTTTTAAATGATTATTAATGTGTTTTGGTTGCGTTTTTTTTTTCCTGATTGGTTGAATTGTGTAATTTGCGGGATTGTTCTGGAAATCTGTAATAGTGTAAAAGAGGGTGTTAGGAAATATGTGCATGTATTGTATGGGAGACGCAGTGTATCAACTTTGGATGCATTGTATGAGACAGTCTATCAAAGTGTGGATGCATTGTGCTGAGAGTGCATCGTGAGAATAAAGTACCGTTGGAACTGTTACTCCAGCGTGGTCTACTGCCTTTGCCACTTGTGAGGAGTTGCCGCTGAGTGATTTTTTTTTTTTTTTTTTTTTTTTTTTTTTTTTTACAAGAACCGTAAGTGAGTGTGTCTGGTGTGATTGCATCATACTACGACCACGACTACCATGTAACAAACGTATCCATAAATATATCAGCTAACAGGTGCCGCTGTTATGGGCTAGCCTCACGCGCTGTAGAAGGCCGGGGCTGGCCAGAGCTCTTTGGAAGACTCTTTGACGGTCTGGCGAAGCTGAGTCTTAACTGAAGCAGGGAGAAACGAGCAGAGTCCCAGCAGGGCGTACCGCCGCATCAGGTCGCAGCTAGCTGCCGCCGCCATGGCGTTAACCGAGGAGTGAAACGCCGCTCTGTTCGCCGCCACGAGCACGTAGTGTACGTCACGGAGAGGAGCCGCGGCGGAGAGATCCCAGGTATCTTCTATGCGTCTTAACACGGCCTACGTTGCCATCTCGAGGAAGCCGGCCCACGCTAAAGAGTTCCGCACCAGCAACGCCGTCTGCACCAAGCCGCGAGAGATCCGTAGCCGCCTGCCGCTGGGGGCCCCCGTCCGCAGCAGCGCCGCCTTGTCTATCGCCGGCAGGCGACATGAGGACGCTTGAGAATGTCCGGCGTACCACTGCTGGTGGAAGCTGACGTCCATTCCCGCCGGCCATCTGGCGTGGGAGGAGAAGCCTTGGTCACCGAATCTGTCCGCTAGAAGCTGCGCAGAATACGACCTCCGTGAGGTCAATAAACGCCGGTCGGCTGAGGGAGGGACTTGGAGCGCTTGGACTGTCGTGGCGTGTCCACCATCGGTGCGGCCTTCCTCTTCAGTCGGGGAGAAGATGGAGGGCATGAGCCCGGGGGCAAGAAGGAGGCGACTAGTCGGGAGGCCTCGTTCAGGGCGCGAAGCGTCTGCAAAGTCGGAGATTCACCCGCTGAAGACGACGAACCGGACGAGCGAGCGCTAGGCGACGTCGAGCGGATGTCTGCCAGCCCTAGGGCAGACACAGAGTCCTCCGGGTGGAGGCTAAGTGCCTCGACGTCGTTCCCCGTGGACCGCAGTAAAGGGCAGAGGTCCCCGCGCGCAGGTGGAGGCGTGGGGGGAGAAGAGCGCCTGCTCCCGCGAAGGGACGCAGCCCGGCGAGGCTGGCTAGAGCGGGAACGCGGGGATGAGTCCGCCGAGACTGACGACTGGCCGCTGTCTGCGAGGCCCCGAGGAAGACCGCGAGGAAGATCGACGTGTCGATTGGCTCCGAAAGGTCGTCACGTGGGGATGATGTCGAGCCGAATGTGGGCGCTGGCGCGGAGTAGAGGTCTTCCTACACGGAGAGGTGGAGTGGGAGCCCGAAGTATTGCGATGCTGCAGGCGTCTGAGGCTGCCGCTATGTCGAGGCTCCTGAACATGCCCGATGGTAGAGCTAGACCGGTGATCTCTACCGGGACGGTCCTGCCGGTGACGACGCCGCTAGACTCGGCCCTCCCCTGTGTGGTCCTTTCTGGTGGTGCTGGGAGTCCCATAAGCGCGGGGCGCTTTTCTCGCCGAGAGGAGCGGTGACCGGGACCGCTGGTTGTGTCTTTCGTAGCTCCTCGAGCGGAGAAGCGCGGTAACGGAGGACTGGATACAACGAGGAAGGGTGTCTCGTCGGCGACTGTCTCCACGGACGGATGAAGCGCCGGAATCAAGAAAGTGGGGCAGTTCTTCCCGCTGGTGGCTAGCGATCTTCCCCCCTCCCCCTTCTGAGAGACGGCCTGTAGATCTTGGCACCCGTTCACCTTGCTTGTCCGGCCGATGGCTGCGTGGCTGACGGTTCTCTGAGCGTGGGGAGTGAGTACCCGCTGCCTGGACCCGCCTGTGGAGCATGCCCCGCCAAGGGCGGACCGGTATTTTGGCCACCGAAGGGTGGGGTAGGGTCTCTGTACGTTGGGGGAGAGGGTGGGGGGGGTGTGGGGGGTGCGTCTGACGACTGCTGACAGGCTCCCCTGGGCGGTCCGTGGCGCAGTGGTTAAGGCGCCTAACACCAACGTCAAAGGTGCGAGGTTCGAAAACGGATTCCGGCGTCGGACTTTTCTCCTCTGGTAAGTGTCACCGTTAATTCGGGCGGACCGTCTTGGGTTCTTTCTCCGGGTACTCCGGTTCTTCCACCCCCCACCCCCACCCCCCACCCTCAGCACCCCCACCCCCACCCCCCACACTTTGGTACCGGTTTCAGGCCGCTTTACAAATTTCAAATACAAGCGATCAAAAATCTCTGTAACTTCAGTAGCTGAACTGGCCCTTTGTCTGTTTTGTATTGTGTTTGTCTTAAATGGCGTAAATCCGTGTCTGTTACGTGAGTGTGCGTGTTGGGTTTGAGTTCGCGGCGCTTTGAGTCGATTCACCCAAAAATTGAGAAAAAGCGCGGTATTATTATTATTATTATTATTATTATTATTATTATTATTATTATTAGCGTGTGTATCGAGGTCCCGCTGCCTGGTCGCGCCTAGGGACCATGTCCCGTCGTGGGCGTGCCGGCATTTCGGCCACCGAAGGGTAGGGTAGGGCTCTTGGTGCCTGTACTTGACGGCTGTTGTCCCGTCGGTTGCCGACCGCACGAGGCGGTAGGGCTTTAGGCACCGGGGGGGGGGGGGGGGGGGGGGTAGTGCCGGACGCGTCGACAGGCCCACGATGTCTGAAGTGGCACGCTTCAGCGGCAGTGGCACGGCGGCGGAAGTCGCGGCGGGGTTGAATGGCTCCCTTGCCCGGGCCGGTCGTTGTCTCGTAAAAGGCCCACAGCTGTGATCAGCGTTCTCGACCCAGGCCGCGTCGGTATTACATGTCCGCCCCGAGGCGCAGTCCGCGCGGGGCAGGCACACATCGTGGGAGTCCGTCGCCATTGGAACTTCCCGCACTTGGTGCAGGTTATTACTTGTGCACTGTAACAAGCACAACTGACAAAAACCCGTCGTAAGGGCGCGGAGCCCCCAAAGGGCCCCGAGTTCACGACCAGTCACGCAACAGAATCCCCGGTCATCGCCTCCGCCCGGTCTTCTATTCCGACAACCGCCGGCGGAGATCTTCACCGAAGCTTTACCTTGTCATGCCGCCGCTACCTGGGAAGGGCTTCTCCCAAGGAGCCACCAAGTAATCCCCCGAAACCCAAGGTAACCTCCGAGCTTTACACAATCACCACCTTTTTATCCTTCTTTCCCTTTTTTTCCTTGTTTTTTTTTTCTTCTTTTTCTCTCACATAAATCCAAGGAAGCACACCAAACCCCGCGAAAGGGGTAAGCACACACGAAGCGGTAAATCCACACGAAGTCTCATGGTAATCACACCGTACACAGCCGAAGCGAAGCAGGTTGAACACAACCGGTCTTGGTGAGCTAAGCGAAAAGACTGGCGGGAAACGGCCAGGCACATGACCAGATAGGGATGCAAAAGAGGCTACTTAGGGCTTCCTGGTAACGACCCCCTAGAGTCGCCCCCCTGGTTGTGAGGTATACACAACGAAATTTTGGGCTGAAATTGGTAAGCTAAGCGTACCTTCCTATTAGTCATGCCATCGGTAAGAGTTTTGAGAAAACAAGTAAGGTGACGACGAAATAAATCGTGTTACTGTCCTTATAATCATAAATATACACGTGAAATTAGATTTAAAAAAAAATCAGATGGCTTATTCAAGGCTTCAGAAACAAAAACAAAAACACTGAAAAAGTTACAGTCTAACTAAAAACCGTATTGTAAGTTTGCACGTAACAAATTTTGAATGTCACTAGAAAATATTATGTTCTGTACCATACATAACCACCATTCCGACAGAGACCTCAGTAAAATGCTACCAGTGGTCAAAAGAAGATCAGGGTATACCCATAACCGATTCAATTGACTATAAACTGCAAAAATATATAGATCGATCAGGATAGTTCAAGGGTAGTGCCAGAATAGCTTGGAGCTTTATGGCGCCAAGCTATCCTGGCACCACCCTTGAACCACCATGGTCAAAGTTCCCTCTGACCGTAACATAGTTTTAACTATGGGAATTATGGGAATTGGGCCTCTAGGGCTCAGTGTGTTAATCAGACGCATGGAGTTCACCAGCGTTTGGAGAACATGTTGTGGGATCGCTTCCCACGCTTGATGTAGATAATGAGTTAGCTGGGGGACGCCTTGAGGTTGGGGGTTGTTGCTGACTACAATTTGCCCCAGCACGTCCCAGAGGTGCTCGATGGGAGCCAGATCAGGTGAACGAGCTGGCCACTCCATCCTCATGATGCCCCGTTGCTCAAGGTACTCATTCACCACACGGGCGCGATGAGGTCGAGCGTTGTCGTCCTGCAGAACAGCATTGTCGCCCATGTTTTGGAGAGCTGGCTGGATGAGGGGCTGCACAATCTCGTCCCGACAGAGCAGTCCAGTCAGGGTGCCTCGGATGACGCGGAGGGGGGTCCTGCCTTCCCTGCTGAAGCCTGCCCAGACCATGACTGAACATCCTCCGTAGCGATTCACCTCTTGGGCGCATCCACCCGTGAATCGCTCGCCCTGGTGTCTCCAGATCCTCACCCTGCCGTCGTTGAAGACACAGGGAACCGTGACTCATCAGTAAACAGAACCTGAGTCCACTGGAGTCTGTTCCACCTCACATGTTGACGACATCAGGCAACCCGGGCTCTGCGATGAGCTGGAGTGAGGGCTATTCTCACTCCTGCTTTGCATGAAGCCAGGCCAATTTCGCGCAGACGTCGGCAGACTGTGCTTCTGCTGACGTTAACGTTTGCAGCTTGAATCAGTTGACGTCGCAGAGTGGTTGACGTGACAGTTCGGTCGCGCAGAGCCGCCACACAGAGGTATCTGTCCTCCCTTCTGCTGGTACAACGCGGGCGTCCTGAGCAGGGTCGTCGTTCTGCCCTTCCAGTTTCTTGGAATCTTGCCAGTAGCCTCTGGATTACTGAATGGGACACCCCAAGACGTCTCCAAACTTCTCGTCCGGAAATTCCATCCTGCAGCCATGCTAGCGCCCGGCCTTGATCTGCTGGCGTTAGGCTTTGTCGTGGTGGCATAGGTAGGCAAGTGACAATTATGACCCTACTGTACCGGTATTTGTAGCGAAACAGAGATGCTCAGAGTTCAGGAATGACCCCTTTAGCACGTGCATCACGACTTTACCGAGTTTTTTCACCTGCCTGCCTTTGATACGCTTGCCAATATCGCACAGCTTTTCACAAAAACTGACGATGTTTCACGTAGATTTGACACCTTCGTGGAAATTGATGAATTCTTGTCTATTGTTCCCTGTAGAGTGGACTGTTTAAGGTCAACTTTTAACCCATTTGGATCGAAAGAACATTGTATGTATTAGCGTACTTGCGACGATAAACAATGACACAAAAAAGTGGGGTGGGCCTTAAGTTTTGACTATTAGTATAGTACATTATAATTCAACACAGCGAGTATCAACCTCAGACCATTCAAGTTCTGTATTAGCGTACTTGCGACGATAAACAATGACACAAAAAAGTGGGGTGGGCCTTAAGTTTTGACTATTAGTATAGTACATTATAATTCAACACAGCGAGTATCAACCTCAGACCATTCAAGTTCTGTATTCAACACAGCGTATTTCTCGACTGTTCTGTGTGCCTAAGTTCTCACAGTTTAACTCCTTCACTGCCAAAAAACAAAACAAAAGAACATCACACTACTACAGATCAACATGAGTCCCCGCAATTGCAGGGGCTAATGAAGATCTATGCCTCTTGCTGAAACCACTGTGAATCCATTGTTCACGGGACGGCTGGAGCTCTTTCGCGTTGAATTTACACCGAGTTTCAGACGTACAATTCACGGTCAGCGGCAGTGAAAGGTTTAAAGGTCGATCGACACACTGCATGCAACAAGGTTGCCACGTATGGTTCGACCCACGCTAGATAGATAAACAGTGGGTTTTTTTTTCATTTCACGCTATGATGTAAGGATCTGGAGTCCCGTAAGAACCAACTTAACCTAAGTTAGAAGGTTGCACGTGTCAGCCAGTGTGTTAGGAGGTCAGTCTTACATTTGGTTACTTCGAACCTTAGATACAGATAATGATTGGACGAATTTTTTTTTTCAGTCGCCAGGTGACCCATATTTTGTTGTTATATTCGAAGTCTGGTATAAGTGGATACTTTTCTTAGAAGGACAGTTGTCAGCACTTCTGTCTTATATCCGACTTCTGTTATATCGACCTTGTGTTAAAAAGGCAGAAGAAGTAACAGGAGAAGAAGTAATAAGATAAACAGTGACTGGTCAGAATTTCTCAAAGTGTAGAAAGAGAACAAACAAACAAACAAACAAAAACAGGCAACAAACAAAAGCAACAAAGGAGGAGGAGAATACAACATTGACGACGATGATATAATGAAGACAGTGGTCATCATAAAATATGACGATGATGACGAAAGTCATAATCCTCGGGTTGATGTCGGCTTGAGTTGGCCCGCGCACGACAGAACGGGGGCCAACTTAATCTGACGTCAACCCCAAGATCGTTTGCTCAATGAAGAAAACACATACACAAACGCTATAACCAAAGCTCAAGGCACAAAAGTTCATCTTCAATTAAAAAAAAAAATTGTTTCAAAACATAATAAGATCCATTCCTTTATCGAATATAATGTCGTTTGTTTGTTTTTTCCTCTCACAGAATGCAGGAAAAAAAGTGAACATTTAGGTTCGAATCTCTGTTATTTCCTTGTTGACCCTTTGTAGGGGCAGGTTGCGGCCCCAAGTTGTTCTGGGTGCTGTCCCCTGAGCAGCAGCGATCTCAAACCTGATGAAAGCACAAACACAAACAGAGCACATCTAAACTAGTACGTTTATCAGAGCGCATTTAACCCATTCAGCCCTGACGCCCGACAGCAGGAGATGGTCAAGCCCTCTCCTGCAACTGGTGCATAGTCATTAGATGACGCCTACAAAATTTGGGAAATACGGCCGTCGGGCTGAATGAATTAAACTAATACGTCTGCCATTGGGAAATACTAAACACTGTCACATTTTTCGTAGAGTGTTATTTCGTAACTATTACATATAACTCGTAACTGTATAGACAACACATGTATTTGTCAATGTCTTTGCTAACTGCAGGCCATCGGCCCTTTTAAAATAACCTCTTATTGCACCATCGACATAACCGACAAAAATACGATTACAATGAAATACACAGCAGAATTTTAGAAAGTCAATGAATAAAATCATAAACAATAAATACAGTTCATACAAATACCTGTACAGTTTTGAAAGCAAAGGTAACTTTCCTTTGCTTCGACAGTAAAAGGCTAGATAACACTTAAAACAATGTTTATTATTATTATTATTATTATTATTATTATTATTATTATTATTATTATTATTATTATTATTATTATTATTAATATTTTGTTCGGGGGTGAGGGGAGGAAGAGGGGGGGGGGAGGAGGGGGGGGGGAGGAAGGGGGAGGGGGAGGGTTGAAAGCTGAGTGCTTAGAAGTACAGTAGAACGTGTTTTGTTAGAAAAGAAGTGGTCCTAAGAAAAGTGTTTGAAGAGTAAAAAGTGTCGCCTGTCATTAAAGACCACCATTCAGGTGGCCACAGTCACAGCCACAGCCACCTAAATGATGGTCTATAAAGATAGGTGAACTCTGATAAGAGTGGTATGCTGTGATATTTTTTTTCCCCCCGAACAAGAATACATTCCGAAACTTTCTTTTTACCATCAGGTCCACAGTTAATGACACTGTTCCTTCATTTTCCCTGTTATCTCCGAGCGACCAGTCTCCATTTCTTCAAATCGTAAATGTGAACTGGTCTGGGATTTTGGACCTTACGGCTCCATAGCGTAAGGTCCAAAATTACAGACCAGCACACATATTAATCCACCGTACCTGCCACTGCGCTCTGAAAGCCGGCGTTGTAGTCACAGGCGACCTCATTATTGACGTAATTGTCTCTTGCGTCAGTGTATGCGTCACTTTGGTCTGGCCCGCCCACTAGGGCTCCGTACAGCGTGTGGGGGTTCGGGTCCTTGGACATCATCACGGATGATCCGCATGGGGCTGGGAGCAGCGGGCAGGAGCTGCAATTGTAAAAAGAATAAACAACGTTGTCTTTGAATACGCACATCAAATATTCGGCTCTACTGCGTCAGCCGGTGACGCTTTTTTTTTTTTAAATTGTAAAAATAAAAATACTTTAGATACACATAAGTAATTTATATCATTAAAAATATTATTTCTACTTTAAAAGAAAAAATCTGTATTCATACCGACAAAAAAAAAAGAACATTATCTTACGCTTTGAGTGAAATACCCTTACAAAACATGTTTGTCCTAAAACATTGCCGGCGCTTCGCGGGTACACACTCCAGCCTCCTTAAAACCTAGATCTCATTGCGAATCCAAACAAAGGGAAATAATTTCTAAAATCCAGACAGCCTGGGCTATGTAAAAATATACAATAATCAGATTAAAAATCACTGAAATGGTCCCGAATATATCGCTGTCGCGTCTACAGATAGTTTTGATTGACGAAGCAATGCAACCCACATCCAAATGCAAGAGGAACATCTCCTCTGACGCGGGGGCTGATACGGATCTACGTCTTTTGCTGGCCTCATTCGTGTACGTGTGTCATGAGTAGACAGAGTTATCATGAACTGATCTGCCATGGGTTGTGAGATATTTCACTTCTAGCCGCAGGTTTGAAGGGGCTGATTAGCAGTATCAGCTTTGCTGTCATCATCGACTTGACTTTAATACCATGCCTCGGGTAAGGACAAAACGTCGCACTTTAACTTGAAAGCAAAACATTATTGTTGTGCCATTTGTCTTTGCCTTGCCCTGTCTTGCCTAATTATCCTGCCCTGTCTCGTCTTGCTTAGTTGTTTTATCTTGCCTGATCTTTTTGTCTTAATATCCTGCATTAATTTGTCACGTCTTAACATCTTGTCTCAACTTCCTGTCTTACGTTTGCCTTGTTCTGCACTTTATCGAAAGAAACACCCGAAAGAAACCGTGGTAACAAGTAAGCAAAAGACCATAGGGCCGAGGTCGGCCGTCGTTGGCCCGCGCACAAATGTGTGCGGGCTAACGACGACCGACCTCGGCACGAAAACATTAGGAACGCTCAGAAGCAAGCAGTGCGACATTGCATAAGCTGATTGCATAAGTCACCTAAACAATATGGGAACAACTTTGCATGCCTTGAACGGTGGTGGGGCCTCAGCGGGTACCCTTGGTCACCAAATCCGATGAGGTAGCTGAATCCTGTGTCCCCGAGAGCGTAGTGGATCTGACACATGGCCCAGTGGCGGTACTCAACCGGGTTGATTCCTGACTCTGCGGCCATGATGGCTGCCATCGCCATGTTGGCTGAAAAAGGAAAACGGACAATGTTTTTGCAGTATAGTAAAAAATACAGTGTAAACATTTAAATATATTCTGATGTGTGCAAATAATGAAAACACGTTTAGATTCGCGCAAATAATGAAAATAAATTTAAATGCACGTTAAGTGCAATGAAATACACCACTGTAACGGCCAATAGAAAATCACAAAACTTACAAAATGTGTGCTTGATTGTATTTTATTGTTGTTTCTCTAACATATCTGACCTGAAATTGAACGAAATAAAAGTATCTGTCGTTAACTGATAGCTTCAGATAATCACGATGAACTTTTCGTTTTGAATTTTGTTTTCGGGAAGCACGTGCAATGTCCCTGTCCCTGTCAATGCAGCAATGAAGCATTATTAATGAACATTGTTCAAGTATCAATAGGTTTTTAGGCATCAGGGTGCAAACATACACGAGTATCTAAGAGATCCCCACTGCAGCCTCCACGCGAGTCCTTTCGGCGTGTAGGGAATTGAGCCACCAGGAAACCATTCTCGGAAAGTCCCGATAACCGCCTCTTTCGCTGCCGCCTCTCCTGTCAGATTGTACATCAACACCTGAAAAAGAAGAGAACACACATGTATACTCTTGACGGACAAGTGAACCTTTCAGTGCCAACTGCAGGAGATGCAACGGGCATGGTTGGGACAATGCCTTCCCAACTAGCAAAAGGTCTTCGGGCCCACGACGGCCGCAGTTGGTCCGCACACTGCCGTGCGCGAGCCAAATGCGGCCGACGTCAGCCCGAGGACCTTTTGTGCACTGAGTTGTAGGCACCTAGCTTGAAACGGGCAGACATAACGCACATTCGTAAACAGGCAGACACAGAGAATCAATCAATCAATCAATCAATCAATCAATCAATCAATCAATCAATCAATCAATCAATCAATCAATCAATCAATCAATCAATCAATCAATCAATCAATAATCAATCAATCAATCAATCAATCAATCAATCAATCAATCAATCAATCAATCAATCAATCGAGCGAGCCAGCGATCGGTCAATCGGTCAATCAAGCAACCAACCAACCAACCAACAACCATCCATCCATCCATCTAACCAACCCATCAACCAACCAACCAACCTTTCAAACAATCAGTCAGTCAGTCAATCAATCACGGATGTGTAAGAGGGGAATCGGTTCCGGCGACATTCGGCAAAAATGCGACATATGAGCGAAAATTGATTTTAAAAAAATCTTTCGCTCTTAAAAAAACTACAACAACGAATTCCTGTCGGATTTCTAAACCCCCAACCCCCACCACTCCCCCCCCCCCCAAACACACATACACACCCCTACACCCCTCCTTCACCTTAGCCCTGCCCCTCAACTCTTTCAGTAACCTGTATATCTGCGGAAGGAAGACTGTAGTGCGGTACAGACCTGGCAGCCTATGATCTTGTCGTCCCAAGACAGGCCCCAGTCTGGAGTGGGGTCAAACCATTTCCTAGCCTCAGTCAGGTACTGCGCTTCGTGTGTTGCCTTGTACATCCACATGGACCCCCAGCACATCTCGTCGGTGAAGTTGTAAGACCTGGGTTCGATTTAAATAGAACTGTGTGATGAAGCTCTATGCTCGTACATAGTGCTCACACAGTAGGATAAATACGGTACGGTTGTTGTTAACGGTTTGTTTGTGCCGATAGTCCGTGAGACCGAGATCCACGGGAGTTTTAGTGAGTTCTGTTATAGTGAGTTCTAGGCAAATGTTTAGTCTGTCAGATCAGAAATACGTTAATACGGGCTTTCTTGTCAGAGGGATCAGATGTGTTTGAGATACCTAGCCCGTATTCCAAGACTCTGAAACCTAGAATTCAGGTATGTTTCTATATATGTAGTATTGATAGTTGCTTAGTTAAAGACAGTATGCGTTGCTAAGAGTAATTTACTTGTATAGTGTTGGCCGGTTTGGTTCAGTTATGTTGGTTTAGAATTCAGTGAAGTAACCGGTGTTTTTGTATACAGTTATTTACCGAGATAGATAACCAAAAGAATGTGAGGTGTGTATGTCTAAGTCGCTATGAAGGTAGTACGTTAAGCATAGTCTTTTCCAGTGTATAGAGTAGTGTATAGCAAGAGTGTTAGGCTATAGTCTGTTTCAAGATAGTGACAGAGATATGGGGGTGTTACGGAAGTAGTTCGGTTATGAAGCACGTGTGTGTGAATGAACGTGTGAGTTGTTTGTATCGGCCAGGTTACGTAATGTTTCTCATGTCATCCAATATGTTGTGTGTTTAGCAAGCGTTACGTTTGGATCCTTGTTGTTGTGTTTAGAGTGCTTGTGGAACGACGGACGCCGAGACGTCAGTCACAGGTGGGACCTAACGTGAGGTCATCCCTCCAGCTCTTCACTCAGAGTGAGTCTGATCGGGACCAAGATACCCGGATCACAGCGAGAACTGCGCTACAGTACGAGTACAAGGACGTCCGTGTTAAAGACACAGGACGACAGGAAAGAGCATACAACGGACTTGCACGCCTAGACGTGAGAAGGACCAACGTAACCAGGCAATAACATCAAACAGGTTGGAGACTCTGAGAACTGATACCTAGCCTGGCAAGGATATTGTGTGTGTGTGTGTATGTGATATTAAGACGTGATAGTGGGGAAGGAGTGATGTATATAGTTTGATAGTTTTGTGAGCATTCTACTTTTAATAGTGTATAAAAGTTACTTTAGAAAGGGAGCCCGTGTGTTGAGTTTTACCGCATGAATGCGCCCGTCTGAGTCAGTGGCGGTGTATGCGTCTGTTGTGCGAGAGTCTGTGCGTACGACTGTGGGCAAGTCTGCGTGCGTTACAAACTGCAATGACGTTTAACCTTTTCACTGCCAAGAAAAAAGTGAACACGACTCGGCTGCAAGAGGTATAGACCTTCATGAGCCCCCGCAGTTGCGGGGGTCTCATGAGGATCTATACCTCTTGCTGAAACGACTTTGCATCCATGTTACTTCGACGCCTACGGATCTCTGACACTGAATTTACAATGATTTTCAAAATCTGCGCCCATTGGCAGCGAAGAGGTAAATGTAATGCAGGCGGCTAAATAAGTAGCGACAGAAACGGGGCATCAGGAAAGTAGATATACAGACCGCAGTAAAACGGGCTACTTATTTTAATTGCATCTTTTGCTTCAAAAAGATACGTAGCCCATCATATCTATCTTTGTACGTCTATTTTTTTGTGTCAAAAAGTGTTAAACCTAAAGTTTAATATACTGTGGTGTTGTACTGCCTTCTCCAAACGTGTTTTTGCCCCATACGCGTGGAGTCACTTTTTGGTCTATAACAGAATTAAAGTGGCACGTGGTGCCTGCTCAAGATTTTCCAAAATTGGCTGGCATAAGGACGCGGCCTAGCGGATAGAGAGTTGCACAAGCAGACGACATTTCCAGATTCGAGTCACCTGATCGGCAGGAATAAGATTTTTTTTTTTTTGACATTCTCAACAAGTCGGATTCACGTACCGACTCGGTATTATATCATATTGAGTCACATTTTGCTTGATAAAGTGCCGATAACAAGCAGATGTGATTACGAGACCCGAATCAAAATGTCCGAGTCGTAAGACGAGGACATTTTGATTGGGGGGTCAAGTAATCACATATGTCTGTTATCGGCCCAATTTCAAGCAAACTTTGGCTCGATATAGTTTATGTACCCAGTCCAAAACAAAACCCTACCTCGCGTCCTTCATTTTGTGGCTGATTGCGGTGTTCAAACAAAACATGATTGTGACTGCGTTTCGGACTATCGACTGAGCGCGCATGAGGTTATTTCGCGTTTCTGTTTAGAAAAATGCAAGTATCGAGATTGGTTTGGGGGGGGGGGGGGCCTTGCAAAGGATTTTGGGAAGGAAAGATTTATCAAGCAAATTCATGAATATTAATTTGTTATACAATATATCAATACATGTGTCAAAGAAGGGACGACTTTATGGAGTGGGTACATAAACAATTAAGTGCCTACAAATGAGACGTCACTGTGATGAAACTCCATGTTCACGCATAGGGTTCATACTAAGGGTTTTGTATGGTACGGTTTTGTCAGGGGTTTGCCTGGTGACAGTTATTCCGTGGGGGCACGAGGCCCACGTGAAATCGTAAGGAAACGTTCTACACGGGGAATTTTAGGCGTGAGCTCAGTCTATCAGAGGTCTAAATAAGTCAGTGCGCGCTAGACTGTCAGTAAGGACGGATGTATGTCAGATACACTAGCCATATTCCAAGACTCTGAAACCTAGAATTCAGGTATGTTTTTTTATGTATTATTGATGGCTACTGAGTTAAAGATAGTATGCCTTAGTAGGAAGTAATTCGGTTGTGTAGCGTTAACTGGTTTGGTTCAGTTATGTGGGTTTGGAATTCGTTGAGGTAACCGGTGTTTTTCCTATGTGGTTATTTACCGAGATGGATAACTAAGGAATGTTTAGGTGTGTATGCCTAAGTCGTTTATGAAGGTAGTATGTGGTTGGTTAAGTATAGTCTTTTCCAATGTATGGAATAATGTATGGCGGGTGTTAGGTTATAGTCTGTTTCAATGTAGTGACAGTTAGTTAGTTAGTTATTTGGGTTTAACGCCGAGCAGGCGACTAAGGCCATCTCACGGCGGAATGTATTGACAGAGTTATGGGGTGTTATGAAAGTAGTTCGGGTTATAAAGCACGTGTGTGTGTGAATGAACGTGTGAGAGTTATGTGTATCAGCCAGGTTACGTAATGTATCTTATATCATCCAATATGTGTGTGTTTAGCAAGTGTTATGATTAGGACTTTACTATACAGAGTGCTTGTTGGAGCGGAGAGACGGACGCCGAGACGTCAGTCAACAGAGGCTACCGTCGAGGGACCTACGGTGAGGTCATCTCTTCACTCAGGGAGTGAGCGACCGGTGCCGAGACACCCGGGTCAGCAAGGACTGCGCTACAGAGCGAGTTAATAGGACGTCCACGGTACGAGAAACGCGACGACACGGAAGCGTGGGACGAAGGACTTACACGCCTACACGTGAAAGGACAGAACGTTACCAAGCGAGAACACCACAAAAAAACAGGTTGGATTGTGAGAGACAATTATCTAGCCGCCTTGCATTTACATTGTGTGTGCGTATGCAGTGTTGATGTGCTCGTATTGAGAAGGGGTGTTGTACGTAATTTTGATAGTGTTTTCGTCGTTTTATTTATATAAAGATCCACAGTAGAAAGAGAGCTAGTGTGTTGTGTTTTATCTCGTGAATGCGCCCGACTTAGTCAGTGGCGGTGTATGCGTCTTCTGTGCGAGAGTCTGTACGTACGACTGGGGAAAGTCTGCGCGCATTACAATCATTTCAAGTTCGCACCAACCAAGGTAATCTAATTTACCGCTATCCTTGAACTATCATAGCCGATCCAGCTCTGGACGCAGTTGCATGAGTGTGCTTACTCCTGCGCCAGCCTTTAAGCAAGGTGCTCCGCTATATAGCGAAGCACCTTGCTTAGTGGCTGGCACAGGGCTAAGCTCTCATGCAATTGATCCCTGGTGTCAAAAAGTACTGTTAACTCATTCGAGACGTGCAGCATCCGCATTCAAGGCTTTCTGCGTATGCCGCGTGTTCAGGTGCAGCGCGTCTCCAAAGTGTTACTTAATTGTCCTTTACTGACCTGTAGAAGCCGGCTGCCTCCTGAACACTGGAGCTGTACAGACCGTGGTGCTGTGTTGCGAAAGTCCACAAGGACCGAGCGTGCTCCAGCAGCTTGGCAGCATAGGCAGGATCTGCAGGGCAAACGCACGTATTACATTAAATATTACTGCGACCACAACTCGTTTAGAATGACTTAATCTTAACCCCTTTCCCTGCCACCGGTCATTATTGTATCTCTGAAAGATTTGTTAGTTCTGCACCATAGGATATCAGCCGAACAAGGATACAAAGTGGTGTCAGCAAGAGGCATGGATCCTCATGAGCCCCCGCAACTGCGGGGGCTCATGAGGATCCATGCCTCTTGCAGTTTTTCAGGTTTTCTCGGCAGCTAATTCAACAACTGATTCAACGAGTCACTGCCTTTGTACTGCCTCATCAACAAACAATTGAAACAACAATAACACAGAAGAGGAGACACAGAAATGAATAGCCAATTTGACTGTCACTTTGAAAGATTGTACTCCTTTTCAAGCGACACAAGCAAAGCACACGCACACGCCAAAATGTGTTATACCGAGGAGCAGCTCTTCCTGACACCACTTTGTATCTAAAATCCTTGGACGGCTGTGGTATTGAATTACCAAAGATTTCTGAACCAAAATTGGTATTGAAGAGTTTATTTTACTCAACATGCAACACACAGCATACCTTTTTCTTTGAAAGCCATATATCCTGCGGCAAAAGCGGCGGCGGTTTCCATGGAGACGTCGCACCCGGGTTTGGAGGCGTCGATGTAGTAGGCAGGACGTGCCATGGTCATCGTCTCAGGGGGGCCCCAGTAACTGTGGTCAGGCCCTCCGTTGCCAACCTTCAGAAACGAAACGAAAAATGACTTTCACATTAACACAAGGGGCGGGGAAGGGGGTGGAGAGAATGCAGGGGCGGATCAGTCACCCTGTAAGCAAAGTTCCTCGGGCCGTCGACTGCCGCTGATGTTCACGGGTCCACTGCGCCGAAGGCCTGTTGCTACTGTGTTATCTCTCAAAGGGAGGGGGGTCTAACTTTTAGTTTGTGACCTTCACGAATGACACTTTTTTCCTGGATGCCGGACCTTGCGTTTCCAGTGGCCAAAATGTCAAAAGCGGTTTGGAAGGGGGGGGGGGCGGGGCGGGGGGGGGGGGGGGCGCTTGTGTGAAGACATGTTGCACATTCTCACCACCCGCAGAAATGTCAAAAAGCGGGAGGAGGGGGTGAGAGGTTCCAAACTCCTAAAAATGGATTTTGACATAGTATTTCAAAATATTTTGGGCCTTAACCCCAGAACCCCTGGAATCACCCATCCCCCCTTTCTTAGAGGAGACTGGGGGTAGTTGTGCGGTAATAGTGGGACTCGTGAGGTCGATGCCTTTAGAATCCGCGCATTACTCTTTCTATTCCGGCAGTGCATATAAGATGTACGTACATTTTTGTTTCTGAAACCTTGTTTCATTCAAAGACCAAAAGCCAACACTGTCCAAGCAGCATGGATACAATTTAGTCTCAGCAAGAGGCATAGATCCCCATAAGCCCCCGCAGTCGCGGTGGTTCAAGAGGATCTATGTCTTTTGCAGTTTGTTCCTATAAGCCCACCTGTACGTAAAGTTTATCGTCAGCCACGTGGCACTTCAGCAGGTAGTCGAGCGGCCACTTGATACAGTCGTACATCCACTCCAGCTGACCCGCGGCCTCGTAGGCGTCCTTAAACTCCAGCAGCCCCCAGGTCAGGATCAGACTGGAGTAGGCCATGGGGTAGTTGAACTTGATGTGGTCACCAGCTGTAACGGGAAAATATTTGACCCCGAGATAAGAAAAAAACTTCAACAGATTTTTTTAAATTCACTAAAAAGCAACAACAACAACAACAACAACAAAACAAGACAAGGAAAAATTGGGTAGCGAACTCCACTTTAATATGTGCGCACAAGACCTTTTGCTAATGGGTACTGTCTACAGGACCGGTGTCAATGACAATGACAGATGACAATTAGTTTTTATTTGACAACAGAAAAGTTATGTAGAGCAGACCATTTTTCAAAAGTGGCTGCATGCCGGTCACAGAAGAGGTAACTCACCATCATACCACCCGCCAGTGAGGTCCTCCCCGTTATCGCCGTGGTCGTTCAACGCCGAGTCACCCCTCCACGGAATCTGGTTGTTGGCGGGCAGTTTGCCGGAGCGCTGAGCCTGATAGAACAGGATGGACATCTTCAGCACGCAGTCGTAGTTGTATTTGGCGCCGGCCGCTGTAGCAAAGATGGAAATAATACATGAGTTATTCAAAAGGCAGAATCAGGTCAAAGACAATGGGTTAAGCACCTTTACAGTAAGGAATGACAGCAGGTTGCGCCCCTTTATAGTGAAGCTTGTAGGGACCGATGGTTGGATCGCATCGATCATTGCGCCATGCTTCCTCTTAACAGTAGTGCTACTAACACCGGATCAGTACCTCAGATTGAGGGTGTCAGTGACGAGCGAGGCAACTCCTTGAGAGCCAAAGGTACACACTTGTTTTCAGCAGAATATACGCCTCTTTGGGGTGGATCGACCTGTATGATTTCACAGAAAGCTTAAAGTCCGTGCAATGTTTGAACAACTTCTGATTTATGGATAAATTAACAAAATAATGGTTTCCTGTATTTTATCACATTTCCTGAACTTTCTACTACTCACCATGTCCAGACTAAAGTACCCGACTGCTAGTGCGTAGCGACTATTATCTGAGACATAATCTCCACTCAGAGACGTGTTCAACACTTTTGCTGTCGGTAACGGACTTTGTCGCGATGATTCCTGCAGGAATCATCGCGACAAAATCCGTTACCGACAACCAAAAGGTTAACCCTTTGACTGGTACTGACGATACCGCTAGACGGAATAGACACGTAACTATGCGTCTTTTCCCCCGAACCGTGTCGTCACTAACACTCGAACCCCACCCAGGTCTGCCCTGGGGGACTTGGGTGGGGTTAGGTATTTTTTAGTTCCCAGGGTCACCCTGGTCAGCCCCACAGGGTGGGTTTTTCTTTCTATTCTGGGGCATGTGTTTCTGTCCACCCGCTTTGTCCATTCACCTGTATTTGCCTTTTTAAAACTCTCCCTACTGTCTGCACTGCCTGTAGCTCTTGATATTGGATGTGTGTTGCTAAATGGTCTTAGCTTTATTTAGGCCCCATGTGTTAGGTTTATTTAACGTATTTGACCGGCTGGCGACATACATTCAATGTTCTGTTTATTTTTTATTTTTTCACAAGCAGTGCAGGCACGTCCTGAGAAAGCCTTGTTGCTGTCGGGACGTTAAGCAATGTACAATCAATCAATCAACTAACACTCGAGGGACCACACCCTAATCCCAATGCGCAAAAGGCCATCGGGCCGACGACCTCTAATAAAATACAGCATCTGTTAAACTATGAATAATTCTTTTAGATCAAGAGAGATCGAGTGCCCTGGAACATCCTTCAGCTAACAGGAGCTTCTGTGCTCTGAAAAAAAATCAACTGTTGTTTCAGGACCGCCCTGTTATATACTAACGAGCAAAAACGTGACATCATTCGAATCATCGGAAACACTACAATGTTTCTGATGATTCGATGTATGTCGCGTTTCCTTTGCTCGTCAAAATATTTTCTTTTTCAACATGAGCCTAGGAATTTTGCGGACCTTTGGGAGGGCAGGTGACACTGAAGTTCTTGTCGTGTCCCAGGTTAACAAAGACGGCTTGGCCTGTCAGCTTTTCACCAGCGTGGGCTTTCGTCCCGTAGAAGGATACCTGCAAAATACATGACAACTGTATAGTTTTAATGACGCCCTGCAGGACCTAAGGTAGCAGAAAACACCCGCAAAGCAGAGGACAGGAGAAAGACGCCTACAACGGAAGCAAGACGCCTGCAAGACAGAAAGCAGTAGAATGACGCTTACAAGACACACGGAAGCTGTTAGAAAGACGCATGTAAGATGGAAATGAAATGAAACTATATTTTACAAAGATAACAGATTAGGTCATAGACTTTTTTTTAAAATCTACTCCTTGTTACGAACTACAGTGATTAAACGCACGTACGCACGCACGCACGCACACACACGCACGCACATACACACACACAATACACGGACGCCTGCAAACTGAAAGAAATACAGCAGAAGCAATAAGCCTGCAAGACAGCAGACGCAACACGCCTGCAAGACAGCAGAAGCGATACGCCTGCAAGCCTGCAAGACAGCAGAAGCAATACGCCTGCAAGTCAGCAGAAGCGATACACCTGCGAGTAAAGCAGAAGCAATACGCGTACAAGACAGCAGAAGCGATACGTCGGCAAGACAGCAGAAGCGATACGTCTGCAAGATAGCAGAAGCGACACGCCTGCAAGACAACAGAAGCGATGCGCCTGCAAGACAGCAGAAGCAAAACGTCTGCAAGACAGCAGAAGCGACACGCCTGCAAGACAGCAGAAGCAATACAGCTGCAAGACAGCAGAAGCGACACGTCTGCAAGACAGTAGAAGACATACGTCTGCATGACAGCAGAAGCAATACGCCTGTAAGACAGCAGAAGCGATACGCCAGCAAGAAAGAAGAAGCAATACTACAGAGGGACAGCAGAAGCAATACGCCTGCAAGACAGAAGAGAGCAGCGAGACGCTGGCCAGCGCCGTGAATAAGGGAGAAAACAAGTGTGGTGTATTTTATATGTATGTGACTTTTCACAGTGAGTGACTGGAAATTGTGATGTTCAAAGCGCTCGCTGCAGTCGATTCTCACGGAGAGACCGTAACGATGTGACACTGGCTTGCAGCAGCGAATCGAGGGAAACAACCAATTTGTAAAGATGTACCACATGATGGCGCGCTCGACGGGCGTCCTTGAGCATGACTGACCTGAAACGTTCCGACAGGAATGTGGGCTGCTTCAGGTTTGTTGACCAACACCCAGTTGGTTCCGTCTGCGCTGTGGGACAGAACCTGACCATTCATCACCTGGAAGAAAAATGTCAAACATTCGACGAATATTAACAAGATTTTTTTCATTTCACCCCATTGGCTTCCCAGAAAGCAAAGGCCATCGGGCCGATGTCGGCCGCAGTGAGCCCGCGCACTGTCGTGCGCGGGCCCACTGCGGCCGACGTCGGCCCGAGGATCTTTCATAATGGGGTTGCTCGTATGACCCAAATGGATGGACAAACACGTGAACTAACGAGGAAATGAACTATAAAAAATAAATGGATGAATACGCGAATAAAATAGCAAGAACAAAAACAACAAAACAAAAAGAAAAACAACCAACCAGGCAACCCAACCAACCAGCCAACAAACCAGGTAGCCTACCAGCCAAACAATCAGTTAGCCAGCTGAACCAACCTGGTGACTGCCAATCCCCCACCCCCCACCCCCCACCCCCCACCCCCCCAAAAAAAAAAAATAAATAAATAAATAAATAAAATAAAATAAAATAAATTAAATAAATAAATAAATAAATATAAATAAATAATAATAATAAAATAAAATAAATAATAATAAAATAATATAAATAAATAATAAATAAATAAAATAAAGTAAAATAAATAAATAAATAAAATTAAAAAAACCAAAAAATAAAGAAACACGCTGAGAAAGGTCAAGTACCACACAATTATGTCAGTTTAATAAATTTTTGGACTAAAATTTATTTTTAAAACAGATAAAAGCATCTTTTTCAGTGAGGCCAGTAGTCAACAACCAAATAACCAACCAGCCGACCGAATGACTGACTGACCGATCGACTGACCAACTAACCAACCAAGCAACCAACCATTCAAGCAAGGAAGCCAGCAAATTATCAAGCAAGCGACACACTAATAGGCGAGCTCACGTCCATCTGCGAGATTCCGCCGCTGAATGAGATGTTGACCAGCCAGCCTGCTGCGTCCTCTGTTACAGGGAAGGAAAATGCCCCCTGGATCCTCTCCCCCCAGTCGTTCGTCAGAGTCAACGGCGCTGCCACACCCTCGCCAACAGGGGTCGCCACTGAGGAATACATGCGTGGTGGCTTGTATATTTATGTATCTTTTCCCCTTGGGGTGTCGGTAGCGGTTTTAGTCGCGATGATTCCTGTAGGAATCATCGCGACTAAAACCGCTACCGACACCCAAAGGTGCTCAATTGAACCGGTCAAGAAAGAAAGTTTCTTAACAGTGATGAGAGGGACAGACCGCCTCCCAATATTCCCTACTTTTATTGTATAACATTTTCACCGCCAATAGGTGCAAAATTATCCCTTAGAAAGCAGAGCAAATTCAACACCGACTATTCCCATCAATGCAAGGGACACGGATATGAATAGTCAGCAAGGGCAACAACAACAACAACAACAAAAAAACCTCATGACTTTCCGCATCTGCTTGGGCTCATGCTGTTCTTTGCCTCTTGCTGACGGATGTTCTTCGCATTTTTCTAGTAGCAATGGGGTTCCAGTTTTCAAACAACAAGGTTAGACATTATTAGTTTCGTCACAAGATCCCGCCTATCCGGATGCAAGAAGTCTCAAATGCGTTAACTTTATTGATAAATTGTATTATTGCAGTCAGTTGTTTTACCTGGTTTTAAGGTTGTAGTTGTATGCCCGTGATCTGCACACAAAGAATGTATGTGAATGGGAACGTGAACGCTCAGTCTTATTTAAAGCTGACGTACCCTAGGTAAATTACATTACAGTTCACGGAACAGACCGAGCAGGACAGTTCAATTTTGGTAGTGCCAAAAAAGCTTGGGGCCCAGAGGCGCCATGCTGTTCCGGCATTACCCTTGAACTGTCATGCTCGATCAGGATCTTTGTTGTGGTGTGTCAGTAGTGAATTAAAACAGAAGGAAAGGGAAAAAGAAAGGGTGGGTGGTGCCCGCGCGCGCGCGCGCGCGTGTGTGTGCTTGTAGGTGGAGGGAAGGGGAGTAAAGGGGTAGAGGTTTGCGGGGTACGGAGAGTGTGGGATGAGGTGGAAGGGGGTAGGGGTGAGGCGGGGGGAAGGGGGGGGGGGGGAGGGAGGATGTGTGTGAGTGTGTGTGGCGGGGGGGGGGGGGGGGGGGGTAGGCGGAGGGGAAAAAGTAGTATGTAAAAAATTCCTCACCTGTCGCACCCTGCACCGTGGCACCCTGGTTGGCAGGGTGAGTGGGATGGGGACCAGTGTCGCCGTCGAAATAGGCCGTCACGGTAGGGTTGATATCTGCACTAGCTGTGACACAAACCACCATCATCGTCATCGTCATCATGATCATCGTCCTCACCTTAACAACCATTGGGTTAAAAATTATCGTGACTTTCGTGCGAGTTTTTTGTGTTTTTTTAACAGAATTGTCATAATGTGGCTGAAACTGTACGCGCGCCTGTGATCCCAACGAAAAACAGTTTGTCGGCCAGACTGACACAATACAGTTTTTGAATTGAATTGAATTGAATTGAATCATCAGTATCATCATCATCATCACCAACAGCATTAACATCATCATCACCATCATCATCATCATCGTCCTCACCATTAACCCCTTAACCACCATTGGGTTCAAATTATCGTGACTTTCTCTTCAACTGACCGTGACCTTGGCAACCAATTTTAAAGGGTGAAAATTATAGCACTGACTGTGAGCCATGAAGTCGACGCACAGCTTGTCGCCGACATGCTCCACTGCGTTAAATTGTTTGTTGCCTAGAACGAACTCCGTCTTGTCCGCGTTGGTGCTGATTATGTCAGCCGTCCATACCTGGCACGGACACAGTTGATAAACAGAGGTGACAAATTAGCTTATACAACTCGAAGGAGCATTTGCAGGGGTGGGGTGGTGAAACAACACATCTGCAACAGTTTGATCCATAGTCACCGAGCGCGTTCCGCGCTCGGTGACCATGGATCAAACAGTTGCAGAAGTGTCTTCCGCTTGGTCTGTCTAGAAATGATAGTATACGAACACTCCACTTCTATGCTATAACAGATTCTTTCAGGACAACTTTTACATATCAGTTAACTCCACACCATATATCCTAGTCTCACCGCGCGGTGCTTTCTGGGATCCATAGTAACCTCTACGCGGGAAATAACCACGGCTTACTCTACGCTAGAATCAATGACACCGCGCTCCTCACGAAAGCGATAAAAACATCTGAAAGTGAAACAGACAAACCTTTACTATTCATCGTCACTACTGTAGATATCCAACGCTTTCGTTCTTTGCTCTACAAAGCAGCTTAGTCAACGGAATCAGCTCGGCTGACAAACAGGCTAACGCGAAACTGTCGTCTGCTTTGTCATATTTGATTTTTGGTGACTAGATACATGTTGTGAAAGATTCTATAATACACAGAAGTGGAATGTTCGTATACTATTATTTCTAGGAAGACCTCGCGACTCCAATCCTAAAACTGTTTGATTCATAATCAAACAGTTTGAGAATGGAAGTCGTTCGGTCTGTCTAGAAAAGATAGAATATGAATACTCCACTTCTGTGTTATAATACCTGGCGTCATGACTTCATCAGTCTTGTCGGCTGCGCCTATTTCACTCGTTCTCTACTTGTTGTTAGGAAGATGTACAAGGCGATTTGAGTTATTTGTACAGGAATATGTTATTGTGGTTGTATTTTCCTTATTCGAACACCAGACACTAAAGAAGAGAGACCTATAGTTCTTGCCACGGAAGCACACTCGTAAATCATGAGGTGTCCGGTTCGAACCAAATGGAAGCGTCAACTTTGAAAGCGGGCTTCACACTCCCCAAAAATAGTAAGTAGAAGAAAGCACGTGGTAGAAGTTATTTAGGCAAGGGTAACCTCGTGGACTACGGAGAATTTTTCATCCTAGGGTAATCTGTCTTGGGCGAAATGATTGCTAAAGCACGCGCCCAAGAAAGAATACCCTCGTGGTAAAATTCTCCGTAACCCAACAGACCCACTTTGTCTAAAACTGTAGGGATTCTCTGTTAGAACACAATTTTCGTCAAACATAACAAGTAAAATTAAAAAAATAATAATAATAAAACAATTTTATGGCAAAATTTAAATGGTGGGAATCAAAATTAAAATGGATATCAGAGGCAAAATTGTATTAACCTATTCAGCCCTGACGCACTACAGCAGCAGATGGGTCGACCATGATAATTCAAGGGTAGTGCCAGATTAGCTTGACGCCTGTCGGCGCCAATCTAATCTGGCAATACCCTTGAATTATCATGGTCTATCCATCTCCTGCAACTGTTGCATAGCCATTAGATGACGCTTCCAAAATTTGAAAAAAATACGTTCGTCGGGCTGAATGAGTTAACCCCTCCAATGCCGAGAAATACAATCATTACACAACTGCAAGAGGCAAAGATCCTCATAAGCCCTCGCAGTTGCAAATTAAAAATTAGAGCCAAATCGTAAGCAAATCAAAAGGGAAATAAATGTGAACCCATTCACTACCACTGATCGCAGATTTTGTTTCTAAAATGTGTGTTAATTCCACGCAGAAGAGCCACATCCGTTAACCCTTATCATTTGGAATTCACCAGTGTGTGACTAAAATAGTTCAAGGGTAGTGCCAGAATAGCTTGGCGCCTGTAGGCGCCAAGCTATTCTGGCACCACCCTTGAACTAAAGCCATTGGTCTGTATCCTTATCTGTAAGTACTATAATGTATCTTGCTTGTGGCAGTGTACAAATTTGAAGCTTTTATCCTAAGTATGATATGGGTTAAAAAAGAAATTGGGCTCGAAGTGGGCTCAGCAAGAGGCATAGATCCTCATGAGCCTCTATCACCGCTCTTCGGCAAGAAGAAATTAACTGCGAGGAAAATGACTGTGACAGCGCAAGACTGAATAGTATACTGACGAGCAAAGGAAATGCGACATCTGTTGGAATCTGTCGCATTTCTTTTGCTCGTCAGTATATGTTACTTACATCTAAACTGTCGACGGGATGATCGATAAGCAGGTGAATTTTCCAGCTTGTCATCTCCGAGGTGATTGGCATGCATATCGTGCCCTGGAACCCTCCATTCCAATGATTGGTTATCGGCACGTTGACGGACTCTCCGGCCGCCAGCACAAAGAGCAGGGGCAAGGATATGATGCCTAACATCCTGACAGACAGAAACTATACAGATCTGACAGCATCCTGAAGTTATGGACTCCCCCAGTAGCGAACCTTGTTAGGACGCACGACGGCCATATGCCGTGCGCGGGCCAACCGCGGCCGTTGTGGGCCCGAAGACGTTTAGCTACTGGGGTACGGACTCAGTCCCTTTACTGCCGGGTCAATGCGATGATGCTTTAGTAATGGCCGGGTTACTAGTTCGCAACGTCTCCTTTATAAATGTTCTTATTACAGTATATGCCTCGCAATAATGCTGGACCAAAAGACTAACTTAAATAAAAAGTTTGAATATCGTAAAATGGAAATCTTATTTTTGTTCTTCTTCTCGTTTGTACGCAGGATAGTTCCTTCCTTTACGCTCAAAAGGCAGTGGAGCAGGTCTGGAACGTGGGCCTTCTCAAAGGGATTGTGAAAGAAGGGTAGAACAGTCTTAACTGAGGCAAGATAGCGTTGATAGCCCGACGTATCGACGATTTCAAGCAATCAAACTCCGCCATGGAGCAGATCGCTGTAACTCTAAAACAAGGCGCACCGCATCAGCAGCCGCGAAAGTGTCGTATAGCGTTGCCTACGGCAACGCTATACGACACTTTCGCGGCTATTGATGCGGGGCGCCTTGACTGACCTACCTCATAACAATGCTGTATATATAAATTATCATGTCTAAGCTGCTCGTGGAACATGTACTTACATGGACCGTGTATGAAAATAGCCACTGTTGTTCCCTTGTTTTAAAACAACGCCACACCCACAAGAACAACAAACGATCGAGTGTGAAAAACTTGGGCGTTCAAGGTTGTCTATATTTAACACTCCTCGGGTGACAGTCTATGCCAATCTGGTACTTCTCAGGACTACACATCCCGTCCAGTTATTAAACGAACGCCAAAGATCGAGTAACTAATCTACGCACAGGGTTACATTATCAGCGAGAACGGCCCATGAGAATATACGTCTATTGCGAGTTGGATAAATCCATGGAACTGTTGAAGTGCGTGCAATGTTTGACCTCGTTTGATAGTCTGATTTAGTGATGACCTATATTACTGTGATTCTTCAAATTAGGCTGAAGTTCGAGAAACACACTTGCAGAGTGAATGCCTTTAGCTCGTTGAAAGCATGCAGCTTAGCAAAGTTGATCTTCAACAGCAACAGTAAAAATTATGTTGAATCTGCTCATAACTTGCATTATAAGCTCCTTGCCCCTGCTGGGTCTAATACAACTCTGTGATTTCCGAAGATCTAAAATATTCGCCTGGAGAATTCAGTGTGTTATAAGTTTGCAAGGTCAGTCCAGGAAGGTTCTGTAACATGACCCTATGATTTTTTCAATCTTGGATTCAGTTTCATACAGGGAATAGACTGTGATGGTTCAAGGATAGTGCCTAAATAGCTGGCGCCTCTGAAGGCGCCAAGCTATTCAGGCACTATCCTTGACTTTTACTGGTCGATCCACCAACAGTGATTCGTACTTTTACGTCCAAAAGGCGATTACAGAATGAAGAATGCGAAGCAACTGGCTCTGTATTTGAAAGGATTAGGTGCGGCCAGAATGGTCAGATAAGCGAGAACCTTCAACTATGTAAAAGATGGCAAGTCCACTTTTGTGAAAAGCACGATTTCCATTGTACCACAAGCCACCACCTTACTCGTGAATAGAGTTATTTAGACTAAATGTGTCTATTCTTTCTTATTTATTTATGTATTCATTATTAGTCATTGCTTATTTCTTATTTATTTATTCATTTCTTACATATTTATTCATTTGTTATTATTTATTTACTTCTTATTTTTTTTTTTTTAAAGCAGCAAAACATTTTCTGCGTGTATACATAAAATAACCACGTGGAAGACCAATCCTTGAGTGGGCATTATTATGCAATTGCAAAGCTGGTCACGTGATTTCAGTTTCGCAGTCCCGTTGGGTAAGCACAGGAAATGAACATTCTACCATTACCGTACGGTTTGATACCAACTTCCATGAGAATGGGTGGAGATATTTCAATTTAGATCACTGACCTGGAAGATTGTGGACGATTTTGGAAGATCTCTTAGGGTACATGGAAAGTTAGCTCTAGGTGGAGGCATGGAATGTATGTCCCTGCAGACACCACAGTAAAATGTGGCTGTCATTGCAGGTAGGCAAAAGTTCCTGCCTTCCTCCAGTATTGCCGATGGTGTGCTGAAGAGGTCGCAAAGACCGGCTATATATCTGGACCCCGTTGGGGGACCTAGATTTAAATTTCCATGCACCAAGGGGCTGGAACAGTGGGATATGTGATACGCCCCCCTTCGGGGGAGCTTCCATATGCATTGCTTCCAGTCACTTTCTTAGCGCACCCGCTCTTTCCTATCTTTTTTTTTGTGCTTTGACCAAAGCAGATCACTGGTCGATCATGCACACTTCTCTCCCCTGACAGTGCTTTTACCTACTTTACTTTGTACTCATCCATTTCTTATATTGGTAATGCCAGTTAAATAGCAACTGGTCGCCTGAACATTTAATTCTGTGAGGAGAAACAGTTTTCCTGCCAAAACGGAGGTAAACAATCAAGACCTTTAACTTATCTGAGTTGTTTTCATAACAGAATATCACAGAATTCAGAACTATTCTTTCGCGGCTAAAAAAAGGTATCTTGTTTTATGTGGCAGAAGATATATTACAATACTAACTCAAAATGCAGACACGGAATTAGATTACCTGAACTTTGAGTTGGTTTATTCTGCAGTGTGCCCTAAAATCCGACTGGCCCCTTTGAATACGGTGGTGAGAACAAACATGTGCAGCAGATTGTGTCTTGGAGTGGCTGTACCCTTCGGAACAAAAAATCTTCCTTTTCTGTGACCACGTTCGCGCCTGCGCTGGTTGATAGGTCACGTTCCGCAGCTCGACCGTCAAAGTGCAGGGAACGACACATATTGCCTACTGCGCCTTAATTTGCAAGGTATACATATTCACATGTTAAAACATGGTTCTGATCTTTCACCCCCAGGGCTAACTGTCCTAAACGGGTAGAGATATTTAGCTTAAAGCGTTCAATCACGCTTCTCTGCCACTATACGTACATTTTGTTTCTAAAATGTATATGTTCATTCAATGACGAAAAGCAACATTTGTCCAAAGAACATGGACACAAAGTGGTCTTAGCAAGAGGCATATATCCTCATGAGCCCCCTCAGTCGCGGGGGCTCATGAGGATCTATTCCTCTTGCAGTTAGATCGCATTTGCTTTTTCTAGGCAGTTTGTTGTTGTTGTTTGTTAGTTCGGGTTTAACGTCCACAGCACCGAGGTGATCATAGACGGCCCTGACGGGCGGGTTATGGGGGACAGGGAAATCTATTGCCTATGGAGTACGACCTGAACACTGATCAACTCAGGCGCACTGCAACTGTGCCACTTTGATTTACCAGGACCTTTTAACGGACATGCTATTGAACACATCCGTTTTTCCCCCTGGATTGTGATTCCAGCTACCGGGACCGGGACGAGATTCGAACCCACGACCGGGCGATTCCCTTCGCTCTCCTGCTCCGCTGACGTTTAACCGCCTGAGCTACTTCGGACTCTTATTTCTAGGCAGTGACGGAGTTAAAGCTTTTAACCTTCGGCTGTCGGTAGCGCTGTTTGTCGCTATGATTCATGTATGACTCATCGCGTCAAGAAGCGTTACCGACAGCCAACGAGTTCAGTAATGAGTACAATTTGCTATAGACAGCGACTAAGCGCTGTATCTCAAGGTAGCGTAGACTTGCCTTCCTTGCTGGTCAGTAACCTACAGAGCTGATTCTGTCTGTAACTACATGAAAGCAATTCCTTGTGGGTGCTTTGAAAATCTGAACGATTTATGTGGATAAAGGTACATGATAATGTTCCATTTACATTCAACGTTTCAGTACATAATCAGCACAATGATATGACAAATAAAAGTACAAAACACTGCATGTAGAAGCACATTTGAATAACCTCATACACAGCAGTCATGAGTACATGTATAAAGCAAGACAGACACTTTAAGTTACTTAATATTTTTTTTATTTCATAGGGTAAGGTGCTTTGGAGCTACATACTAATAACCCTGTGCGCGTCGGTAGCGGTTTCAGTCGCCATGGTTCCTGCAGGAATCATCGCTACTAAAATCGCTGCCGATACCCAAAGGGTATGTATTAGATATCATTTGATATTTCTGTTGTTCTCCAAAAAAATTTTGGGATCGTATTTTAGATTCAATTTCGTAAACGATTTAATAACAGCGATGAACTCTTTAAGTCATTCAGCCCCGACACACCACAGCAAGACATGGATCGAGCATGATAGTTCAAGGGTGGTGCCAATATAGCTTGGCGCCCAAAGGCGCCAAGCTATTCTGGCAACACCCCCGAACTATCATGCTGGATCTGTCTCTAAAATTGTAATACAGTCATGGGCAACGTCAAAATTTGATGATTTCCGCACTGGGGCAGAATGTGTTGAAACAAATTATTTAATTTTATTTTGACTCATGTTTCCGCAGTTTTCCGTGGAGGAACATGACACTCACCCTAAGCTTTGCAGTCGTTGTCATGACGACCACCGCCGTTGCCATGGAGCTGCCTATCACCAAGAATTTCACGGGCGGTTTTCAAAGTGACTTCTGCTACACCGTGCCAGAACGTATACACGGCTGGACCGCCCACATCGTCTTTGACCACGCAGTCGACACGCTAGATGTCAGTTACATTTTCAAGATCCTTTTTATTTCAAATAAAGAGGAAGGAGTTATTAACACATACAATCGTTAACCCTTTCAATGCCAGTGGACGCGGACTGTGTTTTTGAAATCTTTGTTAATTCAACTCTAATGAGCCTCCGCCGCCCAAGGACCATGGATAAAAGTGACATCGCTAAGAGGCATAGATACTCATGAGCCCCCACGTTCAGTTTTTCAGTGCAGGGGTTAAACTTTAAAGGATATGGATGGACTAGGATAGTGCAAGGGCGATGTCAAAATAGATAGGCATCTCTGTTCCTTTTTTTGTTTTGTTTTGTTTTTTTGCTTTTCTGTTTTCAAAATAGGCATTTTGGCACAAATTACAAGTGAAGCTATTGTCAATGAATACAAAATTGAGGTTTTCGATGTAAAAGAACGCATGTTTGAAATTTAGAAAAGTAAACAGAAATTTATTATATTTCGATTGCTCCAATTTAACATTTACAATACCATTTGTCTACAAGACACTTTATATGCAAACCAAGGGGAATATTATAGTAGCGCACCTTCATGTTTGTGTATGTATGTTTCTCCTGCCCACTTCCTAAGTTCCGGAGAAAGACATGGGTTATATAAGAGACCTGATCCATTCGTTTGAGGATGGAAATGATCGTCTTATTCTATACCTGCGTATTTCTCTGTGGGCTGGCGATTGGGTGCCTGATAGGCGGGGGCAGGGGATCTAACTGTTGTCTGTCCAGCGCTGTGATTCCCCTTGGTTTGCATACAATTCTGTCAGCGCTAGCCTCACCTATCTGGTTTGTGAGTATCTATAACTCGAGGCAAATTTGTATCGTTACATTGTTGTGTAATGTTCTGTGCATCTACTGTGGGAAATCAGGGTATTTACCCGACCACATAATATAGTAGCGCACCTTCATTTTTGTGTATGTATGTTTCTCCTGCCCACTTCCTAAG
>BTPG01000001.1:227620788-227675788 GCA_036245525.1 Semisulcospira habei | reverse complement strand
GTGTGAGCGGCGCGCGCGCGTGCGTGCGTGTGTGCATGTGTGTGTGATTGTGTGTGTGATGAGTGTTATTATTTTTTCTGTATATAATGATGCTATTGGGTTTTGTATGTAAATATATTTTTATAGTTTTCCCTTTTTTATGCTGTAGATGTTAGCAACGGCAAGTTTGTAAAATGACGATTTCTTTTCTGTCAAAACTTTTTACCGTTGAAAAATAAAGTTTCATCATCATCATCTCTCTCTCTCTCTCTCTCTCTCTCTCTCTCTCTCTCTCTCTCTCTCTCTCTCTCTCTCTCTCTCTCTCTCTCTCTCTCTCTCTCTCTCTCTCTCTCTCTCTCTCTCTCTCGGGCGCGCGCTTGCCTTCGCCTTAATGGTAAGAAGTCGATCTGACGTACGACAGACAGACCCCAAACTGTTTTATTACAGATTGCCTTCTTTTCATCTCATTGTACCCCAAGACCGAAATCCCCAAATTTTGCCGTTGTCCTCTGAAGACTGCTTTGTAGTGCAGGACACAGATCGACCATGATAGTTCAAGGGTGATGCCGGAATATCTTGGCGCCCATAGGCGCCAAGCTATTCTGGCATCACCCTTGAACTATCATGGTCGATCCATATCTTGCTGTGGTGTGTCTGGGGTAGAATGAGTTAAACTCCTTACACGTGTTCTCATTGGTCTATCTCTATACGCTTTGTTCCCCTGGACGCCCGTTCTCAAGGCAACGGGAGTATCCTTATATGTGATATATGTGAGTGGGCATTATGATGCATTATGGTGCTCTGCATGCACCAAGTGTGTGTGTGTGTGTGTGTGTGTGTGTGTGTGTGTGTGTGTGTGTGTGTGTGTGTGTGTGTGTGTCTGTGTGTGTAATATATCCCAAAACAATATTATGGAAATTTCAAACCGTATGTTCGTTTTCAACAGCCCACGCTCTCTGGATGCTGAAGAACATGGATGGGCATGAAAGCGACCCGCTGCAACCCTTCGTCACTCAGTCTGGCGGCCATTTTGATGAGGGCTCCTTGGGCGTGTCAGGTACCATTCCATCGACTAGTCGTGCACTCACTCAGAGTAGACTTAGTCACATAGCCGATAGGTCAATTTGTTCATGAGGGTCCAGCTCTAAAATTGACACCGAAGCTCAAATTAAAAAAACAAAATATAGAAACAGTCTCATCAGCTTCACCATTCCCTACAACAAAAACAAGGGAAACAACATGTCTCGGGTTTCACGTTGCAGCCCTGCGTCTGTCATCGTCACAGACAATACAGCGTCAAATATGTTTGGCTATTTCTTCCCAGCGAGCAAAGGTCCTCGGGCCCATGACGGCCGCAGTGGGCCCCCGCACGGCTGTACTCGGGCCCACTGCGGTCGTCGTGGGCCAGAAGATGCCTTGCTACTGGGGTTTGAAGAGTTCTGAAGAAAAAAAATGCCGTTAAAGCCACATTGACAATGACGCGAATGATTGTCCACCTTTATCGAAATAACCTGCCTAACTTAAATGCATGTACATGTGCTCAGTTTGTGATTGTGAACATTACGTTCTGCAGCCGTTAGGTCAGCAATCACTGACTAAGCACACGCACGTATCTGCTGTATTGTAGACGACCCTTCGACCCACTCCGGGAAAGTCCTGCGAGTGTACTATGAGAAGGGCCACTACGTCAGCATCCACACCCACAGGGGCGCCCAGTTCTACGGGAGACCCGTCCGCCCCAGGACCTCCATGACCTTGTCCTATGACCTGTACTTCAGGTGAGAAGTCTGTCATTCCATATACTTGTCAAATTACTGCAGGAGATGAGTGGGTAGGTGGGTGGGTGGGAAGGAGTGAGTGAGGGAGGGAGGGATGGCAGAGAGGGTGGGTGGGAGGGAGGGAGGGTAGTTTGATGGGTGAGTGGATGGGTGGGAGGGTAGGTGCACGAATGGATGGATGGATGGATGGATGGATGGATGGATGGATGGATGGATGGATGGATGGATGGATGGATGGATGGATGGATGGATGAGTGTTTTGAAGGGAGTTAGGGAGAGAGAGAGATAAATGGCAGAGGCATTGTTCATGATCTGAGTTTTTGTTGGCTCGGTCAAACCATTTGAAACTTGAAAAAATAACACAAACAGCTGGCAGATCGGTAGATCGGTTGGCGTTACTCTGTGGCGATTTCCTTTCCCCAGGGAAGGCAGCGCAAATCTCCATTTGTGGGATAACAATTTTTAAAATATTTATCTTTTACCGTGTCAATATTTCCTGTATCAGGTACTGAAAAGTTAAAAAAAAAAAATAAAATGACTTAAATGTTAAAGTCGTTTTCATTTTCAGTCTAGGATTCGATTTCGTCAAGGGAGGTAAGCTGCCCGGACTGTTCGGTGGAGCCACCAACTGTTCAGGGGGTCGTCACTCTGACGCTTGTTTCACCACGCGCTTGATGTGGCGAACGAACGGCGACGGGGAGGTGTACGCTTACATCCCAGAGGAACAGAAGACCGGATTCTGCAACGAGCATGACGTTGAATGTAATCCTGCCTACGGCAACTCCATCGGAAGGTGTGCTACGTCATACGTAAGCTGATCTGTGATTTTGGACCTTACGGCTGGAAGCCATAAAGTCCAGAATCACAGACCAGCACATATTGTTAATGAGTATGTCTGTTTTCTTTTTCTTCGTGTTATTCTGAGTACTCTTTAGAAACCATTTTGGACTGCTTTCACGTTAATAATGTAGTTCTACTACTAATGCTTTAAAAATGACTATGAAGTTATATACTAGTTAAGCTACTACTACTAATGTTTAAAAATAAATGACTATGAAGTTATATAGTTAAGTTATAATTAAGGTGGTGACTGTTTATGCCGGAGCGACTGTCTAATAGACGGCGCTGTTCTTATGGCGATGCTCCAGGTAGCAACTGTGAAAGTATCCGTCTTTTTTTTTTTTTAAATTCGTATTTTTTATTTGTGTAAGTAGTCCCGAGCCATTGTTCATTTGTTGTTTGTAAACTGGTGTATGTGTGTGTGTGTGTGTGTGTGTGTGTGTGTGTGTGTGTGTGTGTGTGTGTGTGTGTGTGTGTGTGTGTGTGTGTGTGTGTGATTGCAAATTGCACCTGAATTTCTCTTTTAGAGATAATAAAGTACTCTTATTCTTATTCTTATTCCTGCTCAGCCGTGCCCGTATGCATGTATCTGTACACGGACATGATTCAGAAAGGCAGTGGGCGTTGGACAGGCTTGATATGACATGCGAGATCCATAGTACACCAGACTAATATTAGTGCAATCTCGAAATGAATTCTGGGAAGACTTCTGATGGGTGGGGTGGAGCGCGTATCGGCTTTTCCGAGCGCAAACATCCCATCTTGACTGGACCAAGATGAACTGAACTGAAAAAAATGAACAATGATCCTAATAAGTTTTTGTTCACCCTTATACTTTTGTCCGGCTTGTGTAAATGTCCAATGGGTCATTTTAATCCTAGCCGTCAGCAGGAAAGCATGGCACCGCCTGCTCTGCAGATGTAGCCCAAGGTACACCTTCGTGATCCTACCCTTTAACTCATTCGAGACGTGCGGCTTCCAGATACGCGGCAAATTGAGGCGTATACGGATGCGGCACGTCTCGAATGAGTTAAAAAGTTAACTTTCATTTCATTTCATTTCCTTTCCTTTCACCATTATCGTTTCGTCATTTTTGTTATTGCATTCCTCATCAGACTACTTTGGCGTCGTCAATGCAATTGTCGCAATGCATGATATTGTTGCTGTGGTGTCTGTGGTGGTACTGGTGGCTGTAGAAGTATTAGAAGCAAATGCATTTTCTCATAATGTGCCACCTTATGCCTGTGTGTGTATACAGGGGCAGCTGGAGGTTCCGTGCTGGAGTGTGGCAGAACATCGCCCAGAGAGTAGAGCTCAACACACCGGGACAAACCAATGGTAAACTCAAGGTATGTTGCTCGCATCATTTTTTATCATGTAAACAAAATCTTAGTGTAAACTGTTGTTGTTGTTGTTGTTTTCTAAATTCTGATTGCACTTGCCTACTTTACTTTAATTTTGTATTTTAGTATGCTGAGTTTAGTTCAGTGGTGTCAGATTGTGTTCCTGAAGTCTTTGTTTATTCACTCCATCGAGCCCCAACCGTTCAAGAACATGGATACAAACTGGTGTCTGCAAGAGCCATATATCCTCATGAGCTCCGCAGTTGCGGGGCCTCGTGAGGATGTATGTCTCTAACGGTTGGATCGTGTTCAGTGTTTTCCCCAGCAGTGAATGGATTAAAATTTGTTAAATTAAGTCTTCATTTTGGTTAGTTCTTCTGGCCTATTCTTTGTCATTATTGGCGACACTGTTTTCGGTTTGTAACGTGCAGGTGTGGTACAACGGACACGTAGTTCTGGACAGGAGCGACATCAACTACCGCAACCACGACTTGATGTTGGAAGGCATCTTTTTCTCCACGTTCTTTGGCGGCAGCGATCCCTCGTGGGCGCCCACAGCCGACTGCTACACCTACTACAAGAACTTCGTCATCTCCGACGTCGCACAGGCAGCCATCATCGGCTGAGGAGAGAGGCGATGATAATGATAATGATGATGATGATGTTGATGATGATGATGAAGATGGCGTGATTATAGACGACCGTCACCCAGTGAGCAAAAGGTCCTCTGGCCGACGTCGGCCGCACCCGGCCTGCGCACGGCCGGGTGCGGCCGACGTCGGCCCGATGACCATTTGCTTATTGTAATGAAGACAGTGAGTCAGACAGTCATCATCAGCGGCTGAGGTTGAGATAGTGGGGAATTACGGGCGATGTAATAATGAAGACAATGATGTGATTTTTTTTTTCATTACGATTGTGATTATTATAACTTTTTTAGAACATTTGATTGATACTGCTCGTTAGCGTGCGTGTCATGTTTGATACGACACTTGTACGATCTGCAGGATCCTTGGGCCGACATAGTGCTTTGTTGTTCCGCACACAGCTGTACTCGGCAAATAATGTACGAAATTGACTCGTGGAACGGCTTATTTCACTGGGCGATCCAGTTAAAAATGTTACCTAAGGCACAAAACGGTAAATAATGAGTTTATAAAAGTATTGATACTTGGCTAGTTTCAACTTGTCATCTGAAACTTTGTGTGACACAGTGTTGATACAAATGTGCTTTGATCGTTGCACGTGTCTCGTATTCTACGTCCATAATTAGTGTGACCTTTAACTTGCTTGTGTCAACAATGACATATCCATATTTAAATGTAGGTGTAACAGCTTTTGGTACAACATATAGTGATTAAAGAATGCCTGACTTCCGTTACGCAAAATTAATCACTCATGTTCAGTTCAGCCGATAAAATGTCAGTTTTACCTGGAGGTTGTTTTATTGACGAGCTAAAGAAATGCGACATTTTGGGAATCATCCGAAACACTTTAGTGTTTCCGATGATCCCATAAACCTCGCATTTCTTTTGTTAGTCAGAATTTTTATTATCCAACGTGCCTTGGCCTTTGCGTGCGTTCGTTTTATTGCGACCCGAATATAAAGAGTTCATCCCTTCCGTTCTTTTTCTTGACCTTTAACACAAATCCTACAATTGAATATGCAAACAAAAACGACTTAGAAGATTTCAGATCACCTGTTCTAAGTCTGTGTCAAAACTGGCATCCATATTATTATTAGCCATTATCGAGATGCAGGCGACGCACGTTTGTTTTCTGTATTTATACACATGCGACTGGTCACTGCTCTCTGGACTTACTGGACCTTACGTGACAGTGCAACGAAACCGTCAACAGTGGCGGCAGAGACAGCGTAAGCGTGATCATGACACGTGAATTGAGATAGCGGGCTTGTATCACATAGGCAGGAAAACCTAGGGCGTGTGTTGTATAAATCTTGCGATGGTACATATCACGAGGTCATCAGTTATGGTTTCCGTGGCCTACTTACACAGCACTTTCTGGCCACCTGTGTCGACAATTGAAGCCTATATTAGTGAAAATCACGCACGCAGCGATATATATCCGGGTTATAAGGTTCTCACGTGTGTAATTGCGCGTTCAAGTGCAAGCACACCATTTGCAAATTCCACCTTGAACTCACTGCTTATATAAACATTATTATTCGATGGAGACGTGCCATATAGGGATCCGCAGCTGTTTGACGATACCCGTTCCGAATGAGAATTGCGGATACGAATTACCGACAAGAGGCATAGATCATCATGAGCCCCCGCGAAAGCGGGGGCTCATGAAGATCTATGTTTCTTGCAGTTGAATGATCGTCGTCGTGTTTCTGTAGTGAAGAAGTTCATCATCATCATCATCATCAGTCCCTTGCCCGAACTGGGCGTTGGGGGGACTGAGAGGCAGCAGCAACAGACAGTGCTCTCCACTGAGTTCTATTTTGGGCGGTGGCAAGCAAGTCTGGCATCTCGAGTTCGGTCCATTCTTTTATGTTTGCGACCCAACTCTTTCTCTGACGACCTCGCCGACGACTTCCTTCGAGAGTGCCTTGGAGGATAGTCTTGGACAAGGTGTTGTGTCGGGTCACGTGGCCAAACCAAGCAAGCTTGCGCCGTTTCACGGTTGCCAGAAGGGGTTCATGTGGGCCCACCAGGGAAGTGACGATGCTCCGTACATATTCGTTGGTCTTGTGCTCGCGGTACGAGATGCGGAGCAACTTCCTCAGGCACTTGTTCTCAAAGGCCTGGATTTTCTTTTCTGAGTCTGCAAGCAGTGTCCAAGTCTCACAGCCGTAGAGTAGAATAGACACTACGAGGGACTTGTAAAGCCTGTACTTGATGGTGAAGCTGATGGAGTTACTTCGCCATATCCTGTCCAGCCTGGCCATTGCGGATGTTGCTGTACCTATCCTGATACGGATCTCTGCTATGCAACTACCGTCTTTGGACAGGGTGGCTCCCAAGTACTTGAAGCTATTGACCTCTTCTAGCTTCTGGCCATTCATGTGAATATTGCTGCTGCTGTCGCTTGTGGTGTTGATCATCACTTTGCTTTTATCCGTACTGATCTCCATGCCATAAGACCCTGCGCTACTTGAAAGTTTGTCTGTCAGGTTTTGGAGCTCACTATTGCTGCCTGCCATGAGGTCAATGTCGTCTGCGAATCGAAGATTGCACAGGGATCTGCCACCAATAGAGATTGAAGTATGGTGGTCGTGGAGGGTTTCCTGCATGATCTTCTCCAGGAATATGTTGAAAAGGACAGGAGAGAACAGGCATCCTTGACGGACACCGATCGTCGTCCTGAAGAACTCGCCTGACTGATTGTTAAGCAGAACCGCGCTGCAGGCGTTCTTGTAAAGCGCTTCTATCATTTGGATCAGGAAGAGGATGAAAGAAGCCAAAGAAGATTGGATTGAAGACCAGTGTTGTAGCGTGGAAGAGGGCATGGCAAACGGCAACAGCAAGAAGGCTTATGAAACGCTAAGGACCCTCACCAAGACTCAACAGCGAACAGCCACAGTCATCGAAGACAGCAGCGGCCAACTCCTTACGGAAAACACTGCTGTACTAAACAGATGGACTGAGTACTGCCGAGACTTGTATAACTACAAGGCTGAGCCAGACACCAGCATCCTCCAAAACAACCAGGCTGGGGCCAGGAAGGCTGAAGACCTGCCAGTGTTAGCTGAAGAGGTGGAAGCAGCCGTACGCGGCCTGAAGGGAGGAAAGTCTCCAGGTGTAGACAACGTACCTGCTGAACTGTTGAAACATGGAGGAGAAGTAACAACGAAGGTCCTCACTACACTCTGTCAAAAGATCTGGGAGCAAAAGAAATGGCCAGTAGAATGGACACAGTCTCTAATGATCCCGCTCCCCAAGAAAGGAAACCTGAAACAGTGCCAGAACTACAGAACTATCAGTCTGATAAGTCACCCTAGCAAAGTAATGCTTAGAATCATTCTCAACCGCCTCAAAACTTTCGCCGAGGAACTGCTGGCAGAAGAACAGGCTGGCTTCAGAGTTGGAAGAAGCACTGTAGAGCAGATTTTCAACTGCCGCGTCCTGATCGAGAAACATCTGCAGCATCAGCGCGAACTCTACCACAACTTCATTGATTTCAGGAAAGCATTTGATCGCGTCTGGCACGACGGACTCTGGCAAGTCATGAGATCGTTTAACATAGAGGAGGGACTGATCCAAATGATAGAAGTGAAGAAGTTACATTTTGTTATAACATGTATCTGTGTCATGAGCGTGATACCGTTGAATGAGGGGAAACAACCATTACTTCTCCAACTTTCAAATTACAGGGTGTTCAGCCGCGCACGTGCCTGCCCTATGACGTCAAAAGCGAGATTTCCATGGTATTACAATTAAAGTCGTGCTTTTCACAAATATGGACTTAATATCTTTTGCTTTCACAGGGCAGACTCATTGCATAAAAACATGACCGATGAACGAGAAATAACTCGTGGTGTGCGTGCGGCTAATTAAGTTATAAAATCGTTTTTCTTTTGTTAGAAAATGTAGCCGTCCAAGTACAAGAAGTATAGATCTTAATGAGTCCCCGCAACTGCGGGGGCTCATGAAGATCTATACTTCTTTTTGACACACTGCTTTGAATCAATAATAATAATAATAATAATAATAATAATAATAATAATAATGTATATTTTTTAATGCGCCTATACTTTCGATATAAAAAAGCTCTAGGCGTCGTACAAATGACATACTAACATACATACACCTTGCATCATACAACACATTATATATTCCCTAACATACACACTCACGCAACAAGATATACAAGAACAATTAGAATAACAAAAAGAATACACCAACAAAAAGACAACAACAACAACAACAAAATGTTCACACACAAAAGACTCAAGTGTACCAAAAAACCAACAACAGACACAACAGACAGCCCTCGCCGACAACGAAATGTTTACAAAAAGAAGAATTATAACGATGAATGCACGTTTAAAGGAATAAATGCGTCTGTGAAATCTGCCGGAAACTATTGGCTGATTCAACATATCTGAGGGACTGTGGGAGTTTATTCCAAAGAAATGGTCCTTGATATGAGAAAGACCTCTCGCTCTGTTGACTGTGAGATGCTTCAGGGTCTGAGAGAGCACAACTTTTGCAATGACCTTTGATTTAAAAAAAGGAAGATTTGACACAGGTCTATAGTTTTTAAAGTCATTCTGATCTAAGGATGTTTTCTTCAAAAGCGCCCTGACAAATGCATTTTTGTACAAGGTAGGAAAAGAACCAGTTTGAAGAGAATGATTAATGACATGGATAATGTCGGGAAGAATGACATCTATACAGTCATACAGGAGGGAAACATGGGATCTAGTTCACAAGATTTGGGGGCAGTTTTCTTTAGAATCACGCGCACCTCTTCGTCAGTCACAGGTTCAAATTTTGAGAATATCTAACCCTTAAAACACATGTCAGCATACGGAGGGTCAACCTGGCATGGTTGCGCATCAATATCATCACAAATTAACTGCACCTTTCTCTAGAAAACGTCTGCGAAAAGACCAGGCAGCTCTGAGACTGGGTGAACACTTGGGAGTGGCGTGAACTTTCTGTTACCCAACAGGCGGTTAGTTATGGCATAAACTCTTTGCTGGTGTTGCAAGCAGCAATTTTAAGGGAGACAACATTGGTTTTTGCACTGCAAACAAGTTTAGTAACAAAATATTTGGCAGAGCAAAACAGTTGCTTATGTACAGTAAGACGAGTTTGACGCCACTGCCACTCAGCCTGACGACGACGCTGTTTTGCAGAGCGCAGTTCATTCGTGATGCACTGTACCATAGGTAAGGTGTTCTCCCAGATACAGTACGCTGAGTAGGCGGGGCTAGTCAAAGACAGAGAAAAGACAGGCATGTAGTTGTTCTGCGTCGAGATCACGAACGGCTGACAAACAGTTAGTTCTAAATATATGCAGTGAAAGATAAACGATCAATTGCCCGGATGTTACGCACAGTTCTTGTAGCAGAAGGAAGGGGGCGGGGTGGGTGGGGTAGGGGTGCTAACACATTCATTTCTGATTGATATGAACATAAATGGTCAGAGGCAATAGCGTCAGTCACCAGGGCTGAACGCAAAATGTCACTGTCGCACCTGGAAATGACCCAATCTAGTATGTGACCATGTCTGCACATTCACAGCTTGAGACATGTTGAACATGTGCAAAACGTGCAAAAGCTTGGTTGTGTAAGTATGGTCAGGACGATCGTAATGGAAGTTGAGATCGCCAAGTATGAGCACATTGCCCTTGCATGAGTTGCACATGTCCAACAAGTCTGGAAACTGTTCAATCAACATCCATGAGAAGGATGGAGTTCTTTGGCTTTGGCGTTGAATTAACGAAGACTTTTAACTCATTCAGCCCGACGGCCGTATTTTCCAATTTTTGAAGGTGTCATCTAATGACTGTGCACCAGTTGCAAGAGATGGATCGACCATGATAATTCAAGGGCAGTGCCTTATTAGCTTGGCGCCGACAGCGCCAAGCTAATCTGGCACTACCCTTGAATTATCATGGTCGACCCATCTCCTGCTGTAGTGCGTCAGGGCTGAATGGTTTAAAAAAAAAACACAAGTTGTGTCAACTGGCAGTGAAGATTAAAAAACAAACAAACAACGATCTGCTTCTCGCCGGTCAACGAGGCATTTGACGTGGGGAGGGTGTGGGTTGGGGGGAGGAAGTGAGGGGATTGGGAAGTGCAAGGGCGAGCAACAGAGGGATTACATTGTGACACGTGAATATTTTGTCTCGACTATAGACATAACCCCAAGATTTACGAAAGTGTGAGTCAAGACTCGATTCTAATGGCTCAGTTTTAATTTTCGTTCTACTAATAGTTGTCACGTCAGTATGTTGTCATCTTAAAACCATAATGGGACTGTCCACGCCACCACCCACATCCTCCCTCGGATACGCACGTATATATATATATATATATATATATATATATATATATATATATATATATATATATATATATATATATATATATTTTTTTTTTTTAATGTACTATGAAATTATTTGCAGACTAAGTGATAGGAACATCTCCTCAACTGCAGCAACATAATTATGTGTGATTTAGTCCAAGAGGTGACTCAAGGGTCATCTAGTTTAATACGTTAACCCATTCGAGACGTTCTGCATCCGGATACGCGGCATCATGCCGTGCATACGGATGCTGTCACGCCTTGAACGAGTTAATAACTTAAAACACTGGGCTTTGATCCTCACGAACTGGGACCAGCCGCATGGTTGGATAGTCATCGTTCTTCCCGCATATCCTGGGAAAGGTTACTCATGTAGCTCGACCTGTCTGCAAGAGGCATATAATCTCAAAGACCTCTGAAAGCTGCAGGGGGTTATGAGAATCTACGCGTCTTGCTGCCATAGATCGGCTTCATTGGCATCGTCTTAAGGAGGAAAACTATCCATTTTATCACATTTACGACTGAGAAGTTCTGTATACGCAGCTGACCGGATTTTATTTTAAGTCTGCATTCTCTATTCCAGACAGCTCAACAAACAGCAAGGATCTGAATGGGTACCAGCAAGAGGCATAGATCTTCATGAGCCCCCGCAATTGCGGGGGCTCATGAGGATCTGTATCTCTTGCAGATGGTTGGTGTTCCGCAGAGACTTGCGTTATGAAACAACATCCGTGTCAGGTGCTATTTTTGCAAAACAGTCACACCTCGGAAGCAATTTGACACGCTACGGGGCACCTTTCTGCTTGTGTAAGTAGTATACATTCATGGTACTTTATGTGCGTTTTCTCAGTCACCGAAATATTGCTTTTAAGTGAGATCCTCCTGGGCAGACAAAAACGTGCGTCGGAACGTAAGTCACGACAAATGTTTGTCAGTGTGTCTCCACGTTTCTCTATTTCTGACTCTTTTAACTTCTTCTTTTGATTTTGTTGTTGTTGTTGTTTGTTTGTTTGTTTGTTTGTTTGTTTATTTGTTTGACGTAGTAGTGCAGAGCTCAGACGTGAAACATAAAACCAGTTCTAGCCAATGAATTAATATCAATTGTTTTGACGTAGTAGTGTAGAACTCAGACATAAACCATGAGGAGTTCCAGTCAATGAATTAATTTATATATTTTCATATTATTATTATTATTATTATTATTATTATTATTATTATTATTATTATTATTATTATTATTATTATTATTATTAATTTGCTCTGCCCCCGCCTAAATAACTATGGATACATTACCACAGGGTAAAGGCACAATCACTTTATTTAAAACTCCTGTACACGATCTGCGCCACATGACAGACGTTCTTAAGCACATGTGATATACATCACACATTCGAACTGTTGTCTGGGTACCCAACGCGTGTGACACACTGTTCTGTACATCTCCACCATTGGCTGCTACTGACGAAAGCCTACGGCGGAAAAGATGCGTATAGATACGGGTCGTTTTCGGCCAGCGATATCGTCAGTAGCGCAGTCACGCGGTTAACCCGTTTAACTCCAAGGCCGCATTTCCCATTTTTTTGTTGCCCCCTAACGACTCTGTACCAGCTGCAGAGCTGCATCCACCATGAAAATTCAAGGGCAGTGCCAGATTAGCTTGGCGCCTGAGGGTGCCAAGCCAATCTGGCACTACCCTCGAATTTCCATGGTCGATGCGCCTCCTGTTGTAGTGCGTCGGGGCTAAATGGGTTAATATAATGTTTTTGAAAACTTTGATGAAGCGAAGACACTGACTAACTTCGTGAAAAACTAACCAGGCAATTGTTTTCAATTTCATGGGTGACTCGTTGATTGCACAATACAATAAACAATCAAGCGAAAGCTCCTAATTGACGCGAGCGGGGACAAAGGTGCGAGTTTAATTAACCCGCTCAATGCCAGATGACGCAGACCGTACTACTGCAATCATCGTTGATTCAACACCCTAAAACCCTAGCTGTCCCAGGAACATGGACAAAAAGTGGTGTCAGCAAGAGGTATAGATCCTCATGAGCCCCCGCAACTGCGGGGGCTCATGAGGATCTATACCTCTTGCAGTTGGGTAGCGTTTTAATTTTTTCGGCACTGAATGAGTTAATATAATATTACGCACATGTCTCATGCGGACCTCGAGCATTTACAAATGCAACTTTATTTTGCTCGGCAGGGAACGGGTTAAATATTAATTTCAGGTAATGGATTGTGACTATGAGTTCAAGGGCACTGCCTGATTTACTTAATATTCTGTCAGTACATTATTCAGGGGTTCCGCCCTCCCGCGACCAAACTTTCTTGATAATGCTAACATGTTAAAATGACCCCCACCCCACCACCATCCCCCACCCCCACCCCTCCTTCTCACTCCCGCTTTTCGATTTTCTTTCGGCCTCTGGAAGCAAAACTAGCGTGGAGGACCTCACTTTAGAATCAGGTTGAACTTAAAGGTCCCAAACAAAAAGTTGCAAACCCCCCTCCCCCCAACGAGGTAACTGGTCCGACCCTGTGTGTTGTTATCAATTCGTCAATGAGTTCAATTCATGCGCAGTTTTCTCAAAATGTTCACCCTGCCTAATAACGGCAGATTTCTGATCACCTCCTGATTTCAGAAATATGCTGACAACTTTACTGCTGACGCTCTTCGGGGCGACCTACAGCGTCTCAGCGTGGACCTTGAGTAACATGAACGGCTACGAAAACAACATCCTGGGGCCTTTCAACACTCAGTCCGGCGGCTCTTTCAACGAGGGTTCGCTCAGCGTGACCTCGGATCCGGCCGGTCCTTCTGGCAAGGTCCTTCGCGTCTTCTACAAAAAGGGCAGCTACATTAAAATCCAGGACCGGAGAGGCGCGCAGTTTTACGGAAGGCCAACATCTGCCGGGAGAACGATGACCTTGTCCTACGACATTTATTTCAGGTGGGCCAGTTTGTGTATTCATGGGGTATTTCATCATGGTGATGTACTCATAAACTCGCTGACTGTAGGGGCAATTTAAGGCGAACGCTACCCGACAGCGGGGACTCATGAGGATTTATGTCTCTTGCTAGTCCTATATTCTTTGTGTCTGTTTTGGGAGGGGTCACATTTACATTTGACTTCTTAAAGCGAATGACGGTTTGAGCGCAGTCGCTTCATAGACGCGAAATTCAAGATCACTGGCAGTGAAGGTGCTAAAATGTGTTTAACTCATTCAGCCCGGCGCAGGTATTTCCCAAATTTTGGAGGAGTCATCTAACGACTATGCACCTGTTGCAGAGATGGATCGACCATGAAAATTTAAGGGTAGTCCAGATTAGCTTGGCGCCGACAGGCGCCAAGCTAATCTGGCACTACCCTTGAATTATCATGGTCGACCCATCTCCTGCTGTAGTGTGTCATGCTTGAATGGGTTAAATGTTTTATATTTTTTTTGTTTTATGTTGCTAAATAAGAAAAGTTCAATGTTTCTAACAAAGTAAAGCAATACAAACAAGCATCCTTTCTTTGCACGCTGCAAGTTTTTGCTATGATCAAAGCAAAGAATTTGCCATTTAAAATCAGCTGGAGTTATTACTGACCCAAACATAAATATTTCGCAATACTGGCAAGTACTACTGACTGTATAACTTGATCGAATTTAGAAGAGTGGTTGTGTGTAATTGAAATTTCATTTTGTTTCTGTTTTTCTGTAATTAGTTTTTGTTAAGCGCCTAGAGCTCTACAGACTTTAAGGTTATGCGCTATATATAAGTATTTATTATTATTATTATTATTATTAGTAGTAGTAGTAAAATTATTATTATTATTGTTATTATTATTGTTAATATTATTATTGTTATTATTATTGTTAATATTATTATTATTATTAAATTCAAATTATTTTGGCTAACGCTTATCTGCAACAAATGGAATGTTATATTCAAGTAGTTAAACCGGTCGGGCGGCCTAGTATAAATGCTCGCGCAGTCCATATAAGTCATTTGAATGGTAGCCCTCAGCGTGAACGCATAGCACTGCCTTTTCTCTGCGCCTGCTACCTGAAGTTACGCCTTTGGGACCCGACCCTTTAACCTTTCAGTTTACTGCCAGCTGTGGTCACAAAGTTATGTATTTGAAAACCTTGTAAATTCAACCTATCTCAGATAATAGTTCAAAGGTAGTGCCAGAGTCTTCCCATGGTACACGGATACAAACTAGAAACAGCAAGAGGCATGTGGGAGCTCATGAGCCGCCGCAACTGCCGGCGAGGCTCATGAAGATTTATGCCTGTTCTACGTATTTTTTTCTCAGCAGTGAACGACTAACGGCGCACCATACGTTACGTCTTTTTCAGTCCAGGGTTTGACTTCGTCAAGGGAGGTAAGCTTCCGGGCCTGTTTGGTGGCGCCACCAACTGTTCAGGGGGACGTCACTCGGACTCCTGCTTCAGCACGCGCTTCATGTGGCGTAATAACGGCGATGGGGAAGTGTACGCTTACATTCCAGAGACGCAAGTGTCCAGCTTCTGTTCCGATCCTGGCAATGTCTGTGACGATACCTATGGGTACTCCATCGGCAGGTGTGTACTCTTGATTTCAGATTAGTCCTCGTCGTTTTATTAATGAACTTAACCCTTTGGCTGTCGGTAGTGCTTTTGGTCGCGGCGATTCCTGCAGGAATGTCGGTAGCGTCAGTTACCGACAGGCGAACGGTTAAAGAATTTCACGGTTTCATCAGATTATTGTTTGGTTTCATTCCAAGACGCTCATGTAGTAATTTTTCGTTACTCCTGCGTGATTAGTTAAAGTACCATTACGCGTAAATTTACTATCACATTTCGGTACCGTATGTGCATAGGGGCCCTATGATAATAGCTTTGACTAATGCAAATCCGCTGCGCCATCGCGTACGCGCCACCGCCTACTAAGCTCAAGACAAAATACAAGGGAGGAAACGACAGGCACTGTGATTCCAGAGCAGTTTTCAACCCTCAAAGCAACCGCCTAAAACCAAGAACTTAACAGACTCGGTAGATATTTTGCCACAAATCTATATCAATTACCTTGTCCTCCGATCAAACCTGATAGTCTAGTATCAAGGCTTTTTGCACAGTCAAGCATCATTCATAGCAGACGTCGAGTCAGGGTTTTAGATGCGGCCGGAAATACGCCGCATGCTCATTTTTGATTGGTTTATGTAAATTAGCACATCCAATGAAATTAAAACAAGAGTGCGTTTTACTGTCGACATGAACTCGTGACCCAGGCTGCACGCAGCAGTCGCCGTAGTAGTCCAAGAGAAAAGCTAGCCCGTGCATCCCCCCCCCCCTCCCCCCAGTACTCAATAAGATGGGTTTCAAAGTGTACCTTAGTATGTTCTGAGATGTTTAAGCGATGTTTCCCCCAAATCTTTAGGAACACACCAGATATGTAGCCGATGGCGCAAGGGTACCCCCATTCACGCTCTTCGAGGATGCTAAAATGAGCTTGAGAAACATTTTTTTCTGCTAAATAAATCTGAATTCATTCTAGAAGCCCAAATCAGGCAATATTATGTTAAGGCAAACCCTCTGCGTCTTCTGCAAAATACAGAATGAAAACATATTGAATCTGTGGCTCACAGATAAGGTATTATTGCACCCAGTAAATGGCCATTTCCGCAAAATCGCATAAAAGACAAAAATAATGTGTCAGATGCCTCCAGAAATTTTCTATAGCACTGGCAGTCCATTTTAAGGCTTACATCATTAAAACAGGATGTCACAATTATTATAAACTTGACTAGGTGATGTTGTGATTACTATGAGTGCCACACTGGTTGATTTTGTATCCAAACCCCCAAGTTGTAAAAATACACAAAATTAATTAGAAACAATTACTAAAGTTATTCAATTTCATTTTGATCTGTCTTTACCTATTACGTTTCAATAATTTGAGCATAAAGTGCAAGAAAATGAGGAAAGTCGGCATCTTTTACGATACGTTTGTGGTGAATGATAGCTTTATCCCATTTAAAAGTGCCAAATTGGGAAACGTACGTTGTCTCCGATGCCCTTAGAAATTTTGTATACAACTGATACGTCTTTTTTTTAAAGGTTTTAATGGTTAGGATAGAGTACCACAGTTACTCCCAACCTGATTTTATGATGCTGTGATTTATTTAGGGTTCACAGTGGCTGAATCTGCTGCCCTACCCCCATTGTACCAGTAAGCAAAGGAACGCAAAATGATCATAAAAATTGCTTATGTCATACTCCTCTGTTTAAATATTTTTGTTGCTAGTTTTCTTAAAGTATGTACATTGAGCATAAAATGTGTGCTCATTTCATTAATTTCAATGTGAGACGTAAATTTAATTGTAATTATTTTTTGTTAAAGCATAAAAGAGGAAAACAGTCTGTAAACAAGGGCTGCTGTTGAAGAATTTCCTCTTTAATAGAACACCAAGACTGAAGTAAACGGCGCATTCAGCAGTCTTGTCAAACTCAGGGAAGGTGTACCTGAGGGAGGTGATGTGTCTGATGCTGTTCTTGGTCTACATTAATGACATCAGTACAGCACAGCAGTACCAAGGTTCGTCTCGAACATCCTCCATGCGGATGACTTCGCAGTGTGGAGTGCGGCAGAACATACTGAAATAGCATCCTGAGCTAGACCATCTCTTTTAGTCAGATGGAAGAGGTCACCTTGAAAACTGGAGACCTTTCAGTACCAAAGACAGACAGGCCAACTTTGCTGGCAACAAATAAATTACTGGATTCACGTGGAGGTCTCACATCGAAGCCATGAAAGCTAGAGCTGCGGGAAAAAGTCTCTGATGAAGAAACTGGCGGGGACCACATTGGCGCAAATTACAGCACTCTGGCGCAAGCAAAACACCAGTTCGGTGAGACCAGTAGTGGGATACCAAGATACTTCGACAACATGAAACACTGCCTGCAAAACCAAAATGCCAGGCTTGACAAGATGCAGAACATGGGTCATTCTCATGATGCAGTGACATTCTTAGAGCTATCTGGAGCACCCAAAGATAGGAATTGACATTGGAGCCACTGGAACGCAGAACAGCACACACGATGAAGAGACTTACTAAACACTGACAGCACAGGAGACTACAGGAGCAAACCAAGAACCATCAGAAACGCCCAAGTCTGAGCCGTCAACTGAAGGTGCTGCAAAGGGCTAAAATTGAAGTCCTGGAACCAAGCTCAAAGATGTGTGAAGAGCTCCCTACAGGTATTTGGACATCTCAAAAGTAGCCTTCTAGACAACATAAACGATGTTCTAGGACTCTTTGCCAAAGGTCGCGGGACTTGCACAAAGTCATCTCACTGAAGATTATGCACAAGCCCTACCCTCACAGCAGCTGTGCTCACATCTGCACAGGCGGGTCCGCACAAGACGCCGTGCGGAACGAAGGAAGTGGCGTGTACATCTGTTGTTCAGACCGCACTACTACCTCCCTCTCCTTACCAGCTGGCGGCAGCAGCTCCAACTAACGTACAGATCTGCAGGCGCTCAACACAGCAGCAGATCACTAGCTAGGGTAAGGCAGCAGCTTGATCCACTGATCTCCTCACCAGGAAGCTTTTAGATAAACTGGATGCTCTGTCCACAAAATAGTACTGCAGTGGATTCCAGTGCATTCTGGAGTAGCTGGTAATGGAGAGGCCGAAAGCCAGACCAAAGCAGGCGCCAGACTACCTCAAGATCACAACCTTTTGTAAAGAAACCAAGACACTATAGCAACAAAGTGATTGGCAACAGCAGAACGGCGGCTGCAGCCCGTGGCAGACGACGTCAACAAGCTGAACAGGGAGAGCCAGGCCACCATCTTCCATCTACGCACTGTTCCCTCTGGACTCACATCGTGAGACTGGGTCTTGCGGAAACAGCCCTATGGGAATGTGACGTAGAAAATCAGTCTCCTTAGCACATTCTCCAGACCTGTCCATATAGAGAAGCGGTCCAATGGCAGTTCTAATAATAATAATAATACCTTTATTATGTAGGCGCTTTTTGTCAATTTTTGGGCAAATCGACTCAAAGCGCCGCGAACTGAAACCCAACACGCACACTCACGTAACAGACACGGATTTACGCCATTTAAGACAAACACAGTACAAGACAGACGAAGGGCCAGTTCAGCTACTGAAGTTACAGAGATTTTGGATCGCTTGTATTTGAAATTTGTAAAGTGGCCTGAAACCGGTACCAAAGTGTGGGGGGTGGGGGGGGGGGGGTGGAGGGTGGGTGGGGGTGGAAGAACCGGAGTACCCGGAGAAAGAACCCCCGACGGTCCGCCCGAATTAACGGTGACACTTACCAGAGGAGAAAAGTCCGACGCGGAACCCGTTTTCGAACCTCGCACCTTTGGCATTGGTGGCAGGCGCTTAACCACTGCGCCAGTTCTGACCAGAAGTAATGCCCCTGTACACCAAACTCTTAAAACCTGCTGCCGAGCTCTTGAAAGCTCACTTATTAGCAGCCAGAACAATATAAGATTTAAAGACGGCCATCAAGGAATTGAACGTTGCGGAAGAAGAAGGCAAAAAATGGGGGTGGAAGTGGTGATCTCATGGTGGACATGTGGAAACTAAGTATTTTCTTAATATTGTTTTGGCTGTTAGGAACCGTGAAACTGTATTACGCATATTCATATTTACACCATTCTAGACGAAAATAAATGAGAAGAAAAGACCATACTAGACCCGCCTTACGCTAGGTAAAATATCTCCTAAAAGACCAGTTAGTTTCACTCATTCAGTCTATCATTTTTGCCTTTTTTTCCCACTAAACAAACAGCGAACAAATTGATTGGCCACATTTTGATCAGAATACAGTCCAACGTTCAACATATTTTGCGGACATTAAATGGATCGGAGACACGACACTTCCCTGAGATACATCTTCCCTGAGTTCGACAAGACTGCTGAGTGTGCCGTCGACTTCAAGCATGCAATTCTGTTGAAGAGGAAGTTTTTCAGCCATCGGTACATTATGCCTCTAACTCCAGACGGTAAAAGCTTTAGCAGCAGCCCCTGTTTACAGACTCCCTCCGCACCCCCCCCCCCTCCCCCCTTATGTTCTTAATAAAAAAAAATAATTACATTTAAATTGATGGGTCACATTGAAATTAATGAAATGATCACAGATTTTTTTATACTCAATATGCATACTTTGTTAAGAAAACTGGAAACAAAAATATTTAAACAGAGGAGTATGACGTAAGCAATTCTTTTGATCATGTACTGGTAAAATGGAGGTAGGGCAGCAGATTCAGCCACTGTGGACCCTAAATGCATCACAACATCATAAAATCAGGTTGGGAGTAACTGTGGTACTCTATCCTAACCAAAAAACATACAAAAGACCTATCTGTTGTATACAAAATTTCTGAGGGCATCAAAAACATTATTTATTTATTTTTTCCGATTTCGGGAAAATGACCATTTACTGGGTGCACAATACCTTAACTGTGAGCCACAGATTCAATACTTTCTCATTCTGTTTTTGCAGAGGACGCAGAAAGTATGCTTAACATAATATTGCTTGATTTGGGCTTCTGTAATAAATTCTGATTTAATTAGAGGAAAATGTTTCTCAAGCTCACTTTAGGATCCGCGAAGAGCGTGAATGGGGTTACCCTTGCGCCATCGGCTATATCTCTGGTTGTTCCTAAGGATTTTAGGGGAATATGGCTTAAACATCTCAGGACATACTAAGGTACACTTTAAAACCCATCGTATTGAGTACTGGGGGGAGGGGGGGGGGGGGGGGGGGGGGGTAGCCAAAACTGGCTTATGGAGTATAGGTACGTATTTCCCCCAGCCCGAAAAGGTCTACTTTAATGGAGTCTGGTTTAAATACTGCTCAGTTGTCAATATCTTTTCGAGTAATTCTCTTCAACTTTAGAGTAAACACGGCAGAAAACAATGGATGCACTGCAGTGCATAAAGGCCTCTTTCACGTCACTCTACTGAAGGATTTAACGTTCAACTCTAGATGTTGAGAAAGAGGTCCGGGATACTTCCGGCCACATCTAGAATTTCGCGCGTGCGGTCCGTTTTCACCCTTGTATTCTGTCTTGAGCTTAGTAGGCGGTGGCGCGCACGCGGTGGCGCAGCGGATTTCCATAAGTCCTTTCATCGGGCCCCTATGCGTATGTGTTAATTGTTAATGAACCTAATGAACTTTAACAGCAGTTTGGACACGCAGCACAAGCACACGCGTAATCGCACTTATTTATCCTGCGCTGCAGTAAGCGTGTCAATCTATTTTGTAGCCGTTTCTCAAACTAATAGCGTTGTATTTCAAGAACGGAGTGGAGTCATTGTCAGGTTACTTATAAAGTTTGAACAGTTACGGCGGTAAGTGGGCCTTTAACCCTTTAGCGGTCGATAGAGCTTTTGATCGCGGCGATTCTTGCAGGAATCGCCGCGACCAAAAGCGCTACCGGCAGCCAAATGGTTAAAGAATTTTATGCTTTCGTCAGATTATCGTTTGGTTTCATTTTATTCCGCTCTTTAGTAAGTGTGCGTTACTCCTATGTGTTTATTAATGTTTATTAACGTGTAACCTCGCTCATATGTGTGCGTGCGTGTGTGTGTACAGGGGCAGCTGGAGATTCAGAACAGGCGTATGGCAAAAGATCGCCCAGAGAGTCGAGCTCAACACACCGGGAAGGACAGACGGAAAGCTGCAGGTAGTATTATCTAGTCAAATAACCAGCAATAACACTGCACGTGCAGTTTAATCGACCATGGCTGTCTCAGGCTAGTGTCTGATTGGCTTAAACATGCGGCTAGGAAAAACCATGGCAGTTTAACCCATTTAGACCCACGGCCGCATTTCCCACATTTTGGAGGTGTTTCCTAATGACAGTGTACCGCTTGCAGGAGATGGATTGACCTTACTAATTCAAGGGTAATGCCAGGTGAGCTTGGATCATTCAGGCGCCAAGCTCATCTGGTACTACGCTTGAATTAGCATGGCCAATCCATCTCCTACTGTGGGGCGTTGGGGCTAATATAAGCTAGCGCTAGATTAGCTTGTCGCCTTTGAAGGCGCCAAGCTTATTTGACACTCAGTCGATTAAACCGGTCACGGTCGATCCGTCTCTTTCAACTAGTATGTAATTTATTAACCCTTGACTGCTACTGATGATACCACTCGGCTGAAAAGACGCGTTTTTCCCCTCCTTAGCAGCAACCAAGAGGTAACAGACGTCTTTTTTTGAGTAGGAAATTCTGAGCAGGAAAAGCTAGGATGGAAAGTGTTAACTTTTATTTCACATCAAGGAGAACGGATTGATTATGATAACTCAGAGGTTTTGCTTGTCGTTATATATGTTCAAGGAAATCTACTCAACATTTTCAATGTCAGCGATCGAATTTCTGATGAGGGAGGGAGCTGTCTTCTTGATTATCTGATGAAATCTGGGGATTTCATTTCATTATAGATTATATTCATGTAGTTCGGTTTATTTCAGTTCCTGCCAGTGTCGTTCATTCATTCCAATCACTTTTATTGTACTCCTTTCGTGACGTCCAAAGGTATGGTACAATGGAAAGCTTGTTCTTCAGAGGACCAACGTGAATATCCGCAACATCAACTTGAGTATTGAGGGGATCTTCTTCTCCACGTTCTTCGGAGGCAGCGACTCCTCTTGGGCGGCCACAAAGGATTGTTACACGTACTACAAGAACTTCGTCATCACTGCTTAACCCAAGCGGTGCCGAGAACGTTTGAACACACCGAACTGCAAGAGGCATAGATCCTCATGAGCCCCCGCAGTTGCGGGGGCTCATGAGGATCTATGCCTCTTGCTGATATCGCTTTGAATCCATGTTCCTAGGACAGCTAGGGTTTGTTGATCTTGAACTGACGAAGACTGCAGAAACGTGACACAGTTTCCGTCAACAGGCACTGAACGGGTTAATGACTTCCAGACTTTAGGACGCCATGTATACCATAATATACTTGGCGTTCCTCAACAGTCCTGGCTGATGACACCATTTCCGTGTGGCGTTATGCTATTAATTACGATAACTTTTCAAACACTGCACACATCAGTTTTTTTTTAATAACAGTTGTCTTTGAACTTAAACTTAGTAACTTAACGGTAACTTTGGTATTAATTTCAGCCTACTTAATAAAATTTAAAATACAAGCGATTTAAATTTCCAAAGCCTCAGTAGCTCGCTTGAGCTTACCCTCGGCGTCGTGTGAATATACTGTTTCTGTACTAAAGCACGTGATTCACGTAACCGTGCTTGTTGGGCTAAGTTCGCGTCGGCGCTTTTGAGGAGTAGCGCCCAAATAATGTGTTGATTTAGTAAATAATAATAATAATAATAATAATAATAATAATAATAATAATAATAATAATAATAATAATAATATAGGGGTGGATCTGGTGGGAGAAGGCGTTACAGGGGTTTCAGAACCACCACCCCATCCTTTGATATTCATGTAAGTCACACAGTTTTTTTTTTAAATTTCAGTAGAAATACCGACCGATTTTGTTTTTTTAACTAAAATTTGCTTACAACAATGGCCGCGCAAGTGCAACTATTAGCGGATCCAGTATAGCTGTGTGCTTAACGTCTTTTGTCCACCACGAAGGTGATTTCAAAGACGGGGCACCGAAAAGAGGCCTGTATAAATTTTGACCCCAGCTGGGTTCTAACCCACGATCTTTTGGTCGAGAGTCGAACGCTGTACACCGAGCCGCTCTACTGAAATAGGTCAGTATGTATGCATTCGCAAGATTTTCAGTTTATATTAAAAAGAATAAAGCTAGGATTCTTTTTTTATTCAAATAAAAAAGTGATGCATTGTCTGTTTTTCATTGTGCCTGCTCTGTGTGTATGCGTGCGCACGTGCGTGCGTACGTGTGTGTGTGTGTCTGTGTGTGTGTTACAGACAGACATAGAGACGAATACACAGAGTGCTCAGTTATACAAGTGCAAAAGCGACATTGCACGTGCAAATAAACGCCGAAATATATCTGCCCACATTTGGCAAAATACACTACATCCGTGTCTATTTCTGAGCAAAGCCAGATTTTCACCGAGTGACGATGGACATGCTGAAGTTTGCCAGATGAGGGCAGAAAATTAATGAGGTCAGCTCAGGCACCTGTTCGCTAACCTTCTAGTCTAAACCCATCCCAACCCTAACAAGATACAACAATGTAAGATCTCGACCTCGTGATTGAGGTCGACCCTTATAGTATTGTTGTGCCTTGTCAGGGCTGGAATATGGTTCATCCCTGACTGACGGCAACATGATGTGAGTCGACTTCGACAGATCAAGGTGGCTATCCAAATGCGCAAAAGTCCCGCATCGGGCCGACGTCGGCCCGATGGCCTTTTGCACATTGGCTATATCAGAAGAGCCGAGCGCCTAAAGGCTGTCACTGCCGGTCTGGAGTCACATTTGGCTTTCGCCGTAGGGGTCCATGTTAACCCTTGGCTTGACTGCCGTAGGGGTCAATGTTAACCCTTGGCTTGACTGCCGAGGGAAAAAAGTGAACACGACCCAACTGAAAGAGACAGATCCTCATGAGCCCCCACGACTGCAGGGGGCTCATGAGGATCTATGCTTCTTGCTGAGACCAATTTGTAACCATGTTTCACTGGACGGTGTTGGCTTTTGGTCGTTGAATGAACCAAGATTTCAGAAACAAAAATGTACTTGCAGTGGTTAAAATAATTAACTCTTTGCGTGTTGGTAGCGGTTTTTGCAGCGATGATTCCTATAGGAATCAGGACCTAGACAGAGTTTCGAAGGAGTCGGGGGAAATCGGGGGTGGGGGGGGGGGGGAGGGAGGGGGGGGGGGCAACGAAATGTAGGAGGGCAGGGGGGGGGGTGGAGTGGGGGGGGGGGGGATGGGAGAGGTATCAGCCTCCCCCTGCACAAATATTTTGAGAGAAAAAAATTAGAAGGAAAAAATGGAAACAAAAAAATCATTAAGCTTTTAATATTTGATATTTTTCCAAGTACAGATTCATCACCTGTCGCCTGCCATAGTCACACACATGTACTAATAATGTACTGGGTGTGCAAGGCCGGCACACTCATAGAAAAGAAAACGACAACACACACCCACCCACCAACACTGTGGCATTAACAAACATTCAACCTGGTTTTTTTTGTTTTTTTTTTTTTTTTTTTTTTTTTTTGTAATTGTGTACACAGGGGCGGAACAGTTACCTCGGGGGGGGGGGGGGGGGAGGGGGGTCCCAACTTTTTGTTTGGGACCCCTTCAACCTGATACAAAAGGCCTCCCCGACGCTAGACCTTGCTTCCAGGGGCCGAAAAATCAAAAAGCGGAAGGGAGTGGGGGGGGGGGGGGGTGGTTTAGGGAGAAGGCGCATGCGTGTTCAGACTCTCACCATTTGCCAAAATATCAAACAACAGGGGAGGGGGAGGGGGGGGGGGGGTGTTTTCAAACATCCCAAAAAGGGACGTTGTTATAACATTTTACAGAATTTTGGGTTTGGAGGGGGGGTTCCGGTACGCCCAGATCCGCCCCTGATACATGAAGCCTTCTTTCAATGCTGCAACATTATCAAGTGGCAAAACATTCCCCAGATAAATGCTTTTCATAATGCTATCACTGGCTGCATTCGCTCAGCCGCGACACTTATTTAATCAGTCTAAACCATGACAGTTCAAGAGTGATGCAAGAATAGCTATTCTGGCACCACCCTTGAACTGCTATGGATGTTCTGTTTTACGATGTAGTAAAACAGCTCTCAAATTTGTGAACTGTGACTTTTGGGCACAATGTGTTACAATCAAATGTACAAAATACACAAATTAACAAAATGTGTTCATGTACATTTCACAAAAATCTGTATTATTCAAAAATATTTTAACATATAAAAAGTGCAATTTTTCTTTTTTATACTATATACAGTGTGCAATAACTTGTAGATTCCAAAGAATCCATGCAGTAGAAAATTCAGATTACAGATCTTCCCATCCTAACAAGCATGTGCCCATGCACAACACACACACACACACACACACACACACACACACACACACACACACACACACACACACACACACACACACACATATGGCTTTAAACGTGAACAAACTTGCAAACTATTTGTTGTGTGTGTGCATCAGGCCTTCTTTCAAGGCAAATGTGCATGACACAAAGTATGCCACACGAAGTATGTTGCGACACAGATAAATGCCTTGTCCTAATGCTATCAACAGCAACATTCATTCAGCTAGACACTGAAAAATGGCAAGTCTTGACTATGACAGTTCAAAAATGCTTGGTGCCAAGCTCTTTTGGCAACACCCTTGAACTATCATGGGCAATCTATCTTCTGAATTGTATAATCATAAGAGTATTCAGTGAGTTATATATAAACAAATTTATTATGAAAATGCCGATTCTTGTGAAAAAATATTCACTTCAGAGTTCCCCGAATGTGCTTTTCCCATATTATTATAGCCTTGCATAATAATAACATGCACTGCAAATGATTATCATAGACAGTAAACTTTGAAAACAACAAATATTTACTTCCGAGTTCCATTGTTTTCACAGTACAAGGTCTTCATGGCAATAGCCAGTATTACACTGATTAGAATATACAGTACACTTTAGATCTAACAAGGCCAAATCCTTTGCATGTTGGTAGCTGTTTTAGTCGCAAAGATTCCTGTAAAAAAAACTTCAGACACTACTGACTCGCACGACTGACTGCTATGAAGACGTGAAAAACTGGATGACAGCAAATAAGCTCCAACTGAACGACGACAAAACAGAAGCCATGCTGGTAGGCACTCGCCAGAAACTTTCCCAGCTCCCTCCCTCTTTCCACCTTCAACTCGACAGCACCCCCATCTCCCTCTCTGACTCGGTCAAAAACCTTGGCGTTATCCTCGATTCCTCTCTTTCCATGACCAGCTTCATCTCCGCAACAGCCCAGGCATGTTATTTCCACCTCCACCGCATCAGTCAGATCAGAAAATACCTCACTACCGAAGCTGCCACCAAACTCGCTGTCTCTCTCATCTTATCTCGCATCGACTACTGCAACTCTCTCCTTTCCGGCCTTCCTCACTCCACCACTCTCACTCCCCAGCGCGTCCAGAACAATGTTGCCCGCCTCATCCTCAGAAAGAAAAAATCCAACCACATCACTCCCCTGCTCAAGCTCCTTCACTGGCTCCCCATCCCTCAACGCATCCAATACAAGATTCTGTCTCTCTGCTACAAATCCCTGAACAACTACGCTCCTACCTATCTCTCCAACTTACTTCACCCCTACACTCCTTCCCGCTCCGCCTCCGACCCTCTCCACCTCCTCATCCCCCGCACCAAACTCAGCACTTTCGGCTCGCTCCTTCTCAGTATACGGTCCATCCACCTGGAACACTCTCCCACTCTCTCTCCGTCAGAAACAATCTCTCTCCTCCTTCCAGTCCGCCCTCAAAATTCACCTCTTTCAACAGTTCTAGCACTATATCACCACACTCCCCACCCCAAGCTGACCGTCGTAATGTATTTTCACTATTTGTGGTACGTGAGTCATTGTCTAAAGTGTGCGCATGCATGTGCGAGTTGTGAGTGCGCGCTTAGAGTTATAATTATTATAAGATAAGCACATTATAAATACCGTAATTATTATTATTATTATTATTATTATTATTATTATTATTATTAGGAATCAATTGCGACTAAAACCACTACTGACATGCAAAGGGTTAAGTCTTGTGAGGTGCCCGAGGCACTAAGCTATTCTGGCACCACCCTTGAACTAAAAAAGTTGATCTATCTCCCAATCTGTAACGTAGCATTCGTGGGACAATAAGCCAATGAAAGAAATTCAGCATCAGGATGTAATGGGGTAACTAAGCCTCATTTTTTATTTGTGATCCACAAATTGACAGCCAGTCTTGTTGTGACCTTCACCTCATGAATAGTCCAATGAGGAATGAAAATAAAGAACATAAGCAGAATGATTTCACCAATCCCCACACCATAATTGAATCCCAGCTGCATTTCAAGCTTGTGTGCACATTATTCAACAGTTCTTGATTGGTTGTGTATTCACACAGCTCTAAGATGGCATGCACCCGCAAAATATCACTCATGCAGGAAAATCAGCATAGTCTTTTGAAAAAAAGTCATAACCAATTCCCTTCCAGAGGATGCACATTGTCCATTCAATGCCAAAGAATTGTAGCCAGTCCAAGGAAAATGGATACAAACTAAAGTCAGTAAGAGAAATAGATCCTTATGATCTCCGGCAGATGTGGGAGCTCATGAGGATCAATGCCCCTTGTATTTGGGCCTTGCTTCTTGTATTCCAGCAGTGAAGGGGTTAATCTATTTATCCCTATGGCCACTTGTCCCAAATTGTGGAGGTGTTACTGAACTCCTATATACCAGTTGCAGGAGACAGACTGACCATGATAATTCAAGGGTAGTACCAGATTGGCTTGGCGCCTGAAAGCACCAAGCCAATTTGGCACTACCCTTGAATTATTATGGTACATCCATCTCCTGCAGTAAGGCGTTGGGGCTAAATGGGTTAAACCTGTCTTGGGATGCTTGAAGCCTCAGAGCACAAATGTTAAGGCCTCTTTCCCAGAATGGCGGCTATGCGTTTGCGGTTATCAGCGATGGAGCCCCCATGTGACTGTCTGGGTGTTTTAGTGGCATCCTTCCCCTTGTAATTAATGTTAACATTAGAAGTAGGTGCTTGGTGCATGTTCACTTTGCCATATTCGTCAGGTAAAGAGGCAGAGCTTGCAGCCGAACAAACTGGCAGCGAAGCAGAGCTCATTCCGGAATGCAGACTGGAGATGCTGCTACTGGTTTTCAAGGGAGCCAGGCCATTGTCTGACCCTCTCCGGAGCGTGCTGCCTGAGTATCCACCTGTATAGATAGGGAAAATGTGGATTATTTCTACTGGTAGTTCTTCTTCAATGAATGAGACTCCTGCAAGCAATTAACACAACAATAATAGCTTATTACACCATATAGTGCAATAATCCCTATCACCCTGAAACACCAAAAAACCAAAAAACAAAGGTAAGGTAAAAAAACAAAACAAAATGAAGACAAGATTTTTAAAAAAGGGTACAAGGATAAAAAAACAACCCCACAATAACCAATAAAACAATCTCTAGTCTCTTCCCCCAGTCCCACTAACCCCCCCTGTAACTGCAGACTATGTGATTTTTAAATCTGTTAATTCAACACCGAAGAGCAATAGCCATCCATGGAACATGGACATAAAGTAGTATCAGCAAGAGTCAAAGATCCTCATGAGCCCCCACAGTTGCGGGGGTTCTTCAAGATCTATGTCTCTTGCGGTTGGATAGTGTTTACTTGTTCTTGCAAGTGAATGTCACCTACCTGCAGGTTTTTTAAGAGCCAGCAGTTCACGTCTAGCCTCACTCAAAGCCTCGGTCAGCTCGAATCTTTCCTCGCATTCCTTCTCCACTGTGCTCTGCAGGAACTGAATCTGCCACAAAATATGGATGACTGTCATGTGCTGTCATAAAATCCAGAATGAAAATCCATAAACTATCATCCACAATATATGAAAGTTTAAAAAATCTAATCAGCAGAGCTGAACAGTGTGAATTTCACAAAAATGATCACCTATCAGTGACAACTCCAAGCATTTTACTCGTTATTTGACAAGTTTTCCTGTACTCAAAAGCTCTTGTCAGAGTAAAGAGTAAATGTGCTGGTCTGTAATTTTGGACCTTACAAGATTGAGGAGTAAGGTCTAAAGCTACAAAGCAGCACACACAGTCCCTTTCACTGTAACCAAAGAGCCAGGGAAAACAGACAGACTTGTTCAATAGCATGTACGTTGAAAGGTTCTGGCATGTCAAAGTGGCACACCTGCAGTGTGTCTGAATTCTGATCAGTGTACAGTTGATACTCCAGAGGCAAAAGATGTCCCTGTCTCACATAATCTGCCTGCTAGCAAGTCGCACAGCTGCAGTGTGTCTGAATTCAGATCAGTGTACAGGTGATACTAAAGAGGCAACAGATGTCCCTGTCCCCTATAACCTGCTTGCTAGCAAATGGCACAGCTGCAGTGTGTCTGAATTCAGATCAGTGTAAGGTGATACTAAAGAGGCAACAGATGTCCCTGTCCCCCATAACCTGCTTGCTAGCAAGTGGCACAGCTGCAGTGTGTCTGAATTCAGATCAGTGTACAGGTGATACTAAAGAGGCAACAGATGTCCCTGTCCCCTATAACCTGCTTGCTAGCAAATGGCACAGCTGCAGTGTGTCTGAATTCAGATCAGTGTAAGGTGATACTAAAGAGGCAACAGATGTCCCTGTCCCCCATAACCTGCTTGCTAGCAAGTCGCACAGCTGCAGTGTGTCTGAATTCAGATCAGTGTACAGGTGATACTAAAGAGGCAACAGATGTCCCTGTCCCCTATAACCTGCTTGCTAGCAAATGGCACAGCTGCAGTGTGTCTGAATTCAGATCAGTGTAAGGTGATACTAAAGAGGCAACAGATGTCCCTGTCCCCCATAACCTGCTTGCTAGCAAGTGGCACAGCTGCAGTGTGTCTGAATTCAGATCAGTGTACAGGTGATACTAAAGAGGCAACAGATGTCTCTGTCCCCTATAACCTGCTTGCTAGCAAGTGGCACAGCTGCAGTGTGTCTGAATTCAGATCAGTGTACAGGTGATACTAAAGAGGCAACAGATGTCCCTGTCCCCTATAACCTGCTTGCTAGCAAGTGGCACAGCTGCAGTGTGTCTGAATTCAGATCAGTGTACAGGTGATACTAAAGAGGCAACAGATGTCCCTGTCCCCTATAACCTGCTTGCTAGCAAGTGGCACAGCTGCAGTGTGTCTGAATTCAGATCAGTGTACAGGTGATACTAAAGAGGCAACAGATGTCCCTGTCCCCCATAACCTGCTTGCTAGCAAGTGGCACAGCTGCAGTGTGTCTGAATTCAGATCAGTGTACAGGTGATACTAAAGAGGCAACAGATGTCCCTGTCCCCTATAACCTGCTTGCTAGCAAGTGGCACAGCTGCAGTGTGTCTGAATTCAGATCAGTGTACAGGTGATACTAAAGAGGCAACAGATGTCCCTGTCCCCTATAACCTGCTTGCTAGCAAGTGGCACAGCTGCAGTGTGTTAGGATTCAAATCAGTGCACAGATAATACTCCAGAGGAAACAGATGTCATTGTCCCCATAATCTGCCTGCTAGGGCTGTCCATTATTACTCTGGTGCTGTGGACATTAACCCGTTCAGTGCTAGCTGACACAGACTGAGTTTCTGCAATCTTCCTCGCTTCAACACCCAAAAGCCTGCGCTATCTGAAGAACATGAACTGGAAGTAGTGTCATCAAGAGGCATAGATCCTCATGAGCCCCCGCAACTGCAGTTGGGTCGCGTTCATGTTTTCTTGGCACCAAACGGGTCACACCCTGAAATAACCAACCAACCAACCAACCAAAGAGCCCTACCTCTTCTTTAGCTTGTTGTAGAGAGTTACCAAGGGAGGCTGTCTGCTCCTCATATGCCTTGAGCTGCTGACGCATGTGTTCAAGCGTCACCTGTATTTCCCCAACTTTCTCCTCCCCCTGGCTCTCAAAACGGCCTGCACCACAGAAATATATATCATAACCTTTTCCCTGCCATTTGACGCAGATTGTGTTTCTGCACTCTTTGTTAAGTCAACGCCGAATAGCCTCCTGTTCTAGAAACATGGATTCAAAGTGGTGTCAGCAAGAAGCATAGATCCTCATGAGCCCCCGCAACTGTGGGGGCTCATGAGGATCTATGTCTCTTGCAGTTGGATCATGTTGACCACTCAACAAACACGGATACAAATTGGCGTCAGCAAGAGACATAGATTCTCATGAGCCCCCACAACTCTGTGGGCTCATGAGGATCTATGATCCTGCATTTGCATTGTGTCTTACTTTTTTCTCAGCAGGGGTGAACAGAGATTCATGACTGCAATAGTGAACGTAAAGAGAGGCAGGCATTTTCTCATTTCCGTGTCTTCTACATGCTGTAACTTAATAATGAAATCTCTACCAGCTTCGCTTAACAAAATACAGTATTTTCCAAGCGCAAAATTTTCAATTAATGGTGTTAGTCTGTTTACGACTTTATGACTTTACCAGCCTTCACCCAAGAGACTACTGATAGCATTTTCTGCACAATGTGTGCAAAATTCTGAGTGTTCAGGTCAACAAACAAAATTTAAAAAATGCAAAGAACATTTAGAGTGAGCAGTTTATATCCTGTAATGGGGGATAACCATTGATTAATGATTGGTGCCCTGACAAGCCGCTGCATGATGTGGATCAACCATGATAGTTCAAGGGTGGTGCCAAAATAGCTTGGTACCTCTAGATGCCAAGCTAGTCTGGCACCACCCTTGAACTGACATGATCGATCTGCCTCCTGAACTGATATGTAGTCTTAAGAGAACTACTCCGCAAGCTAATTTTGCATCTCTTCAGACTATCATGGTCAGTCTCTTCCCAAGTTGTAATGCAGCTTTAGAAGGGTAAATCGTAAAGTTAGGAATTTCAACAGAACTTGTTACAAAAAAAGATACCCACCTAATTTGTTCTGCAGATCGGCAATGATTCGTTTTAAACTGACAATCTCCCGCTTGAGCTCTGCCTCTGTGTTTTCCGCGTTTTTCTTGGCATCTGCAAGCTGCTGCTGAACAGCCTGCAGCTCACGTTTATGTCTGGCCTCAATGTCCACAAGCTCGCTGGCTTTCTGCACACACACACAAAAGAACAGAGTGTCTGACTGTACAAACAAATGGATTAAACCCCTTCCCTGCCACTGGACACATAGTTTGTTTTGAAATCTTTGTGCATTCAACGACCACAAGCTGAAACCTTCCACAGATCGACATGGATACAAATTGGTCTCAGCAAAAGGCATAGATCCTCATGAGCCCACACATTAGCTGGGGCTCATGATGACCTATGTCTTTTGCAGTTGGAGCAAGGGTGTTAACCAATTAAGCACTGACACAGTACAACAGGATAAATAGATTGTTTTAAATAAATTGTTTTTGGCTCCTCTGAACATGATAATTTAAGACTGGTGTCAGAATAGCTTGGTGCACACAATCTATGAAGAAAAAAACTAGCACACACACACACACACACACACACACACACACGCACACACACACACACACACACACACACATGGTGGATCGGGTGGCACTGCTCAGTGGACTAGACACACCTTTCCCCAGTAAAAAAAAAAAAAAAAATTTCTCTGGTGGGATATGCAATTTTCATTTAATAAATTATTAATTTTGATGAACATAAAATGGTCCATTCCCCCCCCCCAAAAAAAAAAAAAAAAAAAAAAAAAAAAAACCCAAACAAAAAAACCCCAACTAATTAACTTACCACAGAGTTGTTTTCTTGTGAATGAGCTTTATATTTCTGCAACAGTTCATCATACTTCTCTTTCTCAATCTGCAGCTCCTGCACATAAGAAAAGAATAAAACAGACGATGAGGCAATGTGTGAATAATACAAAACAATTATTACAAGAAGAAAATACCGCTATACATATATTGTAAATTACACAGGGGTATCACCAACTGCAGCAGCTTAGCTAGGCAAGGTCAAATTTAGTTTATTTGTAGTTATTTGTAGTTCATTCATTGCCAATAAGGGCTTACACAACAAAGGCAGGCATCTAAATAACTCATGTACCAGTTGCAGAAAATGAGATCAGGCAGGATAGTTCAAAGGCATTACAAGATTTGCTTAACACCTTGAAAGGCAGCAAGCAAATCTTGCCCTTGAACTCATGGCCTAAATTGCTTATCATGTCCTCCTGTGGTGTCCTATAGGTGAACTTGTAACACATCCCTTTGACTGAAACAATGGATGGAAAAAGGGCTCACTTTATTTTTGTCCTAAAATAAAATAAAATAAAATAAAATAAAGCAGAACCTGTTTTGAGCGATCACCCTTATGAGAGATCACCTGTCATTAAAGACCATCATTTAGGTGGCTACAGCTACCTAAATGATGGTCTTTAATGACAGGTGACACTTTTTAACCTTCAAGACCTCTCTTGAGAGCATCTGTCTTTTAAGACCACTTTCCTTTTTGCAAACAATGTGGTTGCTCAAAGTAGATTCTAGTGATAAAAAGAAGAGAGATGTGTTTTCCTGTACCATCACAAAGCTTTCTTTTAGTTTTTTTTCTATGGCCACCAGTTCTTGTTGGTGTTTGGTCTTTTCTTCTGCTAAAGCAGACTGCAGCTGTTAAACAGAAGAAGTAAAACAAGATGTGTGTCAATGAACAAAATTAAACAAAACGTAAAGGTTCACATGTAAATACATGTACATAATTATGAATACACCAGAAATATAAAAATAAACAAGAAAGGCAAAGCCCTTATGGCTCACGTGTATGACCGATCCACACGTCTGACAATAAGAAAAGGGATGGCTTCTGCACTAACAAAATCTATGTTTTCTCAAAATTTAATCAGTTTTCACACATCTGTGAAACCCCTGTGATCCTTGGCCTTTGTGATGAGTCAACTAAATTAAGGATACATAGGAAGGTCTTATCATCAGCTACCTTTGTGCCAAATTTGACTGAAAAGTTTACAAAAATGTTGATAATAACTATAATTATTGGCATTTTATACACATTTGTCGACCTCTTGGGACCCTCGACCTTTTCTGAGGGGTCATCCAAATTAGTATGCAGAGATAGGTCTTACCATCAGGTATCTCTGTAGCAAGTTTGGATTTGAAGTTGTGAATAGTAATTGAGAAAAACCATTTCTTGTCAAAATATGGCTATTTTTTTTTTAACCTACTTCCTGAGCTCTTGTGACCCTTGACCTTTCTGAGCGGTCATCCAAATTAGTATGCATAGATAAGTCTTACCATCAGGTATCTCTGTAGCAAGTTTGGGTTTGAAGTTGGGAATAGTAATTGAGAAAAAACATCTTTTGTCAAAATATAGTGATTTTGGAACTATTTCTTGAGCTCTAGTGACCCTGGACCTTTCCAAGGGATCAACCAAATTAGTATACATAGAAAGGTCTTACCATCAGGTATTTCTGTAGCAAGTTTGGGTTTGAAGTTGTGAAAAATAATTGAGGAAATACATCTTTTGTCAAAATAAGGTGATTTTTGACCTATTTCTTGATTGATTGATTGATTGTACATTGCTTAACGTCCCGACAGCAACAAGGCTTTCTCAGGACGTGCCTGCACTGCTTGTGAAAAAAAAACTAAACAGAATATTGAATGTATGTCGCCAGCCGGTCTAATATGTTAAATAAACCTACGATAAGGGGCCTAAATAAGGCTAAGACCATTTAGCAACACACATCCAATATCAAGAGCTAGAGGCAGCGCAGACAGTAGGGAGAGTTTAAAATAGGAATATACTGGTGAATGGACCATGGGTAGACAGAAACAGATGCCCCAGAATAGAGAGAAAAACCCACCCTGTGGGGCTGACCAGGGTGACCCTGGGAACTAAAAAGTAGTTAACCCCACCCAAGTCCCCCAGGGCAGACCCGGGTGGGGGTCCTATTTCTTGAGCTCTTGTGACCCTTGACCTTTCTGAGGGATCAACCAAATTAGTATGCATAGAAAGGTCTCACCAACAGGTATCCCTGTAGCAAGTTTGGGTCTGAAGTTGTGAAAAGTAATCGAGAAAAAAACTTTTGTCAAAATATGGCTATTTTGGACCTATTTCTTGAGCTCTTGTGACCCTTGACTTTTCCGAGGGATCAACTAAATTAGTGTGTGTATAAAGGTCTTACCATCGGGTATCTTGTACCAAGTTTGGGTTTGAAGTTGTGAATAGTATTTGAAAAAAAAAAAAAAATTATGTCCCAAAAAAGCTATTTGGGATATATTTTAAGATCCACATGACCTTGACCTTTGAGAGAGGTCACTTAAATTGGTATATTTAGAAAGGTATTGCCACAAAATATTATTGGGCCAAGTTTGAAGACTGTAGCTTGAATAGTCTCTGAGAAAATGCCAACATTAAAGTTTACCATGAATGACGGCGGACGGACGACAGACAACGGTGGACAGACGACTGACCACGGACGGACGACCACTGGCCCAGAACATAGACTCCCTTTTGCTTCACACGTGTGTAAGCCAAAAATCCCCCCACCCACCTCCTCCAACAAACACACAAACACACATGTGCACACATCTACACACATACACAAACACACTCACCTGCACACACACATACACATACACACACACACAACACAAAATACATACCCTCACCCTCTAAATGCAACTGCTATAAGGACCGAGTTTACAACCATGGCCATTTCACATGCATGTTGTACTGAAACAGTCATCTTTAGGGCCATTCAAACACTGCAACAAAGGTGCGAGGCTCAATACTGAGTTTCGGCGTTGGATTTTTCTCCTGTAGCAAGTGTCACCGTTAATTCGGGCGGACCGTCGGGGGTTCTTTCTCCGGGTACTCCGGTTCTTCCACCCCCCTCTCCACTTTGCTACCGGTTTCAGGCCACTTTATAAATTTCAAATACAAGCGATCAAAATTTCCGAAACCTCAGTAGCTGAGCTGACCCTTTGCACCACGTGAATGTCCTGTGTCTGTCTTGCACTGTGTTTGTCTTCTGAGTGAATGCGTGTGTGTCACGTGAACATGCGTGTTGGGTTCAGTTCACGGCGCTTTGAGCCCATTTGCCAATTTGGGAAAAAGGGCCTATATAATAATTGGTATTATTATTATTATTATTATCTTTACAGCTATATTGTCCTGAGAGGATGAATTGTGCTGCATACCATACACTAGGGAAGGTGCATTGACAGCCAACGAGCAATGCCATGTGAACAAACTAGTTCTACATTTTTTTTTCCCAAAATATTTTCATATCTATACTCTGTCTGAGGGGGAGTTACCTTTTCTGGCCACCTTTCGGTTTCAGCCATTTTGCGCTTGAAACTGTCCCTCAGGTCCTCAATACGTGACTGGTGTGCAGTGATCATAGACTCTCTACAAACAGCATGTGAACGGTGCAAATAACAGCGGTGAAAAGTGAAATACAGGTCAGCCTCAATAAAACGATCCCCAACATACCGCATTACCTGATATAATGTGCGCAGGTCTAAACGGTGATGCACAGTGAGCAAATGTCCTCAGGCCAACGTCATGTATCTGGCCTGTGCACAGCCACGTGCAGGCCAGCTACAGCTGATGTCGGCCCAAAAAGCTTTTGCTTACCAAATGGTTATTCTTCAAAAGGTCTATGTAAATTCTGCACTACAATAGCTAATAATGCAATCACTATTAACTCATGTAACCCCATGGCCGCATTCCCAAAATTTTGGAGGTGTCACCAGAAGACTACCAGGTGCAGGAGATGGATTGGTCATGATAATTCAAGGGTAGTGCCAGATTAGCTTGGCACCTGAAGGCGCCAATCTAATCTGGCACTGCCCTTGAATTATTGTGATTGATCCTTCTCCTGCTGTAGTACGTTGGGGCTGAATGGGTTTCAGCTGTCTGACTGTATAGCCTCTAGGTACCACGGTATACTGGGGCTGATCTGTTTAAATAATTGTCCACCAAAGTGTGCTAAAAAGAAACGATACGTGAAAAAGTGAATGTGCCGACCCCCTCCCCCAACCCCCCCCCCCCCCACCCCCCCAAGCTCTACCCCTGTGAAAATAAAGAAGTAAATAAAATAACAAATTAATTTTACAGTACTCACAATGTGCTTAAATTGCACATTAAAAAATGAACAAAAATGATAATAAAATTGCAAATTTTAAAAGCACTGTCTTAATAAATAAAATATGAAGAATAATACATGTAATACAAATAAAAATTAAAAACTTTTTCAACAACACAGTTTTCAAAAAGTACTAAAATAATGAGACTATAAACAACATTTACCTTTCAGCTTTGAGAGCCTCAACATCACCTTTAGCTCGTTTGAGGGATTCCCTAAGTTCCTGGGCCTCATCTGAAACACATTTTTAATAAGATCAAGTCACACAACATATCCAGACATTGCACATCTCCAATGAGTTAATTAATAACTTATCAATGAAAACTGACTGTCAAAACAAGAACGGTACCAATGAAATTAACCCATTTAGCCCTGAGGCACTACCACAGGCGATGGATCAACCATGATAATTCAAGGGTAGTGCCAGATTATCTTGGTGCCACGCTAATCCGGCACTGCCCTTAAATGATCATGTTCGGTCCATCTTCTGCAACTGGTACATAGTCGTTAGGTGACACCTCCAAAATTTAGGAAATGCTGCCTTGGGGTAAAATGGGTTATTCCCCTTGTGCATGATGCCAATGGACTGACAACAGTAACGGTTGCTGCATGTACACAGAGGTTAACCCCTTCTCAGCCGAGAAAAAAGTGAACATGATCCAGTTGCAGGAGACAGAGATCATCATGAGCCTCCAGCGATTGCATGTACACAGCGGGTAACCCCTTCCTTGTCGTGAAAAAAAAGTGAACACAATCCAACTGCAAGAGACATAGATCCTCATGAACCCCCGCGACTGCGGGGGCTCATGAGGATTTATGTCTCTTACTCAGACCAGCTTGTATCCACGTTTCTTGGACGGTGTTGGTTTTTGCTCATTGAATGAACGGAGATTTCAGAAACAAACATGTACACAAGTGCAGTGTATGTACAGCGGCAGGAAAGGGGTTAAGCAAGAGAATGTACTAACTTGATGTCAGGATGTTCTGCTGTGTGATGTCAGCTTGCCGTCGCTCGGCCTCTCTGTGCAGGTTCTCTAGGTTTTTCAGCTGTTTCTGCACTGTGGTTAGCTCCCCTTCCTTCTGCACTAATTTTCGTTCCATCCTGTTTGAAAATGAAGATATAGTTAGTTATTAGGATTTACTGCTGAGAACGCTACAGAGCCACCCAGTGGTGGTGGAAAAGATGCAGACTTGGATAAAGTAAAAAGACACCTGCCTGATGGAAAGACTTGTACACATAAAATATACAATAGAGACATGGATAGGCGTTTTTTTTTTAAACACACTCTCCTACAGCCATCCTACATTAATTCCAAAATATGAGGGTCATCCTTATACTGGCTGTCTTCCTAGATTGCTGCGCTGAGGGAGATAACCAGTGTGTGTCGTCCTCTGACGCCTGCATTAAGAGTTCAGCAGATATAGATTCACCATGACAGTTCATGGGTCGTGCCAGAACTGCTTGGTGCCTTAGGCGCTAAGCAGTTCTAGCACCACCCTTGAACTATCATGGTCACTCTTTCCCTTGTTATACTGCATCAGGGCTAAACGTTCTTGTACTTATGATTTTACATTTTCCCTCGTTGAAGTGTACAGAGGCAACGGTTTATTTCTTTGAAAATAAGTGGGGGGTTGGGGTGAGGCTGAGAGGGGTGGGGGTTGGGGGGGGGGGGGGGGGGGTTGGGAGGGCAGTGGCATGGATTTGGGATTGACCTATATATGAAAAGACTTACTCTCTCAAAGCATTGTCCGAGCTTTGTGACTGTTGCTGTCTTTGCCTTCCAAGCTCCTCTGCCTCCTCTGTCTTGACTCTGACCCAAAATAAAAATTAAAATGTAGGACATTTGCCAGAAACAGTTATGACTGAGATGACACAATACATCTGACTTCACTTCAAAAGAGATCCTTTATTAACATTGGACATTTAAAGTTGTTGATTAAAGTTGGACATTTAAATTTGCTTCAGAGGTCAGTGGTAGAGTCCAAGTAGCTTGGCACGTGAGAATTATGTGCTAAACTAATGTGTCACTCCCCCTGAAGCCGTCTGGCTGCCACAGCTTGGATATAGTAATAATTAACCTGTTCACTGACGAGAAAATGTGAACACCACATAACTACAAGAGGTATAGATCCTCATGAGCCCCCACATTTGTGGGGGCTTATGAGGATCTATGACCCGTGCTGAAACCACTTTGTGTCACATTCCCCTGATCTGTCATTTACAATGATTTCAAAAAGACAGTCTGTAATGAAGAGGTTAATTAATGCCTTCAAACGGTGGCAAAGTCATCATTAGGAGTGTATCAGTGGCTGCATGCATAAGAGGGTATATGTAAAACACAACTAAATCGTAACATTTTACAGACCACCCAGTAAGCACAAGTCCATTCGGCCGACATTGGGTAAAGTTATCCCATGCATGGCTGCATGTGTACACATGATAGCACCCTTACCGCACTTGTTTCTTGAACTGCTCAACTTCCATTTGCAATGTTCTAGTCTTGCTGATGGCCTCATCAAGTTTCTTTTGTGACTCTGCAGGTATAACACCAGTCATTGCAGTTCAATAAGCATCATTATATACTTTTTTCAGTGTATATGTTCATATCTAAAGACAATTCACAACCGAAAAAGTCAAAACTGGCGGGGAGGCTGATCTGAATGAATAGATATAGGTCAGCCTACTCGTACATGGTCCAGTCTACTCTTGTATTGGATACAAAGTGCACAGATCTCTGACTCCCACGTGGATGCCTGGTGAGCAAAAGGTTCTTGGGCCGACATCAGTTGTAGCTGGCCCACGCACGGCTGTGCGAGGGCCAGCTACAGCTGATGTCAACTTCAGGACCTGTTTTTTTTTTAACATGATCGCAAATAACCCAACAGAACTTATTAGCTCCCAGGAAACCTTGATATACTGCGACTGACATTATATATATATATATATATATATATATATATATATATATATATATATATATATATATATATATATATATATATATATATATATATATATATATATATATATATATATATATATATATATATATATATATATATGCCCCTGCACCTCCCCCCCCCCTCACCCCTTCCCCCCACCCCCTTGCACTTTCATAAACCAACCTAAGATTACCTTTCAAACTGTCCTGCAACTCTTTGTTTTTACTATCAAGGGTGTTCATCTCCTGTTCACATCTCTCCAGGTTTTTGACCTTTTCCTCCTGGGTGCGAAGTTTGTCTGACAGCGATTTGTTGGACTGGTTTGTCACCATCTGTTCCATTTCAATGCACTGTAGTCGGGACTGCACAGCCTCAAACTCTGTTCAAAACAATATATGACACACATGCACAGTACAAAAAATCACCATGCTTTTGAGCTCTCACTTTGTCAGAAAACGCATGCAAGTTATATAAACATCTTCACCATACTGATGCTCAGAATCCAGTTGTCTGCTTTTTAAGAACATAATATCAGTACTCAATACTGACCTTTTGCATAACGATCACAAACATCTTTGACAGAAGACTGTGCTGTTTGAACCTGTCGGGTAGCATTCTGTCGGAAATCCACTACACTTTTGCGAATGAGGTTCAGACTTTCTTTTTGCTGTCGGACTGTAGTATTGAGCTGAGATAGTTGCCGCAATGCTGACATGTACAGTTGTCTGTCAAGCAACACAAGAAACAACAAAATTATCAATAAGTAGTGGGTAGAAAAGGTGATAGTGTGGCACAGAATCCACCCAGGCATGAATCTATCCTGTGTAGATTTGTGCTGTAGCTACTCCCTCCAAAATTTGTGATTGGGTGGATTCGAGCCCATGAGGTTTCAACTTATTCAAGGCGTCCCACATCAACAGCTGTGGAAGTGTCAAATAGCTTTGCCACAGACAATACCGTTGACACTTTCACAGCTGGCTCAATTGGTGCGGTGCGCATTGAATGAATTCAGCTTGGTGGTAGTTACACTGTGTGGAGTCAACCTGAGTAGGTTTAACACATTCTACCCCAGGACCAATGATTACAATTCTAGAGACAGATCATGCATGATAGTTCAAGGGTGGTTCCAGAATAGCTTGGCACCTATGGGCGCCAAGCTATTTGGGCACCACCTGTGAACTATCATGCTCGATCTGTGTCTTGCTGTGGTGTGTCAGGTTTGAATGAGTTAACTACATTTAGAAAGTGCTGTAATATGCTTTCGTTCACTAGCGCCTTTTCCTACATACCAATAAGGTACTGCAGTAAACTTTGCTAATAACAAGGTCAGATATTTTGAAGTTGTCTTCTGTGGGCAGCATTACAGTTCAGGAGATATAAAACAATGACAGTTCAAGGGTGGTTCTAGAACATGTTGGCATCTGGCACCATCACTGAATTATCAAGCTTGATACATCTCTGGCAAACAGGAGCACCACCGATATGGTCTTTGTGCTGAGACAGCTACAGGAGAAGTGCCGCGAGCAGAACAAAGGGCTGTACGTAACATTTGTCGACCTAACAAAAGCGTTCGACACTGTGAGCAGGCAAGGCATGTGGCAGATCCTGGAGCGACTTGGCTGTCCCCCAAAGTTCCTCAACATGATTGTCCAGCTACACGAGGACCAGCAAGGCCAGGTCAGACTCAACAATGATCTCTCAGAACCATTCCCTATTCTCAACGGCGTAAAGCAGGGCTGCGTGCTGGCACCGACCCTCTTCACCATCTTTTTTAGCATGATGTTGAAGCAGGCCACAGTGGACCTCGATGATGACGATGCAGTGTACATCAGGTATCGTCTCGATGGCAGCCTGTTCAACCTCAGATGACTGCAGGCCCACACGAAAACCCTAGACCAACTGATTCGTGAGCTGCTTTTTGCTGATGATGCTGCCCTCGTTGCACACACAGAGAGAGCCCTGCAGCGCATCACGTCTTGCTTCGCAGATGCTGCCCAGCTCTTTGGACTCGAGGTCAGTCTGAAAAAGACAGAGGTCCTCCATCAGCCGGCACCCAAGACAGTGTATCGCCCTCCTCACATCACCATTGGCGAGTCTGAACTAAAGTCAGTGCACCAGTTTACTTACCTTGGCTGCATTATCACGTCGGACGCCAAGCTGGACAAGGAGCTTGACAGCAGGCTGGCAAAAGCGAACAGCGCTTTCGGGCGACTTTTCAAGCGGGTGTGGCACAATCAACAGCTGAAAACAGGCACCAAGATCAGCGTGTACAGAGCTGTGGTCCTCACCACCCTGCTGTATGGTTCCGAGTCCTGGGCCCTCTACCGCAGCCAACTACGACTCCTCGAACGCTTCCACCAGCGCTGCCTGCGTACCATCCTGGGCATTCACTGGAGTGACTATGTCACCAACGTCGAGGTCCTTGAACAGGCTGAAACTGTGAGCATCGAGGCTTTGCTGCTGCGGACACAGCTCCGCTGGGCGGGGCATGTCTCCAGGATGGAGGATCATCGCCTACCAAAGATCACCCTGTTCGGCGAGCTTGCTACTGGACACCGTGACAGAGGGGCACCAAAGAAGAGATACAAAGACTGTCTCAAGAAGTCACTTAGTGCCTGCCAAATCGACCACCACCAGTGGTCTTCGCTTGCTGCGGACCGTGACACCTGGCGCTCCACCATTTACAAGGCAGCTGTCTCCTTTGAGGACTCTCACAGAGCTAGCCTTAAGGACAAGTGGCTCAGGAGAAAAAACAGAGATGCCGCAGCTCAGAACCCTGGCCATACCTTCCCCTGCAGCCACTGCGGTCGAACCTGCCTGTCTCAGATTGGCCTCCGCAGCCACGAACAAGCCTGCAGACGTCATGGGCAACTCCTATAAAATCTTCGTTCGCGAAGTCAAGCCAAGAGAGACATCTCTGGCTGAAGTGTAAGCAACATTTCATGGCAAAATGGCTTACTTGTACTTATCCCCTGATGATGACAATTCTTGTAATTTCATGTCCAGTGCTCTGTTCTTCTCTGATGTCATCTTAAGCTCCTGTTTCAGCATAGCCAACCTGCAAATCCATCATTCCAAACAGGTCAACAAATTGTCACTGATGATGATGTAAATCAAGAGCAAACATAAATTACAAATAAATAAACTCTTTTGCAAAACTGATCAGTTAGGCATCACAATCAGTATCAGCAGGAAGTCACTCTGTATTAACTATTTGACACATAATCATAACTTTCATAATTTTGGGAGGCATATGAAAAGAATGCATGAGTACCACCAGCTACAGGAGACGGTTAATCTATGATATTACAAGGGCAGTGCCAGAATAGCTTTGCAATTTTAAGACAAAAGACAACCCTTTGGCTGTTGATGGCAGTTTTTGTTGGGGTAACCTGAACAAAAACAGTGCAAAAGGGTTATGTACAATTTTGCAAAAAGCTGAATTGCCATTGTAATACGATATCATTGTAATATGATGAAAAATCTCACTTTTCACAAAAGTGGACTGTCTTATGCCTTCACAGCCAACATGTACAGCTTGTACCTAGGTGGCACCAAGCTAATCTGGCACTCCATAGAAACATTTTGACCAGTCAGGGAGTGTTCAGATGAATGTGTTAATTTGTACGCTTTCAGTACTTACACATGCTTCGTTGATGCCAGCGTTTCCTGAAGCTCCTTTTTGTTCAGAAGTAACTCTTCCTTTTCCACAAGTAAGCGAGCTTCCCTGTCTTCTCTCCCTTTGTAGTGTTCCAACTCCTTTTCTGTTGCCTAGCAGATAAAAGACAGTAAACTTCCATCATAGCAGGTCGAATACAAAACAACATTTGCACATAATGACACTTTTACCACTGGTCCAGACTACACTTTCTCTCTCTAATTCACTTTTTTTTTTTTGTATTGAAAATACGGTAGACTTTGAAATGGGACTGGCCTCAGCCTGTTCAACACCTAGTACGCGATAACATAGTTATTTGGGTTTAACGCTGAGCAGGCGGCTAAGGCCGTCTCACAGTGGGCGATAACATAGGCTGGCAGGCGTCACACTGTAAAAGTGTAGAAACAAGATAAAATTATGTCACATCTAGATACACTAGCATTGTTGTTGAATGCAGATCTAGCATCAAAGCACCATGTGTGTGTGTGTGTGTGTGTGTGTGTGTGTGTGTGTGTGTGTGTGTGTGTGTGTGTGTGTGTGTGTGTGTGTGTGTGACAGTGACTAGAGCCCGTGTTTGTGAATGGATAAGCTTGAAACTTTAGGATATTATCTTTAAAAGAATTATCTCAATGCAGTTTTTAAATTTTTCTTAATTAACTTACATGTTATTGAGAAAATGACCATTTCACAAAGCCCAGTTGATCCGCATTAGAGTCCGTAATTTTTCTTATTCTTACTGTATATTTTGCATACAGCTAGATTAAAGGAAGACAAATTTCGTTAGCCAGCATTGTACTGCTTCAACTTTTTGAATGATAATTAATTCATTTTTGAAAATTTTCTAACCACGTTTCACTCTCACTAAAGAGTCAACCCTGCAAGAGGCTGCCTGGAAGAGACCCTTGAGTGCCTTTCATGACTCAAGACAATGATAGTAATGTAAAAGCTAAAAGCGCCAAACATGTCATTGTTACACAATGTTCAAAACTGATGCAAAGCAGGAAAAGTCATAGTGTTATACATGTGTATGGATTGAAGCAACGCTCTCCCTTTCTGACAATCTGATTTAGTAAGACAGTCTCTCTACATTTTGTTATAATGTCTGCGAACGTAATGTGGAAAATGTGGGAAAATGCATGCATTATAGAAATGGGTCATCCCATCTTCTTCTTCTTCAGAAAGCCTGTGGCCAACCCAGCCATAGAAAGTATAACTGAAGCCATGTGTGTCAGTGTTTCTGCGGATTGAGGGGAGGGAAGGGATGGGCTGGCATGGGGACCTGACGAGTGGTGCTTTGACTAAATGCAAATCCGCTGCACCACCGTGTGTGCCTGTCCACCGCATAACTAGCTCAAGTCAGAATACAAGGAGGAAATGAAAGGCATGCAAAGCGGCGAAGCACTGTGATTCCAGAGCAGTTTTCAACCCTCAAAGCAATCATCCGCCTAAAACATTGAACTGAACAAACTCAGTAGATATTTTGCCACAAATCAATACCAACCTTGTCCTCCTATCAAAACTGATTGTTTGGTATCAAGGCTTTTTTGCACAGTCAAGCATCATTTTAGCAGATGTCAATTTGTTACGAAATATGCCTCATGCTCATTTTTCATTGGTTTATGTAAATTAGCATATAAATGAAATTAAAACAAGAGAGCATCTTACTGTCGACCTGAACTTGTAACCTGCATGCAGCAATCATTGGTTTATGTAAATTAGCATAGCTAATGAAATTAAAACAAGAGATCATCTTACTGTCAAACCTGAACTTTTGACCTGCACTCAGCAATCGCTTTTGGTATGTATTTCCCCCTAGCCTGAAAAGCTCTACCTTAATGGAGTCTAGTTTAAACATTGCTCAGTTGTCAATATCTTTTCTAGTAATTTGCTTCAACTTTTGAGTAAACACGGCAGAAAACAATAGATGCACAGCAGTGCAGAGTGACATCTTTTTGGCACTCTACTAAAAGGTTTAACTCTAGATGTTGAAAAAGAGGTCTGGGATACTTCCGCCCACAGCTAGAATTTTGCGCATGTGGCTCGTTTCCTCCCTTTTCTTCTGACTTGAGCTAGTTATTCAGTGGCCGCGCGCACATGGTGGTGCAGCGGATTTGCATTAAGTCAAAGCAGCACTCATCAGGCCCCTACGGGGGGGGGGGGGGGGGGGGGGGGGGGGGGGGGGGGGTGTAGGGTGGGTTAGGGTGGAATTGGAAAGAGATGAATCAGAAGGTTAACCTTAAAAAATAGTAACAACTTCTAATGTTCCTAAAGAAAACTGCACTTGAGCTGAAAACAATATGGTAGACTTTGAGATGAAATCCTCATCTTGTTTAACTCCATCACTGATTGTAAAGTCATTACCCAACACCCTTGGCTGCCCAGGTAGCATGGAATCAAGTGTCAACAAGAGGTATAGACCCTCATAAATCTCATGGCTCATGAGGATCTATGTCTCTGGCAGTTGGTTTATGATAACATTTTTTTCAGTAGTGAAGCTGACAATAAACTTTGGTTACAACAAAGAAATTTGTCATTAACCTGTTCAGAGCTGAGAACATGTAACCTCCACCCAATTGCAAAAGGTATAGATCTTCATGAGCCCCCACAACTGTGGGGGCTCATGAGAATCTATGCCTATTGCTGAGAACAATCTGTATCCATGTTTCCTGGACGGGTTTGGCTTTTGGTCACTGAATGAACAAAGATTTAAGATAATATACACAAATGTATGTACAGTGGCAGGGATGGGGTTAAATCATTATTGCTATTAACCAATGACCTGAAATATACGGTTTAGATATATGCCTCTTGCTGACTCAGCTTGTATCCATGTTTCTTGGATGGCTATTTAATTAACAAAACAGCTCAATTAACAAACAAAATGTGACCATTGGTGATGGCGGAGTTACACACTAAAACCAAGCGATAATGACACTATGCAGTACCTTCAGTCTGTCCTCTAATGCCTTGATTTCAGTGTGGATGAGATAGCTGACACCACAGTACTGGCAAACTGTGTCATCGCGAGTCATTTTGCGGATCTCCTCCGGCAGAGGGTGCTGGGGGGTGTAGCGTGAGAATGGTGTCTCTTCAGTGTCCGGTTCAGACATGTTCTTGATGTAGTTGTGTAGAAATGTAGTCATAAAAGTCAACTGCAATATGTTAGTACATCTGCAATAAGTCATTGGAAGGGATAATTGACATAACATTAGATCTGTTAGTCATTGGTGGAAAATATATTGTATACAAATTCTTGAAAGTAAGAGGATTGATTCAGTCCTGATTTACCATACTACATGGTGTTATGTGACTGTTTTTATTTCTCATGATTTCATTTTGTGAGAAAATCAATAAAAGCACAAGAAAGCACAGACACAATTAGCGTAATTTCAATATTAATTTACCAAATTCACAGTTCCGTCTTTCAGTTTGAACTAAAACGATGGTACATTATTCGGTGCAGTGACTATTGTGAAGAACTTCCCAAAATCGAGCGGCAAATAGCAAGCTTTTCTACGTTTCTGTGTTATACTCATGACAGCAGTGCCAACACAAATGATTTCCGTACTGTAAATACATCTATAAGAAACGACAAATTGACACTAAACGCTGATTTGGACTGTTTGTCAGCGGTGTTGACGAAAATATGCAAACAATAGTCGCCATGTTGAATCCAATGAAAACACTAAACCGGAAACGGAAAAAGAAGCGCAGAATCTGATGACGTCATCTCTCTCTCTCTCTCTCTCTCTCTCTCTCTCTCTCTCTCTCTCTCTCTCTCTCTCTCTCTCTCTCTCTCTCTCTCTTATGCTTTCTACGCCCTCAAAAAATGCATTACGCATTTAATTAGTAAAATACGTGAGTCAATAAAAGTCAATGAATCAATCAATCCATGGATCAGTATGTCAAGTAATCTTACTATTGGCGGATAGAACTGTTAATTCAATCCAACGATCATTAAGTCAAATGTCATTACTGCTATACGTTGCAGCCAGTTTTGTGTGTCCACTGCAGTTTAAAAAGAGGTTTCCTTACAAAATAATTAACAGTAAGAAAGGGACACAACAACAAGAAACTACGGCAGTACTGTGGGTATGCATTGTGCGGCAGTTGTTACTTCCCTTAGGTATATGTAAACCAGATCATGAGAACTGCGGCGGTTCGGAATGAATTCATAATTGCAAAATAAACAATCATGCAGTCACATTTCAGAGTTGATATGCTATTGCTTGTTGATAATGTTCGTGTCATCATTGTTTGGTTGTTCATTTTAGTTTCTGTTATGGTTGTCCAGCCTTTGAGTTCTCCGCACCGAGTCAGTCAGTCGGCTCAGTGACACTCCCGGCAGTTGCCGATCGCCCTCTGTATCCGTCATTCGTTCATTACGTCTGTCGCGGCACCACAATAAGTACCTCCCTTGACGATATAAACACTTCGCATTAGCCTACGAAATCACGGTCAAACCACAGGGGTAGGACATAAAAAATAAAAATAAAAAACTTTCGTGAAAAGAGTTATGTCCCCTGAGCTCATGAGCGGTTCCGAGCGTCAATATACCTATTATAGACTATCTCGTAGCACTGGCAGGCTATGCGATCTATGATCTATCTATCTATCTATCTATCTATCTATCTATCTATCTATCTATCTATCTATCTATCTATCTATCTATCTATCTATCTATCTATCTATCTATCTATCTATCTATCTATCTATCTATCTATCTATATCCCGTAGTCTTGCCGACCGTTGGCGGGGCACCACTGATGACTTGGCAACCAGCTCCCTCCATTCCTCTCTGTTCTCTGCCATTCTCAGCGTATCGCCCAGCTTCAGTCCTGTCCACTCTGCGATATTGTCCTCCCATCTTTTTCTCTTCGTCCTCCTTGCACAGTGCCTTGCAGGATTGTTTTGGCAAGCCCTGCTGAACGCGTGACATGCCCATACCACTTCAGTTTGCGTTTTCTCACAATGGCTAATAAGTCTTAATAGGGCCCGATGGCTTGCCTGATTCTGCTTCCACTTCCTCGTTTGTGATGTGATCTCTGTATGAGATGCCAAGCAGCCTTCGAAAACATCTCATTTTAGTGACTTGTATCCTCCTTTCAAGGTCTGCTGTGAGGGTCCATGACTCGCAGGCATACAAGAACACTGAGATGACTAAGGAGCGCATCAGTCTGATCTTGGAGCAGAGTGTGATGTTTCTGTCCTTCCATATGGTCTTCAATCTTGTCAGTGCTGTTGTTGTCTGCGCAATCCTGGACAGTATTTCTGGTTTTGATCCCTCATCTGTCACAATGGCTCCTAAGTATTTGAATTTCTTAACTGTTTCCAGTTTTTGGCCTCCAACCATGATTTCAGTGCCAATGCCACTGGCGTTACTGGTCATCAGTTTGGTCTTCTCTTCACTGATTTCCATCCCATATGCAATGGCTGTACTATCCAGCTTTTCCACCAGCTGAGCTAGCTCCTTCTCTGTTCCTGCAAGGCCATCAATGTCGTCCGCAAAGCGCAAGTTCGTGATTGTTCTGCCTCCAATACTGACAGTTCCTTTATGATCTCTCAGAGCGTCCGTCATGTTTCTTTCCAGGAAGATGTTGAAAAGAGTAGGTGAGAGCAAGCAGCCTTGTCTGACTCCAACTGTAGTCCTAAACCAGTTTTCTATTTTGCCATTGAAGCAGACTGCGCTAGTGGCCTTGTTGTAAAGGTTTGCTATGACTTTGATCAGGTTGGCATTGATGTTGTATAGCTTCATGGTGGACCAAAGGGCTGCATGCCACACCCTGTCAAACGCTTTCTTAAAATCCACAAAAACATGATAGAGGTCCTGCTGGTGCTGGAGGTATCTCTCACATAGAACTTTCAGGTTGAAGATCTGCTCAGTTGTGCTGCGCCCTGGTCTGAAGCCTGCCTGTTCCTCAGCTATGATTTCCTCTGCCTGTGGCTTCAGCCTGTTCAGTAGGATCTTTAACATGACTTTGCTTGGGTGGGATATAAGACTGATCGCGCGATATCTGGCATTGATGTAAGTTGCCTTTTTTGGGGAGAGTTATTATAAGTGATTGGGTCCATGGTGTGAGCCAATCCCCTGACTGCCAGATCTTATTGCAGATTGTTAGTAAGGCGCTTGTCGTGTCTTCTCCCTCTTTTTGGACTAGCTCTGCAGGGATGTTGTCTGCTCCTGCTGCCTTCCCTTTTTTTCAGCGACTTCACTGCAGCCTCTACTTCTTCTCGGAGGATGGGATAGTTGCCATTGTTGGTCACGGGTGGGTAGACAAGTATGCCTGGGTCCCCTGCAGCTCGGTGGTTGTACAAATCTGAGCAGTACTCTGTCCATCTCTTCGGTGTGTCTTGGTCTTCCGTAAGACAGTTCCCTTCACTATCTTGAATGATCGAGGAGCATCCTTGTTATACACTGGTCAGGTCTTTCACCAGCTGGTATGCTTTTTTGCTATTATTTTTGTTCAGATTTTCTTCTACGTGTTTACACTGATCTTCAATCCACTTATTTTTTGCCTTTTTCATGCTTTTCTTGATATACTGGTTAATTTCCCTTTATGCGATCTAGGGGACATGACGTTTGAACTCTGTGGTCAAACCCTATGTATTTTGAGCCGCAGGGGCCCGATGTTATGGCGAAAATTTCGTGCCCCTGACTCGGAGCGTCATTTCAGTTGACGCTCCGAATCATGGGCACGAAACTCATGGCATAACTTCGGCTTTGGCTTTCTCCCCTGTTGTTTTGCGCCGATATAATATTGCCGACGTCATCTCACGCTTGAAAACGTATCGCACTTTTTGTGATAAGAGTTCTTATTTTTCTTTGTTCAGGTGCGTTTAGCTCATGAATATCTTACTGATCATTTTATGTACTGGGGCAGCACCACAAAACAGGTTCAGTGATTGCTTTCTATTGTCAAACACAATCGGAATCGGCCCGATGCTGGCAACAGGGTGATACATCTCTCATAACGAGTCAGTTGGGTATTGCAGTCTGAAAATGGAACGGTCTGACTGAAAGGTCGTGCAATCTGTTTTTATGGGATGATTGAGAAAACCCATGAGCTATTGTGAATGATGCTGTGGACAAAGCAGTCCAGTCTTCCACAGTCCGCAGTGGCGGCCTTTAGATGGAAGCGGGCCAACCGGCTCTAACAGCTCTCTCTATATACAGGTTAGCCTCATTATATAGCGACACCTTGGAGTAATAAAGTCAGACTGCATGGCCCCAGGAGTTGTTTCAAAACCTTATCATACGAACGAAAATGCATCGGTGTTTGAAGGCACACTACCGCGTAACTGTTCAAAGATACACTTCGGTTACAGATGGTTACGAAGCGCTACACACAGGTCTAGTTATGGTTCATTTAGACACAGGACAATCCAATTCAGCACATGTTGTCTTTATATCAAGTAATGTGACAATGACTCCACTCCGTTCTAGAAAAACAACGGTATCAGTGCGAGAAACAGCTAAAAATAGATTTACACGCTAACGGATGCAAATAATAAATAAGTGCGATTACGCGTATGCTTTTGCTGCGTGTCCAAACTGCTGTTAAAGTTCATTAGGCGTGTCGACAAAGGAAAACAAAACAAATGGTGCTGAAATGTCTCTTCAGAATTTTATGCATAATGGTACTTTTAATTCGTATACACTAATGAACCACTCGAATGAGATTATCAGTATCACCTAAAGACCGATGTAAGAATCTGTACTTATAGTTTCTCTGCTCGTATAATATACAGTAATGGCAATGCTTTTTTTTCATAACAAGGGCTCACCAAAATAGCATGAAGGCACAGCGTCCCTATATAAACCAGTACGCAAAGCCTGCGGGCCCACTGCGGCCTACTTCGGCCCGATAACCTTTTTAGTAGTGTACATGTTTTGATTTTTTAAATAATTAGAGCGGCTGTCAACATACATTCAATATTCTCCCCCCCCCCCCCCTTCTACCCACCACCACCCCCCTCCCCCCCCCCCCCACACACACACACAAGCAGCATGCAAACTCCTCGTGTGACCTAATTGAATATTTTCACGATGAAATATACATCAAAACTTAAACAATAAAGTTGTGTCTTTGTGAATCATGGTTTATGATTGGCTGACAGTCTGAGTGTGCAGTAAAAAAATATACTGAAAAAACAAACAAACATCAAAGACGAACATTTCATCACCTGCTTATTCACGTTCGTTAAAAAATGTAAAACGACTGCTGTTTGATTTGTTTAAGTAAAAACGTAGCTGGTAACAAGATTCTCAGTATAAATAATCAGTTTTGTCATCAGTTGCGGAATTGCTTTTGGCGTTTAACTCTGTGTGCCAGAGGTACGAAATACCCCCATTTTGGAGTTATTCTCTGATGACTGCAGTACAATTCAGAAGACAGATCGACCATGATAGTTCAAGGGTGGTGATAGAGTAGCTTGGAGCCCATAGGCGCCAAGCTATTCTGCCACCACCCTTATACTACCATATCTTGCTGTGGTGTGTCGCGGGCAAAATGAGTTAAACACACACACAGACACGCGCGCGCGCACAGACACACACACACACACACACACACACACACACGCACGCACACACACACACACACACACACACACACACCACACACACAATTACGTCAAAAGTCGTGGAATTAGGATGATTTGTTTGTTTGTTTGTTTGTTTTTTGTTTTGTTTTGTTGGGAAATGTCTATGAATACTAACTACAAAAGTTAAGGATCACCTAGCGATTTTAAGGTGTCAGTTTTAAAAGGCTAGGACGTGTTCAAATAAGGTACACTGACCCAGCAATTTATTCTGGTTTAGTTGATCACTCAATTATCTTGTGTTGGTTCTGTTAGCGAAAGAATTGTAGAACCACTTCCGGTCTTGTAATACAGGCTCATGATGATGCATGAATGAGCAGAAAATGATGCAACACTTGATTTATCACCGGGGTCACTACAAGACTGATTGGACAATATGGCCATCTGCACATGGAAGACTGACTATTAGTGTGTAGATTGCACATACCCGTCACTCTATATAAAGAGCGGTGTGTACACTGGCAAAACGACGGGCTTGTTCAGGCAGCATTTCCGTTATAAAGTTCTCGTAAATTAAAGTGGCACAGTTGCCGTACGGCCGAATTGATCAGTGTTCAGGCCGTTATCCCATATGCAATAGCTCTCTTTATCCCCCATAAACCGCCACGTTAGGGCCGTCCATTATCACTCCGGTGCTGTAGACTTTAACCCTATTAGCACCAAGGTCCCATTTCTCAGAATAATTTAGAGGTATTGCCTAACGACTATGTACCAGTTGCAGGACATGGCTGGACCATGATAATTCAAGGGTAGTGCCAGATTAGCTTGGCGCCTGGAGGCGCCAAGCTAATCTGGCACTACCCTTGAATTATCATGGTCAAGCCATCTCCTGCTGTAGGGATCCGGGGCTGAAAAGGGTTAAACTCTGAACTAACCAACCCATGGCACAAGGACAGTTGGCCATGCTCGTCCGAGAAAACAATCGCCTTGTTGACATTGAATGTGCGATGGCGTGCGTTCACGCACACGGGCCGAAAAACAAAAGGGACCTTAGGCTCGGTAGCGGACAGGGGTCTGGAGGGAAATTAGTGGATTCGACTGATGAATGAACAAAATACCAGCAAACATACACGCAACTAGAATTTTATGGTGCTAAAACCATGACAAACCACTCAAATTAACCTCATCATGCAATGCCTGTGATCACAAATTTTGCGTCTGGAGCGACTGCACAGTCATTAACTGACATTCGCGTGAAAGACACAGATGTAAGTGAGGCAAAAATAAGCATAAAGAACATACGACTGCGGGGGGCTCATAAAGGTTTATGTCGCTTGCAACATGGTAGCGTCCGCCTTGTCCCAGGTAGTGAGTGAAATGATTCAATATTAAAATGGCCCTGTAGATAAACTTAGGCTGGAAACAAACCTTTGCCGATATTTCGGGATTATATTACATTAACCCATTGTGCCGGAAGGCCGAAATCCTCCAAAGTTTAGAGCTTTCCTCCGAAAACTGTATTACAATTCAAGAGAGAGATCGACCATGACAGTTCAAGGGTGGTGAAAGAATAGCGTGGCGCCCATGGGCGCCAAGCTATTCTGGCACCACCCTTGAACCATCATGGTCGATCCGTAAATTGCTGTGTTGTGTCGGGGGCAAAATAAGTTTTTTTAAAAAGCCTGACACTCGGCTCATAACAAATTTCCATAACAACAACATAAATCGTGCTCCCCAGCGAATTTACTATATCCGGAGTTTACTGTACATTACATTGCGGCTGGGCGACTCTGATTTCATCCATGCACCCTTCACGCTCCCTTTGCCCGATTCCACACCCCAGAGTGAATTCAGACAAAATACCGAGTCAGGCTGCCCAGGAAAGCCATTAGAGAGTAAACCCTTTTCTTTTTGGTCGGAAAGCTAGATTGTCTATTCTATCTATCTATCTATCTATCTATATCCCGTAGTCTTGCCGACCGTTGGGGCACCACTGATGACTTGGCAACCAGCTCCCTCCATTCCTCTCTGTTCTCTGCTATTTTCAGCGTATCGCCCAGCTTCAGTCCTGTCCACTCTGAGATATTGTCCTCCCATCTTTTCCTCTGTCTTCCTCTC
>BTPG01000001.1:227553288-227615788 GCA_036245525.1 Semisulcospira habei | reverse complement strand
AGCTCTACCTGAGGTTAGGCGCCATAGAAATTATTATTATTATTATTATTATTATTATTATTATTATTATTATTATTATTATTATTATTATTATTATTATTATTATTATTATTATTATTATTATTTTATATTAGTATTATTATTATTAGTATTATTATCATTAACTCTCCAAAGTTTAAAAGAAAATAAGAATGAAGATTTCTTTCATTTTGCAACCCTCGAATTAGAACATTAAGCTAGCCCTTTTGTCCACCCCTAATGCGCAAAAGGCAATCGGGCCGATGTCGGCCGCCGTTGGCCCGCGCACGGCCGTGCGTGGGCTAACGGCGGCCGACGTCGGCCCGATGGTCTTTTGGGGATTGGTCTATTATTGTGAGACATGCTAAGAGCATAAATAATGGAGAAATATCATACTATTACACGTTTCTTGTCTGGAGCAGACACCATTAACTCCTTCACTGACAGCGATCACGAAATGCGCGTTTGACGCGACTCACTCTGACCGTCATTCGTGTGATGAACACAGATGTAAATGTGACAATAAAATAGGCACAACAACATAAGACTAAGAAAAGACATAATTCCTCATGAGCACGCCGCGAATGCGGGGGCATGCGAGTTTATGATTCTTATAGCTGTAATCGTCTATTCTATTCTAATTGTCTTTTCAAAGCGTGTTTCTTTCTTCGTTGGGTTATTCTCTGCATTTAACACGCTTGTCAGTCACGTTTTGGGTCTGGATTTTTTTCTTTCAGTTGTATGGGTAACGTTCGCTTTGCCCCGGCAGGCAAGGGGTCAGCGCAATAGGGCTTGCGCACCTCATGCTCGTTATGACCGTAACTGTGCTTTTGTCCGCTTGACAGGCAAACATATGCTGTGCATTAACGTTATGACACGTTATTACAAATCAGTCTTGATTCAATTATTTCGCACTCTTGGGCACGGATGATATACACACCTTGTCAAACCGGTTGGTCCATTAACGACAATCGTATTTCAGTTGTGCTGAGATTTGAAAAAAAAAAAGAGGCAAATATATGTAAAAACGATCATGTAACGCATTCTTGGACATACAGACATTGTCAACGCGATTCGTCCATTTACGACACTGTTTTGTGCTGGGATTTAAAAAAAGAAGAAAGAAGAGGAAGTACATGCATAAACGATCGCGTAACGCACTCAAAACATACTGCATTCGGATACCGTGACATATACACCGATTATCCGGATGCGGCACGATTCGAATTTGTTAGTCATTGTAATTTTCCGACATATATTGTTAACTCCTTAACTGCGGGGGCAAGTCGCTACTCATCTGCAAGAGACATAAACCCTCATGAGCCCCCGCAGTCGCGGGGGCTCATGAGGATTTATGTCTCTTGTTAGTCCAATTTTCTTCATGCCTATTTTCGGCCGCAGTTACATTGTGTTCTGTACGCGAATGTCGGTAAGTGTGCTATGGTTTCAGATGGGCAATGCGTGATCACTAGCAGGTGAAGGGGTTAAGATGGAATCCAAAGCCTCGGACCGAAAACTAAGTGTGTTGCTGCAATAATATAAGCAACAAAGTAAGCAATATGCTTTCGGGTGACAAGGACGACACAACCGTCTGAAAACAACCCCAAACTATTTTCAAAATCGGGACCAAAATGGTGACTGTCAGGCTTGTAAAATAAAAACCACACACACACACACACACACAAAACACACACAAAAACAATCAAATAAACAAACAAACAAACAACAACAACAAATTAAAACAAACAAACAAACAACAACAACAAAGACACGCCTTTTAACCCTGTAGAAATCATAGCGACAAAAACAGCCACTGACACCCAAAGGGTGAATTTGCGTCACTTGAGTCAAAAAGTTAAAGTAACGCAATGTATTTAAAACCTCGACTGACAAGAAAAAAAATGTACACGACCCATCTGCAAGAGTGATAGATCCTCATGAGTCCCCGCAGTCGCGGGGGCTCATGAGGATCTACGCCTCTTGCCGAGACCGATTTGTATCCATATTCCATGGATGGTTGTGGCTTTCGGTCGCTGAATGAACGAAGATTTAGGAAACAAAATATAAGTATCGTGGCAGGGAAGGGGTTAATGTTTCTTGCAGTTGGATGGCGTTCATTTTCTTTTTGCTGGGCAAGTAAGGGGTTAAAAGGAAAATGAGTTAACTCATTCAAGACGAACGGCGTCCGGATACGCGGCGTAAGCCGCGTATCCGTTTGCCGTTTGTCTTGATTGAGTTAAACGAAGCATGCAGACCATATACCGTCAGATCTTTGCCCAACGATGTGTGAACTATCCCCCCGCTCCTACTTCTTCTGCGGAAATCCTGCAAGTGTGATTCATGACTGTAATTTTCCCCCCACTGTCAAAAATTGATCTTGAAGGGCCTGTAAGGGTATCTGCGTCAAGGTTAGGCCTCACAGCCTCTGTTTTACGCAACAGCTGTAAATCACGCCTACACAACCTGACAGCATGTCATCAGCGATTAGCGTTTACACGCCATGATACAACCGAGGCTTCCCTCCCCTAATCTGTCTAGTGCTGGAACCTATTGTGTCAACAGGCATTAGCGTGGAATCGTTCTAGCACTGTCGAACCTAATGCGTCCCCTTTTGTACCCATATCTACGCTTAGCAAACGTAGAATGTTTCTTGGCGGATTGACCTATGCATGGTGACCCGGAAGTCAGTGCGAAGATTTTGTTGTTGTTGTTGGAGATATTACTGGTAACTAGAATTATGCGGACTAAATATATTTACTATGGGCACACACACACACACACACACACACACACACACACACACACACACACACACACACACACACACACACACACACACACGCGCGCACGCGCGCGCGCACGCACGCACACGCACGCACACACACACACACACACACACACACACACACACAATCCAGAAAAGCAACAAAACATAATCCGCGAGCAGCATTTTATCCCTGCACTACCTATGGTTTGGTGAAGCGCGCGTTGGTTAATTCGGGGTTTAACGTCCATGGCACCGAAGTGATAATGGACGGCACTGACGGGCGGGTTATGAGGACAGGGAACAACTATTGCCCATGCGGTACAACCTGCATGCTGATTAATTCAGGCGCACTGCAACTGTGCCACTAATTACTAGCCCGAACTTCCAACATACATGCTATCTGAACAAGTCCGTCGTTTAGCCGGGACAGTGAAGCGCGCGCGTCCTGCGACGCATCCTTTTAATCACACCTCGGAGAAGCCCCACATCACTTATTAGTGCCGAGGGAATCCACAGTTTAATAGTCAGTCAGTCAGCCCCGCAGCCTTCTGGCCAATCCTTGATAAAACCGATCAAGTGATTTTCAGTTTCGCAGATCCGCTGGAGACTGCATAGGAGATTGCCAAAATGCGGCCCTGTGAAAGCAAAACACAGTAATCCAAATGCGCACAATGTCATCGGGCTTACGTCGGCCGCCGTTGGCACGCGCACGTCCGTGCGCGTGCCAACGGCGCCTGACGACGGCCCGATGACATTGTGCGCATTGGGAAGTGGGGAGGAGGATTGGGAGTAAGGTTGAAGAGGGGGTGTCACAAAAAGTCTTTTATTATATTTTTATTTTTATTTTTGTTGTTGTTGTTGTTGCTGCGAAAAGCATGATTTTCATTGTAACAGAATTGAAATCTCGCTTTTCAACAAAAATGACCTTGCCGTCTTCTGCATCCAAAGGAAAGAATGACCACTACGCCATACAGACCCAAGGTCAAATGCGTAACAGCTACGTGTGTGCGTTGCACCACACACCATGAAATGACGCTAACGCCGGAGCAACTTGAGTTCTTTTTGGCGTACGCGTACGTCAAAAGGAACGTAAAGTCGATCCGGTGTGATCTCGAGCCATTTTTATTTTTGGCGTGTAACACCTGAATGACTGATTGCCTGGAAGTTCAGATCAAGAAAGAAATACGCTTAGAAAAGACTAAGTAATAATCTACTCCTCTCTCTTGGCTTGACTTCGCGAACGAAGATTCTATAGGGCTTGCCCACGTCGTCTGAAGGCATTTTCGTGGCTGCGGAGGCCAATCCGGGACAGGCAGGTTCGACCGCAGTGGCTGCAGGGGAAGGTCTGGTCAGGGTTCTGAGTTACGACAACTCTGGTTTTTTTTTTTTTTTTTTTTTTTTTTTTTTTTTTTTTTTTCCTGAGCCGCTTGTCCCTAAGGTTGTCTTGTATCCTACAACATAACGTATTACAGTCCAGTTCGCTTATAACAAGGTGGGATACAACAATATATAACAACTCTTTTGCAGATATCCCGACAGTAGTGACTTCGCTTATAACAAACTTCGGATATAACAAAGAGAAAAAGTGAGTCCCCTAGCGATTTATTATATCCGGCGTTTACTGTATATATGCTTGTTCCTTCTAAGTGCGTTTCTTTCTTTGTAGAATTTTTTTTTGTTTTTTTTTTTTTTGTATTTTAGACGCTTGTCAGTCGCCCCTTTGCTCTGGTTAGGTTGACTGATTCGCGGACCTACGCTGCACTTGGAGAGAAGCAGATTCACACTTTGGCTGTCAGTAGCGCTTTTTGTCGCGATGATTCCTGCAGTAATGATCGCGACAAAAAGCGCTACCGACAGCAGCCACAGGGGTTACGTCACGTACGTTGGTTGATTGATTAGGCCCAACGCCGTGTGAGTCACCCACCGTCTCAAAGCCAGCCACAGATCAGATCTCCTCATCAATCAGCGACGCCGAGGTTAAAAAAAAAAATAGAAGTATGATTTTCATACATGGTTAACTCATTCAGCCCCGACAGACCACAGCAAGATGGATCGAGCATGATAGTTCAAGGGTGGTGCCAGAATAGCTTGGCGCCCATAGGCGCCAAGCTATTCTGGCACCACCCTTGAACTATCATGCTCGATCTACCTCTAGAATTTTAATACGGTACTTCCGAGTGCAACTTCCAAATTTCGGGATTTCATTCCCCGGGCAGAATGTGTTAAGAAAATGCATAGTAGAGGCATGCTTGAATACATTTCAAAAGTCCGAGTTTTAGTACATAGTTATTTTCCCGAAGCAGTGAAATGAAGCATTAAAACATGAGTCTCAGAAATCATATTCCACTAAATAAAATTGACGCAACGCCATAGAGGTCAGTTATATCTATGAGGTCAAAGTACCTCCACGTGTCCACGGTCATACTTTAAAACAATCGTGTCCATCATCACACATTATAGCAATATCTCCGGGCAACACTTGTTTTAACCTTTTGCGTGTCGGTCGCGGCTTTTGTCGCGATGATTCCTACAGGAATCATCTTGACACAGACCATGATCGACACGCAAAGGGTTAAAAGTGTTGAGTATTACGTATCTGATGATTCACTTTATTCGCAAGCCTCAAACGCTTGAAATGGCCCAAACATACGAACTAAACAGTACATTCTCAAACGTGCACCTGTTCCTAAAGAAATCAAAGGCAATACAAAATATTGCCAGGTTTAAGAGATAATTATTCACATGGAGGTATACAATGTATCTCCATCAAAACGACGAGAGGAAACAAAAGAAATCTGGGATTGGTATCGTGCATGATTCCACTGCAAGTTTTTAGCGTCATTAGCGCAGCGTCATGGCTCTGACATTAGTTACGAACCAATTTTGGATTGTTGTTGAGAAAATGATGGCGCCCACGGAGAATCTCACGAGATGTATTTCAGAAGCAACTGCAAACGCGTTTCTTTCTTTTTTTCAATTTTTTTTTTACACCGGGTACGTAAGCGCCAGATGAGCACTTCATGTTGATTAGAGTGCATATCGCAATCGATCTCTGCAGAAAACAAATTTAAAACCAACTTCTTCCAATTGTTCTCGCCTTTATATGTTTGCGCCCGTAGGGTTAGGATTGTCACACTACAAGAGAACAAACCGAAATTGAAGCAGGCGAGGAATCTTTATGCCCCCTAAAAACACATTTGTTAACCCTTTCAATGCCGAGAAAGCCTGCACACAACCCAACAGCAAGAGGTATAGATCCTCATGAGCCCCTGCAGTCGCGGGGGCTCATGAGGATCTATGCCTCTTGCTGAAACAACTTTGTACGCGTATCCACGTTCCTTTGCATGCCGTGGATCTGCGAGGTTCAATTTACGAAGATTTCCAAGACACAAAATGCGTCTACTAACAATGAAATGGTTAGCGCTCATTCGAAATCACGCACGCCCTCATAATGAGGCACAACAGAAGCCGATCTCGGTGTGCAAGAAGCTGAGGTATTCATAAGCCGTTGATACTTCTTGAGACTCTTTTAAACCTATGTCATAAGGTCGTTTGCAGAGGGCAACTATGCAGCACCGATGAGGGATTTGAAAAGCATGGATGGAACCAAAAACGAACCATGTTCACACAAGCAAAACCAATTCAGCTGAATTTCTCTTTTACAAAACTCAAGCGTGAAACACTGTATCAATTTACTGTCCTGTTTTATCAAAGAGGAAAGGCTTGGGTTTTTTTTTTCTCTCTCAAAGAAGTGATTTTATATAAAGTCGTTATCTTTTTCTCAGAACAATTTACTTTTTCTCAAAGAAACGAGGATGCAACTTACTTAACTCGAACACTCTATATATGTCAGTCTAAGGAGGCCCCATATAGATTAATTAGGAACTAGGCAACTTCAGTTTTCTTCTTCAATAATCAAAGTTTCTGACTGATTGCACGCAAGTTGTATCCGACATACCAGCAAAAATGACAACACTGAAAGAAATGATGCAGGAAGTGCGTCGTTGCTTCATTCGTCGGGATATGTGAGATGGGGTGGTGGTGGGGGAGGGGGTGTGGGTTGGGGGTGGGGTGGGGGTGCGGAGGCGGGGGCCGGGGGGGGGGCGGAGGGGGTAATTTAGGAGTAATTGACTCGGATGGGCGTGATGACAGATACATCCATTTTTATTAACCCCTTCACTGCCGAGAAAAAGGAAAAGCGATCCGACTGCAAGAGACATAGATCCTCATGAGCCTCCTCCACTGCGGGGATTCATGAGGATCTATGCCACTTGTTGAGACCAATTCGCATCCATGTTTCTTAGATGGATTTGGCTTTTGGTTGTTGAATGAACAAAGATTTCAGAAACAAAAATGTACATACAGTGGCAGAGAAAAGGTTAAGCTTTCACAATATTTATTGTCAGAACCAGGCAAATTCTCTAAATCTTCGAAACTAGCCGTTTAACCCCTTCCCTGCCACTGTGCGTACACTTTTTATTCTAAAATCTTTGTTCATTCAACGACCAAATGCCAAACCCGTCCAAGAAACATGGGCACAAATTGGTCTAGAGGCATAGATTCTCATGAGCTCCCGCAGTCGCGGGGGTCTAAGGGGGATCTATGTCTCTTGCAGCTGGATCGTGTTCACTTTTTCTCTGTCAGTGAAAGAGTTAATTGTACTCGCTAAGCTGTGGTTCGCATTCACTCCCCGCGGAAGAAATTTGAAAACAGTTGAAGATCTAATTTTCGTATGAAATGTTCTGAAAAATGAATTTGTCGAAAGCGGCTTGCTTTCGCTTTTGGACACAATAGAGACATATTCGTTCATCTGCCAGCCCCGTCCTTCCACAAAAAAGCAAAGATCCTCACGGGCCCCTCCTTCCAGTCCAATCCACCTGCAATTTGCATAGATTCTCATGAGCCCCTGCTGTCGCAGGGGCTCATGAGAATCTATTCCTCTTGCTTACACCATTTAGACCATCATTCACACCTACCAGATAACATTTCTTGTTGTTTGTTTGTTTTAAACCGGAGTAATTTTGACCAATTTTTGACAAGCGTGCAAATGTTTTACATCTCTAATTGCATTTCCTTCCTCTTAATACGAGAGCTCGTATTCAGCTGAGCGCAGAAATACTTAATCAAGTTGGAATAAAACCCTTTGATCATTTTGAATCTAAAGGTTACAGATGAAAGCCAGGGAACAATGGTGGATGAGCATTTGGAGAAGAAGGATCGATGCAAATGATGAGTTAATTAAAACACAGCTCCAGACGACTGAAGCACTGCTCTAGAGCTGTCGTGGTCCACCCGTTCGTTCGCTGGCCATTTGTTCAGTAAACGAGTTGTACACTGTCAGGCTAAAAGCTGGAAAATGCTAAACTCGGAGTTAAATAACTACTACTTATTCCAATTTACTGTCCCACTGGCACCTAGGTGATCGGGGAGTTAAATAAATGAAGTTACAGTTGTAAAATCTTAGATGTCCGCACGGGATATACACGTAATATTATATTAACCCATTCAGTGCGGAGAAAATTTGAACACCCTTCAATTGCGAGAGGCATAGATCCTCATGAGCCCCCGCAGATGCGGGGGCTCATGAGGATCTATGCCTCTTGCCGATACCGGGTTGAATTCATGTTCCTAGAACAGCTAGGTATTTTGTTGGGTTGAGTCAGCGAAAATGGCAGAAACACAGTCAGCGTCAACTGGTGCTCAGCGGGTTAACTCATTCTGGCGGCCAGCCGCATCCGGATGTGCGGCATAAGCCGAGCATCCGGATGCGGCTGGCCGCGAATGTGTTAATCAGTCAATAGCCAAAGATGGTGTAAACGCTGGTAGACACGGTAAACATACCAAAGGAAATTACTCATCGCTGGGCAAATAAACAGTTAGATCCCTTGATCTAACTGCTTGTTTGTCCAGCGATGAGTAATTTCCCTAAATGTGTGTACTATACACACTGAAATGGGTTGCAGAGTAACGGTCACATCTAACTTCCTCGGCTTGCTTCGCATCATCATCATCATCTCTCATACACGCACTCACAAACGCACGCACACCCACATTAGTACATATTCTCTCTCTCTCTCTCTCTCTCTCTCTCTCTCTCTCTCTCTCTCTCTCGGGCGGCCTGTCGACACGCTTTCTGTCAGCTCCCATAGAATTTGGTTTCCAAGTGGATATTGCCGCCACCACGGCAGTAACTGGCCTCCAAGCTGCTGTATCAAACATCCTGACCACTCTGCTCAGCAACGACCACCATGTCACGTCTTGGAAAGTGACAGGGGAGGGTGACAGCTCAGTCGTCATACTTCGCCTGTCAGCTACACAACCGGGCGCGGCGCCATTACACACCACTGGACAGTGGCCGCGAAAACCACCTGGACAGGTTCGCAGGGACCAACAGCGAGCAGCACGACACATACTACAACACATAGACGAAATTACTACTACAACAGCCAACAACCTACGCCAAGGTGACGACAACAACAACGACTTCGGCAGAGGCGATGGAGTGCGTAACGACTGTGCCAACGGGTATCCCACTACTGAAAATGACAGCAGTCGTTCTGACACGGGGGGCAGGTATGGCTGTGAAAGGAAGGATTGACAAGCATAACGAACATAGACAGGCAAGTGACTTTATTAATCATACAACTTCGCCCTCGGGACTGTTTATGCCAAGCCCTACCCCCACCCCTATTTCTGAATGAGACATGCAAGCTGAAATAGCACTCACAAATAACGCAGCAGGCCTAACAGTTGACACACCTGAACATTCACGTGCAGCTTACGTTAGTGTCAACATGAGTGACCCGACACAGATGTGTTGTGACCTACCAGCCCAAACTACAACAGAAGACCTTTATGACATTTCCACCGATTTTAACGGAGAAACATCAGAAATGACGTCTATTGAACAGCTCCTTTCAGAGAGAGGATATGTCATGGGGGACGTGAAGGCAGTTGTGGCTGGTTTGACAAACAAAATCAAGCAGTCGCGTCTACGTCAAGTCAAAAGGAACACTGGCTTCAAGAAAACAGTATTGGACACACGGGGTAGCAACGAGATCATCATATGTGACAGTGATGATTATGTCTCACCTATGACTGTAAGCGACAAATTTGTACGACAAGGTGTACGGCGGTCAGATGTCTCAAGATCAGTGATTGTGACACACTGTCCTGTTTACGCAAGTGGGACGCCATTGACACTGACCCATATAAAGAGTATTGTGACGCGTTGCTGGAAGACATGGCCTGTGTGTCACGTGCGGTACGATATTTCATGGGCTAACATGCGTGCTGTTAGACTGTGATATGTGTAGCCAAAAATCACGGAGTTTTGACAGTGTATGTGTGTGACTATGAGCCAAACTGAACATTTCCTCAAAATAAGTGTCATGGTTTCCATGTCACGATCAGATTGTCCATGTTGTTAGACACGGTTCTAATGTGTGTTTTTTTCAGTCCCCTTCCCCCAACACGACCCCTTTGTGTATGGGCTGAAAGCCTTGAACACAATAAAGAATCTGAATCTGAATCTGAATCTCTCTCTCTCTCTCTCTCTCTCTCTCTCTCTCTCTCTCTCTCTCTCTCTCTCTCTCTCTCTCTCTCTCTCTCTCTCTCTCTCTCTCTCTCTCTTTCTCTCTCTTGGATCAGGTAGAATATGTCGCATCGCAGAAGCTTACTGACTTTTGTAAGCAAAGACAAGCGGGCGATGCTTTTGTCCCCTTCATCGCTGTACATGAAGTGGGCAGATTTATCTCTAGTCTCAAGAACAAAATGTCAGCTGGCGTCAATGGTTTTATCCTCGAACTTTCTCTTCCATACATTGTGGAAAGATTAACCTTTATTTACAACATATGTATTCAAAATAATATTTTTTTCCCGCGGCTTTCAAAAAATCTAAAGTGATACCTATACCCAAAACAAAAGACACATCTGATCCAAATAATTTTCGGCCCATTTCCATATTATCTATTCTGTCGAAGCCTATTGAGAAGCATGTACACAAACATATTCTCGGATTCCTGGAAGAAAAGTCTCTCCTGAATAAATATCAGTCTGGTTTTCGCCCTAAAGATTCGTGTCACACTGCTTTGGTTCATATGATAGACACTTGGCTGCTCAACATCAACAGAAACAAAATGTCTGGTGCTGTCTTTCTTGAACTGAAAAAAAGCGTTCGACCTTATAAACCACGAAATTGTATTAGAAAAACTCGACTGCTACTTTAACAATAACAGCCCAGAGACACTCTCATTCTTTCGTTCATATATCATGATGATGATGATGATAGAACTTTATTGCCATATGTAACAATACATTAGGAAATCGTTGCGGTGCCGCGCAACATAAAAGGAAGAACATTAAACACATCAAAATATAATTAAGCTACTAACGTGCACACACACACACACACACACACACACACACACACACACACACACACACACACACACACACACACACACACACACACACACCACACACACACACACACCGTATGCCCTAGTAACTATTGTGGTCTAAGCATATAGACAATAAACACGATTTCACAGTAACACAAATTACATAGGACATATCGTAATATAAAACTGAACACGTCACTAGCATCATAGACACAGCAGTGTAGTTAGCCCTATTTCCAGGCCTTCACATTAGTTTGGCCAGCCCGTGACCTGCTGCTGTGGTATGCAGGCACTCCCCGCTGAGAGCAGGCTATTTAGGTCACTGTCGGCATCAACTATTCCTTCTATAGTCTATGTTGCGGTGGGACTAATGATGTGTGTGTTGTGCCCGTGTGTAATGTTCTCTAACTCTGCTTCATCAGTTTTCAACATACCCTGCGGGAGAATTCAAACTGTGTATATCAATGCTGCCTTCTCTTCTGAAAAGCGTGTTGAGTATGGCGTGCCCCAGGGATCCATACTATGGCCGTTTCCCTTCTGTTTGTTTATAAATGATCTTCCACTTTATATATCCAATCCAAATACGAATGTGACATGTTTGCCGATTATTCAACTCTTCACGCGGGCGGGAAAACTGTACCTGAAATATCAAGCAATCTTCAGCTTAGTCTTCAGGAGGTCTCACTGTGGTGCAAAAAAAAAAAATAAATAAATAAATAAAAAATTTCAAATACTTGTTAATCCATCTAAAACAAAAACCATGCTAATCACAACACGCCAAAAGCATCAGCTCCGCCCCCATTCACTTAGCCTCTCTTTTGATTCAGTTCCCATTGAGCAAGTCAAAGAATATCGTCTCCTCGGGGTAATTGTTGACGAACACCTGTGCTGGTTGCCCCATCTAACACAACTAGGGAAAACATTATCAAAGAAGCTGTTTTTTACTGTCAAGATTAAAATCTTTCATTGATACTAAGACACATAAGCGATTTTTCAACTCCTACATTAAACCGCACATTGACTACGCATCTACTACTTGGGACGGCTGTAGTGAGGCTAACCTTTCTATACAAGCGCGCAGTTAAACTGAACCTCCCAATCCCTTCTCTAACTTTGGAGGAAACGCTTCAGGCAACAGGGCTCCTTAATTTACATCAACACCTTACGTTAAAAAATTGCGTTCCTGACCTGCACATATTTGTTTTATTTATTTATTTATTTATTTATTTATTTATTTATTTGTCTGCACATATCCTGTTAAAACATGGCCATCACTCCAACGACGAATGGGCCACCACTACATCTATGAAGGGGCCATCAATCCATCGACGAAGGAGTGATCGCCCTTTTTAAGGAGATAGAATACATATATAGCACAGCGTTCACCAACGTCAAACTTCCAGATATCCTTGAAATTTTAAAAGTTCACTCATGACCACAGGGGGAGGGATTCAAAGGTCTTTCTGCCAAGAATTCTGTGACCCTGCCTGACTGCATTCGTCAAAAAGGATATGTCGCCATATATTATCCTTTTGAGGCTCGGAGGCAGTCAGAGTATTGTGTTGTGTACGTACACTGGCGGAGACTCTCGAATGACTACGATGGCTCGACGACGTTGCCTGATTGATTTGACATCCTATTATTTATCTTTCATTTTCGTACTGTGATGGTGTGTGTGTGTGTGTGTGTGTGTGTGTGTGTGTGTGTGTGTGTGTGTGTGTGTGTGTGTGTGTGTGTAAAATATAACCACTCTAAAACTTATCCACACTGGTTACCTCCCTCGATCTTCTCAGTGAAAGGAGAACAAGGGTTCGTTGTCGTGCAGTCTGGATTTAATCTAGATTTGACCTAGAAACTAACATTCAGACGGTGCATGGCCTTGCTGATTAATACGGCGACCTAATATCTGACCTTATTCGTGCTCTAAATGAGAGATTTTTTTTTTTTTTTTTTTTTTTTTGCGGGGTTGGGGGGGGGGGGGGCGGGGGGGGGGGGGGGGGGGGAGCGATCTCAGACAGATAGAAAGAAATAGTGTTGTGCGTCTTGTCAGCACAAGATGCCATAAAAGTAGCATTTCTGTGATAAAAGCAGCATAGTTATTTTCCCTGCCACCATCACGTTCGGGGCTCTGGTGGGGGTTATAAAGTGCGCCACAATGTATTTCCCTGACATTACAGGATGAATGCTGAGTTCTCAGAGGGTGTCACATTGACAGTGGGTGTGTAACCCTTTCATTGCCGAGGAAAAACGAACACAATCCAAATGCAAGAGACATAAACCTACATAAGTCTCTTGCTGATACTAATTTATATCCATGTTCCTTGGACGGCTGGGGCTCGTTCGCGTAGAATGAACGAGTTTAGAAACGAAGACTGCGGCCAGCGGCCGCAGTCTTCGTTTCTAAACTCGTTCATACGCTGGGTTATGTCTCTGGTGTTTTTACGTGTGAATTTTGTTTTCTCTCCGTGATCTCTGTTAGAACTTAAACATTTTTCCACTTTCAGCTCCTGTTGTCAGTGACTATATAGGCTGACTGGTCGACCGTGATGGTTCAAGGATGTCAATTAAACCAAACCTTTCAAGGAGAGCACCTAATAAAAGTAGCTGGAGAAGGGTAGGGTGGGGCGGGGGCATTGAGGGAACTGCATGTTGTTCGGCTGGCCGGAAAATCAAACGACGGGTAAGGGCCTGCAATCATGAATCACGATAACCCTCAAAATGTCAATCACAAATCGTAATTGTAGGGCATCCACACCAAACAAAATGAAACATGTCTTTGAATATGTTCTCACAAAAACTAAAGTGTCGCGAGGGGTGGGGGGTGGATAATGTAATCTGACAAATCGTTGAGACCTGTTCTATCATTATAGGCATATAGGCTTTCCAGTTCCGGTTGAAATATGGTAGGAATAACATTCTGGATCGGAACCAAAACTATACTACTTTTAATATGTTGAGGACCACCCTGAAAAACGTCATGATTTCTTAAGAAGACGCAGCTCAGTCTTTTAAGATTTTGTTTTGTAATGTGTACACAAGACATCTACATTCTTCTCCAAAATATTGAAAGCAAATTCGCAAAAGTTGACAAAGTTGTGCTTCATTTAAAAATCATGAACATTTGTTTGGGTGGCCTTTACCTTATTGTGAGTGGTATATTTACTTTTTTTTCGAGCAATTCCAAGACAAATTTTAAAGAGCTGCACTTATTTGAAATCATGGCCATTTTATCAGTGCGTCTCTTAACCTATATCATACTGCGGCTAAAAGCTTTAAATGTGTACACTGACATATGCAAGCTACATTATGGTACTTACAGATAAGGATATAGACCAATGGCTTTAGTTCAAGGGTGGTGCCAGAATAGCCTGGCCCCTAGAGGCGCCAAGCTATTCTGGCACTACCCTTGAACTATTTTAGTTACACTTATTTCACACACTGGTGTATTCCGAATGATAAGGGTTATCTTATCGTAAGTAAGATACATACTTACTTAACCCATGGCATCCTGAGGTTGGAAGTTTTCAAATGTGTGGATGTCGTTTGAAGGCTGCATTACAGATTAGGAGACAGATCAACCATTTTTGTTCAAGGTTAGTGCCAGAATAGCTTGGCGCCTCCGGCGCCAAGCTATTCTAGCACCACCCTTTAACTATCATGGTCAAATTTATTCCAAGCAAAAGTGTATATATCCGGATGAAAAGGGTTAATGAGAAATAGATTTCATCTAGCTGTCTCCCAAAAAGGCAGGGGTAGATGACACGATGAGTAGCAATGCGCAGAATTTATTTCTTTCTGTCTCTGTAAAATAACACACTAAGACTTATCCTTCTATTTACAGTGACCGGGAAACATAAATACAGTATGTTGATAAACATGGCGAAAATGCGTTACTCTAGTCAGGCCTGTGGTCGCACACAACCGTGGGAGGCAGCTGAGGTATTATAGTCCAGAAAGTGTCTATTTTTACTCAATCGCTGTCCAGACTTTTAATGATGTAAACAAACGCCAAACCTGATCCATCCGTCGCACTGTTTACTAATATGTATATACAGTATTGTTCAGGTATCAGCATAATATTTCATCTGTGATGCAAGTGACGTGTTTTATATTGTGATATGTCTCCTGTGATTTGTGTCACTGTGAAACCGTGTTTATTGAATTTACGTTTAGACTACAATAGTTATTAACGTATGCGGGTGTATGTAAATGTGTGTGTGTGTGTGTGTGTGTGTGTGTGTGTGTGTGTGTGTGTGTGTGTGTGTGTGTGTGTGTGTGTGTGTGTGTGTGTGTGTGCGCGCGCGCGCACATGAGCAACTTAATTATATTTTGATGGGTTTTATGTTCTTCTTTTCAAGTTGCGCAGCACCGAGACGATTTCGTAATCTATTTTTACATAATATGGCAAAAAAGGTTATATCTTATTTTTTCTTTTCTTTCTCAGTCAGAATGTTACTCGCATGCAGTCCTATCATTGTAAGTCTACTTCGCTTTAACAAGGTCGGACATAACAAAAGTCGGACATTACAACACTTTATCAGAGGCCATGACAACACTATTTTTCTGTAAATCACTTCTCTTATAACAAATTTCGGATATTACAGGAAGAAAAGAATGGGTCCCCTGACAATTTAATACATCCGAAGTTAACTTTATTTAGTGGTATCGATTTGCCTATGCTGCTTGCGACTCTATGTTACCGTTCGGCTCTCAAAGTTTAACTCATTGTGTTCAAATCCCCACATTTTGGAGTTGACCTCTGAGAACTGCATTACAATTCAGGAGACCGATCGATCATGATAGTTCAAGGGTGGTGCCAGAATGGCTTGGCGCCTATAGGCGCCAAGCTATTCTGGTACCACCCTTGAACTATCATTGTCGAGCCATATCTGGCTGTGTCGTGTCGGGACTGAATGAGTTAATTATAATAATGTCTAGAGGGTGTCAGATTGCTAGTAGTGGTCCGCAGATTGTGTTCTGAAATCTCCGTTAGTTCGATGCCGATCATCCCCAGCCCAAGGAAAACAGATGCAACGTTGTTTCAACAAGAGGCATAGATCCTGATGAGCCCCCGCGAATGCGGGGGCTCATGAGGATCTATACCTCTTGCAGATGTCTGGTTTTTAACTTTTGCTCGAGAGTGAACGGGTGTAGGCTGACAAAGTTTAACCACTGCGAGTAATCTTAGCAGCCCGGCGCCGCCCGTGACAAGCACACGCGCACATTTTGACAGCTGCGTTTAAGACGTTTTAAAATCACAGAAACAGCAATACATTTTGACATTTCGGCGAAGACTTTAAGAGCATTACAAACTTGAGCACTAGCGTAAATCAGTCAGGAAAATGTAAAAGCTTTGCACACATCCAACACAAGTTGTCTCCCTTGTAGTTTTTGTTGTTGTTGTTGTTGTTGTTTTTTGTTGTTGTTGTTGTTGTTGTTGTTGTTGCTTGTAAATGAGATCTATATTCGCCAACAAGTGGCTAATAGATTTGCGTATGTCCTTGAGGCAGGAGGTCATGAAACCCTGTGTTTCGAGCAGCTCGACGGACGTAAGACTGAGACGTTTCGCAAAGGTCAAACTCCTAGAATGAGACACTGAGGAAATCTGTGAGGGTCTGAAAATCTCTTCTTCCTTGAAAAAAAATGATGGAAATATGATGACACTCGCGGAAAAGGTTTACTTTACTTACTTACATTTGAAGTTTATGTTGTTGTCGATTCAATATGTAAAACGAAATTGAGAAAAAAAAAAGGTACAGTCACACCTGTCATATATATATATATATATATATATATATATATATATATATATATATATATATATAATATATATATATATATATATATATATATATATATATATTATATATATATATATATATATATATATATATATATATATATTTAGCATACCATATTACCTTAATAAGGCCATAACATGTCTGAGCAGGCCACCCCTTTATGGACCTACGTATTTAGATGACCCTGTTTAAGGAGACAACCTGTCTGAAACGATCACTTTTTGATATTTACCCCGGTGGTCGCTTTGTGGCTCAAGCACCTGCCGAAATGAAATGCAACATTTCAGTGAAACAAACGCGTTTCTTAATTTCCCCCCTCCATTTCAACCGATTTTTTTCAAGAGATGCCAAACGCGCCACCGGCCCATTTCGATCCAAAAGCGTTGATAAAATCTGTCTCTCAGCTAATCGCATTTTTGCAGCAACATTTTACCTAGGGAGCCAATCAGCGACGTCCCCTCTGTCGCGTGTTATCTGACGTCATTTACATGCCAAACGTGACAACTTAGCTTCTAAATTTCATCTGTGGTGGTGTCGGACGACATAACTGTCCTTTTTATTTAGCTTTTCCGCGAATTCCAGTTGAATTGTGACACATTGCTAATTACCGAATGCGTGTCTTTCCACATATGGTAGAGGTGGGCGGGCTTGATAAAGTGTTTTGTCGTGTTTCTGCTTGTGCGGAGGAGGCATTTCGAGGCCATGAAAATGTAGACAAGAAATTTCGTTTCTCCCGTTTCGCATTTCTACGAGTGCATAGGCTTGACTGTAATTGCTTGTGTGGTAGCGATGTACACAAGTCCCAGACGGCAGCTAGCACCTCCCGTATAAAAATGCGTACTGATCTGTGATTTTGGACCTTATGGCCACAGGCCGTAAGTTTGAAAATCACAGACCAGCATACATTTTCAGACAAGAGGGGCTGCGTCAGGAAAAAGTAACTCGAGCTGCAGAAATGTGTCGATTGTCGGACTTTGACACGTCAATCCCCAGCGGAATTATGCATGTCTTGTAAAGTTGCTTGAACTCCGATTTTTCTGAAATTGTGGTTGGTGTTATTTCATCAATTTTTTTAACCCGCGGCAACATATTCTGAGTTTTGCTTTTACATCAGCGACGCGCAGGCAGTTTAGCTATCTCACTCCCCATCCATTTTCTGACCTAGTTTTGATGTCGGTATTACATATTGTAGAATGTTTTGAAGAAAGTCCCCCCACCCCCAACCCCACCCCCACATACACACACACACACACATTCACATACACACACGCACGTACACACACACACACACATACACACACACGCACGCACGCACGCACGCATGCACGCACACACACACACACATACACACTCAGACACACACAAACACACACACACACACAAACACACACGCTAGCTCGCACACACAAACACACACACGCACGCACCTACGAACGCACACACACACACACACATACACACACACACACACACACACACACACACACACACACACACACACACACCCATCCTGACCCTCCCTTCACGTCTTATTCCGATGTAATCAGCCTTTGCAATGACCGTAGATTACACAAGTCATCATCTAGCTACAATGCATCGCTGTGACTGGATGCCATAGGTTCACGTAATAATTGCATGAGTTATTTGTGTGGCGGGATATTGTTTCGCTGAAATTATAAATTATACGGTGAACTTCGACTATAACGAAACACCTGGGGACCCAAATTACGTTATTGTTGTTGTTGTTATAGCCGAATTTAAAATAAAAAAAAAGAGTGATGTAACTGACATGTAAAGAGTGGGCTGGGACCTCTGAAGAAGTGTTGCTTTTCCTACTTATGTTATATCAATTTCTGTTATAGGCGACTGAATGCTGTCGAGACCACTGAAAAAGTGATGTTATATTCGACTTCTGTTACATTCAACCAAGTTATAAGCTAAGTCTGTTGTAGTAGGATTTTTTACCAGACCCATCTGGAAGCAGATGACCTGCGCTGAACAGCTGTAGGCGCCAGACTGTTTGAACGAGTTAACTCATTCAAGACGTGCCGCCTACGGATTACGCAGCTTACGTCGCGTATACGGAGGCGTCTTGTCTCGAATGAGTTAATAATGATAATAATAATAAATTATTATTATTATTATTATTATTATTATTATTAGTAGTAGTAGTAGTAGTATAGCATAATAATAATAATAGCGATAATAAATTATAGCGCTTAATCACCAAGGTGCTCTAGGCGCTTTACAATCACAATAATGAAACACAAAGCAAAAGCAAACACACACAACAACAACAACATACACTAAAAAACACTAATAATCATACATTACAAGGGACAGAAAACTAAGCCTACAGTTAAAAGAAGCTGACATTACAAAACCTTGTCAAAGTCCTTTTGAATAAAGGAAGCGCGTGCATACACTAGGCCACCGGCACTGCTACTCAGTACCGGTGGCTGCACTCACACGGAGAAATGGTTAGTCGGACGTACCAAGTTCGTGAGACTAATATAAGATTCTTACATCCCAAAATATAAACTATAAAAAAGAGAACAAAAATTCATTTGTTCTAAAGGATGATATTGTATTCTCGTAAAGGTCAAAGAAGCCATATCATAATGCAGTAAACCTATTTTCGAGTTTTCCGTTTCAACGAACTTGACTTCCTCCACGACCCCCTCTTTCCACCCCTACCTCCCCCTCCTCCCCTCCACACACACCCAGCACCCTATTTACACACATGCGCACATCAATGTCCATCATTATCGGATGACCCTTCTCCTGGTTTGAGATGCACACATATGTGGGGCAGCTCCAGGAAAAGGCATATATCTTCATGAGCCCCCGCATATGCCGGGGCTCATGAAGATATATGACTTTTGCTAGTGCCTCTCCACATATATGGGGGCTCGTGAGGATCTATACTATGTTGTTTCCTCCCCATTTGAGTGTCCTTTCAATTTATACACTCTTTTTTTTTTTTTGTTTAAATTATTATTATTTGGTATAATATGGCTGCACTAGGCTTCTTCCTCTTAGACATGCACGTTGTTGGTCGTGTCTCAGGAACGCATAGACATAAAAGAGTGCCAGTAAAATGTATTTTCGTGAGTCTCCACAGTGGACGAGGCTTATGAAGAAGATGTGAACCGCTGTAATACGTATCGTTTCTGGAAAGAGCGATTTCTTGTCTACCATATTGAAAATACGGTACACTTTGAGGTGGGGCTGGTTGGAGCACGCTCCGTAGCATGCAAATGACGAACATAGGCGGGCACACATCACACTCTGACAGTGAAATAACATGATAAAAAAATTACGTCATGCCTAGCTACGCTAACCGCGCTGTTGACGTACATATGGCGGGAAGCGCCGTGTGTATGTATGTATGTGTGTGTGTGTGTGTGTGTGTGTGTGTGTGTGTGTGTGTGTGTGTGTGTGTGTGTGTGTGTGTGTGTGTGTGTGTGTGTGTGTGTGTGCACGCTCACATATCTCTTTCAAAAGTACTGGTCCCCGTATTTCTGTACTCGCATCATTACATCCACTCATTCTATAATTCCGATCCGTAAGCACTCCTGTTTTTTTGTTTTTTGTTTTTAATAGCCGGAATCGTGTTATAAATCTGTCGTACTTGGCACAGTAGACACGAGTATCTCCGTTGTTTGTGTTAGTACATGCCTGAAACTTTAGGAAATGCTTTGATCAAGATGTATTTCGGAGAGCCTCCGAGCATATTTAAAATGGTAGACTCGTTAAAGAGATAAAATGTCGTTTATATAAAGTCGGTTGACCCGCATTTGAGGCCGTAATTTTCGTTCTATTCACTCGGACTTTTGGATATAGCTAGCTTTTTGATAGACATTGGAAGAGTTCGTTAGCCAGCTCAACTTTGTACCTTTTCAACATGTTCGCGAAAAGTTATTCATTGCATAAAAAAAAATAAAATGTAAGAATTCTAGACTTCGAGAGAAGGATCAGACAGTGACGGTGACGTAAAGGCGCCAAACACGTCGGTGTTACACAATGTTCCTAAATTGTCGCAAAGCACCAGATGTCAGTATTATACAATGTTTTTGAATTGACAACAAATTCGTCACTGTTTAGACAGCGTCTTGGGAATAGCGATGCCATGACGAGAAGATTATAGTGAGGTCATTTTTCTGCTCGCTACATTCTTCCTCTTCAGAATTCCTGTCGCTACTCCAGCCCACAGAGCGTACTAATGGGGGGAAGCGGTACTAAAAGGGGGGAGGGGGGGGGAGCGCCGTGTGTTCGTCTTTATTTGTGTGCGCCGGTGTGTTTTGATCAGAGGTTGGGTTAGAGAGGAGGGAAATGCATCAGAAGGATAAGCTTACAAATATGAACATGAACTCTGAATGTTCCTAAAAGAAAACGCGTGTAAACTCCAAATAAAACGATAGACTTTGGGATGAAATCCTCATCTTGTTATATGATGCTCTGGGCTTGTGTTTGTCTTCTTTTAACAGCTTGACTGTTGCTGTCACTGTCTTTCCACTGCGAGGGGTCTCGTCACTGCAGTCAAAGGTTTAAATTGCCTAGAAAAACAGAACGCCACCCAAATGCAAGAGCTATAGATCCTAATGAGCCCCGCAGTTGCGGGGGCTCGCGAGGATCTATACCTCTTGCTGTATCTATGTTTTTTTGACGGCTGGGGATCTTCGATGTTGAATTTACAGTGATCTGCGTTCACTAGCAGTCAAAGGGTTATTGTGTTGCTGTTGTTGTCGTCGTCGTCGTTGTAGTTGTTGCCTGAACTCTTTAACTGTAATTTCCCGTCTTCCCCCATGATTTTTTTTTTTTGGGTGGTCTTTTCTTAATTTTTTGTTGCTTTTTTTTGTTTTGTTTTGTTTTTCGTTTGGAGGGGGGGGGGGGGGGGTCTAGTCTCTTCACCGATGATTTATTGTCTTGCACGTGATTCATTCTTTGGTCTTATTCACTATGGCTTATTTTCTTGTCTCTTCAACTGTCTTTTCTTGTCTAAGTTCAAAATAATATATCCTCTACTTCGCTTATAACGAGGTATACCAACAGTCGGATATAGCAACACTTTTTCAAGGGTCCCAACCGCAGTTTTTTCAACGTAAATTACTTCGCTTATAACAAACATCGGATATAACAACAAGAATGATTGGGTCCCCTGGGCGATTTGTTACACCCGGGGTATACTGTACCCTCTAGTTCGATTATAACAATGTATAACAAAAGTCGGACATAACAACACGGTGTTGTTTTTTCAGGGTCCCGACAGGACTATTTCTTTGTAAATGACTTCGCTTACTACAAACTTCTGATATAACAACGAGAGAAAGCAAGTCAGTCCCCTGGCGATTTGTTATATCTGTACTGTGGCTGTGCTATTTTTTTTTTTTATGTGGGGTCTTCCACTTTCGTATTACGTTTGGCCTCTTCTATGTTTTTTTTTTTCTTGTTTGGCCTATAGCACTGTAGGTATACGCAGACTGTAAACACCCCGGGGGTGTCGTTGTGCTTCGGCCTTGCGCTTCGATGACTTTATCATCTATAATATACATCTCAGACGTGAACATATAAAGCAAAGGTTCTCGGGCCAACGACGGGCGCAGTGGGCCCGCGCACGGCCGTGCGCGGGCCCACTGCGGCCGTCGTGGGCCCGAGGACGTTCTGCTGCTGGGGTAGTTATTTGGAACGTGGTCACATCCAAACGCCGACAACCCCATGGCAGGAGGACGAGTCATCGAGCGCACACACTGAAGAAGAACGTCAGCAGATGCAAAGACGAGGAAGCTATGCAACAGCAAAAGACATGAGACTGACGTGTTTCCGATGACTCGAATGAGTGTCGCATTTCTTTTGCTCGTCGGTATAGTCACCGATCAGCGTGAACGCAAACCACAAAGGCAAACAAAGGCTTAAACAAAGAAACAACACCACAAACAACATGAAACAAGAGCGGCAGCAGTAACAGCATAACTCAATGAAACAACGAACAATTGGAAACACAGCTTGGTCGAGTTGCACTTTAATTTCAACAGCCAGTACCTGCCTGCTTTTTAAAAAAAGTTATTATAAGCCCCAAAGAAAAATTTAGCTGCGATTCAGAGGGACAGTTGGTTGGCCTGGAAAAGTTACCTGGAGCTGGAGGCTGTTGAGTCTAATCAAGTTCATACTTTCCGGAGATGTTCTTTTTTTCTAATTAAATTTCGTTGTGGTAATCACAGACTGCAGACTGAACAGGTTGGAATTCGGAAAGGAAGGTATACGGAGAGAAGAGTGGATATGTACAGACTGCAGTATGGATGTAATCTGGGATGAATATCATTTGATCATTGAATGTCAAAAATTGTCAACACTTAGAGAAAGTTTTATACCTGTTAAGCATCGTAGAAGTAAGCACATGTTTAATGTTTTTTTAATTTATTGTCGACAAAGTGCAGACAAGCTCTCCTGAATCTTGTAAATTTTGTTAACCTTTGAGTGTCGGTAGCTGTTTTAGTCGCGATGATTCCTGCAGGAATCATCGCGACTAAAACCGCTACCGACACGCAAAGGGTTAAATGCTGTAAAATGTATTAAGTTACTCCATATGTTAGTACACCTACATTGCGTTTGCACAAGGCTGTCTTCTCATGTTCATTGCTATCTGAAAACTTGTTTTAACTGATTAGTAGCGACCATTTGACAAAGGATGTTTGTGTCTTTACTCATCAGCGAATATACATCAAACGTGGAGTTGTTATCTGTCCTCCATACCCCAACAGAAGATAAAGAAACACAACTTTTGAATCTGTGGTTTGTAGCGTTTCTCCCTGATCGTTGTACAAAGCCGGTATGAAAAGAGGACGTGATGTACACGTAATAGGAGCCGAGCACTTAGGGGCTTCCATATTACATTTTTTTCCCTTGGGCTGACGTTTAGCCAGACAAAAAGAAAGTTTGAAACTTGTTTAGAAGCATATATATATACACACACGCGCTCACGCACAGACACGCGAGCACACATGCACGTAAACAGGCACAGACACGCAAGCATGTAGGCTACTTACTCACGCACACACGCAGGCACACACACAAAAGCATGCATGTACGTAAGCACACGCACACACGCACACACACACGCATACACATACATACACACACACACACAAACAAATACACTCGCACACGCGCGCACGCGTGCACGGACACAATCGCATACACACAAACACACACACCCATGGACAGAAACACACGCACGTACACACGCACACAAACACAACACACACACACACACACACACACACACACACACACACACACACACACACACACACACTCACACTTAATTGACTGATCTTTAATATAATTATTCATTCATTCGTTCGTTTGTTCATTCCTTCTTTAAAATTGTTCGTTCGTCCACTCACTCACTCACTCACTCACTCACTCACTCACTCACTCACTCACTCACTCACTCACTCACTCACTCACTCACTCACTCACTCACTCACTCACTCACTCACAACCCCCGTCATTCCTTCCTTCCTTTCTTCCTTCATTCATCACGTGATACTACACATATTTACCATCTTCTAGGCCTCCAGAAAGACTCCCTCCTTCCTCATTCCTTCCGTCCTTCCTTCTTTCTTTCATTCATTCATATCCATTCATTCATTCAACACCGATCAAGCAGCATAGCAGAACACAATGTTACCAGCAGTGTTACCATGGCAGCAGCAGTCTGACTTTGACCATAGAAGAATATGTATGGCCGCTAGTCTGTGATTTTACGAGCTGGTCTGCTCGCTAGTCTGTGATTTTGGACCTTACAGCCGAATGCCGCGAGGTCCAAAATCACAGACTAGCACACATCATCTTTGTTATAGCTTGGGTCAAATCATAAATGAGTTACGACTATATTAACACGCAGAACAGCTGACGCGTTAAATGTTTATGGTGTCATAATAATTACTTATATCCGCCGCAAATGCGAAAGCTGACACAGCACTGTCGTAACATGGATGACAAACGACCAGTAACAGGCGCGTTTGCGTATCAGGATGTTATATATATATATATCGTGGCAGTGGAGTTATACTTTGGCGTAAAAATTGTTGCAGTCTGGTGAGCGGATATGAGCTCATTTTGCAGACATTAATATGTCTATCTATCTATCTATCTATCTATCTATCTATCTATCTATCTATCTATCTATCTATCTATCTATCTATCTATCTATCTATCTATCTATCTATCTGTCTGTCTGTCTGTCTGTCTGTCTGTCTGTCTGTCTGTCTGTCTCTGTCTCTGTCTCTGTCTCTGTCTCTGTCTCTATCTCTATCTCTACTATCTCTATCATCTCTATCTCTCTCTCTCTCTCTCCTCTCTCTCTCTCTCTCTCTCTCTCTCTCTCTCTCTCTCTCTCTCTCTCTCTCTCTCTCTCTCTCTCTCTCTCTCTCTCTCTCTCTCTCTGTCTCTCTATCTCTCTCTCTATCTCTCTCTCTATCTCTCTATCTATCTATCTATCTATCTATCTGTCTATCTGTCTATCTGTCTGTCTGTCTGTCTGTCTGTCTGTCTGTCTGTTTACCCACCCTAATCCATCCATCCATCCATCCATTCATGTATTGTTAACAATGTTTAATATATGGTCGCTGCAACGTGCATCAATATATAATTTAGAATTAATAATGTTCTAACAGTTTTCCGTATCACTAGAATGCCAAAAACGAATATAATGACTTTTCTAAATGAGAATACGAAACTTTTCTCTGAGGCTCTATACTCAGAATAAAGTATCTTATTCTCTTTCAGGTGGGGACGTCTAACATTGTATCCAGGACAAAGGAAGTCCCTGTCTGGGTGTCTCCTACGACTTTTACCATCACCCTGTCCAACACCTTCCCTGCCGCTGTACGTACATTTTTATTTCTGAAATATGTGTTCATTCAACGACCAGAAGCCAAAACCGTCCAAGAGACTCTGAAGCAAATGTTATCAGCAAGATACAGGGGCTCATGAGGATCTAGGCATCTTGCAACTAGATCGTGTTCACTTTAGCATCATCCTGTTTGCGAAACCCCCGCCGGGCTAGTATTGACGTACTACGGACACAAAACGTCTAATGAACGTCAAGGTACAACCCCTTCGAAAATGTATCTGCAAGAGGCATAGATTCTCATAAGCCCCTGCTGTCGCAGGGGCTCATGAGAATCTATACCTCTTGCTGTAAGCGTAAAACAAGATTGCTATTATCCGTGCTGTTATTTGGCAAAAGTCACTAAGTCCATTTATGAGTAAAGCAACATTTTCATTGTATAACAATGAAACGTGTTGCTTTGTATGTATTTTTTGTCACTGATCGATCCATCTCCCGAGATTCGCACGCTCATAACATTTTATTTTTTATTTTTTTATAAATTGTTTTACCGTCTAGCTAAACAAGATGACGATTTCATTCCAAAGTCTACCGTATTGTTTAGAGCTCAGATGCGTTATCTTTTAGGAACATTCAGCGTTGTTCATATTTTTACGCTTTTAATGCTGATCCATTTCCCTCCTCTCTAAGCCAACCTCTGATCAACACACACGTTGGCGCACACAAATAAAGACGGACACACGGCGCTTCCCGCCATTAGCACGCTCTGTGGGCTCGTGTAGCGACAGGAATCCATCTCCTTCTACTCTAACCCACCCTCTGATCCCCACACACACTGGCACACATAAATAAAGATGGACACACGGCAATTCCCGCCATTCGTAAGCTCTGTGGTCTGGCGTAGCATAGCTATTCTGAAGAAGAATAATAGCACGAGCAGCGAAATGAGGTCACTTCAAGCTTCATGTCATGGCATCATTTAGTCCCACGACGCCGTGTTCATAGTGAAGGCTCGATGTTATACATCACTCATCGCAGTACTAACATTTTAGGTATCAGAGAATCAACTTTGCAATTTTCTTGCTGATTTTTATGCCTACAGCTTACAGGTCACAATTTGACATAATCCTACCCCAGGGCCGGGACAAATAACAGGCTTATGCAAACACTATTTATGAAAAATCAGGCTGATATTAATGAGAAGATAGATTTTTCGTAATTAAAGTTATGATAGCTGTTTTACAAATGACTCCGAAAAAGTGGTGCAGAAAATTGTCTGATTTTCACACCTAGGTCACAGGTCACAATTGACCTAATCGTACCCGACAGACGAGACAAACTGTGACAAACTGTAGACTTATGTAAATACCGTTTATGAAAAATCATGCGATTACAAAATATAGGCTTTTTTTTTCGTAAAATAAAGTTCAATTGTTTTAAAATTAACGCATATAATTCGTGAAATTAATCCCCAAAACGTGAAAATATATATAATTTATTTTTTTAATTATCAATCAAAAGGTTCTAGAGGTACAATGCTGGTTAACGAACTCATTCAATACCTCCCTTTTATCTAGCCATATGCAAAATATCAAGTAAAAATAAGAACAATTACGGACTCCAGTGTGGATCAACCGATTTTTGTGAAACGGCCATTTTCTCGCCAATGACCATCTTAATTAAAACATGGAGTAAAAGGTCTCGAGATAATTCTTTTTAGGGTCAATATCCTAAAATTTCAAGTTTGTCCGTCCTCAAACGCGGGCTCTAGACGCAGTCACACACACACACACACACACACACACACACACACACACACACACACACACACACACACACACACACACACACACACACACACACACACACACACACACCCATACATGGCGCTTTGGCGCCCCAAAAAGTTCTCTAGCAAGGTTTGCGTAACTAGACGTAATGTCATTTTTATCTTGTTACTTCTTTCCTAGTCTGCCCCGCACGCCAAAAACGTCATGTGCATGCTCCGGAATGCGCTCCGACCAGCCCCATTTCAAAGTCTACCGTGTTTTCAATACGGTAGACAAAAATAAAACCCAACTCCAACGCAGAATCTGTTTTGGTTTGGATAGCCGAAACGCACGGGTTTGTGCTGTGACATTAGTAGGCCAAGGGAGAGTAATCTTGGCGGGATTATCTCTCCGTTCGGTAATTTGCCGCTCGCTTGCCAATGTCCCAAATTGCCCAACTTCTGGTAAGTCTATGGAACACACTTTCCTGCCCTTTGATTTATTTCCCGGAGAAATCTGCCACTGGTGGTGCATCGGTGGCGTAATTCATCCGGCATTAGCGGGTCGCAGTTCCCTGTATTGTGTGTTGTTTTTACATCAAAAGGGTTAACCCTATAGGGTATAAAGCTACCGGTAATCGTGACTTGTTCGCTGCTAGGAAAAAAAAATGCGAAAACCACGCGACTGCAAGAGGCAAAGAACCTCGTGAGCCCCCGCATATGCGGGGGCTATAAGGTTTTTTGCCTCTTGCTGACCCTGAAATATCCCTGTTGCTTGGGTTTATGGGACTGTTCGGTGCTGAATTTGCCGTGCATCAATGCACAGTTATGCGTCGACTGGAACTTAAGACTGACACGGTTATAGGCCATGTGCCTTTAGTGCAAAGAAGTTTCTGAATTCTTATCTATACGTAAACTACAACTTTGTCCCGTAACGCGTGTTGGCGTTGTGTGCGGAGTTACGGCTTCTGTTCACCCCCTCCCCCCCCCCCTCTCCCCCCACCCCGACCCCTCCTTTCCAAATTCTTAATTTAACATAACCTACAACTTTGTCCCGAAACGCGTGTTCGCGTTGTGTGCACACAACACGCTTAGAAAAAAACAGTTACAACACAATGTATTAGCAAGCTAATCTGGCACTATCCTTGAATTATCATGGTCGATCCATCTCCTGCAACGGGCGCATAGTTATTAAATGACGCCTCCAAAATTTCGGAAATACGGCCGTCGGGCTGAATGAGTTAAGCATGAAAAATATTAGTACAAGAGGCAGATACGCCTTCCCCCAATCCACCACCCCCCACCCCATCCCCACATCCACGCACGCAACTTGCATCCGTCGCAATCTGTCACAGCACGCTCTTCCCTCGGAAAATCCAGATCCTCTGTGCGACAATGAAGATCTCACTGGGGGGGATTTATGTAGTATATCGACACATATTCCCTTTCTCGTTATCAATTTTAAAAGGATGCTAAGTGTTGTCTATAAACCTCAGATGCACACTGGTTGTCTGACTAGATTCGCTAACGAATTTGGGCAGGCAACCAGTGTGCCCCAGATGAACAGTAGAGGTCCGATAATAGATGTCGCAAACACAAATCAAATATTTCCTGGCATTCAGGCCGCAACTATTAGGTTTCCAATGCGCTAAAGGCCATCGAGCCGAAGTCGGCCCGATGGCCTTTTGCGCGTTGGTTTCATGCCTATGGATGTTTCTGTCTGGGGACTAGTTTTTATCCAACAGTAAATGGGAAAAGCATGTATATTAACAGGCCGGTGGTGTTCTGGGGTAGTGTGTGCATTATCGCCTGAATTTGCCGAACGTCAGGGACCACAATGTGTCAAAATGCAGTTTTGTGCATCGAGTTAGTTCCTGATAATTCGTGGTCTGGGACGCAATATATATCCGCATCATGACCATTTATTAACTCTTTTGGGCCTCCGAAGTTCACAAATGTCCAAAGCTAATTTGTCGCGACTCTTGCGCAATCATAGTGCACCCAAATATTTTCCATTGGTTATTTGTCAGACGACGCAAATATGCGTCCTCTGCATTATTGGTACATTGCTAAAAGTCCCGACAACAATGCTTTATCGGGACTCTCTTGCAGTGATTTGGAAAAAAAAAAAAAAAAAAAAAAACCGAAAAAAAACCACCCCAGAATATTGAACGTATGTCATCAGGCTGTCTCAATCAACGCTTCCATAAACACGAATCCGATACGAATACGGATCCAGATCCGAAGCCGATCCGAAACAAAAAAAGTTCGTGCAAGTCGGTTTTTTTCTTTTTTTAATGATTGTGCGCTTCCGCATGTCCGATTTGCAACCAAATTCGCATCCGACTGCGAAACAAACACGACACAATTTTTGAACGAAAATTGCTGTGCCGTATCGGGTCGGGTTCGGCTCGTATACGTTTCGGATTCGTTCTTATGGGACCGTAGCTTTATGAGCAAAATCAACCTTATAAAGGCATACTAAGGACGCTGCACATTCATGCTGTTTTATCAAACCCTCGAAGGAAAATCAGTACAATTACGACATGTGTACATGGACTTGACTTATGCAAAATACATTACTAGCATGAATTGTAGAGGCCTCGGAGATCCGAAGAAGCGGGATAACCTGTTGCATCTAATAAGAGAAAAAGGGTATAGCATATGCTTCCTACAGGAAACACACTTTACGGACAAAACATCAGGGCGAAATGGGGCTATCAAGCATTTTTGAATTCTTATGCATCAAATGTAAATGCTCTGGCTGCTCTGATCAACAATAATTTTGATTTTAAACACCTTGGCTTGTATAATGACCCTGAAGGAAACTACATGTTTCTTAAAGCGCTTGTTGATGAAAATGTTTACTTGCTGGTTAATGTGGACGGGCCAATTGTCCAATTTTGTTTATGAACAGTTGAAAAGCAAATTGTACGAATATGGGGATGTTTTGTATGATTCTGGGAGGTGCTTGGAATATGATCTTGGACCCTAAGCTTGATTATCATAATTACAAGCGCACAAATAATCTACATGCCAGAAAAAAATTACATGAGATAATTGAAGAATTTAAATTTGATAGATTATTTGCAGTGAAATGCATCATAATGATACGATTTTTTTTTTTACGTTGAGGAGAGGTGGAGGGGAAGGAGGTAGAGGAATACTATAGGGAATTATATAAAAACAGAGATTCAGATGCACATGAGGTTGAATCCTCAGATTTTGACAGCTGTCTTTTTCGAACGTTGTCAGAAGAACAGAGAGACAACTTAGAAGAATACAAAACGGGGGAAGAGGCTTTTTGAGCTTTAAAGAATATGGAAAATGGGAGAAGCCCAGGAAGCAACGGCTTCCCAGCAAATTTCTTTCAAATTTTTGGGAAGGACCTAGGGTCATTCTTAGTGAGGTCTATCAACGAGAGGTACGACCGTGGGTTTTGTCAGTCACACAAAGACATGGAATGATAACCAATATTCCTAAAGGGGAAAACCTTAAACAATATTTAAAAAATTGGCGTCCAATATCTCTGCTTAATGTCAGTTATAAAATTGCAATCGCATGTATCGCCAATAGAATAAAACAGGTTCTCCCTTGTATTATTCATGAGGACCAGAGTGGTTTCATCTCCGGTAGATCAATCTCCGACAATATTAGATTTCTGTATGACGTGCTTCATTATACAGAGACATTTAAGAAACCTGAATTGTTGTTGCTCATCGATTTCGAAAAAGCTTTTCACTCTTTTTCTCACTCATTTAGAAAGCTTTAAAAGTGTTTATCTTTGGATGTGGTATCACAAAATATGTGGAAATTAAAAATAAACCAGTGAATCTTGTCTGATTGTGAACGGCTAGGTGTCTGGCCTGAATTAATTTTTGTTACATATTTTATTAATTTTTGTTCACTGCAGTTGTGTTCTCTTTGGCCTGCTAAGATTCACAGTTACTTCTTACTTCTTGCTGAAATTTGACAACTAACATCAGTTACCAGTACATGCATGCAGACCAACTCACAAAACAAGTTCCAAGAACAGTCTCTCTCTCTCTCTCTCTCTCTCTCTCTCTCTCTCTCTCTCTCTCTCTCTCTCTCTCTCTCTCTCTCTCTCTCTCTCTCTCTCTCTCTCTCTCTCTCTCTCTCTCTCTCTCTCTCTCTAAGCCAAGGTTATACCCCTCCCGAAAACAAGAGATATGACTGATGTTAATAACTATCGCCCCATCTCACTATTGTCCATCCTTAGTAAACCACTTGAACGGCATATCCATAAACATCTCTTGGAATATTTAGAAAATCATACATTAATCCACCCCCTTCAGTCGGGATTCAGACCAAAGCACAGCTGTCACACGGCCCTAGCACGTCTAACTGATGTGTGGCTACGCTCAATAAATCAGGGCGAATTTACCGGCGCTGTATTTATTGACTTACGAAAAGCCTTTGATCTTGTGGACCATAAACTTCTACTTTCCAAGCTAAATGTGTACTTCGGTAGTTCGTTTCGCAATAAATGCATTTCTTCCTCAATTAACTACAGCCAGAAATCTCTTTACCACCATGGCACAAACTCCACTTTTTGCCTCATATCTTAGCGACATACAGCAGCGCGTCATGGTCAATGGATCATACTCCTCAAGCGGATTAGTAACACGGGGAGTTCCCCAGGGTTCAGTCCTAGGGCCTCTTCTGTTTTGCCTCTTTATAAATGACCTACCGCTACATTTGACTAGCGACAAAATTTCATGTGATTTATTCGCTGATGACGCCACAATTCACACCCCGGACAAGAGTATTGATTCTTTAAATGGCCGTTTGCAGCAGGGTTTGAGCGAAATTTCCACTTGGTGCGCAAACAATGAAATGATTTTAAATCCTTCCAAAACGGAATGCATGACGATAGCAACCCGTCAGAAGCACCAGCTCAAGCCACTTACACTCAGCCTGACTATCCATAATGACATCGTTAATCAGGTCACGGAACACCGATTACTTGGTGTAATTGTTGATGACCAGATGAAGTGGCAATCACACATAAATGCTGTATGTAAAACTGTTGCTAGAAATGTTTTTATGCTTTCAAAGTTGAAGTACTTTATCGATGTTGATGCCCGCAAGTTATTTTACAATGCGCATGTCAAATCCCACATCGATTATGCGTCCACGATATGGGATGGCAGCGGTGACATACACTTAAAGAGGCTTAACTCCCTGCATCGGAGAGCAGCGAAACATATCCTGCCTGATTCAGCCCTAACAACTGATGAAAGACTTGAAAAACTGAAAATGCTACCTCTTAGCAAGCATCACCTCTTAAACAAGGGTGTGGTTATGTATAAAATCTGGAATGAGATTCACCCAAAATATCTTTGTAAGCTCTTTACCAAGGCAAGTTCAGGTTATTCTACTTCAAGACGAAACTTTATTACACCTCGCCCCAGGATAGATCTATTTAAAACCAGTGTATCTTTCTCAGGCGCATCTTTCTGGAACACACTGCCAACATGTATAACACACGCTAGCTCCCTCTCTTCTTTCAAGGAATGCCTCCTCAAGTACTTGTCTGCTGATACATAATCTACCACAAGTATTCGTATCAAACATGTGCTTATCGTATAATCAGTGCATGCTGCCGTATGGTTTGTCCATACTAATAATAATCGCCTAATTACATAATTCAACTTTCTATTATAATCCAAATAATTTTGCTGTCTGAAGTGAATTTTCACTATGATCCAAATGATTTGCTTCGTATATAGGTCAAGTTATCATTAGCGCGTGTCTGTGTGTGCGAGCGAGCGTGTATGTGTCAGTGTGCGCGCGTTAACGTGCGCGCGTTGCGTGTACTTTTTATTTTTCGTTTGTTTTTTGTATGACCGAATGAATGAATGAATTTTGTTTAATGTCTCTTCATGTTTAATGTTTTCTAATTTTTCTTTGTGTAATTTGGTACTATTAGTATTACAATTATTATCCTGTGTTTGTAGAGTAGCAACGGCAAGTATGAAAAATGGCACACGTGCTAATTACTTTATCCGTTGAGAAATAAAGTTTCATTTCAAAGTTTCATTTCATTTCATTTCATTTCTCTCTCTATCTCTCTCTCTCTCTCTCTTTCCTCTCTCTCTCTCTCTCTCTCTCTCTCTCTCTCTCTCTCTCTCTCTATCTCATCTAATCTATCTCTCTATCTCTATATCTCTATCTCTCATCTCTATCTATCTATATATATATATATATATATATCTCCACTAACACGCGTCAATTTAATTTAATTGTATTAACATACATTATTATCAGTTCGTGTATGTATGATTTATTTTTGGTATTCGTGTTGTACTTTATGCGATCCTTATGTGTTCATGTCACTAATCTTGACAAAAAATGTTCACCCCCCAAAAAAACCCACAAAAACCTCCCATAAAACAAACAAACAGACAACAACAACAACAACATAAACCAACAACAAACCAAGTATTAAAAAATACATTACTCGCAAACAAAGAACTTTTAACTGCACGGAAAAGTCGAACGCTACTAAGCTGCAAGAGACGTAAACCCTCGTGAGCCCCCGCAGTGGCGGGGGCTTATACGTATTTATGTCTCTTTTTAGTCCTGGCTTTTATGCGTATTTTTCGTCCCATTTAACACATTCTACCCCAGACGCACCACAGCAAGATAAGGATCGACCATGATAGTTCAAGGGTGATGCCAGAATAGCTTGGCGCCTATGGGCGCCAAGCTATTCTGGCATCACCCTATCATGGTCGATCTGTGTCCTGCACTGCAATGCAGTCTTCAGAGGACAACGGCAAAATTTGGGGATTTCGGTGTTGGGGTACAATGAGTTAAATATGTTTCTTCACGCAAATGTCGGTCAGCATGCAGTGGTTTGAGACGCGAAATTTGTGACCAATGGCAGCGAAGGGGTTAAGGAAGAAAAATACAGGTGAATTAGTAAAAGAAATCAGAAGGGGTAACTGCCAGCGTTAAATCCAGGAAAATCTACCAGGTGGGTAGGAAAGAGCAATGGGATGCACAGTTCCCTCCCTTATCAGTGCTTTTTTCCAGGAACACAAGCCTCAGAAAAACAGGAGTAAACTCACCTCTGATTCTGACCAAGGTGACCCTTGGGATTAAAAAGTAGTTAAACCCTCCCAAGTCCCTCAGAGCACACCCGAGTGGAAATGGATGAGCCATGACAGTTCCCGGGTACCACCAGATTAGCTTGGCGCCTGAGAGGCTCTGTCTGGTGGTACCTGGGAACTATCATGGTCTGTGGTCCATCCATCTCCAGATATGAGAAATGCAAGTGATCCTTTGGCGCTACTTTTGAGCTGTCATGATAATTTAAGGCAAAAGACAAATAAGTCAAATTTTTTTACAAAAAGTAAGATTTTCATCGTATTAAAATGAAAATCGCGCTTTTAACAATAAATGGACTTATTATCTTTCGTCTTTTAAATTCGCAGGGCAGCACCATGCTAACGTAGTTCCCTATGCAGCAACAGCATATTTCTCCAGCGGCTGTCGGAAAGCAGTGTGGGAGTTTTGCAGAAGGTATTCCAGGGGGTCACATCGTTCCCTTTACTTAATAATAAGAGGCCTGTCTCCCTTCTTATCAGCGCCTCGGGTACTGAACTTCATTTGGGAGGATCAAACATCATGGCTACATCGATGTCGGTCTCAGTTACTTTTAAAGGTACTACAAGTGTTCTGAAGATAGGTTCACAGATTGTCTTGCGTCGGTGTACGTACCAAAGAAGAGAACAACCCAACACAGAAAGAAGTACGCTTCGAAAAAACTGTTATGAGACAATTTATTAATATTTCGATTAAAATCCTTTTCTCAAATTAGACAAAGACACAAGTACATAATTCGTTACTTATCTTGTCAGTGTGAAGAAGCTTAGCTGACAAGACAATTAGCGAATTGAATACTTGAAATATTAATACATTACGTTGTAACTGTCTTTTCTAAGCGTGTTTCTTTATTCGTTGGATTAGTCTCTGTATTTTGCACGGTTGGCAGTCACATGTTTGGTCTGGATTTAGTGGTACCACAAGCTGAGTGAACAGCAAGACCGATGAACCAGAAAGCCGTAAATTAATTAGTTTTGTGTGATGGGAAATCATTGCCACAGGCTTTGTACGTGTGTGTGCATGTGCTTGTGCTTGTGTGTGTGTGTGTGTGTGTGTGTGTGTGTGTGTGTGTGTGTGTGTGAGTGTGTGTGTGTGTGTGTGCGCGCGTGTTTGTCTGTGTGTGTGTGTATGTGTGTGTGTGTGTGCGCGCACGCGCGCGGAGCGTGTGTTTAGATGGAGAGGAGAGGGGGTTGATTCAGCACGAGTACCAGTTAAAGCGCACACACATGTATTTTTCTACATTTCTTGAAATTTGTTATTTACACAGCTCTGTTCAACATGAAAGCCCAACGAGTTGTGTTTTACCTTAACACCTTTACACAAACTGCAAAATAAACAGGATCAGAGCCCCCGTACCAACACAGAGCAGTAGTCTTTGCATTCATGTCGAAAACAGTTGGCATATCAAGGCATAATAACGTATCTGTAAATTAATGTGTATCACAAGCGTTTGACATGTACGACATGTGTCAATATGTTGTATCAACTGTCAAACATTGCACATTACGAAGTATTGTCGTAACCATTTTTTTCTTAGGGTGTTTCTTTCTTCGTTTGGTTATTCTCTGAAGTGTTGGTCTGGTGTTGCGCTTTCAGTGGGCTGTAATACTGCTGGGTTCTCCAACTTGACAATCATGCCTAACCCTGAACTATGTATTACCCCCCCCCCCCCCCCCCGCCCCTCCCCCCTCCCCCCATTGTTCTTCCCTCCCATGTCCCCTTCTTCACATCCCGCTTCCTCTCCCGACTCCGTTCCCTTCCCGTGTAAGGATTGGCACAAATGAAAACCCCCGGTGGTAGCGATCGACCAGTTACTTTAATTTCAGCTCTGACAGACTGAAGCCCAATATGGGTCGACCATAATAGTTCAAGGGTGGTGTCGGAATAGCTTGGAGCCTCTAGGCGTCAAGTCATTCTGGCACCACTCTTGAACTATTATGGCAGATATGTAAACTAATTACGTAATAAGTAACAAAAATCATAGTCTATGACTTTGACTCCCGACCTCTCATGTCGTTTTCAAAAGATAACTCCGATTTTGTTTTGTTTGGTTTTGTAGTGAAAATATTGCCTGTAGAGCCAGTGCGTTAGCTAACTGATACCTATCTATCAGCAAGAGTTGCATGCTCTTTTTGTAACCCCTTTGCTGACAGCAGAAATGAAGGACGCCGTTATAACCATAAAATATTCAACACTGGCTAAAGATCAACCCATTCGTCCAAGCTACCAGGGCGTAAACCAAATGGAGCAAATTTCGTGCGCCAAGAGTTGTGTGCCTTGACCGGCTCCGATAGATTTACTACCTACATACCTACTGGCATTTGGAGCCCTTGTAAAGCAGGGGATAAAACTGTAGACGCACATAAAGTTAGCAGGAGGCAAATAATTAATTTAACGAGTGACCGTGGCTGCGGGGGTCATGGGGTATGTTCTTTGCTTCTTGCATTGCGGTGCATGGGTGGTATTTGCATTTTCACGGCAGCGCTGGGCTAAGCACGTGCAACAAGTGGCCAAAAAATTATAATGGCCCAAATTAATCTTAGTGGATCAAGCCTGAAAGCCGTTTGACAGGCGTCTAGGCGTGGTGTGAATTTCTCTTACCCAGAAACCTTTATATCGTCAATCATTAATTTCCAGATAACCATAAAATACAGACAAAGAAAATGAGATTAAAAAAAAAAAAAAAAAGGCGGGCACTTTTTGGGGGAACCTGGATACAAGAAAGTGCAGAGTCAACCTTCCACTTTAGGGGTCTGTAGCATGATTGAGTTTAATCCTGCGCCAGCCACTAAGCAAGATGCTCCGCAGTAGCGGAGCACCTTGCTTAGTGGCTGGCGCAGGACTAAGCTCACCAATACAACCAGCCCCAGGGCGCTTATTAGGACTGCCTGAAAGTATTTACCATTTGAATGCACGAAGTCAATTTTCAGGTCTCGAATTTCATCACGGGATGATACTTCAATACAACAATACAGACGGAATCCCAGCGGAATATTCAGAAGGTTGACTGACCCATTGACCTAGCGTAATTACCTATTTGTCGATTCATTGCACGGGAGTCCCGTTCAATCCACAGGGGTGTAGAACATTCAGACACATAAGTAACTTGCGTCTGCTCTTTGTGATTTGTCATAGTTGTGTTATATGTGCGCTAGTCTGTGACTTTGAGCCTGACGGCTTACAGCCGTCAGCCCAAAGTCACAGACCAGCGCACATTATCACTGATAATGAAGAACGTTAAGACGATTAACTCATGGAGGTTTCCGAACCCTGTGTATATTCTTTGCTCGGAAGTCGCACAGACAAAAAAAAAAAAAAAAAAAAAAAAAAATAATTGGCGTCTGGGACATCGACAGCTGCTTAAATCGTCCTCTGACGAAAAAATGAATTTTTCATAATAGGCACTGCCTAGCTGTAGGCGAGATTGGTCCGGGAGTCAGGAAATACAGTGTACTATCTCTCTCTCTCTCTCTGTCTCTCTCTCTCTCTCTCTCTCTCTCTCTCTCTCTCTCTCTCTCTCTCTCTTTCTCTCTCTCTCTCTCTCTCTCTCTCTCTCTCTCTCTCTCTCTCTCTCTCTCTCTCTCTCTCTCTCTCTCTCTCTCTCTCGCTCTTATCGCACGTTCGCTTGTAATCAAGCCGATTGCTGAATATTTGATAGATTCACGAACCTCGGCGTTGTTACCTCACGAAGAACACTTAACCCCAAAATATAAAGATAATACAAAAGTAAATTTTAAAAAAATACTAAAGTAAATAAATACAAAAATAAATAAAAACGTAAAATAAGAACAAAAAAATAAGGACACAAATAATCCAAAATAAATACAAACTAAATACAAAAATAAACAATAAATCAATTAATATTAGAATGAATGAATGAACGAACGAACGAACGAACAAACAAACAAACGAGCGAGGGTGCGAGCGAACGAACGAACGAACGAATATCTTGTCGCATCCCACCACCACCACCACCACCATCACCACAATCATTACCACCGCCAACAAGAGAAAAAATGTAATTTTATACCACGATTTGTACCCATGTCCCCACCCTCCTCCGTACGCCACCTTACCTTCACCCTCCCCCAGCCCCGCAGTCTTCTCCATCCCCTTCCCTGATTGCTCTCTTTATAATTCCTGTCCGTATCCAAAATGGAATGGACAGTTGACGGGCTTAGTAAGGACTAGTGCGAATTTCTCGCACGAAGTTGGCGTCTAAAAGATCTTTTTTTGAGTCTTCCTTACTCGCTCTGCGACTTTATAAATTAGCCGGATGTTCCTAGTGTCGAAATCTGTTTAGAGGTTTTGAAAGTTTTTCAAAAGTTTCACCCTGCCATCTCCAGAAGAAAGGCATATATTTTGGAGTCCCTCTTAGTCTGTCGAGAAACAGGAAGATATAAGTATATGCCTCCTGTCAGAATATTCAGCCCCGACATTCTACATAATTATTGATATGGAGCGACCATGATAGTACAAGGGTGGCGCCAGGAGAACTTGGCGCCTCTCGGCGCCAAGCTCTCCTGGCGCCACCCTTGAACTATCATGGTCGAGCCATCTCCTAAACAGCATTGTAGCATTTAGACGACAACTTTCAATTTGGGGAATCGCGACCGTAGGCCTCAATGCGTTAGTCACGTTAGCTGTATTACTGCAGAGAAGCTCATGCCTTTTAAGAGGCATAGATCTTCATGAGTCCTTCTTCTGCAAGGGTTTATGAAAATCTGTACATGCGACTGACCAAATACAGATGCTACTGTGAGAAATGTCTGTGTTATTGCAACAATGATAGCAATGAAACACAATGGAAAACAAGATGAGGAATTCATCCCGAAGTCTACCGTATTGTATGGAGCTCACATTTCTTTTAGGAACATTCACATTTGTTCATATTTTTAAGCTTATCCTTCTGATCCATTTCCCTCCTCTCTAAGCCAGCCTCTGATCAACACACGCCGGCGCACACAAATAGAGACGGACACACGGCGCTGTGGGTTCGTGTAACGACAGGAATTCTGAAAGAGAAGAATAGCACGAGCAGCAAAATGACGTCAGAATAAGCTTCTCGTCATGGCATCGCTAGTTTCACGACGCTGTGTACACGGAGACGAATTTGATGTTTTACGTCACGCATCCAAAAGGCACCCAGCCTCTTTCAGGGCTGACTGTTTTCTTCCACACAGACTCTTCCAGGGCTGACTGTTTGATGAGAGTATATAGCGGCTCACGACTACGTACCCGTTGCAGGAGATGGATAATTAAAGGATACTGCCAGATTAGCTTTCCGCCTAATGGCGCCAAGCTAATCTGGCACTACCCTTGAATTGTCATGCTCGATTCATCTCCTGCTGTCGGGCGTTAGGGCTAAATCCGTTAATAAAAACTGAGGGGCGTGCGAGGGTAGGTGCCGCAATATGGCGGTCCTTGGTACTTCGGCGATGTGAACATCGGACACTTCGGGATATTAATAAGGCCTTTTAGCAGTCAGAGCCCGCCACCGTGTAGAACACTTTAAAGTGCAACAGGTCTTCATCACCTATTCGCGATAAAGTGTGCCTCTCTGCGACTTTAGACCTCGCTGACATGTTTTTTTTTTTAGTTTTTTTTAAAAATATAAATATCACAGACCTGCACGCAGATAATTATTTCCAGCATCTGCTATCTTGTTCTGTCTTTTACAGCACCATCACACTTTTCTCTATTTTGCCGTGCAAAGTCATATCCCGAAAAACAAGTTCTATAACTTTAGTTTTTTTGCAACACCGATAATTGAAAAAGTTTCTCGACATGCATTTGTATAATAGCAAGAAAATCATGAGGAAATTTGTTGTGTCAAAACTTACTGAAAGTTTCTACAATAACAAGTATTATGTTACCGAAATGGACTGGGTTTTTAGGATAGAGTACTGTCGGCAGCCACGCCACAGGTGGAGGATGACCTGTAAACTGATCAGAAATTGTTCACCATTTCCCAGGCACTAGATACATATTTTGCTTCTGAAACCTTTGTTCGTTCAACAACCAAACGCCACAACCACGCAAGGAACTTGGTTCGATATAGACAGGTTTCAGCAAGAGGCACAGATCCTCATGGGCCCCCGCAATTGCGGGGGCCCATGAGAATCTGTACCTCTTGCAGTTGGGTGGTGTCCTGTTTTATTGACAGGAAATTTAGTTACTAGAGTTTTAACACAATCTGCTCCAGGACCGAAATCCGCAAAGTTTGAAGCTGCCCCCTGAAGACTGTATTACACTTCTGGAAACAGATCGAGCGTGACAGTTCAAAGGTTGTGCCAGAATAGCTTGGCGCCTTTCGGCGCCAATATATTCTGGCACAAGCCTTGAACTATTACGCTCGATCCATGTTTTGCCGTGGCGTGTCGGAGTTGAATGAGTTAACGCCTAGCAGGCGACTAAGATCATCTCACGGGGGACTCGGCAGTGAAGGGATTAAACACTGACTTCCAGTCAGACGCGACACAACAGCGATTTACAATTGAGTTTAACTTAGGTTGTGTTTGACTTCTATACGGGGGATGATCAACAGTGATCAGACATTAAATTACTGCTGAAACCTAAATTTACCTTATACTCAAATAACAAAACAGTGGTTTCCAGGCACATATGACAAAACAGTGATTTGAAATTGAGATTATCTTAGTTTTCGTCTGACTTCTAAGGATGTCAGACGAAAACTAGGATAAACTCAATTTCAAATCACTATTGTGTCACCCTCCCCCTGTGAGATTCACGGTGTGAAAACAGGAAGAATAGGGGAAAATAGAGAGTACAAAATGTGGGGTGTTGATTTGCGCTTTCACTAAATAAACTTGCGTGTTTCTGAATCCGTCCCCACCAAGCCAGACATTTCGGCATCACGTCATCTGCAAAATGTATAGATCTTCATGAGCCCCTGCAAGCTGCAGGAGCTCATGAGGATGTATACTTCCTTACAGATCGCATTTGCATCCTGACACGATCAACCAGCCACTTGAAAGAACATTAATTTTCTCGAACTCCCTTCAGGGTGCGGGGTCTCTTGGGGATGTATTGCTCTTACTGTCCACTTTTATTAAATCAAAATACCTCAAACAGTTTTGGTTTTTGCATGCAGGAAACATACATAGCATTTACAAATGAACTAATGAGAATGTACTCCTCTTGTTGACAACATTAAAATATTCAATTCACAAACGTTTGTTTACGAATTGGCGTACTTTTTTGTAAGTTATGCAAAAAAACGTTTGTCCGCGGCTTAAAATTATTTTATAAAAGTGACAGGGAAAAGGGTGCTGTGAACTTTTCTTTGGGTGGTGCGAGGAAGTTTGTATGGTGCCACAAAGTTTCAGGACCTTTCACGTGTCAACCCAGAAATGTGTCTCTTATATTTTTAATATTTCTTGGTGTTAGCGGGATGGGAGCGGTATTACTATTTCTAAAATAGCGTGAAATAGACTCACAATCATAACACCCAGATTTGCAAAAGGTTTTTGGACAGTGTTTGAATGTATGAAACGGAGGAACGCGTGATTGCGTCTTTAACTCATTCAGCCCCGACAGACCACAAAAAGACATGGATGTAGCATGATAGTTCAAAGGTGGTGCCAGAATAGCTTGGCGCTCATACACGCCAAGCTATTCTATCATCACCCTTGAACTATCATGCTCGATCTGTCTCCAGAGTTGTAATACAGTCCTTCAGAGGGCAACTTCAAAATTTGGGGATTTCGGTCTTGGGACAGAATGCCTAAATCAGTTCACTTAAAAAACTGAACACTACCCAATTGTAAGAGGCATAAAACATCATGAGCCCCCGCACCAGCGGGGGCTCATGCAATTCTATGCCTCTTACTGGCGTCACTAATTTTGTCTCCATGTTCCTTTTTTGACCGGCGTTCTTTGGCCGTGAATTTACAATGATTTCAGAACTCAACATGTGACCAATCTCATCTAAGGCGTTAACGCCGCAATAATCAAGCTGAGCTCCTAGTTTACTACTTTTGGCCCTAATTAGATCTGCGTTCTTTAAACAGAAAAGGTGGGGGGCTTTCTTTCTTGGACTTCGATTGGCAATAGAAGGCGTTTTGTGGCGACATCTATTGCATTACGTCTCGACTGTTGATTACGCCAGTTTGTGTTCGTGCATTTTTGGTCTCTCGTCTTTCAAAACTTGTTATCGCGACGTTACCGACAGGAAAATAATGTGGGCAGAGTAGTCTTAGACCGAACCCTTTAAGAGCTCCCCCTGTTCCTCAGGCAACACAGCACCGATGAAGTAGGCCAACTTTGTGTAAGGAAGCTTGGCTAGCGTGAAATGTGGAACCTAATGATTTCGTGTATGTTGCCAACGGGAAAGGTACATCGGTGATTGTGTTGGTCTTGATTTTGAACATTACAATTCGAATCTATGTGCGTGCTGGTGTCTGTGATTATGGATCTTACGGCTTCAGCCGTAAGGCCCCAAATTAAAGACCAACACCGGTGCACACATGAGCCCGTACACACTCAATACCCGGATGCAACCAGAGCCACTGAAAAGAAATTTCAGAAACCCTTGTCAGAATATGTCAGCCTCGTGCAATCAAGTTGAAAATGAAACACTATGAGATGACACTCACACGGGTTGTCTCCCTCGATTGATGCCCATGCAACCAGCGAAAGAGGCACATATCCTTATGAATCATCTCAAAAGTTATCCGCGTGTCCAGCATGGATCTGCAGGCTGCTGGGGTCCATGATGATCTGTACCATGTATGGTGATGTTGGCGGTATGAGGACAGGGATTGAAATTTTGACCAGTGATTGGTGACCAATTGTGACCAGTAAAACCAACAAGAGGCATAGATCCTCATGGGCCCCCGCAACCTGCGGGGGCCATGAGGATCTATGCCTCTTGCAGGTAAGTTGAATTTGCTGCAGATGTACGTGAAATGTTGAAAATGAAAAGGAAATGGACTCCGGATGTTCGCATTCGTACCCGACAAGAAGGCATCTAGCGGGATTAAAAAAAAAATTTTTTTTTGGGTCATCGATCTTGCAGAAAATGGTTGTGTTTTATGCTGACCTCATGTTAATGGAAAATAATGCAGTTCCTTTCTCTTACTGCGTACTTCTTTGTTTTACTGGCCAACTCACGAAAAGAAAAATCTGTCCTTGGACGAATAAGTGCCATTTCTCTTCATTTGCCTCTAAAGACTAATAAAGTAAAAAAATAACAGACTGGAATATACAAGTAGTCCGAACAGATACCTTTCCAACATTAACGTTGTATTCACTCAGCTGTTTGCATGTGTGCGTACGGGTATGTGTGGTTTGTGAGGTGTGGTGGTGGTGGGGGGGGGGAGGGGTAATAAGGTAGGGGAGGGGAGGGACGCTGCAAAAGAATGGGAACACTTGCCGATGTTTCGTATTGTACAGAGTTTGAACCCTTTGCGTGTCAGTAGCAATTTTTGTCGCGATGATTCCTGTAGGAATCATCGCAACAAGAACCGCTGTACCGACAAGTAAAGGGATAACGCAATTATATGTTAGCTTAATGATTTGTTTGCTTTAGATGTTTTGTGTGATGCGAACTAAAGACAAATTTGCATTTTATTTGTAACATATCCTGGACAACAAAGAATTTCAATTCGGCATTCCATACATCTACTTCTTGACCTTCCGACATATTTCTACTGAAAAATACACGGCAACATTTAACCCATTCAGCCCTGACGCACTACAGCAGGAGATGGATCGACCATGATAATTCAAGGGTAGTGCCAGATTAGCTTGGCGCCTGTCGGCGCCAAGCTAATCTGGCACTACCCTTGAATTATCATGGTCGATCCATCTCCTGCAGCTGGTGCATAGTCGTTAAAAGACGCCTCCAAAATTTGTGAAATACGTGCGCTTGATGTTTTATTTTAAGCTGTTTTGTGTGATTCGAACTAAAGACACGATTAGATTTTATTTGTAACATATCCTGGACAACAAAGAATTTCCATTCGACATTCCATGCATCTACTTCTTGACCTTCGGACATATTTCTACTGTAAAATACGCGGCAACATTTAATTACCACGAAAAACGAGGGCATCTTTCCATACTTGCACACTTTAAGATTAACCCCCTCGCTGCCAGTGACTGCGAACTGACGACATTCGCGTGAATGAAACATGAAAATGGAAAACGTTTGGGTATGAAGAACATAGGGCTAGCAAGAGGCATAAATCCTCATGAGCCTCCGCGACTTCTGGGGCTCATGAGGGTATATGCCTCTTGCAACTGGGTAGCGTTCGGCTCGCCCTGCAGTTAAGGGGTTCAAATGTCAAGAAATTCTTGCTTGTTTATTGCTTACAAACAGGCGTGTCTAATAAAGACTCAAACGCCAATTCACAAGCTGTCTAAAACCTTTGAATTAGTTTCGGCTGTCCACAAAAAGGATGCTTGAAACCCGGACAGCCCTTTCAAAATCTAAATTTGTCTCAAGAAAACTCATTTGAAAAAAAAAAAACCGCCAATGGCCTCTGACATATTAGCTGTACGTTCAAACGTTTCTTTCAGCCTACAGATTTCATCTTTTCGAAAACTTATTACAAGTTTCTCAATAGGCGTGAGACACATTGGTGTCTTGGCACGGCTGACTCATTCCAAAGAAGTACCCAACGGAGAAAGAAACACGCTTAGAAAAGATGGGTACAACACAATTTATTAATATTTCGGGTAAATACCCTTTGTCAAAATAGACAAACAAACAAACAGAGAGACTAGCCGCTACTTATCTTCATTCGCAGAAAGAATGTGGCAACTGAAGGAGGTGACGTAAAATAGAATAAAATAAAAGAAAAGAAAAGAAAAGGAAGAACAAAAGTGCGTAAAAGAAAAAATGACGTCAACGATAAAATCATAAGAGAGAGGCTCGGAGAGAAACTGAACACGAGAGACAAGTGTGTGAGAGAGAGAGAGAGAGAGAGAGAGAGAGAGAGAGAGAGAGAGAGAGAGAGAGAGAGAGAGAGAGAGAGAGAGAGAGAGAGAGAGAGAGAGAGAGAGAGAGAGAGAGAGAGAGAGAGAGAGAGAGAGAGAGAGAGAGAGAGAGAGAGAGAGAGAGAGAGAGAGAGAGAGAGAGAGAGAGAGAGAGAGAGAGAGACACACACACACACACACACACACAATGACAATGACAATGATTCTTTATTTTACAACGGTAAAGTTTTGGTGAAACCATTTTTCGAACTTGCCGTTGCTAATCTACTTTACATATAATGCACAAATCACAAAATACTATCATTAGATTGGGAAAAACTAAATATATAACTAACAAAAAATTGAAATATAAAGTTTTATAAAAGAAGAAGAAATCATTGAAGAAGTAGAAATAAACATAGAAAATATCACACATACACACAATTGTAAAGGTATAAATCTCCATACATACATTCATAAACACAAGCACGAGCACAAAACACACACACACACACACACGCGCGCGCGCGCGCGCGCGCACGCGCGCACACACACACACACACACACACACACACACACACAATACGTGCAGCATTAGCATCTTGTATTAACTGAAAATATAACTGAATTGAAGAGTTAGAAAAGGGAAAATTGAAATGTAAAGTTTTATAAAAGAAGAAGAAATCATTGAAGAAGTAGAAATAAACATAGAAAATATCACACATACACACAATTGTAAAGGTATAAATCTCCATACATACATTCATAAACACAAGCACGAGCACAAAACACACACACACACACACACACACCCGCGCGCGCGCGCACGCGCACACACACACACACACACACACACACACACACAATAGGTGCAGCATTAGCATCTTGTATTAACTGAAAATATAACTGAATTGAAGAGTTAGAAAAGGGAAAATCGTACACTGCAAGTTGCTGTGAAAATCTTACGATGCTGAGGTGAGGTACTTGAAGAGAGCGGTTTTAAAAGACGAAAGCGTTGTTGATGTTGTAACATGTTTGGGCAAAGAGAGAGAGAGAGAGAGAGAGAGAGAGAGAGAGAGAGAGAGAGAGAGAGAGAGAGAGAGAGAGAGAGAGGGAGGGGGGGAGGGAGGGGGAGGGAGGGGAGGGAGGGAGAGAGAGAGAGAGAGAGAGAGAGAGAGAGAGAGAGAGAGAGAGAGAGAGAGAGAGAGAGAGAGAGAGAGAGAGAGAGAGAGAGAGAGAGAGAGAGAGAGAGAGAGAGAGAGAGAGAGAGAGAGGAGAGAGAACGAACGGGGAGTACCCTTGGGCACGAAGTAGGCTGAGTGTCTAATACACAAAACCTGCTAAACACCAACCCGAAGGCAAACTCTATATCACCTTCAAGTTGAGGACTACCTCGGGGAAAAACGGGAGGACCCCGGGAAAAAATCCCAGCATTTAGCACGGTACACAACAAGTAATAAGTTATTGAAACAAAGCAAATAATCAGATTCAGTAAGAGAATATTGGTATAAGTGGAGAGTTGGTAGTTGTGAAACTGTCTTCAAGGGTAACTAAAAAAAAAAAAAAAAAAAAAAATAGGGGGTGGGGGAGAGAAGGAGAGAGAGAGAGAGACGGGATCGGGGGGGGGGGGGGGAGGGGGGAGGATGGAAGGAGGAAGGGGAAGAAGGGTAAAGGAAAAAGCGTTAAGAGAGAAAGAGTGCTAGAGAGAAGTGTCAGGGGGGGGGGGGGGGTGAGGAAGAGAGAGAAAGAGGGAGAGATAAAGAGAGAGCGAAGGAAAAAATATAGGAGGGGAAGACAACCAGCCAGAGCCACCAGCCCCACCCAACAGGCACCCACCAGCCCACATAAAAACACACAGGCTCGCAACAAGACGACCACATACATCCCCAAGGGATGCACACGATCGCCCCACCCCACAACTGCGCATCACTCCGTGCATCGGAGACCGGGTGCCCGACAGGGAAGGGCAAGGGATCCAACTAAACGTACGGCCAGCGGTGAGAAAATCCACAAGGGATGTGTACATATCAAACCGCGCCAGCCTCACCTATCTGGTTAGTGAGTAGTAAAACAGAAGCCACACAGTGAGGTAAAGGTACAGTTAGCAGACACAAGCAAGGTAAAAAAGGTTAATCTTTCATATTCATCCCGAGTGGCGCCACAGTGCCCAGTTTATTAATCAGAAACTTTTCACGGTCTTTCCTGGCCCAGACATTACTGGCTTGCATAAGCCAGAGGCCTTTAACCCGAATGTCCCAGACGGAGTGGTCGGCCTGATTGAAATGTCGTCCGACCGGTCTGTTGTATTGGTACTTGACCGAATGAAGATGTTCTTTGAAACGGTCGTTAATGGTTCTTTCCGTCTCTCCAACATAGAGTTGGCCGCATTTCACACAGGAGATGACATAAATCACGTTGGTGGTTGGTCCTTCCCCCCCCCCCTCCTCCCCACCCCCCCCCCGCCCCCGTCTCTCTCTCTCTCCTTCTCTCCCCCCCCCCCTAATTTTTTTTTTTTTAGTTACCCTTGAAGACGGTTTCACAACTACCTACTCTCCACTTATACCAATATTCTCTTACTGAATTTGATTATTTGCTTTGTTTCAATGACTTATTACTTGTTGTGTACCGTGCTAAATGCTGGGTTTTTTTTCCCCGGGATCCTCCCGTTTTTCCATGAGGTAGTCCTCAACTTGAAGTTTGCCTTCGGGTTGGTGTTTAGCAGGCTTTGTGTATTAGACACTCAGCCTACTTCGTGCCCCGTTCGTTCTCTCTCTCTTTCTCTCTCTCCCTCTCACTGTCTCTCTCTCTCTCTCTCTCTCTCTCTCTCTCTCTCTCTCTCTCTCTCTCTCTCTCTCTCTCTCTCTCTGTCTCTGTCTCTGTCTCTCTCAGTCTCTCTCTCTCTCTCTCTCTCTCTCTCTCTCTCTCTCTCTCTCTCTCTCTCTCTCTCTCTCTCTCTCTCTCTCTCTCTCTCTCTCTCTCTCTCTCTCTCTCTCTCTCTCTCTCTCTCTCTCTCTCTTTCTCAGTCTGGCCTCACATACACGTATTTACTATTGCTCGCTTCTGCGCGTACTTACACACACTTGTCTCTCGTGTTCAGTTTCTCTCCGAGTCTCTCTCTTATGATTTTTTCGTTGACGTCATTTTTTTCTTTTTACGCACTTTTGTTATTCCTTTTCTTTCTTTTTATTCTATTTTACGTCACCTCCTTCAGTTACCACATTCTTTCTGCTAATGAAGATAAGTACCGGCTAATCTCTCTGTTTGTTTGTTTGTCTATTTTGACAAAGGGTATTTACCCGAAATATTAATAAATTGTGTTGTACCCGTCTTTTCTAAGCGTGTTTCTTTCTCCGTTGGGTACTTCTTTGCATTTTACACGCTTGGCAGTCACCTTTTTGGTCTGGATGACTCATTCCAGACTTCCCCGCATCCGAAAGCCGCGTATCCGAATGCAGCACGTCTCGAATGTGTTCACTCACTCAAGGCGCCACGGGTCCATAGCTGTGAAAGTACGATATATACGACACTTTCTCAGCTATTGGTGCGATACGCCTTAACCCATTTAGCCCTGACGCACTACAGCAGGAGATGGATCGACCCATGATAATTCAAGAGTAGTGCCGGATTAGCTTTGCGCCTGTCGGTGCCAAGCTAATCTGGCACTGCCCTTGAATTATCATGGTCGATCCATCTCCTGCAACTCGTGCATAGTCATTAGATGACGCCTCCAAAATTTGGGAAATACGGCCGTCGGGCTGAATGAGTTAAATGCGTTTGTCAGTAAATTCACCGTGAGATAGGGTTTTAATATAAAGCGCAGGGTTAACTAGCACAAAACGGACGAGTTACCTTTGCGCCACGGATCCCGAGCCGTCCCAGGAGCACGGATTCAAAGTGGTGTCAGCAAGAGGCGTACATCCATCACGAGCCCCCCGCGACTGCGGGGTCTCATGACGATCCAGGTCTCTTCCTTGTTGGACCGTGATCACGTTTCCTCGACAGTCAAGGGGTTAACCCCTTCACCACTTTTACGTCTTTGAAACTTACAGCAAAATCAGCACACCTGACTCCATGCAACCATGGGTAAATGGGACAAGCTGGGGGTAAAGCCACCCCCCCCCCCTCCTTCCCTCACAACTGCAGAGGGGCTTAGGGGCTGGTGTGAGGCTCATGATGTTCTTTGCTCTCTTGCAGTGCTTGGTGTTCGTATCCTTATGGGTGGGCTAATTTCAAAGCAGTCGATCACTTTTATTTCTGCAATATAAATATTGCAGTCTCTAAATACCATAATTATTGCAGCCGATAGGCTTGTATGCATTCTCCCAAGGCGGTCCGAAGACCTTTTGCTCACCTGGTTGCTGTCTCGGTGACAAATTGGTTCTAGGAATTGGGGTCAGTGAGCTTAATAGTCCTCCGCTGTACAGTTGCAACCACTAAGCAAGTCGATCTGCTGTAGAGCTGCAGGAGTGAGCTTAGTCCTGCGCAAGCCACTAAGCAAGGTGCTCCGCTAAAAGCGGAGCACCTTGATTATTGCCTTGCGCAGGACTAAGCTCACTCATACAACTGAGCCTTGGTGCTTAGATTTTTTCAGTCTTTCATTCTAGGTCACCCCGGTCTCGTCTAGAAGCAAGTTCTGGTGACAGAGAAAAAGTCGTTCAATATGCCCAGTGGGCATTGAAGGTTGGGGGGGGGGGGAGGGAGGGGGAGGGGGAGGGGGAGACCGACAGATGGACGGAGTGAAGCGGAAGGGGAGAATCAGGGGGTACTGATCTGGTGGGTGTGAGGGTTTTGTGATCGGTATCTTGCGGTATGCTCGTAGTAGCTCGTAAATGTTCTGTGTTTATGTACAGTGTGTGAGTGAATGCGCGTGATTCACATGAGCGTGCTTTTGGGGTTCAGTTCGCGGCGGCGCTTTGAGCCGATTTTCAATTGGGATAAAGCGCCTATTTAATACGCTGATTTATTTATTTATTTATTTATTTAAGCAAAACGTCTGCGGGCCCACTGCGGCCGTCGTGGGCATGAAGACGTGTTGCTACTTGGGAATCCATCTCGTTGCAATCGTGCCATGTTCACGGTCGTCACACGCTAACTCTTCTTCGATGTCATGGCCTCAACCGGTCCAAATAAAGTTTCATTGATTCATTGAATAATTTATGCTGTTTGTCCGGACGCTCATTGACGGTCAAAAAGACGGGGTGACACAGATCTAGATGTTATACTGTGACTTCCAGGGAAAGAAACGTCAAAAACATTGACGTCGAAGTCGTAGCTTACAAAATAAATAAATAAATAAATAAATAAATAAATAAATAAATAAATAAATACTTTGATAGTTGGATGGATAGATGGATGAATGGACGGACGGACGAACGAACGAACGAACAAAGAGATAAACAACTAACAAACTAACAATCAAACTAACTAACTAAGTATCTAACAACCAACCAATCAACTAACTACGCAATCATCCAAACAACCAACCAACCAACCAACCAACCAGCAAACCAACCAGCCGACCAATTAATCAAATAAATAACTAAATAAATAAAATGATGATTATGAAGATTATGAGGAGGAAGAGGGCCAAAGAAGTGGTACAGATCTTCATCAGCTTCAGCAGGCCTCAGCAGGCTCATGAGGATCTATATGCCTCTTGCAGTTGGCTATGAAACTGTAGTTTGTGCAATGTCATCGCAGACGTCCAAAAAGCTTCGTCCGCCTGAAACAACACAGATGCTGATATGCCACACTCTGAACGATGTATCATGAGCAAAAGGGACCAACAAGAGGCACAGATCCTCACGTGCCCCAGCAAGCCTGCGGGGGCTCATAAAGATCTATGCCTATTGAAAAGGACCAATGTGCTGGAAGGTCGCTCTTTATGAACAGACCTGCCATGGCTCTTGAGAATCTATGCCTTTTGCACAAACGCTCCAGCAATATAAGCAGCTAGATGGTCATCTGCAAGAGGCATAGAGCTACATGAGCCCCCGCATAGTGCTCATGTAGATCTATGCCTCTTGCAGATGGCCATCGGGTTGGGGTACGCTGGCGGACGGTCCCTAATATCCCCAGTGGACATTGGCAAAAGAAAAAGTTCCGACCCATTCGTCTTGTTGGGAACTTGAGACTCCCGCTGTTGTTCTGTGAAGACCGACTTTGAGTCCTCGGAGGAAGAGTGTTGACTTGGTTGACAAAAGGGTGTAAGTGACGCTCCGTCAGCTTCCTTGTTGTCTGATTGCCTTATTTATATTCGCGATGTATTTTTCTGCAGTTGTAGTTATTGCTGTTGTTTTTCTTTGATTGTCAGCGACATCACACTCCCTTCAAAGTCACCTGTAGTGAGCAGGATTTCAGCTAACGGAAAATTCTCCGTATTTGACTGACATATTTTGACAGGGACGGAAAAAATGGAAGGCCGTTCGTCACCGGGACGGACAAATATGAGAAAAAAAAAGAAACTATTCCTGCCGTGTTTGAAGCTCGCGACGTACTGTAGAGCGCTTGGTAAGGACAAACCCTGGCAGAAAGTCCAACTAACTAACCAAATAAAAGGACGAACTACCTGTCTAGTAGCTAACTAAATAATTAACTAACAAACTAACTAACTAACTAACTAACTAACTAACTAACTAACTAACTAACTAACTAATTAACAAACAAGTATATCAAAAGCAACACTTTTTCCTAAAGAATTTACCTTGTATCGCATAAACCATAAGGGGAAAAAAATCGAATTTTTCAACTTACCGCTCTCCTTAGTAAATGTGCTTTGTTCCGTGTTATTTTGACGGCATTTGTTAGAGAATGCCATGAAGAGTGTGTTATATCACGTGTAAATGGACTGTTTAGTCGAAAAATCTCACAGTGAAGATTCATGACATCATCCGTGACCCTACCATCACGGAATATTGAAAGTGAAATGGGGAACATATGCATAGGACACGGCTACTAGAGTCCGTGTGATTGAAAATCCGGCCTATTAATTTTTTGGGGTCTTGACCTACCTTTCGTTTGTCAAAAGTACATAAATAATCAACATGACAGCTCTGGTACAGTAGAGCCTGAGACAGGTCGCCGATGGCAGTCCAGTGTGACCGAGTGACCAGTCATCTTCGCCCCTCAGATGGCTTTAACTCTTTCGAGACGTGCCGCAACCGTATTCGCAGCTTAAAGCCTCGAATCCGGATGCGACACGTCTCGAAAGTGTTAAAACTAATCAATTAGCGCTGTCCTTGAACTCTTGAACTATCACTGTCAATCCATCTTCTGCACCTAACAATTACCTTTAAGCAAATGGTCCTCCTGCAGACGAAGACTTCAACCACCTGTTTGCCGAGGGAAAAAAAATGAGCAAGTTCCAGCCGCAAGAGGTATAGATCCTCATGAGCCCCCGCAGTTACGGGGGCTCATGAGGATCTACGCCTCTTGCTAACACCACTTTGTAGCCTTGTTCGTTGGACAGCTGGGTTCTTTTCGTCAACCACGGCACCTATTACTCAGCGAGCAGTCGTCTAGGACGCCTTGGAGACGTGTTCATCAGCAAATAAGAAATTCCCCTTGCTCTCAACACATTTGCCAGCGAGCACCCTTTTGCCCCCACGTGTTTGGGGTTAACCGGTTCAGTGTCGAGAAAATGTGAACACCACCCAACTGCAAGAGGTATAGATCTTCAAGACCCCACCGCAATTGCGGGGGCTCATGAGGGTCTTTGCCTCTGGTTGACACCACTTTGAATCCCTGCTCCTGGAACATTTAGTTTTTTTCATTGTCTTGAAGTAACGACGTTTCCAGGAACAAAGTCTGCGTCAGCTGACCCTGACGGGTTAACTCATTCGAGACGTGCTGCATCCGGATACGCGGCATAATGCCGCGTATCCGGATCCAACACGTCTCGAATGAGTTAATGTATTTATTTTTATATATCACTTTCCTGTCCATATTTTGTAACTGTTAAGATTTTTTACTCTTTGTTGTAACCTAACGTATATTAACTAGCACGAAGGTGCAGTGTCCCTAGCATGTCTTAGTTTGTTTTGCATATTAGATCGACTGGCGACATATTTTCTTAGTTAATGTTTTTTTACAGGCAGCGCAGGCTCGTCATGAGAAAGCCTTGCTGCCGTAGGGACGTTCATCAATATATAACCAACCAGCCTCTTGCCCCCCCCCCCCCCCGCCCCCCTCTCCCTCCCCAACCCTTCATCCGCCCCCCCCCCCCTCTCCCTACTAAATATAAAAACTGACGAGAAGTTGCAAACTTGAGAGATCAATTGCAGAGGGTGGGGAAATGGTTGGCACGACATGAAGCCAAAACAAGGAAACAGTTTGACAAATAAACTCCCAGCGGCCATCTCTCACGATATCAGATGGAATCCATTCTAAAAACACCCACTCATTCAAACCTTTGGAGACCTACTCCGCTAGAGATGCGCACGAGTGAAAGGGCGGGTTTGTTGCCAGATGTAAGATTTAATTTCCTGGGTGTCAGTCTCAAGATCTGAAACTTAAAGCGACCCACACCAGGCAATAATTCTCAATGTCTCCTTTATTAATCCCTTCCCTGCCACCTCATGTGCATTTTTGTTGTTTTTGATATCTTTGTTTATTCAACGACCAAAAGCCAAAACCGTACAAGAAACATGGGCACAAATTGTTCTTAGCAAGAGGCATAGATCCTCATGAGCCCCCGAAATTGGATCGTGTTTACTGTTTCTCGGCAGTGAAGGGGTTAACTCATTCGAGACGTGCCGCCTCCGGATACGCGGCATAAGCCGCGTATCCGAAGGCGGCAGGTCTCGAATGAGATAATTCTCTTAGTATGTCACACAATAAGGCTGGACTATATATGGCTAACTTTGAATTATAAATTACAGACTTTCTCTTCGTCTTTTAAGGAGAGTTCCTTCCGTTACGCTCAAAAAGGCAGCCGGAAACCTCTGGGGCGTGTGTCTATTCACATTTATTGTGAAAAGAAGGGCAGAAAGTCATAGTTGAGGCAAGACAACATTCATAACCCGTTACATTGGCTAATTTCAGCAAAGAAAGCCCCAAAGAAAGGTAATCGCTTAACTCATTCTACCCCAACACCGAAATCCCCAAATTTTGCCGTTGTCCTTTGAAGACTGCATTGCAGTGCAAGACATAGATCGACCATGATAGTTCAAGGGTGATGCCAGAATAGCTTGGCGCCCATAGGCGCCAAGCTATTCTGGCATCACCCTTGAACTATCATGGTCGATCCTCATCTTTCTGTGGTGTGTCTGGGGTAAAATGAGTTAAACCCCATCACTGCCAGTGGCCGCAAGCAGCCTTCAATTTATTTTTTAATTCAAAATAAATTGCAGGACTCCATTGAAAATGGAAACAATATGGGGTCAGCAAGAGGCACATATCCTCATGAGCCCCCGCATTTGCGGGAGCTCATAAAGATCTGTGTCTCTTGCGGTTGGATAGTCTTCAGCTTTTCTCGGTAGATAAGGGGTTAAACGTTCCATGATAACTTTAGCTGAGGAGAAAAGACGTAGGAATTTGGTTCCGACGGCTAGTAAGAAGCAACACTTCTCATAGGCCCTTCACGCTGAAAGGTCACATGGACATCTATGCCTCTTGCAGATGAGTAAGTAAGAACATGTTGGCAGTGTCAGCCCTTAATAATCTATTCCACTGGCAGAAAAGGAAGAAGAATGGACTGGCTGAAGTGATCCATTTTCTGTGATCGATGGTTTCAAAACACAAGCGTCGAGCAGAGCTTGTCTTACAAACAGTCTTCTTGCGTTAACTGATCGAACAACTTGCGATGAAACTTGTTTCCCGCCAGCTCAAACAAACAGACATTTAAAGCTTCCCTGTCACTGTACAGTGTACGTACATTTTTGTTTCTGAAATATATGTCCATACAACGCCCAAAAGCCCAAACCGTACAAGAAACATGGATAGTAATTGGTCCCAGCAATAGGCATAGATCCCCATGAGCCCCCGCTGTCGCGGGGGCTCATGAAGAGTTATGTCTTTTGCAGTTGGATCGTGTTCATGTTCTCTTCGACAGAAAAGGGGTTAATGATTCAGCACAGTTTGCTCTGAAACCCATCATAGGTCACTGCACTATCGGTTTAGTTTTTTGTTGTCTTCCGGGGACCGAGGAGACCCAGATTAACTTTTGTTTCTGTTGCGTATACATATTATATTATTATTATTATTATTATTATTATTATTATTATTATTATTATTATTATTATTATTATTATTATTATTATTATTATTATTATCATCAGTATCGTCATCATTATTACTATTATTATATGTTTTCTACTATCAACAAATTACTTTATGGTATCATTTTTGTGTTTTACATGTGTGTCCTTTTTACGTATTAGAGGAAGCAACGGCAAGTTTGAAAACTGGTCCTGCAACCAATAACTTCTACCGTTGGAAAAAAAAGTTCATTGTCATTGTCATTGTCATTATCTTGACCGCAAGAATAGACATCTGCAAATTTGCTACAATTGCAGTATTTTCCTGCGCCCTCTAGCTTCTCAACTTTCGTTTCAATACACAATTCCACCACAAAGAAAAATACAAGTCTGCACAATTTTCTACAATTGCGGTATTTTGCTGTGTCATATATAGTTCATCAACATTTGTTTTCGCATTTGCACCGCAATAAAACATATCTCCAAATTTCGTTCAAAGCAATATTTTGCTGTGACCTCTCAGTTGTATAATATTTGCACTGCAAAAAATATTAAATAAATAAATAAATAAATAAATAAATAAATAAATACATGCACATGTACACATTTGCTACAATTGCAATATTGTTGGTGTCTTCCTTCTCCTTCAACCTTTGACTGTCGGCAGCGGTTTCATGGATACAAAAAGGTTTCAGCAAGAGGCATAGATCCTCATGAGCCCCCGCAACTGCGGGGGCTCATGAGGGTCTATCCCTCTTGCAGTTGGGTGGTGGTCAGTTTTTTTGTTTCTCGTCAGCCATGCAGTCTTTATAATCTTGATCGTGGTGCTTTACGTTGGTGAAATAGCAAGCCGAGAAAACAAAAGCCACTGGGGCCGAGGTTGCTAGCAGCTGGCCCGCGCACGGCTGTGCATGGGCCAATTGGGATTTAATGTCGGCTCGAGGACTTTTGCTCATCAGGCTGGGGAAGTTGCTTATTGCATAGGAGCATCTTGTTGTTTATTATTCATAGAAAACTGAGAGGAATGCATACGCTAATTGAGACTGTGGTAGATTTAGTGGAAGGTCACGAGCAGTGCCGCGTTTGAATGCAGATATGAGGATTAAGAAACACGCTTAGAAAAGACGATTTATTAATAAATAAAACGATTCCTTCTGCCATTGAAGATAAGTAGCGGCTAATCTCTATGTTTGTTTGTTTGTCTATTTTGACAAAGGGTATTTACCCGAAATATTAATAAATTGTGTTGTACCCGTCTTTTCTAAGCGTGTTTCTTTCTCCGTTGGGTACTTCTTTGCATATTACACGCTTGGCAGTCACCTTTTTGGTCTGGATTGATTAGATATGAGGATATAACTGTCTGCAAGCTGTAGTTAAAATACTGTGGTACAAGCCTATAGTACTGCGCCAGACACTAAACAAGGTGCTTTGTTATAGCGGAGCAGGACTTTATTAAGCCCCCCCCCCCCCCCACCCCCCCCCCCAAAGAAAACAAGATGGGATGAACCAGCCCACACAGTCTCTTCTATATGAGCTTGTGTGTATTTAACCACTTTTTGCACAATACGCCAGCAGGTCTACGTCAAAAATCGAATAGATCGTCAGAGAGAGAGAGAGAGAGAGAGAGAGAGAGAGAGAGAGAGAGAGAGAGAGAGAGAGAGAGAGAGAGAGAGAGAGAGAGAGAGAGGAGAGAGAGAGAGAGAGAGAGAGAGAGAGAGAGAGAGAGAGAGAGAGAGAGAGAGAGAGAGAGAGAGAGAGAGAGAGAGAGAGAGAGAGAGAGAGAGAGAGAGAGAGAGAGAGAGAGAGAGAGAGAGAGAGAGAGAGAGAGAGAGAGAGAGAGAGAGGAGAGAGAGAGAGAGAGAGAGAGAGAGAGAGGAGAGAGAGAGAGAGAGAGAGAGAGAGAGAGAGAGAGAGAGAGAGAGGAGAGAGAGAGAGAGAGAGAGAGAGAGAGAGAGAGAGAGAGAGAGAGAGAGAGAGAGAGATGAGAGAGAGAGAGAGAGAGAGAGAGAGAGAGAGAGAGAGAGAGAGAGAGAGAGACAGAGAGAGACAGAGAGAGACAGACAGAGAGACACAGAGAGAGAGAGAGACAGAGAGAGAGAGAGACAGAGCATTGCATCAATTCATGTATAACACAGAAAATTGACACATACCAAGTGAAATTACTCAGCGCTGGACAGACAAATACTCATTTGAAATTTTGAATACAGCTAGCCTCGAGAAAGATTATGAATGAGTTCGTTAACCAAATTTGTATGTATTCAATGTTTTTGTTAAAAAAAAAATCATCGCAGAAAAAGAAATTTTGACACAAAAAAATCTCGACTTCAGACAGTGACGGTGACGTAAAAGAGCTAGCCACATTATACATTGTTGCTGTTGTTATACATTCTTGCTGAACTGACGCAAAGCACCAGACACATCATTGTTATACATGAATTGACACAACTCTCTCTCTCTCTCTCTGACAGTTTGATTTAGGAAGACCGCTTATAGAAAGTCGGTTGACCCACATTTGAGTCCGTAATTTTCGTTCTATCCACTTGAAATTTTGGATAGCTAGCTTTGAAATAGACATTGGATGAGTTCGTAATCCAGCGTTGTCAGTACCTCTTCGTTGTTTTGAGTAATAATTAATTAATTTTTGCAAGTTTTGGCTCCAGTATATACTCCCATCAAACAGGCAGAGGCTGTGTGGAAGAAAACAGTCAGCCCTGAATAAGGCTGCGTGCCTTTCGGATGAGTGACGTGAAACATCAAATGGGTCACTGTGTATGCAGCGTCGTGAGACTTGCGATGCCCTGACGTCAAGCTTGTAGTGACGTCATTTTGCTGCTCGTGCTATTATTCTTCAGATATCCTGTCCCTACACGAACCCACACAGCGTACTAATGGCCGAAAGCGCCGTGTGTCCGTCTTTATGTGTGTGCGCCGGCGTGTGTGTTGATCAGAGGTTGGCTTAGAGAGGAGGGAAATGGATCAAAAGGATAAGCTTAAAAATATGAACAACATCGAATGTTCCTAAAAGAAAAACGCATGTGAGCTCTAAACAATACGGTAGACTTAGGGACGAAATCCTCATCTTGTTTTTTTTTTTCTGCAATGAATTTTTTTTTTTTAAAACTTAAAGGACAAAGTTGGCCGACGAACGCATTCAATGTCTTTTTCCACGCTAGCTATATCCAAAATTCCAAGTGAATAGAACGAAAATTATGGACTTATATGCTGGTCAACCGACTTTATATAATTTCTCTCTTTAACGAGTCACCCAATTTAAATATGCTCGTTGATTTACAAAAGCAAGGCGATTCTTCATGGAGATCCATGTCAAATTTTCTAGGTTTCATACATCATCTTCTACACTGATAGACCATATTTACATTACAAATGTTAGTGTTGTAGAAAATGTTCATGTGCCTAATATTTCCATTAGTGATCTCTTTCCAGTTTGCTTTTCATTGTCTGCTCCATTACCGAAACGACCAGCCAGAGGACACACTACTATGAGTTATTGATCTTTTCAAAAGAAATCGATCGAGCTGCGTTTTTACATGACCTGTCTCAACTGTCATTCGATGACGTTTATAATTTCAATGACCCTAATGAGGCCCTGACCCACTGGCATGAGCTGTTTCTTGCTGTTCTCGATAGACACGCGCCTAAGCGTACCAAACGTGTCAAACACTCTATTATGCCAGAATGGCTCTCCGATGAAATTAAACAAGCGATGGAAGCTAGAGACATGTTAAAAAGAGAAAAGAAATTTGTGAATACAAAAAGCAGATAAACCATGTCAAATCTTTATTTGGAAAAGCCCAAGACAAAATGCTGAACGTGTCACTGACGGCGGAAAAGACATCCGCTCAGTCTGGCAAGATATGCACAATTTTAACGAAGGTCACTATTAAACGCCTGTCTAATATTCCACCCGATCTCACTGCGTATGCGTTTAACGCTCATTTCCTAAATATAGCTAAAACTCTAGTGCAGACCAATACCAATGACCCTGACGACTACACTTGCTCGGATCAACTGCGTCACTACAGTCAGCAGAGAGCAGGTCACGCATTTTCTGTACCTCTTATGACGTTTCAACATGCCACTTACCAAAAAGAATGTATTTAAGAAGTCTTTTATTCCAACTGCTGTCTCGATTTTGAACTCTCGTTTATAACGCCGCGATAAGTATGATCTACTTAACATTACCTCCCATTTTGTGACAGATTGCTTGTGATAGATTGCTGCAATGATAATTTTTCATGATATGTTCTTGTAGCGTTTGTTAATGTCTTATATTGTTGTTTCATGACGAGCCGAAAGGCAAATTTCTGTCGTGCCTTGACTCGAACAGACAATAAAGTTGTATTGTATTGTATTGTATTGTATTGTATTGTATTGTATTGTATTCTAGATGTTGGAAAATATATCTCTAGTATTAAAAAAATCATCTTGCGGTTCAGACGCATAAGTAGTCAGTTTTTGAAATTGTCTCTGCCATTCATCGTTGAGTCCCTGACATTCATCTACAATCTCGCCATTAGACATACTGTATTTTCTATCGAAGTAACAAGGGCTAAGCTATTTCTTCTTCCCAAAAGCAAAAGACTTAAACAATTTAAATGAGTACAGACCTATATTCATTTTATCATCAATTCCAAAACCACTTGAAAAACATATACATACTAATCTCCTAAATTTCCTTGAACAAAAGCATCTGATAAGCGTTGTACAATCGGGTCGAAACCTCTACATTCCTGCCAGACTGCTCTAAATCACAATATTGATAAATGGCTGTCCGCCATTAATGACATCAAAGAATCCGGTGAATCTATCTAGACCTTAAAATACATTTGATCTTGTCAATCATTTCACCCTCCTGAAATAATGACAACATTATCACATTGACTCGAATACTGTTTCCGTCTTATCTCCTTATCTCAAAAACAGAACACAAAAAGTACTCATTAATGGCAAATTTTAATCAAACGGTGTAGTGACATGTGGTGTTCCAAAGGGATCTATTCTAGGTCCTTTATTGTATCTATTATTTATTAATGATCTGTCACTGTACATATCTCATCCAGAGGCTAACTGATCTGTTCGCAGACGACACAACCGTACACACATCTAACAAGGAGCTAGCGAACATTAATGAGGTACTCCAGCAGAGTCTGGATAAAGTAGCAGACTGGTGCAATGATAATCATGTAACCCAGATACTTCAGGAAAAGATGCTCCTTAATTAACACCCATTCCCTCTCTTTCAGAAAGTAATACCAAAAGGTTTTCCCAAACAGTTTAAAAGATATTTATTTTCACTATAACATCAATAATAGATCAGTTAACCAGTTGTATGGCAACACAAAAATACATCAGTGACTAGAGACAAAATAAAGCGTGAGAGAGCAGACTGACAGCAACCCGATCCGTGGACACTGTAATAAACAACAAAAGATATATAGGTGCCATAACATAAAACAAAGGCAATGGTTGTTTCCCATTACAAATATTCAGACTAGAAGTAGAACATATAATTGAGCACAACGTGGGACCTAATACAAAATAGATCCTTCGATTTACTGCAAAACCCCTCACAGCAAAAACACAATATATTAAGGTCATGTTATGCCCGTTTGATCTGGCCCGAGCAGCTCAAGCGCAACGAAGCTATACAAATCATCCTGTTTAAACTTATTCCGTAAGTTTAATACATGTCGGTTAATACAACAGCCCTACGCGCGATTGTATCATCCCAACATCAAGAAATCCACGCTGTAAGCCCCATTTAAGACTGCAGGTGAAAATCCAATTACAAACAGTAATCATAAAAATATATATGGCTCAAAACACCCAAGATGTTACCAATTCCACAGATACAAGCCGAGACAAAGATTCACGTGGTTCTTGTACTATTACAATCCAAGGATATCCCTTGCATCACAATGTAATTTGCATAGAAAGACATTCATCCTATAAATTTAATGCAATCCCTAAATGAAGTCAACAATATTTCTTAATTAAAACACTTCACCAACCTGAATTAGCATCCGAGAACGAGAAGTCAGTGCATGCTCTCTGTCCCCGCTCAAACAATGAAATGCCAGAGGAAGAGGAATTACCAAAGAGGAAATTGCCACAACAGGAAGTAAAAAATCGGCACCAAATAATCACTAAAATATTACAAACTACACCAAACATTATTGTGGCAATATTATTACAAGGTCATTTCCAAAACCAAAACTAAAAAATATGCTTGAGGAAGAAAGGAGGATTTATTGGTCTCTGTCTAAAAAGGGAAAACAACAAGAACAATTCTAAGCTTACTCAAAATACAGCTTATTAACCTATCACAGGGGTGATATAGGTTACAATCACATGATACTTAGCTATCAAAAGACAAAGAGCATGCTACTTACAACGCGCCAGAAACACCAAACGCGGCCGAAAATCTTTAACACTTACTTTAGATAGCCAGCCTATAGAGCAAGTAACTAAGCATCGCTTGTTGGGCGCAACAGTAGACAACCAATTAAACTGGGAACCTCATGTTGATGACGTATGCAAAACTTTGTCCAAAACTTGTTCCTTTTGTCTAAGCTCAGCTGTATAATTAATC
>BTPG01000001.1:227493288-227543288 GCA_036245525.1 Semisulcospira habei | reverse complement strand
CGTGATTCCTTCTTCGCTGGGTTATTCTCAAACAAACACCGGTTTCACATTACTTAGACAAAAAGAGTGTATTTTCTCAAGGGACACATCGGCAACTCACGGAGCGCGAAAGATGCCCAAAACTTGAACATTGCGAACGCGCCGCACCCAATAAATCAGAATTTTTGGCTTAAAATATTGGCTTCATCTAGCCAGACACGGCTTTGTGAAATGACAGAGATTTAGCGACAGAAATCGATCATAAGATTACCGTTTGTCGAGCTTAAATTATGGCTGTTTTGTGCAAATTTTGTCAGGGTGATGAAAATAAGCCTTATTTGTACAGGGTCGCCAGTCTAAGGTAATGAGTGAGTGAGTGAGAGAGAGAGAGAGAGAGAGAGAGAGAGAGAGAGAGAGAGAGAGAGAGAGAGAGAGAGAGAGAGAGAGAGAGAGAGAGAGAGAGAGAGAGAGAGAGAGAGAGAGAGAGAGAGAGAGAGAGAGAGAGAGAGAGAGAGAGAGAGAGAGAGAGAGAGAGAGAGAGAGAGATCTAGTCAGACAGACAGACAGACAGAGACAGAGACAGACAGACAGAGACAGAGACAGAGACAGAAAGACAGACAGACACAGACAGACAGATACTGAGACAGAGACAGACACAGATACACAGAGAGCTATTTCATTTAACCCGTTAACTGCCGCCGATCTCCACCAGACGGCCTACTTTACGACATGATCCGGACTCAAAATGTAGCAGAGCAATGTCGGACGCAGAGGAAGAAGAAGAAGAAGAATGATCAGGGAAGAGACTTCGTGAATCAATGAATACATTGACACTTGAAATGGGACAGAAATACATCATGAAAAAGTCTGCTGGTATCCAACCGTGCTAATTGATTTCGTATTTACAATTGTCATTTTATATTAATTTGGTCACTGGTCAGATTTTGCTGTTCTGATTTTGATTTTAAATGCAAATGAATAATACTTTAAACTGGGAAATAAATGCATCCAAAAAGCGTCTGTTAACATTGTGTGTAAGTGTGTGTGCGCGTATGTATGTAAACACGATAATCTCAGATATATATGTACGCACAAGCTTGAAACTTCGCGAAATACTTTATTCAAGTGGTGGCTAAGAAAGCCTCCGAGCATATTGTATTTGGATGTCTCACTGAAGACATAAACAAGTTGAGATGAACCATAACCCACAAAGTCCCTTCTATATGAGAGCGATTCTCGCTGTCAATAGTCTATACCTTTGAATTAGACCTGATTCTGAAGTTGAATTATCTCATATTGAAAACGTCTCGTCAGATCTGCCAATGCGTCAGTGAGTTCTATAACGGGCGTAGGACATACGCGTCATTGATTTGTCAAACGTCATTTGTCATGACGTAAGTTTTAGTTTTTACGTAATTTTATATTTTACGTGATATGAGTTTCACTTTCGCTTCATATGCTTGAGCAAATGGTGACAAAACTAGAACTTCACGGTACAATTTTTAGTTTTACTATAATTTGTGTGAAAGCAGGTTGACTTTACCTAGCTACATGATATACTGAGTACACGGGTCACCTGCATGCTCCTTTGAAAGCGCGTCGATATGTGTGCAAAAAAAAAAAAAAAAAAAAAAAAGGTCAATAGTAAGACTCCTGGATCTCATCATAAGAATCAAAAAGTGACGGTGACGTAAAAGCACTAAACGCGTCAGTGTTTATACAATGTTCCTAATTGATGCAAATCACTAGCACATCTCCTTCATGCAAGTTCATACAAAAGAGGCTTGTGGGCATGGACCATTCCACCTTATTCTTCAAAATGGCTGTGGCTACGCCAGCTCACATAACGTATAACCGGTAGGAAGTGTCGTGTGTCTGCCGTCTGTGTTTGTGTGTGCCATTCTGCCGTTTGTGTTTGTGTGTGTGTGTGTCATTGCCGTGCGGATCAGGTGAGGAGATTAAAGAGATAAATTTAATGCGTTCGTAATCCAGTGTAGTATCTCTTTAACTTTTTCAATAATAATTAATTCATTTTTGCAAGTTTTGGAGCTATTATACGCTCCCGTCAAACAGTGGGGCCTGGAAGAGGCTGTGTGGAACAAAACAGTCAGCTCTGGAAGAGGCTGCGAGCCTTTCGGATGAGGGACTTGAAACATCAAATTCGTCACAGTTTACACGGCGCCGTGAGACCAACGATGCAATGACGTGAAGCTTATAGTGACGTCATTTTGCTGCTCGTGCTATTCTTCTCCAGAATTCCTGTCGCTACTCCAGCCCACAGAGCGTACTAATGGCAGGAAGCGCCGTGTGTCCGACTTTATTTGTGTACGCCCGCTGGCGTGTTTGTTGATCAGAGGTTGGCTTAGAGAGGAGGGAAATGGACCACAAGGCTAAGCTTAAAAATATGAACAACTCTGAATGTTCCTAAAAGAAAAACGCACGTGAGATCCAAATAATACGGTAGATTTTGAGATGAAAGCGTCATCTTGTTTTTCCTGGGGGAGTGGAAACTTCGTGGGCGAAGTCATTTTTATTTTCCTGGAAGAGGGAGTGCATTTCTCCTAGAAAAATAACACTGGGAGTGTCATTTTACTAGGAAAAATACACTCCTGCAGGGTGTTTTCCCCTGCAGTCTTTTATTTTTCGACTATACCGGGGCAAAACGAGCGCTACCTTTCTACAAGAGACATAAACCCTCATCAGCCCCCGCAGTCGCGGGGGCTGATGAGGATTTATGTCTTTTGTTAGTCCTATTTTGTGTGTGACTATATTGTTCACATTTACATCTGTGTTCTTAACTCATTCGAGACATGCCGCCTCCGGATACGCAGCTTATGCCGCGTATCCGGAGAGGGCACGTCTCGAATGAGTTAACGCGAATGTCAGTCAGGGTGCACACGCACATTTCTTTATCACTAGCATTGAAGGGGCCACATAGTAAAGCCTTTGCTGTTCAGAAGAAGTGTTGACCAAGAGTGAAATGAAAATGCTAGACGTCTTTATCATAAGAAATGACTTTTAAAAATCAGAGACACATTGATATATGAAATTTCAGCTTGGTAATGTAACATTTCAGGATCTGAATTAATGAGTTGTCAACAAAGGCAAGGAAAATGGATAGGGCATGTAATCTCAGTTTGAACTTTGGTCTCCAAAGATTTAAGCTTTAAAAAAAAATTTAAAAAGTCTGACTTTTAATTCAATTCCCTCTTTAATTTGGAACTCTAGAGGCCGTGTCGAATATCAGGCTTTCCCAAATATGTCTTCTGTGTCTGAGATAGTCCCTCAAGCTTTTATATTAGTCATGCAAGGGGCATCTAGCTGAAAAAAAAATGACAGGTGTCTAATGCACGAAGACGTCATTTGCTGTATTCATTGCAGTTTCTTCGTGTGTGTGTGTGTGCGTGTGCGCGTGCGCACTCACGTGCGTGCGAGCGTGTGTGTGTGTGTGTGTGTGTGTGTATGTGTGTGTGTGTGTGTGTGTGTGTGTGTGTGTGTGTGTGTGATGTTTTGTATCTAGTACGTGTGGAATATGTAACTCATTCGAGTCGCGCCGCATACGAATACGCGGCATCTTGCCTCTTATGCGAGTGTGGCGTGTCTCGAATGCATCAGTCTGTTCATCTCTGAGCCGCTGCAGCAAAATGCCTATCGACCCTTTACATTCATTAGTTTAACCCATTTGAGACGTGTAACATCCGGATACGCGGCTTTAGCCGCGTATCCGGATGTTGCACGTCTCAAATGCGTTAAAAAGGGGGTAAGAATAGTTTACCGCCCTGAGTAGACACCACCTTTAAGATATCGTGCCCGATCAATCTCCTGAACTGTCTTTAGAAGGAAAACTTCTTGTCTGGTTCAGCGTTTAACCCTTTGGGTGTCGGTAGCGGTTTGTATCGCAATGATTCCTACAGGAATCATCGAGACAAAAACAGCTACCGACAACCAAAGGGTTAAAGCTCATTCGAGACGGTGCCGCGTATCCAAAGGCACCATTTCTCTAAGTGTGTAAAACAAAGAGTACAAGATCAGCCGGGGTTTTATATTCGCGATTCCCTCAGATATTATGACAGGGGCTTAAATATGAAACGAAAACGTCTGGACAATGTTGGATTGCGTACAATACTTATAACAGAGCGGCTTTTATTCAATTTATTTTTCGAATAGGAACTGTGGACATCCCGCTAGAATATCAGCAGGCGGTCAGTGAACAACTTCACTAAGCTTGACCTAGAAGTTACTGAAAAGAAATTGGTGCCACGTCGGCTGAATTTAGCGTGATAGTTGAAGGGTAGTGCTTCAACAGCTTGGCGCTTGGTGATGCGCCAAACTATTGAAGCACTATCCTTGTGTCAGATCTACTCCTGACCTACAGGTCGCGTACTTTTGACTGGCCAAAGTATCGTAAGTCACAATTATGTATAGCAGTCATGAGAGACACCTCGCTAGTCTGGAACACTGCTCGGCCCAGGAGCTGGAGTGAAAGTGATAGTTGAAGGGTAGTGCTTCGGAAGGCTCCAAGCTAATCAGGCACTACCCTTGAATCTGCCGAACTAGAAAGAGTTTTTCGGAATTCAGTTCTTTTCGACGTCATTGTACACTGTCTCAAAAAATACGTTTACAAACTTTTTTTTTTCAAAGGAATCGTGTCAGTACCGACCAAACACGAATGTTCATTTTTTTCCGATTGGATTTCGTAATTAAACTTTGACAGTTATTCAGGCAAGACGGGAACACGAGAAGAAGGAAATGTCAGAGTAAGGGTAGATACACGGACTTAATAGGAACAGACGACGTCAACACGCGTGTTTTTCTCCCATCTTTGTCCGCTCCAATAGTGATGTGAATCGTCAGATTTCACTGCAACCAGTGCTAAATAAAACTGTTTTTGGAAAAAAAAAAGAATTATCTTCGAACCTGGTACGGACGTTTCCGCTCGGCGGAAATTACGCGTAGTCACTCGTCTTTTTTGCCGAGCGGCATCGTCAGTGGTAGTCAAGGGGTTAATTTTGCTGATCACCTACCAGTGACACTCCTTCGTAGCAAAAATGGCGACTGCCAAGCGTGTGTGACAGGCATAGGAATTTCCAACAAGGCAAGAACAATTACAACACAATAAATAATGTTGTAATTGTCTTCTTAACTCTTTCAGCGCCAACACCCTACAGCAGGAGACTGATTGACCATGATAATTCAAGGGTAGTGCCAGATTAGCTTGGCGCCTTCAGGCGCCAAGCTAATCTGGCACTACCCTTGAATTATCATGGTCAATCCACCTCCTGGCAAGTGGTACAACACTTCCAAAATGAGGGAAATGCGCCCATGGCGCTAAAAGGGTTAATGCGTGTTTCTTTCTCCTTTGGGATTTTCTCTGCAGTGATACTTGTTCTTTTGAACACCACATGTTTTGAGCAACAACCTCTTTTGCGTGAAAAAGAGAGCTTTCAAAAGGCATGGGCTCTCTCAATAGAAGTCTTGAAAGGTAAAAATAGTCACCTGTCATGAAAGACCATCATTTAGTTGGCTTTTGCCACCTAAATGATGGTCTTTCATGACAGGTGACCTCTCATAAGGGTGGTCTCTAAAAGCAAGTTTTGCTGTATAGTTCTTATACATAATTCAATGTAAGATGCAGATGGCGGCAAAAAAATTACACAGGATAGAGAGGGTAGGAGGAATGTATCCTTATTTCATACCAAAGGCAACCGTTAGACAGCAGAAGAGTTCAGCTCACTGCGTCCAAGATGCGTCCTATCTCTGCGCTCAGAAAGGCCACCACGCACTCAACCCCACCCTATTAAGTCTTCACAGGGCTTCGTTTGATATCGTGTCTGGTTTACACTATAGATCTCATGTCTTTTCAAGTCTGCCCAGGTGCACCGAAACGTTGATCAGGGCCAGACGAGTGTTTTTCGTCTCCTTTGCAACCGTATGCCATGGAACTAGTGACACTTTGCACCACTGTCTTAGATCCATGGATGACGGAGTTGTAGCACCACAAAGACTGCGAGATCTAGTTGTTTTCTTGGGCGTGTTCTTGTCTCATATAAGCAGAGAACGCCAGTGTGGTAGGCCAATCTTTCCAGCACTGCTCCTCTTCGGCGATCAGAAGCTTATTCCGGAGTATTTCCTCCACGGGCTCTATGATTTGGTCAGGTTGCGCCTCATGCCCCTACGGCAAACTCTTCATTCTTTCCCCAGTAAACAAAAGTCCTGGGGCCGACGTCGGCCTCAGTGGGTCCGCGCACATTCGTGCGTGGGCTCACTGCGGCCGACGTCGGCCCGGGGGTCTTTTGCTTACTGCGTCCTTTCTCTTTTTGTACTCTGTTTCTTTCGTTCCGCGGACCGAGGACAAACACGCGAACACAGAATCAAAACCTTGTATGCCTTTAACTCATTGTAGACGTGTCTCATCTGCATAGGCTGCAAAAAGCCTCGTATCCGAATGTAGCAATCTCGAATGTGTTAAAAGGGGTAAAGGGATTTTTGTGTTCTTGTTGTTTACGGGAAAGAGTGATTTCGTTGGTGAGTATGCTGTTCATATAAATGCCTGTCTCATATTTCTAACTGTATCCTTTGCAAAAGACTTTGGTTGGAAAACAGACACGTCACATGAACATCAAGTTAGCTCATTCTGCCCGAGACACACCACAACATGATATGGCTCGACCATGATAGTTCAAGGATGGTGGCAGAATAGCTTGGCGCCTATAATGGGTAGACCATCGAAAGCCGATGATGTCGTCATTGTGCATGACTTCTATTTGTGGGTGCGGGTGTTGCTGGCCAAGCCAATCCTGGAGCCACACGTGCGAGGGCAATGGGGGCACTGTAACGTAGCTGTGGGGAGAGTCGACGCTGTCTTTCTGTGAGATCTGGCACTTTTGGTCTTTTCGCGCCGATTGTGTTCGAAGAGCTTGCAGGCTTTCCTGGTTGCGACACGCCAGCCAGATCTGTCTTGCGCTTGCGCTTCAAGTCCTTTACTGATGCTGTTTTTTATGTAGTCTTTGAAGCGTTTCTTTGGGCGACCATGCTTCCTGTGGCCTTTTGAGAGTGCGCCATACAGGAGTTGGCGTGGCATGCGAGAATCATCCATGCGTATGACATGACCTGTCGGGCGAAGTTGTGTCTTTAAGATCAAGGCTTCAACATTCACTAAGCCAGTATTGTTAAGGACTTCCAGGTTTGTCACCTTGTCTTGCCATTTGATGCCCATGAGTGAGCGCAGGGATCTCATGTGAAAACGTTCAAGCTGCTTGAGGTGCTTTCTGTACAGCGTCCATGACTCACGGCCGTAGAGGAGACTGGGGAGGACTTTGTAGACTTTGATCTTGGTGGAGAGCTTGACGTTGTTGTTGTTCAACACACAAGTGCGCAGACGACCCAGGGCTTGGCTGGCTTTGCTGATGCGAGCTGCGATTTCCTTGTCGATAGTACCGTCAGAAGAGATGATGCTCCCCAGGTATCTGAACTGTGGTAAAAGAGCAAGACCGGTCCCACCCAGGTATGCATCCGGTCACTCTGGTCCCGACGCCTCAAAATGTCCGAGCAGAAGAATGTGAAGCACTCGGGGGCGTTTCGATCGGTATTCGTAGTTAGTAACTACAGGCTCCGATTTACTCATCAGGGAACCGGCCTACAATTCTCAGTCCATTTCTTGTTGTCTTCCTCCCAGTGTGTCGCATTTAAATCCTTACATAAGGACATGTTATCCGTGTAGTCCATGCATGTAACTGTAGTCCTGACGCGGCATTATTGATGTCCAGTATGGTCGCTTTCAAACCCTTGCAGTATTCCTGACGCGGTGTTATAGATGTCTAGTATGAACGCTTTCAAATCCTTGCAGTATTCCTGATGCGGTGTTATTGATGTCAAGTATGATTGCTTCAAATCCTTGCAGGGTCCAGTCTTGTGTCGGGATCCGATTGTGTCGCTGCGTCTTCTGTTCCCTCGGCGCTTGTGCCTGTCCGTTCCAAGATCATTTCCTGCTCAGCGGGGCTTAGCCGCGATAAGATACAAGGAACCGTTGGGCGGAGTTTGCGTGTATCGACGTGGGAGTCAAATTCTTTGTTTATTAATCCGTCCGTTTTGACGGATCAATCCCAGACTGAGTGTCGTTGTTGTTGTTGTTGATTCTCCGTGTATTCGTGTTTGTAGACGATGCCGGTTGTTTGTGCGGCTGTGTTGCCTTCCATACGACAGACTAGTGTTTCTAGTATTGTCCTCTGTGTAGGTGGTACGCAGTGTTGCCGTGGTGCATATCTCACAGTTGATGCTTTAAAATCAGCTTATTGTTGTAGCTGTTGCTGCTGTTTTGGTGTGGCTGTCGTTTCGTTGATTGCTGTTGTTGCCGTTGGCTTGTTGGGCCGCCTGAATTGTATACCGTTTTGGTGGTAGGTGCCGGGTTTTGTCGTTGTAGAAGGGCCTTCAATTCTTCGAGTGCTTCACAGAATAGTTGGCCTCGCTTGTTGCGAGCGTTCCAGTCCTCCTTTCACTTATGTGCGCTTTAGAACGAGTTCTTTGTGACCAGTGTTGCCTGGTGTTGTAGATTAAAGTTGGTGCTGCGTAGTTTTGTGGTCGGTGTGAAGTAGACAATGTCCGTTTCCTCTATTCTTAGTCCGTGTTGTAGACAAAGTGGCTTGCCTTTCTCGTTGGCGGGAGGTAAGTCTTTTAGTAAACAGTATGACGTCATAGCGTGTAGCGATTCATGACAGATGTCACTTCAGTAGAGGGTTTTGCCGTGGGGGCTGCAGGGCCGATTGGTGGCCTCAGTTGAGTAGCTGGCTCACACGTGTCTTGTTAAAGTAGCAGAAAAAAAAAGGATCGCAGTGTAGTTTGTCGCTTGTTCTAGCTTGTCGATCGTGTGGTGTTAATTGGTGATTTTCGTTCCATCCACATTTTCTCAGGTGTGGGGAGTGCGTTCCAACCACCCTATTATAGGTGTGGGAGTGGGTCTCAACCACCCTATTATAGGTGTGGGAGTGGGTCTCAACCACCCTATTATAGGTGTGGGAGTCGGTCTCAACCACCCTATTATAGGTGTGGGAGTGGGTCTCAACCACCCTATTATAGGTGTGGGAGAATGGTCGAAGAGCTCCTTCTTGCTTGTGGTTTCTTGGTTGTATTCAGTCGTTCCATCCACCCTTTATCAGGCGTGGGGAATGGGTCTCAACCACCCTGTTTCAGTATCACTAGGCAGGCATTGTCATGGAACCCCCAGGGAAAGAGGAAAAGAGGTAGGCCGAGAAACTCCTGGCGTCGAGACCTCCAAGCAGACATCAAGAGACTGGGAACCACCTGGAGTAGAATCGAAGGAGAAGCACAGGACAGGAGTTGCTGGAGGTCTCTCGTCGACGGCCTATACCCGGGTAGGGGTGACAGGCGTAAGTAAGTAAGTAAGGTATCTGAACTGGCCGACAGTCTTCAGCTTGGTGCCTTCGATATACACTTTGTTTGGGGGTGCTCTTGTGCCTGGGGCTGGTTGGTGCAGGACCTCGGTCTTGTTGAGACTGATGGTGAGGCCAAACTGTCAAGAGGCTTCCGTGAACCTATTGACGATAGTCTGGAGGTCAGACGCCGTGTGCGTCATCAGCGCACAGTCATCGCAAATAGCGCCTCAAGGATCAGTCTCTCGATAGTCTTAGTCCTGGCGTTCAATCGACGGAGGTCGAAGAAGGAGCCATCTAGACTGTACTTCAGGTAACTCCCTTCTCAAGGTCGCGTACGGCATAGATCAGGACACAAGTGAAGAACAGGTTGAACATCACGGGGGCAAAACACAACCTTGTTTGACACCATTGGAAATGTCGAAGGGTGCGGATGTGTCGCCGTTTTACTGGACAACTCCTACCATTCCATCATGGAAGAGGCGGATGATGTTGGTGAACTTCCTGGGGCAGCCGAGCTTTGCGAGGATGACCCAAAGCGCTTCTCTGTTGACTGTGTCGTATGCGTTTGTCAGGTCTATGAAGACGCATAGAGGTCTATGTGCTACTCAATGCATTTCTCCTGGACCTGTCTCACAGAAAAGACCATGACGACTGTGCTGAAGCCTCTGGAAGTGCTTCCTCAGATACAGAGCTGATCAGGCGGTTGAGGATGACTCTCGCGAGGATCTTGCCAGCGATGGACAAGAGTGAGATCCCTCGGTAATCGGCACAGTCTGTTTTGCTGCCCTTGTTCTTGAACAGGACGAAGATTGTAGCATCTCTGAATTCCTGTGGCATTTTCGCCTCTGCCCAGATGCATGTAAGAATGTTGAGGAAGGCATCAATAGTGTCAGGTCTAGCTGCTTTGAAGAGCTCTGCGGGGATGCCGTCCATGCAAGCAGCCTTGCCGGAGCTAGTCTGGTTGATCTCTTTTTTGACCTCGTCCAGGGCGGGCGGGAGGTCAAGGTCATCAAGTGTCGGCTTCTGAGGAATCATGTCCAGGGCCGCGGGCTCGACAGTGGAATGCAGGTTGAGCAGATTTGAGAAGTGTTCTCTCCAGCGCTCCGTGATGCTGCCTTTGTCCTTCAGCAAGGTGAAGCTGTCAGAAGAAAGAGAGGGGTTGTTCTGGGTCTGCCAGGGCAATAGACAGCTTTCCTAGCCCTGAAAAACTCCTTGGAGTTGTTGGATTCAGCAAAGTGTTAGAGTTCTTTTGTCTTGCTATCCCACCAGGTGTCCTGCATGTTGCGGCGCTCTCTCTGGGCTTTTCTCTGGAAGTGTTTGAAGCGGTCTTTCTTGGACATGGAGTTGATGTCATTCTGCCACTCGATGAAGGCACTGAGCTTCTGCTCCAGTAGCTTCTTGATCTCTTCATTGTTTTCATCAAACCAATCCTGGTGTACCCTCTGTTTGGGTCCAAGCACTCTTTGGCAGATTCCGTCATCATCCCCTTGAACTGGTTCCTCATTTCAGTTGAGTAGATAGTCAATGGTCCATGGGCAGTTAGCAGGTCACAAGGTGGGACTGGAAGTTTTCCTTGACGTCCGGACCCTTCAGCTTGGCCAGGTTGAATGATGGTCGGGTGAGCCTCGGCCTCTTCCTGTGTGCTGGTGCAATGTGCAGGTTGAGGATAGACCGCATAATGGCTCTGGTGATTCTGACCTCGCGAATATCCCGCTGGCGGAAAATGACATAGTCTATGAGATGCCACTGCTTGAACCTGGGATGCATCTATCTTGTCTTGTGTTTACTAACCAGCCTGAAGAGTGTGTTGGTGATGGCGAGTCCATTCTCAGGGCACAATGTCAGCTTCAGCAGGCCGTTGCGTTCATCTTGCCCAGCCCGTGTGGGCCCATCACATCTTCCCATCAGTCACATTCGCGCCCAACTCGATCATTGAAGTCACCAAGCACAATGAGTTTGTCACTTGCAGGAGTGGACTTCAGGAGGGAATCGAGGCTCTCATAGAACGCCTCCTTGTCGTCATCGGTGCTGGTGAGTGTCGGAGCATTGGCGCTGATGATAGTGACATGTCTGGTGTGGGAGATGGGGAAACGGAGCTTCATCACTCGTTCGCTGATGCCGGTGGGAAGAGAAGAAAGCTGTCGAAGGAGGGTGGTGAGGATGGCGAAGCCAACTCCGTGTATCCTGTCCTCGTTCTCAGCTTTGCTCTTCCAGAAAAAGGTGTACTCACCCTCAGGTTCACAGATCGATCCTTCGTCAGCAAATCTGGTTTCACTAAGAGCCGCAATGGCGATCTTATATCTCACCAGCTCCCTGGCTATGAGGGCTGTTCTTCTGTGCGGTTTCTGCGTCTGATCTCTGTCCAACAGGGTTCGTACGTTTCACGTACCGAGAATACGTTTCTTTCTTTGTTTTTCTTTTCGACAGCATAAAAGGGTTAAACCGCCAGTCACGGTAAGCTGACCGTTTTGGTGTAGGGCAGCCAATATTTGGAACACCTTTTCTAGTTTCTTCCCTTAGTAGGGTGAGCAGTGCTGTCCTGAAGAGGGCTTCTTAGTCGCCTGGGATGCTACCGAACTTCCCTGCTGCCCCTGGTACAGGGAAGAGCGACCACTGGTCCATGGGCCGCCTTCGTGCATGTTCAGAGCTACGACTCTCAGTAGTAACCTCTACCTGTCGGTTCGCCCGTTCCCCATCGCCGCAGGGCTTCTGGAGGAGGCAGAAGAAAGAATAAGAATAAGAATACGAATAATTTATTATCTCAAAGAAAGAAATTTACTTGTGGTATACACTACAAAATCTGTACACATAGTTCTTACACATCTCACACATAAACATCTTCTATGCACTGAGCGGCACTTACACATTCACACCCACCTAGACACAATTATATATAATACTGATTGAACAGGTAAAGGGGATAGGGGGAGGAGTTAGGTTTGGGTATGCGGGGATGTACCTAAAATTTGCGTAGAGTGATGGATTTGGGGATGAAACTGTTCTGTAGTCTGAGTGTCATAGCTCTGTGCGTGCGGAGTCTGCGGCCAGAGGGGAGGAGTTTATAGAGGTAGGCAAGGACATGGGATCTGTCTGAAGTTATCCGCCTACCCTTTCTCACCACACGCCGTTCATACAGGAACTCCACACTTGCTTGCTTACTGCCTCAATCACCTTGCTGCAAACGTTTACCATTCGTGCCAGGACGTTCTTGTTCTTCACACTCATACCCCCATACCAGCACACAGAACCGAAAGTGATAGACTCGATGAAAGAGCAGTAGAAAGTTTGAAGGACAGAGAGGTTCACATTCAGCTTCCTGAGTTGCTGAAGAGAAGATGAAAAAGCAGATTTGGTGAAGATCCATGCACAAAACCTGCGCGTGAAGGAGATTTTGGTGGAGAAGCTGTTGCGCTAGAGCAACCCCACCCTCTGGCCGCAGAAATTAGAATCCAGTGGCACGATGAGACGTTACAACTGGTAACTTCCTTGGCTGCAGTGGATGGCCATGTCTTCTTCTGTGCTCTGACATGCCCTTTGCATTCCACAGTGCACTGCTGTCCCGCTCTCTTGGCCGTTGAACCCCAGATTGAGTTTCCTCCGCCCAGTCGGCCGGTGACAGACTTTGCATGCTAGGACGAGCAAGTCCTGCCTCACCAAGGGTTTGAAACCCCAGGTTTTCCCTCACTTGGTTTAGCCAGCCAGTCCAAGCTGTTGCCTGTGGTGTGGCCGCTGCGCATGCTGCAGCTACGTGGAGCCAAAAGTGAGAGTTGAATGTCAAAGTGGGGACCTATATTGGTGGACTACCCTCTAACCTTCGAGATACGACTTGTCCCCCCCCCCCCCCCCATTATAGGTGAAACCCCCTCCTTGAATACTCCAGACACCACTATAGGCACCAAGCTATTCTGCCAGCACCCTTGAACTATCATGGTCGATGTGTCTCCGGAATTGTAAGGCGTTCTCAGTGGATAACTCCAAAATGTGGGTATTTCGTAACTCGGGCACAATGAGTTAACACATTCGAAACGAGCTGCATCCGGATACTCGACTTTATGCCGCGTATCCGGATGCAGCGCGTCTCGAAAGAGTTAAATCAGAGACATATTCCTTTTTTTGTATGTCTCGACCTGGTAACTCCGTAGAACAGCAATCTCCAAAGAGTGATCGGTAGACACAAAGGCGAAAAACTGCCAGGACAGCAAAAAGAAATGACTGCCCGCACGCCTTAGGCTCACGCGGTCTTCTTTTCTTCCCTGTATTGATTTTGCAACTACGAAGCTGAGTGGACCCGATTTAGTGAGACAAATGACACCCATAACCGAAAAATAGTGTCGGAGAATGGGGCCTCTCTATATGTTGCTAGGGTCATCACCATTCCTCCTGACTGATTCCACTGTCACTTACAGTTCTACAGCCAAGATGCTGAACATTGTATTTGCAGAATCACCAGCCAGGCACCATCCTAAAACTTACACGATCGACCGTCGATTTACAATCGTCTATCACTCTTTGATTAGCATGGTTGATCTACTTCTTTGATTCATCACCATCAAACTGTATCAATCTCAGTTATCTGTGGTTTAATGGGGGGATACGCACAACCGGCCTAATCTTAGGGTTCATTGATTGTCGTTCTTTTTCCTTCATCCTCCCACACGTGGGGTAAGTTGCATTAGTTGGCTTTAGTCCTGCGCCAGCCACTAAATTCGCAGTCTTTTTCCAGGAAAACTGTCAGTCGCGTTATGGGTCAGCTAATTATTGCGCTAGCGCTCTACTCTTGAACTATAACAATCGGTCAATCACAAAGCTCGAATGATCTAAAAGGGTCTGTCGTGCACGCAACCCGTTTACCACCCACTACTCCCGAACCATATCTGCAGGCGAGGAACTAATCTGACATTATACTCGCTATCTAGCCTATCACATCAGATCCATCTCCGCCCTTTCAGTGCAAAAAAACAGTGAGACCATGTTTTGCGAAAAGCGTCATTTCCATTGCTCTACTAATGGGAAATCTCGCTTGTCCAAAAAATGGGCTTGTTCTCTTTCGCTTTCACGAAGCAGACCAGATACATCTTAATAACTCATTCTGCCCGCGACGCACCACAGCAAGATATGGCTCGACCATGATAGTTCAAGGGTGGTAGCAGAATAGCTTGGCGCCTATAGGCGCCAAGCTATTCTGCCACCACCCTTGAACTATCATGGTCAATCTGTCTCTTGAATTGTAATGCATTCCTCAGAGGATAACTCCCAAATGTGGGTATTTCGTACCTCTGCACAATGAGTTACGCGTCAAGCTTATCTATAGCTTAATCATTCAAGACGCCCCGCATCAATAGCTGAGGATGTGTCGTATAGCGTTGCCACTGCCGGCAACGCTATATGACACTTTCGCAGCTATTGATGCGGGGCGCCTTGAGCGAGTTCATCAGCTGCCGCGGTGTAGCCGTCGTCAACAGCTGGACCCGAACTGAGGGAGCGAGGATAAAGGAGACACTCTCGTGGTGTTTTTCGTGTAATAGTTGGTCCAGCCGCCATCGATTCCTATCCATTATCTGGGCTGTGTACATACTAGTTTAAGTTAACCGGTTCACAGCCAAGAAAAGGAAACACCTGAGCACCGCCCAACTGCAAGAGGTGTAGACCCTCATGAGCCCCCCCCCCCCCCATCCGCGGGGGCTCATGAGGATCTATGCCTCTTGTTGAAACCACTTTGAATCTTTTTCTTTACGGCTTTGGATCTTTGATGCTAAACTGACAGTGAGTTCAAATGCACAGTCTGTGTCCACTGGCAGTAAAGGGACTAACCGTAGCTCCTCTTTCTACGGGATACATTCTCAGTAACCACGAGCCCCTCGGACCGACGTGGGTATCAGCTGGCCTGCGAGACCCTGCCCACGAGCAGAATGCGGCAGAGGTCGGCCTCTTATGTCGTTACCTCATGATGCTTGCAAAGCTTACTTTGACGGAAGAACAGAAGGGAAAAGCCTCTACCACTGTAGCAGTATCAAATACCCATCAACTGCACCGCGAACACCACCAACTTCAACGGCAAACCCAAAATACGGCCAGGATCCAACTGCAAGAGACATAGATCCTCATGAGCCCCCGCGACTGCGGGGGCTCATGAGGATCTATGTCTCTTGCTGAGACCAATTTGAATCCATGTTTCTTAGACGTTTGTAGTTGTTGCGGAGGTGTCATGCGAAAGCTTTCAATATATTCTCTAAAACTAATATACCTGTAGACTCGACCGCGAGATTGGCGGTCCTTTTGGAAAACATGGATGTAACTTGTAGCATAATATATAGACCCTCTGGAGCCCTATTACAGCTGTGTTCTGTCAAGTAGAGGAGTTAAAGTCCTTTTGCTTTGATCCAATATAAAGTATACTTCGCTTATATCAAGGTCGGATATAACGGGGTGGTCCGTGGCGCAGCGGTAAAAGCGCCTCCTACCAATGCTAGAGGTGCGAGGTTCGATACCCGGTTCTGGCGAAGGACTTTTCTCCTCTAGCAAGTGTCAACGTTAATTCGGGCGGACCGTCGGGGTTTCTTTCTCCGGGTACTCCGGCTCTTCCTCCCCCACAACTTTAGTATCAATTTCAGCCCACTTAATCAAATTTCAAATATAAACGATTCGAATTTCCAAAACTTCAGTAGCTCGCTTGAGCTTGCTCTTACCACCACGTAAATGTTCTGTCGTTTATGTACAGTGTGTGAGTGAATGCGCGTGATTCACGTGAGCGTGCTTGTTGGGTTCAGTTCCCGGCGGCGCTTTGAACCGATTTTCAAGTGGGATAAAGCGCCCATTTAATGCGCTGATTTATTTATTTTATTAACAAAATTTTAATACAGCAACATTTTTTTCACAGGTCCCCACAGGATTCTTTCTATGTAAATTAAATAATAAAATCACTTCACTTACAAAAGCTTGAAATATAACAACAGAAAAATGTGGGTCCTCTGACGGTTTGTCATATCAATAGTCATTTCTCTAATATAGGCATAATAATAATGATACATACGTGCATTTACTTCTTTCATACTTAAAACAAAAATAATGTACACATGCAGACTTGGGGTACGACGGCCTTCGAGGTATTTACTTGCGACCTGTAAACACGAAAGAACCCAGGTCCATAATAAGAAGCCTTCTAACGGCGACAATCTTTTTTTTGTCACCCTTGGGAAGCCATTCTATCTCGTGTCTACAGACCTTCAAACTTCTGGCATGTCCATCCCACCGCCCGGTCCATTCGGAGGCATATATTAACCCCCTTAACAATGAGAAATATAGGTCCAATATAAGAAACATAGATCTTCATGAACCCTCGCGTACGCGAGGGCTCATGAAGATCTATGCCTCTTAGGGTTGGTTGGTTAGTTCGGGGTTTATAGTCCACGGCACGAGTGATAATGGACGGCCCTGAGGGGCGGGTTATGGGGGACAACGATAGCTATTGCCTATAGAGTGCGACCTGAACACTGATCAAATCAGTCGCAGTGCAACCGTGCCACTTTGATTTACGGACACGCTCTCTAAACAAGCCCGGGTCTTTTTTTTCACATGGCCAAACTTATCACTTATTTTGCCGTCTTCATATTTGTCATGGAATCTAAACCAGCTGTGAATCTGGAATGGTTCTGGTGTCATCATGTTTTGATCACTTGGATGGCAAGGGGTTAACTCAGTCAAGGTGCACCGCATCAATAGCTCCTGAAGCGTCATATAGCGTTGCCGCCCGGCAACGCTATACGACACTTTCGCAGCTATTGATGCGGGGCGCCTTGTATGAGTAAAATGAACACGTGATTGTAACGCCCCCTCAAGTACCGTTTCTGCCCTGTGAAAGCGAAATGACAGTAAAGTCCGTCTTTGTAGAAAGCAAAATTGCCATGGTATTACAATGAAAATCTCGCTTTTCACACACACACACACACACACACACACACACACACACACACACACACACACACACACACACACACACACACACACACGCACGCACGCACGCACGCACGCACGCACGCACGCACGCACACACACACACACACACACACACACACACACTGAGAACGTTAAATGTACATCACTAGAACCATTCCACACTGTTGATGCATAGTCTATGTGAGCATTGTAGAAAAGAAGACGCGTATATGTGTCAGTAATTGTTTTCAATTTTGACAACATATACAGACCTCTGGAGACCCTTTTGCACACATTGTTAATATGCAGTTGCCATTTAAGCTGATCATCTATAGTGAGAGAGAGACAGAGAGAGGGGGGATGAGAGAGAGAGAGAGAGAGAGAGAGAGAGAGAGAGAGAGAGAGAGAGAGAGAGAGAGAGAGAGAGAGAGAGAGACAGACAGACAGACAGACAGACAGACAGACAGACAGACAGATAAATATTAAAAAAATAGTAAATAAATAAATAAATAAATAAACATAAATAAAAAAATAAATTCGATTTAATGTCTGATGCTTAAATTTAACCTCATCCCTTTTCCCGCGTTCAACATTCCATGTTCGCAGCAATGTGCGGTGTCAGGGAAGTCACAAGCAAACAATACATCCTCGGGCGCAAGTCGCCTTTAGCGAGCATGGCGCTTGCATTAATTTGGCCTTCTCCCGAGTTGGGGGAGGCCAAAATTAATGCACCCTCCACTAGCCAGATCTGCAGATTTTCCGCACTGTGAGCACATACATATTCCGGAAATGGCACGGTTAAATTGTCAGGGATCGTATCTCGCACACTTTTCAGACCTTTAGACTTTCTAGACATTACTCATTATATAGCTGTGCGAATGAAGGACTTAAGCTTAAGTCGAATGGCTAAACATCGTCACTGCTAAAAAGAAACACTGAACACGATCCAACTGCAAGAGACATAGATCATCATGAGTTCCCGCAGTTGCGGGGGCTCATGAGGATCTATGCCTCTTGCTGAAACCACTTTGTATCCATGTTTTTGGACGCCTGGGGCTCCATGGTGTTGAATATTTCAATATTTCCTCAACACAATCTGCGGCCAGTGGCAGAGAAGTGGGTTAACCCAGTGCGCAAAAGTCCATCTGACCGACGTCGACCGCCGTTGGCCCGCGCACGGCCGTGCGCGGATCAACGGCGGTCGACGCGGCCCCATGGCTTGTGGGCACTTGGCTTTCTCAGGCCTCTCACAAATAAATCACCTCCTAATGTCTGTGGTATGGACAGCTGCTATTTTACCAGTCTGAGCACATATAAAATATTACAAAAAAAGAGTGTTTTTTTTTTCAGCGGCCCAGGGAATGATGACATTTAGGATTTATTTTTTATAGTGGAGTATAAATTCAGCAATAAAAAAATTATTGTCGCATTCTGGCAACCACTGCGGCCAGTTTCGCGAGTGCTGAAAATCCCTCAACTATCGTATCCTCTGCTCAGTTCAATTCAGTTCGGCCAAGACGGGATGTCTGCGCTCGGAACGGCCCATACGTGCTCCACCCACCGATCACAAGTCTTCGTAGAGTTCCTTTCGATATCGTACCAATATTGGTCATGGATCTCTCGTGGTCTTTCAAGTCTGCCCCAACCCGCTGTCGTGCCTTTTCCCACTTCCTCTGCTCTGGAGGCGATCGAATGTGTCCCGGTCAGCACGGATCCTCGGGCCCACGACTAGCCGCAGTGGGCCCGCGCACGGCTGTGCGCGGGCCCACGGCGGCCGTCGTAGGCCCGGAAACAAATTGCTACTGGGAGTGGTGCCATTGCCTCTGTTCCTTGAATTGCTTTCTCAGGTTTCTCGCCACGTCTGCTCTGCCCACCTTATACCCCTGCGCGACCTCTGCCTTGCCAGCGAGGTCGTCTGTTCGATCATTGCCCTGTACCCCAACATGTCCTGGGCAGTAGATCCACACAAGTCTTCGAAGTTTTACATATTGGCCATTGCCTAGTGCCAGTCTGGGCTTTCTCTGTGTTAAAATTTACTCTGTGGTATCACAACTTGCTTCGTCTAGTCTAACAATTACCAGTGCGCAAAAGGTCATCGGGCCGATGTCGGCCCCAAAACACATTGCGCACTGCTTGGGTAAGGCGGACAAAAGAATTTGTGTTTTTATGATGTTGCACGATTGTCTAGAAGCAAGATAGCCGGGGTGTTTACTATCGTTATGTTATAAAACGATTTTAGATTAATATTTTATTACACTGTTTTTGCAATATCTATATCAAGCGTTTTAATTGCTACAAAGAAAGATGCACGCTTCGAAAAAAACCCGGACAAACCAGTTTATTATTGAACATTAAAATCCTATTTGTAGATTGTTTTGCGTTTGTCATTCTGTAGCATCTTCTTGTTTTATTTTATAATAGTAAACCTTCGATATAACAAATCGCAGGGGACCCTAGTTTTCTTGTTGTTATATCGGATGTTTGAATCAAGCGAAGTAAATTCTGCCACGTATTGATTAGAAGTTCTTTTAACACCCTTGAAAAAGTGGTATTATATCCAACTGTTGATATAATTATATCCAACCATGTTATAATCAAAGTAGACTTTATTTTATTTTATTTTATTTTATTTTAAAAGACGCTTCGCATGCTTGCCTCTGATGCCTGCAGGACGCTAGAAGCTAAATATAGCTCACTACAACGGTCAGTCAGCCGAAGAGACTGACTGGCTGTTTATTGTTGCATGACAGTAAAAGGCCATTATTTATTTTATTTTATTTTATTTTCTTTTATATTATTTATTTATTTTTTATTTATTTTATTTTATTTTTTTATATTTTTTTTATGTTATAACATTTATTTTATTTTATTTTATTTTATTTATTTTATGTTATTTTTTATGTTATTTTTTAATTTAATTTAATTTATTTTTTTAATTTTATTTTATTTTGAGTATTGCTTGCATTACAATTTAGAGTTAGCTATCCTTAACCTCTAAATATATATGATCCACCGCATTCTGTTGCGAGAAGAAGCTAATTCTCAAACGGGACATGTGTTCTAGTCTGTGATTTTGGACCTTACGGCGTCAAGGCGTAAGGTCCTAAATCGCAGACTAGCACACAATCCTTGTTTGTCTTTTGTCTGCACGTATTACATCGCGGGACAGCACACAGTCGGTCGGATTTCCAACGGCGCACCAAACTGGGCATGCGCTTTACTTCTGTGGGACTCAAATTGACTTTGACATTCACCTCTACTGACATTCACCGATGTCTGTCTACTAATTTAAGTCATTTCAATCCATTTCATTTAGAACATCCAAAAGCGGACCGGGTGTTGCTCAAGATCGGTGTGCAAAAGGTCTTCCAGCCGACTTCAGCTGCAGCTGATCCGCGCACTGAAGTGCGCGGATCAACTGCAGCTGACGTAGGCTCGAAGACCTGTTTCTTAGTGGAAAGGAGGTGGCGGTGACGTGTTGACCATTATTCAAAAGCACTCCATCCAGTTGCCAAAGCCGTAGGCGTTCTTTGGTGTGTTTATATTAAGTACGCAGCCAGAGGCAGTCTGTGACAGCAACGGGTTGCTTCTGAAGCGCCTCTTTTATTTTTAGAGTCCAGGTCCAATTTGCACGTATTTTTCTATATATGGCCAGTTCGAGCTATTTTAGTACCATACACAAATCTCGCAGCAATGTAGAGTGAGGGACAGTTGGTTGGCAGTTACTGGCTTGCGAAAGTTTCCTGATTTTGGCGGCTGATTCCGCGTTGTAAAATTCAGCAGATCGGGGATAACTATACGTCAAACGCTATTAATTCCTTATCTCCACGGCAGTACACCTACTTTAGCTGAAGTGGTCACTAGAGTGTACTTTTTCGGACACTCCCCCGTGTACACAGCCCAGTGTTGAACTGTACACCGTGCACACTGTCCGGTGTTAAACTGTCCAAGACTTTCCAAGTCTCGCTTCCTACGAGAATGTCGCTCATTGTGCCGTAAAGCTCGTCATCCGTTTCTAGTCTTACTCTGTAAACGTGTGGAAGCCTGGGAAATTCTACTCGTTTAACTTGTCAATAATCTTCCCATTCATTCATTGTCAAACATTTTCTAAACAGAATGAGATTCATTTTAGTACTGAAGCGAACTAGTGTCGCGATGGTTGGCCAGTTCACGTGGCCTATCGCCCGAGACTTGAACAGTCTTGTACAGTTTAACACTGGACAGTATACACTGTGTACAGTTCAACACTGGACCGTGTACGCGGGGTACAGTGTCCGAAAAAATTATACGATAGTGACCACTTCAACACTACTTGAGAAGGGCAAGATGCATGTCCAAGAAAGGATACATTATTTCCTTCCAGCGACATAATTTTATCAACTGAAAGAGTAGGCGTACCGCCACGAATCTAAGTGGTCTGACAAGGAAAAGTCACATTTTGGCCATCGAGGCGTGGATGTGTCAAATATTGTCATACAGTGAGCAATGTTCCACTGAGTGACTCCACAACCTCGTGTAACGCAAGCAGAACCAACAACTATAACAATTTAAGTCATAATCAAGCTCCTTTGTAAACCCCGCAAATACTGTTATTGTAACAAACACATGGGCGACCCTGTACAGAAGGTGACCTAAAAGTGAATCGCTGTGTAATCACCAGTCTCTGCGAAAAGTACATCTCTCAGGCTTCTAAACCAATACCGAGCCAGAAGGTTCCAGCAGGTCGTAACAACCCAAGGGATTTGCCCAATGAGAGCCCTTGTAACATCACACGCCACTTCCGGCCCCCGCAACGACCGACCTCACCAATCACGTGAACAAAAGGTCCTCGGGCCGACGTTAGCCGCAGCCGGCCCGCGCACGGCTGAGGCCGACGTCGGCCCGAGGACATTTTGCTTCCTGGGTGGTCAGGAGTGCGCGGCACAAGGCCTCGTGATTACAGCACACAGCACGTCACCTCGCTACAAATTACGCCTCCATCACGACACCGGTATGGGTCTTTGCATGCAGGCCTGCCTGTTCTTGGCTAAAAGCCAAGATGTCCATTTTTGAGGAAAACGAGATTTTCATCGTTATAGAACGAAAATCTCGCTTTTCTGAAAAAAATTAACATACTCACTTTTTCTATATAACGACAAAGGCACGGAGTTTATGCCACAGGACGAGGACACCTACACGAGTTATTTCTCCTGATGGCGTCTCCGGGCTTGTATAATATCGATGCTTGGGACTGGTTTCAGGGGATAACTCGAGTAGATTTTTAAATTGAAATAACAAAAATGCCGTTAGGGTTCATTCGATCAGAATAGACGAGTTGTTGGTTGTTTTTTTTTTTTTTTTTTTTTTTTGTTTTTTTTTTTTTTAAATTAAGAGTGAGTATGACCTTACATTTTCTGGAAAACGAGAAGAACACTACGTTCTGGGTCTTAATTCCGTCGTCAAATGAAACATTAACGAGATATCGTTTGCAACAAACGACTCCTAACAATAAACGTGAGAGAAATTAGGGCGGTCGACCAGCTTGTACCATAAGCATAGACATCACTCCAGACATCTTCAAGAGGCATAGATGCTCATGAGCCCCGCGGCTTACATCTTCCCGAGGAACTTTGCTTATAATTATGTATGTTCTTTGGGTGGTTAATTAATGGATAGGTAAGTGGATGCGTTGAGATGAGATGGGAGATTAACTTGCACGGCTGCACAATGACCTCGTTCAGTTTCGTCAATCACTAATCGTGCAATTTCAAATCTGAAACATTTCTCTTGATTTTATGACAAACAGTTTCACGGATCACAGAGGTTTTTCAAGAGTCTACAGAACAGCAGTTGCATTGTCATTATTTTAAGACATATAACCTATGTACCTTTCCTAAACTTTGATATTCACGTCCTCACCAAAGACAAGGTCTTTGGTCGGAAACGTCAACATCAAGGTCAAGGAAGAGTACCGATTATCTGTGTGCTGCTATGCAATTTTAGACCTTACGGCTTAGGCCTTAACTCATTCGCGGCCAGCCTCATCCGGATGCGGGGGAGTTAAAGTCCAAAAGCCCATACTAGCACATAGAAGATTCTCTCAGCTCCATAACATCTATTAAAACGAACCGAAAATCCTAGGAAAAGATTGGCACTGTTAACTCATTCAGCCCGACGCACGTATTTCCCAAATTTTAGAGGCGTCATCTAACAACTATGCACCAGTTGCAGGAGATGGATCGACCATGATAATTCAAGGGTAGTGCCAGATTAGCTTGTCGCCGACAGGCGCCAAGCTTATCTGGCACTACCCTTGAATTATCATGGTCGATCCATCTCCTGCTGTAGTGCGTCAGGGCTAAATGGGTTATATCGCATCAAACATGCTATGAAAACTTTCATCCCTCCGTTTTCCGCCGCATATAATCAAGAGCCATTTGAGGCAACTGCTTAAATAAAATTGAACATTCGCAGTAACGAGTTTTGCCCCGTCTGAAAAAGGGAGGGTTCGTTTTATTGAAAGTTCAGTTTCATAATATTTTAGGCGCTCTGCAACAGTGCCAATCTCTTAGCATCGGATCAATACTACAAATCGGTACTGTTGTTTGAAATCTACTTATCTTGACAAAGGCACGTAACTTGGCAGCCACAGACCCATAGTGATTTGCCCTTAGTGGGTTTTGGGGGAAAAAATAAATTACTTGTGTGGGAGGTCGGCGAACTTAACAAGTCCCAGAGGTGTTTTGGGGACCAAAATATGTGACCGTTCACACAATGAGTACTACGGGAAAAATTGGCTGACTACAATACTGACCATTAGACAGTTCGATCAATGAAGTTCAAGGGTGGTGCCAGCATAGCTAGTCGCCTAGAGGCTCCTTAGCTATGCTGGCACCACCCTTAGACTGTCTTGGTCGATCAGTATCTTGAAGAGTGTCAGAGATGAATGTGTCAGGGATCAAACTGGTTTTAACCGGAAGGCGCACTTGCACGTGACTCTCGTTTATATCCGTTGAACTAAATTAACGTGAAATTGCTGGTTTTTGTATTATTCTTCTACACTTCTTCAGCTACTCAATATACAGTTTACGTTTCTTTCGACTCGATATGAAATTAACGCGACCTCAGTTATGTACACATCTGGTTATGATGGCTACTTGGGCTACACCACCGCGGTAGACTATATACATGTACAGACTAAATAAAAGAAAACAACGTGAACGGCTCGAATCAATGTCGTAGCTGACGAAGCGGCCGTGACACACTGAACGCTGACCCAGTCAATAGATGTAATAACCATAGCTTAAAACGGTAATAGCCCACGAAAATATCTCTCGACGTGCGACATCACTTATTTCACTGTTTTGACAACTCGTCACTCGCGCGTGACGTGCGCCATATTTCCCCCAAAACAGAATTGACATTTTCGATTACGTCGCGACAGTTATTTAAAGTGTCGCGGCTTTTGCCAATACAAAATATTGCCATAGGCCAGGCCACGTTAAATTACTGTCTCGAAGTAATTTAAGACGTAGTGAATATGTTATTGTCTAGATGCAGAATATGGATAAATGTATATCTGCCTCATCTCTCCTTATAGCGATCTGCTCCAGAAGGGGTGGGGGGGGGGGGGGGGTTTCATTGCTGAGATTTGTGCATGAGCGAGCTTAGTCCTGCACCAGCCACTAAGCAAGGTGCGCCGCTATAGCGGCGCACCTTGCTTAGTGGCTGGTGCAGGACTAGGAGGGTAGACGTAAAGGTTTTTGTAATGCCCATAGTGCGCACAGAGGAGGAGAAGAACAGAAAGGTCTTTCATTATACGACATACAGACTTCATAAGTGAAGTTATTCTTTTTGTACAGCGTTATTGAACACTTTGGTTTTACTTTGGTACCGGTTTCAGGCCACTTCATAAATTTTAATGTCAAATACAAGCGATCAAAGTTTCTGAAACCTCAGTAGCTGAGCTGACCCCTCGCACCACGTGAATGTTTTTGTGTTTGTCTTGTGCAGTGTTTGTCTACAGAGTGAATGCGTGTGTGTCACGTGAGTGTGCGTGTTGGGTTTAGTTTGCGGCGCTTTGAGCCGATAAGAAAGAATTGGGTAAAGCGCCTTAATAATAACCGGTATTATTATTATTATTATTATTATAAACGTTATTATTATTATTATTATTATTATTATTATTATTATTATTATTATTATTATTATTATTATTATTATTATTATTATTATTATTATTATTATCATTATTGTTATTGTGAGACAAACTGAGAACATTTGTAATGAAAATTGCAAACTATTACCTTTTTTTCCCCTGGAGCAAGGGTTTATAGTTGCATGAGTGAGCTGAGTCCTGCGCAAACCGGCTTCGGATGGGTTTCACAGTGTACCTTAGTATGTCCTGAGATGTTTAAGCCATGTTCACCGAAAATCCTTAGGAACACACCAGAAATATAGCCGATGGCGCAAGGGTACCCCCATTCACGTTCTTCGCAGGTGCTAAAAATTAATGAGGTTGAGAAACATTTTCCTCTAAATAAATCAGAATTCATTCCAGAAGCCCAAATCAGGCAATATTTTTGTTTGTTTGTTTGTTTGTTTTGTTGTTGCTGCTTTTAAGTTTCCTCTGTCGACCTCAAAGGTCTTCCTCCCACGCCGCTCACCCCCATCAACCCCAGTGTGCTCACCCAGGCCTTCCAGTTGTTCCAGCCAGACTCCCGGCCCCGCTACTGTATATATGTCAGGTAGTAGGGGACTCCCTCCGGAGGAAACTCCGCACTACTGCCGAGTCACTTCGGTGGTCTTCCTACTTACGACATTTTTTTTGTGTTGCTATTCACGGAGTCGACGAGTGAGAGCTCCCCCCCCCCCCCCCCCCCCAGAGGTGGCGAGTCAACCACTACGTCCTTCCACGCACAGCAGCAGGGTCTGGCCGAAGACAACCGCGCACCTAGGGCTATTAGAGGCCGGACTGGGCTGAGGTCACAATGAGATGGAGACTTGAAGGGTCAGAGGCACCTGGAATAGCGCTTTTTTCATTTTTGCATGATGATGAGGATGATATGATGATGCCATGGTGGTCTATGTGGTTAGGGACTGCGTGACAGAGCCACATTCCACGCTTCCTGTCATAAATATCCTGGTATTAACCAGGCCCGGGACTTGCGGACACCTGCGGTGCCAGCCGTGTTATCATTCACACCTTGCGATGCGTCATAACCCGGTCGCACCCGCGAAGTGGGTGAGTCTCGGCTGGGTGGCATCAGCCTTCCCATTAGTGGCTGGTGCAGGACTAGAAGGGTAGACGTAACGGGTTTTGTAATGCCCATAGTGCGCACAGAGCAGGAGAAGAACATAAAGGTCTTTCATTATACTAAGACTTTAGCACACCCGCTCTGGGTAGGAGCCGACCCAGGTAGGAAAAGTCCCGCTTGACTCGGCTGGGATTCGAACCCGGATCTCCCGGCCGCCAGTCCGACGCGCTAACCACTACGCTACGGAGGCCGGTAAATCAGGCAATATTATGTTAGGGCACAACTGCATTCTCTGCAAAAAAACAGAATGAAAACATATTGAATCTCTGGCTCACAGTGAAGGTACTTGTGCACACATTTCCGCGAAATTGCAAAAAAAGACAAAAATAATGTGTCAGACATTTTCTATAGCAGTGGCAGTCCATTTTCAGGCTTACTTCACTAAAACAGGATGTCACAATTATTACAAACTTGACTAGGTGATGCTGTGATTACTGTGAGTGCCACAGTGGTTGATTTTGTATCCCTACCCCCAAGTAGTAAAAATACTCAAAATTAATTAGAAAAAAAATTACTATAGTTATTCCATTTCATTTTGACATCTCTTTACCTATGAAGTTTCAATAATGTGAGCATACAGTGCAAGAAAATAAGGAAAGTCGGCATCCTTTACAGTACATTCGCTGTGATTGATAGCTTTTCCCATTTAAAATTTCCGAATTGGGAAACGTACGTTGTTTCCGGTGCCCTCAGAAATTTTGTATACAACCGATGGGGCGGTCCGTGGCGCAGTGGTTAAGGCGCCTGCCACCAATGCCAAGGGTGCGAGGTTCGATACCGGGTTCCGGTGTTGGACTTTTCTCCTCTGGTAAGTGTCACCGTTAATTCGGGCGGACCGTCGGGGGTTCTTTCTCCGGGTACTCCGGTTCTTCCACCCCCCTCCCACCCCCCACCACCCCCCACACTTTGGTACCGGTCTCAGGCCACTTTACAAATCTCAAATACAAGCGATCAAAAATCTCTGTAACTTCAGTAGCTGACTGGCCCTTCGTTTGTCTTGTACTGTGTTTGTACTGTGTTTGTCTTAAATGGCGTAAATCCGTGTCCGTTTCGTGAGTGTGTGTGTTGGGTTTCAGGCGCGGCGCTTTGGGTCGATTTCCCCGAAATTGAGAAAAAGCGCCTATATAATAACGGTATTATTATTATTATTATTATGTCTTTGTTAGTTTTTTTTTGTTAGGATAGAGTACCACAGTTACTCCCAAACTGATTTTATGATGCTGTGATGCATGTAAGGGGCCACAGTGGCTGAATCTGTTGCCCTACCCCCATTTTACCAGTATGCAAAGTAACGCAAAATAATCATAACAATTGCTTACGTCATACTCATCTGTTTAAATATTTTTTGTTGCCAGTTTTCTTTTTAAAAAAAGTATGCATATTGAGCATGAAAATCTGTGATCATTTCATTAATTTCAATGTGACCCATCAATTTAATTGTAACTAATTTTAACTGGCTGGTCTTTTAGGTGATATTTTACCTAGCGTAAGGCGGGTCTAGTAAGGTCTCCCCTTTTCCTTTCATTTATTTTCGTCTAGAAATGTGTAAATATATATATGCGTAATAAAGTTTCATGGTTCCTAACAGCCAAAACAATGTTATCAAAATACTTAGTTTCCACATGTCCACCACGAGATCACCACTTCCACCTTCTTCTTCTGCAACGTTCAATTCCTTGATGGCCGTCTTTAAATCTTATATTGTTCTGGCTAGCCGCCAATAAGTGAGCTGTCAAGAGCTCCGTCGGCAGCATGTTTTCAGAGTTTGGTGTACGGGGGCGTGTCTTCTGGTCAGAACTGCCAGCAGACCGCTTCTCTGTATGGACAGGTTTGGAGAATATGCTAAGGAGACTGATTTTCTACGCCAAATTCGCACAGGGCTGTTTCCGAATGACCCAGTCTCACGAGGTGAGTCCAGCAGGTTCCGTACGGTCTGTGAACATTTGTGAAAGTTGTTAAAAAAATGACAAGGCTTTTTCAAGGCCCTGGAAAGTCTGTCAATTTCAGTCCTTTTCCTTAAAGTCTGTGAAAGTTTGTAGTTTGTAAAAAATGACAAAGTGCTGGCAAACAAAAGTATGACATAAGCAATTGTTATGATCATTTTGTGTTCCTTTGCGTACTGGTAAAATGGGGGTAGCGCAGCAGATTTAGCCACTGTGGCTCCTAAATGCATCACAGCATCATAAAATCAGGTTGGGAGTAACTGTGGTACTCTATCCTAACGAATAAAACCTTAAAAAAAAGACCTATCAGTTGTATAAAAAATTTCTGAGGGCATCAGAAACAACGTACGTTTCCTAATTCGGAAATTTTAAAATGGGAAAAAGCTATCACTCACCATGAACGTATCGTAAAGGATGCCGACTTTCCTTATTTCTTGCACTTTATGCTCACATTTTGAAACTTAATGGTTAAAGAGAGGTCAAAATGAAATGGAATAACTTTATTAATTTTTTTCTAATTAATTTTGTGTATTTTTACAACTTAGGGGTAGGAATACAAAATCAACCACTGTGGCACTCACAGTGATCACAGCATCACCTAGTCAAGTTTATAATAATTGTGACATCCTGTTTTAATGATGTAAGCCGGAAAATGGATTGTCAGTGCTATAGAAAATTTGTCTGAAGGCATCTGACACATTATTTTTGTCTTTTTTTGCGATTTCGCGGAAATGGCCGTTTACTGGGTGCACAAGTACCTTCACTGTGAGCCAGAGATTCAACATGTTTTCATTCTGTTTTTTTGCGGAGGATACAGAAGGTGTGCCTTAACATAATACTGCTGATTTGGGCTTCTGGAATGAATTCCGATTTATTTAGAGGAAAATGTTTCTCAACCTCATTTTAGCATCTGCGAAGAGCGTGAATGGGGGTACCCTTTCGCCATCGGCTATATCTCTGGTGTGTTCCTAAGGATTTTCGGGAAACATGGCTTAAACATCTCAGGACATACTAAGGTACAAAATTAAAAGAAAAGGGGAGACTGCCAGAGCTAATATTTTAGAAAGATTACAAAGTAAGGTAGCTAAAAGCACTGTCAAGGGAGAGAAGTGTGCATGATCGACCAGTGACCATAGATCTACTGTGGTCAAAGCACACAAAAAAGAGATAGGAAAGATCACTGGTCGATCATGCACACTTCTCTCCCCTGACAGTGCTTTTACCTACTTTACTTTGTAATCATAATAAGGTACACTTTGAAACCCATCTTATTGAGTGCGGGGGGGGGGGGGGGGGGGGGGGGGTGCACGGTAGACCTGGCTAGCTTATGGACTATAAGCTCGCTTGCTATAGTGAGCTCTGGTCCATCTAACCTGTTGTAAGTAGAACACTAGATCGCCACCTCCATTTGAGGACCACCGCTGACATATTACAGCAAAAGGCATATAACCTGAAGCGCTAACTCAAAGTAGCAAAAGGCATAGATCACAATGAACAATTTGCGGGGGCTCATGAGGTTCTGTGCCTCTTGCGTGTGAATTCGTCTGTCGAGGAGATGTACATTTAACCCATATACTCAGGCGAAAAGCTTCAAATTTGTACACTGCCATATGCAAGCTACATTATAGTACTTACAGATAAGGATATAGACCTATGACTTTAGTTCAAGGGTGGTGCCAGAATAAAATAGTTCAAGGGTAGTGCCAGGCAAGCTATTCTGGTACTACCCTTTAACTATTTTAGTCACACTTATTTCATACACTGGCGTATTCCGAATGATAAGGGTTTCCAAATGAATTGCGCCCCCCTCCAACCACCCACCCCTTACTACCCCCCCCCCCCCACACTCCCCCTCCACCGCCCCCCCCCCCCCCCCCCAAGGCTAGAAAGGAGGGGGACCTGGATGTGCTGAGAAATAGAACATGTAAGAGTAGGTGTTCGGAAAATAAAGGTCCTTAACCATGCCTGGGCCAGCTATGGCCATTGTCAGCCCATAGAAATTGTTGGTAAGTAGCAAGGACAATGTGAGAATCCAGTCATTTTACTGGCATGTAATTATAGCTGTCACACATGAAATATATCTTCCACGCCAGAATAAATTTAATATCATCCCGTTTTTCTTTTGTTATACGTTAAAAAAAAAAAAGTGCGTTATTCTATTTTTCTCTCTCACTGAAACATTCTACACCAGAGGAAAGCGTAATAATACGAATAATAAATAACCAAATGTCCATAGCCAATAAATATTTAGACCACATGCACTCGACTCGAGTTAGTAACTTTCTGTATCACGCTTCTTGAGGGGTGATACAGGAAAGTTACGGGTTTGCCGTCGAGCGCCTGTGATCTATATATTATGAACATGCACATGTAATATAACGTCCGTATCGTCTCTCTGTTGGCATACACACAGACTTCGCCAACGCACTGAGGGATATGGTATGCAGAGGAACATAACTGGTTTGCAGTTAAGCATCGGTACCGAGACGTACAGCCTCACACACGTACACAGGTACCAACTGTCAAGAGAATTTTTTTAATTTCAATTGGATTCAGACTCTATAGCTATAATGACAAGCAATCGAAATGCGATATTTTTGGAGTCACAGGAAGCAATAAAGTGCTTCGGATGATTCCAAAACTGTCGCATTTCCTTTGCTCGCATTTATATAAACAGATTTTCTTTAAAACAAAAGACATTATGTCAGTGCCGGGGACACAGATTTTAAGTTTCTGTGTGCTTTACTTTGGGGCTAATATTTTAGTAATTAGTAAATAAAATATCTCATTATCAACTATGCTTTTGAGTATTATCATGGAGAAAAATTTTGTTGAAAAGAATTGATCCCTGATAAGGTGTTATCATCATTCTATTCCATTATACACTATGTTGTTACGTTTTCATTTGCATGTGCTAAAATGTTGTTGAAAGGCCTTGATAAAAAGGTGTTAGTAGACATGTACGTCTATAAATAGGTAGTTCGTCAAACAAAAACAAAATTCGCTGACAGGCTTTTGGCGCATGAGATTGCGGAAAACCGCATCACTGACGCTAATGAGAGTTTACGGACCGCTATGTAGCTTCCTATGCCAAGATGCTCTCGATTTCGGAACAGTATTTCTAGAGCACTAGACGCTAGTGGCAGAAGGTCGGTCGACCACAACAGCACAAGGTTCGTGCCTGAATCCACTTGGCGCCGGCCTGAGGCCTGTGTCGCCAAGCGGATCAGTCACGACCCTTAAGGTGTATAGTGGTCGTCCTGTCTCCCGTTGTTGGCGCTGCATCGGAAAGTTTGCGTGGAGGTGCCTGGCGGCTGATGCGCTAAGCTTCAATTTGGAGAGCATGAGACGCGTTTGGGGCCTGTTGCGCCACCACCTTTTTCTTTGGGGGGAGGTGAGGGAGGGGCGGGTTTGGGAGGTGGGGGGCGACGTGGTAGGTGGAGTGAGTGTATAAGGAAGGTCGGGTGCTGGGTGGGGGTATGTGGGGGGAGTAGTGGGGAGGGGTGGTGTTAATCTCTTGACTGCCGGAATACATGTACAATAAGCAGAACGTATATAAATGCAAGAGGCATAGATCTTCATGAGCCCCAGCAGTTGCGGGTGCTCAGGTGGATCTATGCCTCTTGTTGACCCCATTTCGTATCTATGTTCCTTTAACCCATTCAGCCCTGACGCACTACAGCAGGAGATGGATCGACCATGATAATTCAAGGGTAGTGCCAGATTAACTTGGCGCCTGTCGGCGCCAAGCTAATCTGGCACTCCCCTTGAAATATCATGGTCAATCCATCTCTTGCAACTGGTGCATAGTCGTTAGATGACGCCTCAAAAATGTGGGAAATACGTGCGTCGGGCTGAATGAGTTAACAAATGAAGTTTTCAGGCAAACAATTTCTGAAACCCGGTATTCGTTCAGTGGGAGGGAAAGGGTTAAAGGTAAGTAAAAATATAAAAAAGCAAGCAAGCAACCAACCAAACAACCAACCAGCCAACCAAACAACCAAACAACCAACCAACCAAACAACCAGCCAACCAATCATACAAACAAACAAACAACAAACAAACATACAACAAAAACAAACAAACAAATCGTCAAGGTTGCAATTAAATTGTTGTAATTTGAACTGCTTCAGCTTCAACTTCGAGAAACATTGCAATGCCCGTGAGGCTGTCTGGAATTCAAAACGCTGCTTTATATTCTGTCTATGGCTGTTTTTTTTTTAATCGTCAGCCTGCACTAAAATGTACAAGCGTAAGTCAAAAATAAAAACTTAAACTAAATAAAAGTAATGACAAGGAATACAGAATAAAAGAGTTTGAAACAGAAAAAGAAAAATAATATGCGTTTAAAAAAAAATAGTTTTAAGCACTTTAATTTCTCTGCTGTGAATCCTTAATTCGCAGGGTTTTAGGTACAACCACAGATTTTAGCACAAGGTCATAAATGAAATGAATTTATTTTTTAAAAATGGTAGTACAGAAAGAAATGGAACAGGGTCAACAGCAGACAAAAAGAAGAAAAAAAAGAGGAAATTTATTCCTTCGTTTTCCTTTTTTTTTTCCTGTTCTATTCTTTGTACACCGCGGGAATCTCGTTAACTTTTTATGCTCTATTGTATTCTGTTTTCCTTTCATTCCCTCTCGCTGTAAAGCATCGTTTGCACCATAATATCCGTGTCAGACCTTACTTACTAGGGAGGATGTGTTTGCAACGAACGACTCCCAACAACGATGGACAGAGAAATCACGGTGGATAACAAGCTTGTACTGGGATTATTCACAAAACTCCAAACATCTGTAAGAGGCATAGATCCTCATGAGCCCGTCAGGGCTCATGAGGATCTATGCCTCTTTGAGATGTTTGGAGTGTTGTCTATGCTCATGCCAGAAGGTGTGATTTTTTAATTCGCTCTCGTTTGTTGAGTGTCGTTCGGCGTAAACGTAACCTCTATTGTCTTATTTCACCACGCGGGCAGAACGAGTTGTGTAGGCGGTACCCCACCTACATGACTCGTTCTGCCCCGTGGAGGCCGATGACAGCAATACTATTTTTGTGAATTGCGAGATTTGCATTGGAATACAGGGAACATTCTATCAGGATTGTGGTGTTTTTGTTATTGAATTGCTGTAAGTTCAGATTGAAGAATGACGTCAGTGTCTATGAGACTTTCTCAAACTCAAACAGGCATATACAGGGGTGGATCTGGGGGAGGGGGGGGGGATCCAGTGGTTCCCTCCCCCGACCCAAAATTCTTTAAAATGCTATAACAAAGTCCCTTTATGGGGTGTTTGGATCCCCCCACCCCCACCCCCCTTCCCTCTTAGTCTGAACACGCACGCGCCTTCTCTCCACTCCCCCCCCCACCCCCCCCACCCCCCCCCCCCCACCTTTCCGCTTTTCGAATTTCCGGCCTCTGGAAGCAAGGTCTAGCGTCGCGGAGGCCTTTTGCATCAGGTTGAAGGTCCCACCTCCTCGAGGTAACTGATCTGCCCCTGATATATATCCTAACTTTCTGTAGTGGTTTTCACTGTGACTGCAGGAGGGTAAAAACGAGTTCAAGATGATTTTGAAATTGATATAACATGTATTTGTCTTTTCAAATTGAAATGGGGTTTCCAGGTGTAGCAAAAAAAAAAAAAAACTGGACCAAAAGTCACAAATCAAATAAAATTAAAAAAATAAATAAAATAAAATAAAATAAAATAATAAAATAAAATAAAAATTAGGCCACGGAACACTGCAAGAAAATAAAAAATATCAAGACATTAATATGTCGTTTTATTTTCTTTATTAGCCTATATCTCTTTCTAGACAGCAGGAATCGCATTACCTTTTTATGTTCTGTTGTATTTTATCCCTTCTCAGTTTCTGTCGTTGTAATGCATCCAAATGCACCATTATAAAAATGCATAAAATGCATGCCCACACCGCCTACACAACACTGCTGTGTGAAGGCAAAAGACAGTTTTACTGTCTTTTGTCTGTACATAGTGCTCTCTCTCTCTCTCTCTCTCTCTCTCTCTCTCTCTCTCTCTCTCTCTCTCTCTCTCTCTCTCTCTCTCTCTCTCTCTCTCTCTCTCTCTCTCTCTCTCTCTCTTGCTCCTCCACCACCCTCCCTCTCATTGTCTGTATTCAGTCCCGACACACGATGAGACATGCACCTACCATGATTTTTCAAGAGCAGTGCCAGATTGGCTTGGTGCATCCAGGCACCAGACTATTCTAGCTCAACCCTCGAACTATAACGTAGATTTGTTTCCTACTCCGCTGATGTTAACTTCCAAATTGATAATAATAATAATAATAATAATAATAATAATAATAATAATAATAATAATAATAATAATAATAATAATAATAATAATAATAATACACAGGGGCTTCTGTGAGAGTTTTATGAATCGACTCAAAGGGCTGTGAACTGGTCAGCACACATGCTCATATTAGACACGCGCATACTCTCTGAAGACAAGCACCGTACGATACAACCACAGGATGAAGGGTCAGCTTAGCCACTGAAGTTTCGAACATTTGTGTTTGAAATTTATAAAGTGGCCTGAAACCGGTATCTCAGCACACAACATGTTAATATGATATGATTGCAGATGTCTCATATGAGGTTTACAAACGTCCCAGATGCAAAAGAGGTAGCTAAGTTGGATTAACCCCTTCACTGTCACTGATCTATAAGGTACGTCTGAAATCTGTGCAAATTCAGCTCAAAGAGCTCCAGTTGTCCCATGAACAATGGATACAAAACTGGTTTCAGAAATAGGCATAGATCCGCATGAGCCCCCGCAATTGCGGGGGCTTATGAGGATCTATACCTCTTGCAGTAGTGTGGTGTTAATCCTTCTCGGCAGTGAAAGGGTCAAGTGGTTATAAAAGGGTGGTCGTTTTAGTCGAATGCCCTTCTTGCATTGTCATTTCTGAACGATATGAGTGCATTGCCATGTTTAGCTCACCACCATGAATTAAAGGGGCACAACTGAACTTTTTGAAGGCTTCAGTTTGCAAAAAGCTTTCACTGGGCTTCAGTATACAAACCCACTTAGATAGTGATCACATTGTCCCACCAAATGCTTTCTTTCGTCCGTTCACCGGAATCTTGTGACGGGACACCGTGAAAAGATTGCTTCTGATAGGCGATGGTAGCTGAAGACATAACTATTCTATACGACCTTAGGTCGTTTGCATAATTATAACCAATCAGAGACAAGATGACGGATGAACCAGCGAAGAATGAAGAAAGTATCATCGACTCGTGCCGACAAGGACAGCCGCGGAATTAAAGAGAAGAAAGAGGCAGATAGACAAGATACCCCTAAGTAGAACTGACATCGGACAAGGGAATATGTACATGTGGCAACACGTAAAGCAAGAGCTTGGCCGGCTTGACCGCCCATCCGGAATTTGTCGCTTTCCTGCTCTGTGAATCAGTAAGTAATCTACGGTCTTTGTCGATCTTCCTAGTAGTTCCGTAAGCGCTAGTGATTTTCAGAATTCACGATCTTCAGTAGAATTTATCTCTTACTGATTTTGCAAGATTTTAAAACTGTTTTATCATATAGTTAAGAGCTAGTTATCAGATTTTATGCTGCAAGGATCTAAAAACTACGGTGTGTGTCAAAGTTGCACATTGCTGGTCGTGACACGTTTTTGTCTGTGCGGGCTCTCATTCACTCGATTCAAACAGGTAGTGTTTCTGCTGCGATGGTGCATTTGTCGTTTCCAATGAAGCTTTCAGACTTCGATGTATGAGTTGTGAAATTAACTGCAGTGCAGAAAGTGGGTATAAATATCAATGTTCTGTTTCGTGTTTCCGAGGGATAAAAGATCAAAGGTCAAACTAGGCACCGTGGACGCTCGTTCAGTCGCTTTGCGCGGAGATGAGTCTTACAAACCACGCCCTCCGCGGTGCACGATGCATCACGGCGATCGTTACTAGTAAATACTAGCAGGCGAAGCGGAAACCGCATTGTGATTTTGACAGCATAGCGAGTATGGAAGGTTTAGTCTACATTCTCGTGGAAAATTACGTCAAAGGGATGCCGGAGAACTTCAGTACACGCGTACACTGACAAGTGTGTATACCACACCGATGACCTCGTGACCTGCAGTATTGCGATACACTGATAGTCGGTCGGGTTCAGCGGTCTTGTGACGTAGGTTCATATTAATATGCATATTAATTCAAAACCAGGCCGATGCAGACGATAAATCCGCGACTCGGGTACAAAAACAATACACCCTGCAAACGATAAATTTCGACAATTGGCATTGTACTTACATCATAAAGCTCTAAGATAGTACACAAAGGATCCATACACACATTGTCAGCATTATCGGTTGCAGACAGTTTTCTGACTGTGTTGAGATGCTTGATCCTGTGCAATATAACTTTAAAATGTGATGCTGCATGTGCAAAACATGTGCGCGAAAGTTACATCAGGGACATAACGTCATTTCATGTCATTTATTTGCATATACATTGAGTCTGGGATTATTCAGAGTGAGATTACAATCACACGTGCGTTTTCACACGAGAAGCGTAATTAACGGCCGTATTTCCCAAATTTGGGAGGCGACATCAAATGACTATGTACCAATTGCAGGAGATGGATCGACCATGATAATCCAAGGGTAGTGCCAGATTAACATGGCGCCGACAGGCGCCAAGCTAATCTGGCACAACACTTGAATTATCATGGTCGACCAATCTCCTGCTGTAGGGCGTAAGGGCTGCATGGGTTAATGTAGTTGTATTTACAGGCACATACGTGCGCAGCTTTGTGAGATTGCACCTTACAACTGGCACCCAAGAACCCAAAAGCGCAGATCCGCACACAGATCACACGGAGAATGTATTACATGTGAGCCCCACTAAATAAAGTAGGATGTTGTAGCCGTGTTTGTTATTTAGTGTGTGCGCGGATTTTTTTTTTCGAGGAATGTCAATTGTCATGTAGACATGTTGAGTGGCGATCGTCAACTTGATACACACAGAATCCATCCTTCCATCTATCCATCCATCCATCCATCCATCTATCCATCCATCCATCCATCCATCCATCCATCCATCCATCCATCCATCCATCCATCCATCCATCCATCCATCCATCCATCCATCCATCCATCCATCCATCCATCCATCCATTAACTTTATTGTTCCAAATACACGTTGCCACCTACAGAAGAAATTGTCTCGCCGCCTCAGGTGCAACTCACAAGCACCCATACTCACCCAACAAAAAAAGAACAATGGCTCGGGACGGGTGAAGCCCGTCACCAAGGCGTCTCATGGCCGGCGCCAACGGCACCAGCCCAACCTGAATCTTAACACAAAGCAAACTAGAGACAACCCGATCATAGTATCTCAGTCCTAAACACATTAATTTATCTTCAAGGATGCTTGCTGGCACCGCAGATACGAAGAAGATCAGTGAACAAAGGTCATCGGGCTGACGTCGGCCATTATGATGATGAAAACTGACTAAAGCTCCGAACCTCAAAAGAGCTTTCAGCGCTCCACAAGGGACTAACACAACCTAACATTCAACTAATAAACTAACACATAACAATACACGTAGACACACACGCACACATGCACACGGACGCAGAGAGACAGAGAGAGAGAGAGAGAGAGAGAGAGAGAGAGAGAGAGAGAGAGAGAGAGAGAGAGAGAGCAGGTCAATGGAACATCAACAAACAGCTAAAGACAGAGCGAAAAGTGTAGGATTTAACCCCTTCCATGCCACTGCACGTATTGCATTTCTGAAATCTTTGATCATTCAGCAACCAAAAAGCCATAACCGTGCAAGGAACATGGATACACATTGGTCTCACCAATAGACATAGATCCACATGTACCCCCGCAACTGCGGGGGTTCATGATGATCTATGTCTCTTGCAGCTGGAACGTGTTCACTTCTCCTCGGCAGTCAAGAGGTTAAGAGAATTTCTGAATGATTCTGACGAGGCGGAGAATCGGATTTCTCGAAACAGGGCGCTCCAAATGTGCAGGCTTTGATAGATAAAACATTTTTGGCCATAGGCTTTAGTTTTTGCAGATGCAGTGGAGAAAATTTGTGAATAAATACACGCTTGTACTTTATTACCAGTATGTGACAAGAAATCAGTCTGCGAGGTCGTTGAGGACACAGTTCTTCCCCTTTAACTCTGTAGTATCTTTTCTTTACATACGCTACTGCCTTACCTTAAAAGTTGTCGCACCGTTTTGGCTCTGGATGTGAAAGTATACATTCAGCTTTTCGTTTCGTCACAGGAGCCACTGAGGTCAGTGACAGACAGAAATGTTATTCTGCCTTTGTACAAAATTGGCGACTGTGCCTTCTGACAAACAATATGACCTTTCCCTCTGGCACCAAGTCCCCTTTAACTGAAAATGTCAAGTCTGCCCTGTAGTACCAAAGCATTAACTCCTTTAATGCCGTAACAAATCAAGCAGAACCCAAAATGCAAGAGGCATAGATCCACATGAGCCCGCGCAATTGCTGGGGCTCTTGTGGATCGATACCTCTTGCCGAACCCACTTTTTATCTATGTTCCTTGAGCGGATGAGGGTCTATGGTGTTCAGATTTCAGAAGCACAGCCTGCGTCCTGTGGCAGGATGCGGTTAAAATCCACCAGGGAAATAAGAAGGGAGGGGCCCAGTTGAACAGTCTTGATCCTCTATCTGCAAAAGGCGCAGATTTTCATAAGTTTCTGCAGATGTAGGGGTCATGAGAATCTATATCGTTTGCTGCAAGAGATCGATATCATTTACATCCTCAGATCGAGGAACCGACATGTGGGGGTGAAAAAAAGACAGACAGGAAGGCTAGGTCTTGTTTCTCTCACAATAGGGATATTTTTTCAACTCGTTCAAGATGCTCCGCATCAATAGCCGCGGAAGTGTCGTATAGCGTTGCCGACAGCAACGCTATACGACACTTCCGCAGCTATTGATGCGGGACACCTTGAACGAGTTAAACAAGCAGTGCGTCAGTCTGGTTATACCTGCATTAGGCATAGTTTTTCAACACCCTTGGCAGCTGCTGCGGATAGCATCCAACTCTGTGCTCAGGTACAGCCGGGTTTCCATTTACAAGATGCGTACATTCTCAAGAGCAGCTGCTGCCACAAACAGCTATACCACCATCTCAAAAGAGACAAGATTCTCATGAGCACTGCAGCCACGCATGTCCCTTTACATAAGAGGCCTACATTTTCATGAACTGGTGCAGACACAAGATCGTCATGTTATAGCGGTTCAAACCTATTAACTCCTTCAGCCCCGACACACACGAGCAAGACATAGATTGAGCATGATAGTTCAAGGATGGTGCCAGAATAGCTTTGCACCGATCTGTCTCTAGAATTTCAATACAGCCCGTTAGAGGGCAACTTCAAAATTTGGGGATTTTGGTCCTGGGGTAGAATGTATTTAAAAAGATCATACATATTACAAACTTTAATGTTTTAGCGTCTGCAAATCTCACAAAGCACAGACCGTCCGTAGAGCAAAATATGCAGCGAATCGCCACAACTTTCATTGTTCAGTTTTTCCAGTCCACAAAAACAATAACTACCCCCTCACTGCTCTGGCTTCTGCTCGTCTACTGTTGCCATGAGACTCCCATTAATACACCACAATTAATGTACAGATCACAGCCTCCGTCTTCCATTTCTTGACAGCACCTGCCATGCAACTTGCTGCTGAAAGCAAAAGAAATGGGAATATCACAGACTTTCACACCCTAAATACGTGGGAAAGGGGACAAAGTTGTGTGCTACTTCTCTCAGAATTGTTTTATATATCACTGGAAGCAATTTTACGGGTCTGCGACGGAATTTCACTTGAGAAAGCTGACCTTTCAATGAGTCAAACAATCCCTTTCTCCTACTGAAACAAAGTCCGCCGTGACAAATAACTTATCCCTTATCATTCGGAATGCACCAGTGTGTGACTTGAAATAAGTTTGACTAAAATAGTTCAAGGTTAGTGCCAGAATAGCTTGGCGCCTCTAGGCGCCAAGCTATGCTGGCACCACCCTTGAACTAAAGGCGCCAAGCTATTCTGGCACCACCCTTGAACTAAAGCCATTGTGGTCTATATCCTTATCTGTAAGTACTATAATGTAGCTTGCATATGGCAGTGAACAAATTTGAAGCTTTTAGTCTCAGTATGATATGGGTTATTTGGACATTTGCAGTTCGCACTCGCGTAGAACTCAACCACCTTTGGTGGAATCTAGACACAGAAAACGCGTGGCGTGTTCTGTCTCTTGATCCCACCAAGGTGAATGGGTTCTAGTTTGAGTATGACTGCTTTTACTGACAGTGCCTGAAGTAGTGCCTGATTAGCTCAACACATGTAGAGGCGTAAATAAGTTACCCAGGCATTACCCTTCGAACTCTCCTTCTCGATCTATATTCATCCATTCATAATTAGACTATTTTGAATCTGACAGTCATTTTAGCTGTAAGATGAAACTGTACGGTGAGCGAAAGGTACTCGACCCAGTTCCGCCATACTCAGCTCGCTCGCTGGGTGCGTACACTCGACTTCGCTTATAACAACGTCGGATATAACACAAAAGTCGTATACAACCACTTCCCCCCCCCCCCCCCCCCCCCCCCCCCGTTTCTCTAGAGGTCCCCGCATCACTCTTTATATGTAAATTACTTCGCTTATAACAAATTTCGCATATAACGACATCAAAAACTGGTTCCCCTGACGATTTTGTAATCCGAGATTTACGGCATTATATTAGCCACGATGTACTTTGTTACAAAAAGTGCGCAACTCAGTAACAAAATCATCAATACTCTCGCTTTATCCTTCACCAAACAGCACGTTTTCTCTCTTTATAATGAGGTTTCGTTTGCAACGAACGACTCCAACAACAACAACAAAAACGAGAATGAAATCATCTCAAACATCTCCGAGAGGCGTAGATCCTCATGAGCCCGATCTACGCCTCTCGGAGATGTTTCGAGTGTTGTTTATTATGCTTTTAGTAAAAGCTGTGTTATTCCCCGTCATTTCGCTCTCGTTCGTTGTTGGGAGTCGACCGGCGTAAACGTAAGCTCTGTATTCTCTTTTCTTTGTGAAGTAGGTGGGGTGTGGTGCCTTCTTCGCAAAGAGAGAAGATGAGAGACTGACTGACTGAAACATTATTTATCAAGGATTGAGACATTAGGCGGTAGATATTATTATTTCTTCCAATCTGTCCTTGCTACATCTACTGATATACAATAACAGGCAAAGTTACATAACACTCACAAACAACATCGAAAGTAATGCGAATTACAACAACACTACAAACAGCAACAATGATTTAACAAAACACACAGGTACCCATATGAAAATGTATGCACGTGTCATAATCCCCGTTTGCGGGAGCCCTCCCCAGACAAGAGAGAGAGAGAGAGAGAGAGAGAGAGAGAGAGAGAGAGAGAGAGAGAGAGAGAGAGAGAGAGAGAGAGAGAGAGAGAGAGAGAGAGAGAGAGAGAGAGAGAGAGAGAGAAGAGAGAGAGAGAGAGAGAGAGAGAGAGAGAGAGAGAGAGAGAGAGATGTGATGATGATACTTTATTACATAACGGTAGAAGTTTTGACAGATACAAATACGTCATTTTTCAAACTTGCCGTTTCTAAAGTACTACAACATGAAATATAATGAAGACAAACCAAAAAATATTTAACGCAAACAAAAAACATAACTAAATAAGTACAGACACACGCAGTACAGAAAATGATACTACTAAGGTAGCAATAAACAAATACAAAAAAGGAAGTAACACTCCTCAGCACAAATTACATGGGGGGGGGGGGGGGGAATCATAGCACAACAAAAACAACCACAAAGTACCAAGAATCAAACATACATACACACACCTTTACAGCCGTGTAAATGCACGCACAAACATATATACATTTACATAACCTTTTATCAGAATGACAGGATAAAAATATCTAAGCAGTTTCCATCAGGTATATGACAATGTGTAGTTTTGTTTTAAAGGAGGAAAGGTGGGTTAGTGTTTTTAAATGTTGAGGAAGTGAATTCCATAAAAGTGGTCCCGAAAAGGCTAGGCTTGATTTGAATAAGTCACTAATGGTAATCGAAGAGTACTGTTCCTCGAGGACCTTTCACACTGTCGTGGAGTAAATTTAGCTGTTAGATACTGTGGAGCTTTTTGTGGAGAATTATAAACATAAGTATGCACTTGTTGTAGACGAGTTGTTGACGAAAGCCAAGAAGTTTGAGATTTTGCAGTTTTACAGCGGTAGGAATGGGTCTTATATCTACATTTTTAATGGCTATTTTGTAAAGTGAATTTAGTTTTTTGATATGCACATCACCGCTACCATCCCAAACAGTGGAGATGTAATCAACATGAGATTTAATGTGCGCATGAAAAAACATTTTTCGTGTATTAATGTCACTCACACTTCTCAATTGTGATAATAGAAATATATTTTTTGATATTTTCTTACGTATATTAATCACATGTTTCTCCCAACTTAGCTGCTCATCTATACATATTCCAATGAAGTTGCGTTCATGAACTTGTTCAATAGGTTGACAATATTATATTGAGAGAGAGAGAGAGAGAGAGAGAGAGAGAGAGAGAGAGAGAGAGAGAGAGAGAGAGAGAGAGAGAGAGAGAGAGAGAGAGAGAGAGAGAGAGAGAGAGAGAGAGAGAGAGAGAGAGAGAGAGAGAGAGAGAGAGAGAGAGAGTTATTGGTAACAGGACCAGTTTTCAAACTTGCCGTTGCTACATCTACTACATAAATGACATAGACATGTAAACATACACATACCACACACTGACGCATGTATGCACTCGCTCACGCACGCACGCCAGAACATACGCACGCACACGCACGCTCACACACACACAAACACAAACTTGCACACGCACGCACTTAGACACACACGCACACATATACACACACGCTCTCGGACACGCACTCCAGACATACGTACGCGCATAACGCGTACGCACAAAAATATAAAATGAGTAAAAATGCAAAGTAAAGCAATACACAGAAAATCATTAAGTACATTAGAATTCATACAGCAAAGGCAAATATGTACATGTGTGCTCTCTCTCTCTCTCTCTCTCTCTCTCTCTCTCTCTCTCTCTCTCTCTCTCTCTCTCTCTCTCTCTCTCTGTCACACACACACACACACACACACACACACACACACACACACACACACACACACACACACAGCATGCACACACACACACACACAGCATGCACACACACACACACAGCATGCACGCACACACACACACACACACACACACACACGTGAGCGCGCGCCCAAAAATATCGCGTACACACATATGAAGGCAACAACATTATACATAGTACATGCAGTATTCAATGTACTCTTGACACTCAGATATTATGGTCCACTGTATATTATATAAAAAAAACAAACAAACAAAAAAAAAAAAAAACAGACGCTCTCTTTCTCTCTCTGTGTCTCTCTCACTCTCTCTCTCTCTCTCTCTCTCTCTCTCTCTCTCTCTCTCTCTCTCTCGCGCACACACACACACACACACACACACACACACACACACACACACACACACACACACACACACACACACACACACACAGACATTCTCACACACACAAACATTCACACACCTGAACACACGCGCAAGTTATCCATATACTGTAATGATTAGATTACGTCAGAGATTCTAGGTGTTTGAAGAGGCTGACCCTAAATGAGGTGAGCGTCTTTGCGTTTCTGATTTCTGCAGGAATAGAATTCCAGAATGAACTTCCCGAAAATGACAAACTGGTTTTGAATAAATCAATACGCGACAAGGGTACTTTGAAATGGTGTCCATGTCTAGATGCTACAGATATCCGTTCTGAGAAAAAAGAACTTAAGTACAGTGGACATGACTGCTTGTACAGCTTGTACATCAATACACCTTTATTGAACTGAAAGTGATGGGATAGAGGGAGCATTTTTAAAGTTTTAATCTTTTAAGAGAGAGAGAGAGAGAGAGAGAGAGAGAGAGAGAGAGAGAGAGAGAGAGAGAGAGAGAGAGAGAGAGAGAGAGAGAGAGAGAGAGAGAGAGAGAGAGAGAGAGAGAGAGAGAGAGAGAGAGAGAGAGAGAGAGAGAGAGAGAGAGAGAGAGAGAGAGAGAGAGGAACCTAAAACGAGACACTGCAGCTATAGCCCGGGGCTTACATTCTTCAATGTGACGGCAGAATATTATTAGACTCTTTAATGTGCTCAAGATGCTCGTATTGATATCTAGGTCGAGGATGGGCATTGGTGCAGGAGGGTGGGGGAAGGGGTGGGGGCAGGATAGGGGGTCTGGGGGGGGGGGGGCTGGGGGGGGGTGCGCTGGGGGGTGGGTGGGGGTGAAGCTGTAAACCTTGAGAAGGTGTGCAGATTGTAAGCACGCAGTAAATCAAAGTGGCACCGTTGCAGTATGGCTGAATTGATCAGTGTTCAGGTCGTACTCCATAGACAACTGCTGTCCTTGTTCCTCATAACAGCTCGTTAAGGCCGTCCATTATCATTCCGGTGCCATGAACTTTTAACCCCTTGACTGCCGAGAAAAAATGAACACGATCCAGCCGCGAATGTGGGGGCTCATGAGGATCTATGCCTCTTGCTGAGACCAATTTGTAACCACGTTTCTTAGACGGTTTTAGCATTTGGTCATTGAGTGAACACATATTTCAGAAACAATAATGTACGCGGATTAACTCATTGTACCCCAAGACCGAAATCCCCAATGTTTGCCGTTGTCCTCTGAAGACTGCATTACAGTGCAGGACACAGATCGACCATGATAGTTCACGGGTGATGCCAGAACAGCTTGGCGCCCATTGGCGCCAAGCTATTCTGGCATCACCCTTTAACTATCATGGTCTATCCATATCTTGCTGTGTTGTGTTTGGGGTAGAATGAGTTAACCAAAGCAGTAAGCTGAGTGGCGGAGAGACGCCCAAGAATGTGTGATTCTTTTAAGTGTCATGTGCTCTTATCTTAAGGTTATATAATAAAGGGATTGAGGAAAAGATGACAGACTAGACACTAAAAGCATCGAGAGATATAGATTTTGTAGACCTCTGGAACCTACATGACTGACAACCCGCATAATTACGGAAAAGAAAATCAAATTTCTGAACAAAATTATTTTAATACAGTCGTCTCGACGCACCGTCTCTTCCAGACAATTGAATAGCAAACCAGTATTTTCATCGCAAGCTGTGCAAAACTGTGGCCAACTCAGCGTAAGGAGTACGAATAACATACCAACAGCAAGAGGCATAGATCTTCATGAGCCCCCGCATCTGCGGGGGCTCATGAAGATCTGTGACTCTTGCAGGTAGGCGGCGTTCACCGCAAAATGGTCACTTATAGAGTCGCGTGAACTGAGTTAGGAAATGCTTCTTAAAACACTGACTGCTATTTAGTACGAATTTGTTCTTGCAACAAAGGAAACATCACGTTATTTACCAGACGAAAATTTAACTCATTCAAGACGTGCCGCGTCCGGATACGCGGCTTAAAGCCGCGTATCTAAATGCAGCACGTCTCGAATGTGTTAATTGTTTTAATTGTTTTTCAAATTATTATTATTATTATTATTATTATTATTATTATTTAATTCTGGTTATACTTATAGCCAATTACAGATTGACTATTTTTTTTAAATTTTAAATGAACTGTTTGGCTGTACAGGTTGCGCTTGTTAATGCGATGATTCCATTCAGGACTAATTGCGCAAAGAGCGCTCTCGACAGCCACAGAGAGAAACAGTCTTAGTGTTATAGCATCTCATCATTCACTTGCTGATGTCTTGAATTTGAACTGAACTAGAATTTGAAATGAATCATTTAGTGCGTGGCCAGCATAAGATATGATGAAAGAACTGGTGTTCCTTAATTCATGCTTTTGGATAAAGGGCTGCTTTGATCCTCTCTCTCTCTCTCTCTCTCTCTCTCTCTCTCTCTCTCTCTCTCTCTCTCTCTCTCTCTCTCTCTCTCTCTCTCTCTCTCTCTCTCTCTCTCCAACGGCACATTTGAAAAATTAAATTGTGTCTGGCTTTGTTAATATCTTTACCGTTTTAAGATACATATTTTTTTTATTTATTGATTTATAAATTGATTTATTGATTCTCTCTCTCTCTCCTCTCTCTCTCTCTCTCTCTCTCCTCTCTCTCTCTCTCTCTCTCTCTCTCTCTCTCTCTCTCTCTCTCTCTCCTCTCTCTCTCTCTCTCTCTCTCTCTCTCACCGTTGTAAAATAAAGATTCATTGATTCATTGATTCTCTCTCTCTCTCTCTCTCTCTCTCTCTCTCTCTCTCTCTCTCTCTCTCTCTCTCTCTCTCTCTCTCTATATATATATATATATATATATATATATATATATATATATATATATATATATATATATATATATATATATATATATATATATATATATATATATATATATATATATATATATATATATATATATATCTTAAAGCCTCTCACCAATTTCGTTGTCTTTATTATTTCTGTATCTTTGTAGCTCCCCTACCCCACCACTGGCTCTTTGATCAAATGCCTCCTTCTAACCGGACTGGGGCTCCAATTTTTCAGCCGCGTTTTCATTAAAATTAAGGTTAACCCCCTCGCTGCCACTGATCACGGATTTCGAGCCTGAAACCACTGCATAATGACCAGCCCTCGCGCGAAGAACGCAAATGAAACGGGACCAAAAAACGGACATCAAGAACACAGGACTCTCAAGAGACATACACCCTCATGAGCCCCCGCGAATGCGGGGGCACATGAGGGTTTATGTCTCTTGCGGCTGGGTAGCGGTTCGCTTTTCCCCGACAATTAAAAGTCAATGGCGTGAGGCTCAAACGTTCGCTTTCTTATTTGCTGCCCGCATCAAACTTCAAAGCATGATCTCTGAACACAATTTAAATTTTTGGACTTTCATTTTCAGATCAGAAATTCTCATTTCATACAATGCGTGACATTTTTGGGGCGTTCGGTCGCCGAACGGTTCAAAATGACGGACCACCCCAAATACGTGTATAAACATCTAACAGGATAACTCACATGTGCAAGGCAAAAAGGTGATACGTTATTTTTTTGTGAAAAGCGGGATTTTCACATGCTTGACCAAAAAAAAAAAAAAAATATCGCTTTTCATAAAAAAAAGATTTATTGTCGTTTACCTTTCGCATTGCAGGAAGTCCACTTTTGTTTGGTTAAAAAGCGAGTTTTTAATTGCGTTACTCTGAAAATCTCACTTTTCTCAAAAACTGACTTTTGTCTTTTGCCTTTCACAAGGGTGACGCCATGTCTATTTTTGTGTGAACAGCGAGATTTTCAATGTGTAACAATAAAAATCTCGCTTTTCATTTAAAAATAATGGAATAACTGCCTTTCACCTTTCCCAGGACGTACAGCAAGACCATATTCAGTTGTTGTTGTGTTTTTTTGGTGAATAGCGAAATTTTCAATGTGTTACAATGAGAATCTCGCTTTTCACTCAAAAATGACTTCTGTCGTGTTGCCTTTCACTGGGCAGATACACTCCACTCCAAGAGGTATACATACAAATCCGCATTCACCTCCCAGTGGTGCCCATGAGACTCTAGGGCCGCTGCAGCATGGAAAGGAGTCTCTATCCAGTAAGCACAAAGGTCCTCGGGGCGACGTCGGCCGCGGTGAGCCCAGCGCACTGACGTGCGCTGGGCTCACTGCGGCCTACGTCGGCCCGAGGACCTTTTGCTTTCTGGGTGGTTTCAAACAAAAGACGCCGAGATTTCTAACAATGCAGCCCTTAGAGGTCCCTGATTACGACAAGATTACAAGAGAACAGGGAATCGCGCCCACTCTGATTAGGCCTATATCGACTATTAGGTCCCAATGTCTTATTGCGGCCAGGCATGGAGGACGATCAATATTAGAGTTTCATCCTCAACCAGATATAAGGCCAAAGAAAGTTGGTCGGGCCATTCAATAGCAAATGAATGACAGTAGATTGGGCCGCTCTATAGCAAGGACAGACAATAGGTTGGCCCTTTCACAGGAAGGACACCAGGGGGCGTCTGTCACTATCATTGCGGCGTAAGTCCTCGTCGCAATCAAACTGTTAACACTGGATTTAACTCTTTTGAGAAGTGCCGCCTCCGGATGCGCGGCTTAAAGCCGCGTATCCGGAGGCGGCACGTCTCGAATGAGTTAAACCGTTCAATGCCAGTTGACTTGGCCTGCGTTTCTGCCATTTTCGTTAATTCAAGACCATAAACACAAACAAACGTATATGTCTCAGGAACATGGATTCAAAGTGATGTTATTAAAAGGCATAGATCTTCATGAGCTTCCTCAAATGCGGGGTCTCATGAGGATCTATCCCCTTTTGAAGTTGGGTGGTGTTCAAGTTTTCTGGGTACTGAACAGGTTAACTTCAAACTAGGGATGTCAGTGAGGCAACTCGTTATGAGCATGAGGCGTAATATAGTCTCATGTGCTCCTGTGGTTGCAAGGGCACGTGAGATGAGCAGCCGACTAAGACCATCTCACGGCGGCAATAAAGAAAGAAGCATTCTGATAAACGGAAGTTGTGTGTACCTTCTGTCCAAACTAAAACATTTGGTCAGCGCACTTTTGTTTATCAAGCCCCAGTGTTATGGAATACACTTCCTCTTGAGGTCAAAAACAGCGAGTCCGTCTGTCTCTGACTTCAAGAGGTCGTTGAAAACTCACCTCTTCAAGCTTTACTTTGAATAACTGCGAGTGTTTGATGCCTTAGTTGTAGTTCTGCAATTCTCCTTGTTTAGAGTGAATGTTAATTAGAATATAAATTATTATGTATGTGTTGTTGTTTAGTTTATTGTAAAAGTGTTGTGTTCGGGCATTGTGCTTTGTTTGTTATGTGCATAAGTCATTGTATTTTTATTTTTGTGTACAGATTGTAAAGCGCTTAGAGCTTTTGAGTAAGATTAAGCGCTATATAAATACTCATTATTATTATTATTATGCTTAACCCTTTTAGCGCCAACACCCTACAGCAGGAGATTGATCGACCATGATAATTCAAGGGTAGTGCCAGATTAGCTTGGCGCCTTCTGGCGTCAAGCTAATCTGGCAGTACCCTTGAAGTATCATGGTCAGTCCACCTCCTGCAAGTGGTACAGAGTCGTTAAGTAACACTTCCAAAATTCGGGAAATGCGCCCATGGCGCTTATAGGGTTAAGGAAAAGCAAGGACACAAAAGTATTTTTCTTTCATTTTAAAACAGTTTGCATTTTTACAAGCGACTTTTGTGGGGCCTGGAATTCATAATTTTGTTTCATAGCTTACATTAATCAGCCATTGAAGTAGACACACGCCTATACTATATGCACGTATCCGTTTTCAACCTTCACAGGAAATTCATGTGTACCTTCCCCTG
>BTPG01000001.1:227393288-227490788 GCA_036245525.1 Semisulcospira habei | reverse complement strand
GCTACCCGTGCAAAACAATTAAAGGCTATATTTCCAATCATCAGACACTACTGTCGAGCTGCGAAAACTACCAGACATTACGTCCAAACCGCAAAATGTATATTTCCAACCGAGTTCCGTAAGTCACGTTTCCCGCATAGTTCTGCAGTTCCATCGGCAGAACTATGCGGGAAACTTGCGTTACGAAACTCGGTTGAAAAAAAGAAATTTCGCGCTTTAGACCAGTATCACCCAACCTCTGATGAATTCCAGAAAGTGATCGCTCACGTTACATCTGCACACAATGCCGACCCAGAGTCTAAAGTGCAAGTGACTGCAAAATTCGACTAATTCGATTTAGGAAGAGCTCATCACCAAATTGCTATGGCCTTGCGCCTTGTTTTTTTATGCGGCTGACCCTGCCGTAACCCGTAATTGAAAAGTCCGATGAGTCTGTTAATTGTGACTGAACCCAGCCCGGTGCGGTGTTTTTGTCTGGTATGCATCCGTCTGCAAGATTCATAGATCCTCATGAAGGATGACCTTTGACCTCCCTCAGCCCTAGAAGAGACTGTGTAGCAAACCCCTGCTACCAATAACTTATAATATCCTACCTTGTTACAACCGAAGTAAATTGTACTGGCAAAAGCGGGATTATATCCATTAAAAAAAAAACGAGATTGTCATTGTTATACAATACAAACCTCGCTTTTCTCAAAAATAGACTACTACCTTTTGCCATATAACGGACGGCAGAATTGAAGTATATAGGCCCATATACCTCTACCTGCAGGAAGGGTTGACATTAACACTCCCTTCCACAACCCACTGTCCATTTAAGTGTGTGTTTCTCTCGCATCTAACAGTCTGCAAGAGGCATAGATTCTCATGAGCCCTCGCAGCTGCAAGGGTTCATGAGAATCTAAGTCTCATGCGACATCTGTTGTAGGAAGTCATAGTGTCATAATAACGGTCAGTGCTCTGTTTCACTGGACACATTAAGCAACGCCAAATGTGAACTATTATCTCCGAACTGCCAGGCTTGATGTATCGGAGGTGAGCGTATTGCCTCCCATTGAACTAATCTGATTGTGCTGGTATGCAGTTTTGGGGATGTCTAGACAAAGTGAAACCCGCCAAACTTGCAAGAGACATAGAACCTCAAGAACCCCCGCGATCGCGGGGGCTCATGAGGTGCTATGCCTCTTGCTGCTTCTATTCTGCATCTCTATTTGTCTGTCTGTCTGTCAATCTCTGTCTCTCTGTCTCCGTCTCTGTCTCCGTCTCTGTCTCTGTCTCTGTCTCTGTCGTGAGAGAGAGAGAGAGAGAGAGAGAGAGAGAGAGAGAGAGAGAGAGAGAGAGAGAGAGAGAGAGAGAGAGAGAGAGAGAGAGAGAGAGAGAGAGAGAGAGAGAGAGAGAGAGAGAGAGAGAGACAACAAGTGACAAATAGTCCCTGGTAAGAGAAACCGTACTCTCATAGTTTGAAACCGACTGATTTAATCTACATATGCCAATAACTGACACAAACATCGCCAATTAATCGCCTCAAGTTGTCAGGCTACACTCCAGAGGGGCAGATGGTACTGCTTTCAATTCCTCCACAAGCTGCGGGAGATAGATCGACCAGGAAAGCTCAAGGTTAGCGACTGATCACTGATCATTTTAGGCGCCAAGCTGATCAGACGCTAAACACGATTGTTCCTGGTGGAACCAGGTCATGTGTGTAATAGGTTGTGCTTATGTGAAGGTTATGAAATGTGGGATTGCTGGCTCTGAAAGTGAAATGGGGTACAAAGTACTCATGTAGTAATAAGTCCTTGACTTATCTAACAATCGTCTTAGGATCTGGTTCAACACGGCAAGGACACCGATAAGAGTTCGGTAATCTAATTTTTTAAGGGAAGTGCGGGGCAAGGAAACCAATAAGAGGTTAGTTCAGAGGGCGGCAGCTCTTTTGCCCGAAATTGTATCTCCGACATAAGACCTGCTTAGCTCGAGTCAGCTCATGGACCTGTGGGCTGACCAGTTGTAAATATTCAAGATTCAAGATGTTTATGGTCCCAAAAGATATATTCTTCTTACACCTCACAGTTTATAAAAGGAAAAGGTAAACTTATTAGTAAAAAAATAAAAACAAATAATCAGAAGGCACGTGCGTATTAAAAACTTGCACAATTCGGCAAAATATTAAACAGCGAAGGCGTGGGGGGGAGGGCGGGGGAGAGCGGAGGGGGGGGGGGGCGGGGGGCCGGCGAGGGAGGGGGGGGGGTGGGGGTGGTCGGGGGCCGGCGGGTGGGGGGGGGTGTTCCAAACACCCCAAAAAAGGGACTTTGTTATAACATTTTACTGAATGTTGGGGGTGGGGGGGAGGGGAGGGGGGTAGGGGGGTCCGGAATCCCTGTAACGCCAACCTACCCCCCTTGATCCGCCCCTGGTATATAGAGATACTACGAAATGGAACGTGTTTCAGAGCATACACCATAACTGCTAATCTGTGAAGGCAAAGACAGAAGTCCATTTTTGTTAAAAGCAAGATGTCACAATGAAAATCTCGCTTTTTACAAAAATGGACTTGCTGTCTTTTGCTTTCAAAGGGAAGAACTTGCGGTGAGTGTGTAAACGCAGGAAGTAATCTTCATAAATCCGACCCACAAGCACGTGTAAAATTAATCTGGGCCACCTTGTAATAGAAATAAGAAATAGATAGTCACGAAAAACATAAAAGCTGCCGCACGTGGAAATTGCAATCTTCTTTAATGTTAGTTCAACATCCTAGCTGCACGTCTGAGCTCTGCTGCTCTACTGAAAACCAAAGGAAATACACGGATAACACCCTGTCAGTTAATGTGTTAGCTTTAGTCTCTATTCTGAAAGTGCTTTAAGCTAAATTAGAACCAAGCGAGAAAAGCACACCAGTACAGCAACTTCCTCCAAGCCAGCAACTGCTAACCATCATTCTGTTCCTGTGCAATTGCAGCGAAAATTGTTGTTTTGTTTTTTTTTTTGCGTGGGGTTCAAAATATCTCAAAACAAAGACGTCATTACTATGACGGGCAGAGACTGGCCATTGATAATTACGTGCAACGCGGCTTTAAACGTACAACTTTGAACATACGTGACATTTTTTACAAATTTTATCTGTATAAACGTATGCATATGTGGGAGCTTCGAGAAGTGGATCGACTTGCCGCCAATGATTATACGTCTGTCTCAAGAACACGCTGTATCTTAACCTCTTTTCTGTGCGCGGGCCCACTGCGGCCGACGTCGGCACGAAGATCTTTTGCTCTTTGGGCGGAGCCAAGCCAAGAGTGTTGAAGGCAACTTCGTCGGGTTACTGACCTCTGTACCGGGACAAGCAGACGTGAAAGGCCACGAGGGATCCATAGTAAGTAAACCAGACCAGCATTGACAGGACATCGAAAAGGCGCTCTCGAAGTCTATCTAGCTTCGGAGATCTCATCTTTAACGAAATGATCTGACCTAAAGTACATTCCACTTTGCTTATAACAAAAGTCGGATGTACCAAAGTCGGATATTATATCACTTTTTCAGATTTCCCGACAACACTCTTTCTGTGTAAATTATTTCGCTATTAACAATATATCAACAAGAAAAACTGGCCCACTCGTGGTTCGTTATATCCGAAGTTTACTGTGTATAACAAACACGTGCACGTAAACGCAAACAGGTAGAATGTGATATCTCAAGGGTAGTGTCTGATAAGCTGTCAGATTATAATTAGTAGTGTCTGAAGAGGTGCAAAGCTAATGAGGCAGTGTCCTTGCTCTATAAAAGTAGAAGCAACCCTGGTAGTTGTTACTGGAGGCCACTACGTTAAGGATTATATTTGTGTGTGCAAGAGCAAACCCATCACATCTGCAACAGGCACAGAGCCACATGACGCTCGGAGTTAAACCCGAAGATAGATAGGTAGAGCCACATGTCCTTTTGCAGGCTGCAGATGTTTCTTAACTCTGGGTCATAACGTTCCATTCACACGCACACACAAAAATGAACGTCATAATTATCAGGATAAAGTAACCATGCCAAGTTTGTCTCGGACTTTAAAAAAAATAATAATATTAAAGGTTCGTGTGTCGGCACCATTAGCACAAAGATACTAAGTGACAGTGATGGCTCTTATGTCAACAGTAAACTTGTTTTCTCCAATGGATTCCCAGTGCGCAAAATGTCATCGGCCCGGCTTCGGCCGGATATCCTTTTGCTCGCATTTATCAGTGATCCCTCCTCTGTGACTAGTATCGTGGGTGTTATCGACAGTAAGATAAGTAAGCGGTGAACAAGGCTTGATTCTGTTCATAATTGTGCCTAGTTGGTGTGTTTGAGTTATCAAGATGGTACTTCAGATTGAAGAATTAGAAGAATTTTACCAACAGCTGGACAACATCATCAAGAAAACACCTAAGAAAGACATTCTGACTGTCCTCGGTGACTGGAATGCAAAGATCGGCCCTGACGCTTACCAACAATGGGCAGGAACAGCTGGCAAGTTTGGCCTTGGAGAAACAAACGACAGAGGCCTGCGACTTTTAGAGTTCGCACAGAGTCACCGTCTCACCGTTGCTAATACCCTCCATCCACACAAGAAGTCAAGAACAGTGACATGGCAATCGCCAGGAGGCCTGGTCCATAACCAGATTGACTTCATCCTGCTGCCTCGACGATTCAAATCCAGCGTTAACAAAGCACAAACGAGGTCCTTTCCTGGCGCTGATATTGGCAGCGACCACAACCTCGTCCTTACTAGCCTCAAGTTGAAGCTGGCATTGAAACGAGACAGCAAGAGCCCTCGCATCCGATTCGACCTCGAGAAGCTAAAAGACCCGGAAGTAGAAGAGGTCTTCCAAGCCCAGGTGGGAGGCAGATTTGCAGCCTTGGCTACTTTGGACTGCGACGTAGACACCCTTGCTGGAAATATAAAAGAAGTGTTACTTTCTACAGCAGAAGAAGTGCTGGGCAAGCAGAGGAAGCGCAAACAGCCCTGGGTCACCGATGACATCCTCGATCTCTGTGATGAGAGGAGAGCCTGGAAGAAAAAGAGAGGCCAAGACCTCACATCAGCAAACAAGTACAGACTTGTCAACAAGAAGATCAGGAAGAGGATGAAAGAAGCCAAAGAAGATTGGATTGAAGACCAGTGTTGTAGCGTGGAAGAGGGCATGGCAAACGGCAACAGCAAGAAGGCTTATGAAACGCTAAGGACCCTCACCAAGACTCAACAGCGAACAGCCACAGTCATCGAAGACAGCAGCGGCCAACTCCTAACGGAAAACACTGCTGTACTAAACAGATGGACTGAGTACTGCCGAGACTTGTATAACTACAAGGCTGAGCCAGACACCAGCATCCTCCAAAACAACCAGGTTGGGGCCAGGAAGGCTGAAGACCTGCCAGTGTTAGCTGAAGAGGTGGAAGCAGCCGTACGCGGCCTGAAGGGAGGAAAGTCTCCAGGTGTAGACAACGTACCTGCTGAACTGTTGAAACATGGAGGAGAAGTAACAACGAAGGTCCTCACTACACTCTGTCAAAAGATCTGGGAGCAAAAGAAATGGCCAGTAGAATGGACACAGTCTCTAGTGATCCCGCTCCCCAAGAAAGGAAACCTGAAACAGTGCCAGAACTACAGAACTATCAGTCTGATAAGTCACCCTAGCAAAGTAATGCTTAGAATCATTCTCAACCGCCTCAAAACTTTCGCCAAGGAACTGCTGGCAGAAGAACAGGCTGGCTTCAGAGTTGGAAGAAGCACTGTAGAGCAGATTTTCAACTGCCGCGTCCTGATCGAGAAACATCTGCAGCATCAGCGCGAAGTCTACCACAACTTCATTGATTTCAGGAAAGCATTTGATCGCGTCTGGCACGACGGACTTTGGCAAGTCATGAGATCGTTCAACATAGAGGAGGGACTGATCCAAAAGATAGAAGCGCTTTACAAGAACGCCTGCAGCGCGGTTCTACTTAACAATCAGTCAGGCGAGTTCTTCAGGACGACGATCGGTGTCCGTCAAGGATGCCTGCTCTCTCCTGTCCTTTTCAACATATTCCTGGAGAAGATCATGCAGGAAACCCTCCACGACCACCATACTTCAATCTCTATTGGTGGCAGATCCCTGTGCAATCTTCGATTCGCAGATGACATTGACCTCATGGCAGGCAGCAATAGTGAGCTTCAAAACCTGACAGACAAACTTTCAAGTAGCGCAGGGTCTTATGGCATGGAGATCAGTACGGATAAAAGCAAAGTGATGATCAACACCACAAGCGACAGCAGCAGCAACATCCACATGAACGGCCAGAAGCTAGAAGAGGTCAATAGCTTCAAGTACTTGGGAGCCACCCTGTCCAAAGACGGTAGTTGCATAGCAGAGATCCGTATCAGGATAGGTACAGCAACATCCGCAATGGCCAGGCTGGACAGGATATGGCGAAGTAACTCCATCAGCTTCACCATCAAGTACAGGCTTTACAAGTCCCTCGTAGTGTCTATTCTACTCTACGGCTGTGAGACTTGGACACTTCTTGCAGACTCAGAAAAGAAAATCCAGGCCTTTGAGAACAAGTGCCTGAGGAAGTTGCTTCGCATCTCATACCGCGAGCACAAGACCAACGAATATGTACGGAGCATCGTCACTTCCCTGGTGGGCCCACATGAACCCCTTCTGGCAACCGTGAAACGGCGCAAGCTTGCTTGGTTTGGCGACGTGACCCGACACAACACCTTGTCCAAGACTATCCTCCAAGGCACTCTCGAAGGAAGTCGTCGGCGAGGTCGTCAGAGAAAGAGTTGGGTCGCAAACATAAAAGAATGGACCGAACTCGAGATGCCAGACTTGCTTGCCACCGCCCAAAATAGAACTCAGTGGAGAGCACTGTCTGTTGCTGCTGCCTTTCAGTCCCCCCAACGCCCAGTTCGGGCAAGGGACTGATGATGATGATGACTTCAGATCTGATTTGATCGTGGCATGTTTGTTAGCTCCACATTAAAAAGATGTACAGAAAATTGTCTGTCTTCTTATCGCCGTCAGTTTCTCATGTAGTCGATGTCTCGGAGGTTATGGGGTTAACGAACTGTGTTGTACTTGTTTTTTATGAGCGTGTTCTTACTTGTTGTGTATTCTTTGCATTGTGCACGATTTGTAGTCAGGAGGAGAGGGTAAGACTACATTAACCCATTTAGCCCGACGCACTACAGCAGAAAATGGGTCGACCATGATAATTCAAGGGCAGTGCCTGATTACCTTGGCGCCTGTCGGCGCCAAGATAATCTGGCACTGCCCTTGAATTATCAAGGTCGATCCATCTCCTGCAACAGGTGCATAGTCGTTAGATGACGCCTCCAAAATTTGGGAAATACGTGCACCGGGCTGAATGAGTTAAAAAAATAATAACAAAAATGAGACATTATCTTGTTTAGTAATCTTCAGGCCGGGGGCTGGGTGGTTGCCAGTTAGAACCCCTGGAAATTCCCTCCCCTCAACTGAATTTCTGAATTGGGTAGTTAAATACGGTTAGCCCAGAAAGCGATCCCGGTTTCAGAAGTGGCTAATGCCGATCTTTTAGTGCAGGAGCTCATGAAAATCTCCGAGTGCCTCTTGAAGATGGGTTGTATTTTTTCCTCTCTCTTTGCGCGAAACTGCACTAGCGTGCTTGCACAGTAACGTGTCTTATGGCCTGCGCTAAAGCGCAAACAGAATAAATTAGTAATGAAAGCGAACTCATTAGCTATTGCACCAGCCTGCCCATATTTTTTTTTTTAAAGAGGCATATTGATTCTCAGTAGCGCAGGCCTGCAGCTTCTGGAGCTTAGAGCCTACGCAAGAAATAAGCCTACTGAAAGGAAATTTAATTGCCATCCGGGATGATTTTTTTTTCCCGTCTTGAATTGAGCTGCATACAACAGGACACTGATCATGCAAGATAGGTCAAGGGTGGTGCCAAAATAGCTTGGCGCTCAAGGTGCCAAGCTCTTCTGGCACCACCCTTGATCTATCATGGTCAATGCGTCTGCTGAACTGGTTTTTATTGGCAAACGACAGGCAAACGACGTAGGCCCTCTGTAGGCAAACGGCAAACGACGGTAAAGTCCACTCCGCGAAAAGCGATATTTCTTTGTTTTACAATGAAAACCTCACTTTTGATGAAATGGGCAATGTCTCCTGGCCTCTTTGGACAGTGCAATCTTCAGAAAACGGTTCCTAAATCTGACAATTTCGGCGTCAGACACTTAACGGAGGCTGTTCCTTAGGTGAAGGTAGGATCGAGTCCAGGTATGTTCTGAACTGAGAGCGTCCACTGCAAGACTAAAATGCTATGCGCATTTACCATAGGGAACTTCAACAGGAGTGCAGGTAAATTTAGCTACATAACACGAGCCCACGCAATGAACTTCTTTTTGAAACGATTTCTTTTTAAAGAAAGGGATAGTAGAGTTTGTTTAATGCCTCTCCGATGCATTCAAATGAGTGAGTAGAAGACAAAGCCATACTCTGTCTACTTCCCTTTTTGGCATTTTTTTGTATTTGGTCTGTTTTGTATATTATGTGTATGTACACATATAATTATGATCTAAAAACAGAAATAAAATATTAATAACAAAAAATGCATACTCATGTCTTCAACACTGAGTGTGTACAGAGAAAATCTAAAATAAAAAATAAACACGGTCATAAAAGACAATTACAACACAATTTAACAATATATAACACAATTATAGCCAGGGGAGCAATTTTTTGTTGTTGTTATATCGGAAGTTTGTTATAAACGAAGTAATTGACATGAAGAGAGTGCTGTCGGGATCTCCGAAAAAGTGTTATGTCCGACTTTCATTATATCCGACCTTGTTGTAATCGGAGTAGAAGGTATTTTAGGTGTTCAGTGTTACTTAAAGTAAGTAGCAAATTGTGTATGGAATCTCGACATAATGTCTATTTTGAAACAGGCTTTTAACCCGAAATGCTTATAAATTGTGTTGTAATTGTCTTTTGAAAGCCAATTTCATTCTTTGTTGGCATCTTCTCTGCATTATACACGCGTGACAGTCACCTTTTTGGCCTGGATATTGTGTGCATAGAGCATGTTTAGCCTTCGTTGTCCGCACTCTGCATTTTTTTAAAAAGTTCCTTGGAGGGTACCCAATGCGAAAAAAGCCATCCGGCCGACGTCTTTTACGCACCGGGTAGTCTCGGGGGCTTCCGCACATAACCGTGTCCTTGGTGCATGGATTCCTCTTAATTGAACAGAGATGCTTGCTGATGAGCATAGCAACCGTTAACACCCTCCGCTGCTTTCAATTAGCCCTTGGAGATGTGATTAAGAGATAATGATTTATTCATCATTTTGGCTGGCTTTTGATCTGTAGGCCGCATTCAAATTACAAAAAAATAAATAAAAAAATAGCGTATCATGTTCCTGTGCATGTTTTTATTTACCTCTCGTACGGCATTAACCACTTCACGGCCGAGGAGAACTGAACACGGTTCAGCTGAAAGAGACATAGATCCTCATAAGCCCAGCACTTGCGGGGGCTCAGGAGGATCTATGCGTCTTGCTAAAAAACTTTGCAATCATGTTCCTTTGATGGCTGGGGCTTTTGGGCGAATAATTAAGAGATTTCAAAAACTGAACACAAACGGAACACAGCTGCAAGAGACATAGATCATCCTGTGACTCCGCAGTAGCGGGGGCTCATGAGGATCTATGCCTCTTGCTGACACTACTTTGTATCCAAGTTCAATGGGCGGATTTGGGCGCACTCTGGTGTATAATTAACAGATTTCGGAAGCTGAACCCAATCCAACTGCAAGAGAATAGACCCTCATGAGCCGCCGCAACTGCGGGGGCTTATGAGGATCTATCATGATTCTTGCTGAAGCGACTTTTTATTCATGTTCTTTGGACGTATTGAGCACTTAGGCGTAGAATTAACAGATTTCAGAAATTCTTCCGAGCAAGAGACTTAGAGTCTCATGTTCTCCGGCAGTTGCGGGGGCACATGAGGATCTATGCCTCTTGCTGATACCACTTTGTGTCCATGTTCCTTGTGCGGCTGGGGCACTTTAGCGTAGAATGAACAACAATTTCAGAAACACAAGCCGCGACCACCGGCAATGAAGGGGTTACAGCTCACAGAGTCCTGGCCGAAGGAATTGCCAGGCATGCAAAAATACAAGGTAATGATCAAAAATGAAAATAAAAAAGAAACACGCCGTTAAAAAAAAAGACAAAAACTGTTTTAACACATTTAGCTCCAACGCCATACAGCAGGAGATGGATTGACCATGATAATTCAAGGGTAGTGCCAGATTAGCTTGGCGCCTTCAGGCGCCAAGCTAATCTGGCACTACCCTTGAATTATCATGGTCGTTTCATCTCCTGCAAATACTACATAGTCATTAGGTAACACCTATTAATTTGGGGTTAATTTGGGGCCTTGGGGCTAAATGGGTTAAGCAGCAAAATAGGACCTGCAAGAGCAAATACAAGAATCAACACCACGACAATATTATTTCTTGCAACTTGCGGCTGTTGGTCTTGCATAGGCTCTGTGAACTGCAGCAGTTGAAGGTTGATAATACCCATGCGAATATAAGCCTGGCACAGACAGAAGGGATAGGCGGAAGTAATGGCCAATGCGTTCGCTTCATTACTGATTTATTCCATTCGCTTTTTAGCGGGGGCTATATGTGTCTACTGTTTCGTGAAACAGTAGACACATACAGCCCACTCTAAAAAGCAAATGAAGCGAACGCATTAGCCACATTACTTCCGCTTATCCATTCCGTCTGTGCCAGGCATATATTCGCAGGCGCATTATCAGGCTGCAGTTCACAGATCCCGTGCAAGGGCAACAGCCGCAAGTTGCAGGAAATTATTTCAAGCCAGCAGCTGCCAGCCCACTGTTCCCCTGCAATGCAGCGAAATTTTTCCTCTTGTACCTCGAAACAAAGCCGTTAGGACTAAGACAGGCAGGTACTGTATAACCTTCAAGCCCATGAGTACCGAGGTGGGGGCCGATGCGGGTCCCAAGGGGGGGGGGGGGGGGCGTGTCGGCCCCACCTTGGTACTCATAGGCTTGCAGCTGGGAGGCCAATGAAAATTACGAAATATTATGACCAATGATCTAGTTGTACGTAATTTTCAAATTTACTTGCCAGTACTTGACTTCGTAGTCCTAGCGGCTTTGTTGTGAACTACTTTTTAGCCCCACACAAAATGCAAGTTGGAGGGACATTTGGTTTACAGTTACTGGCTTGGGAAAGTTTCCTGCAACTTGAGGCTGGTGTCTGATCGACCATGCTAGTTTAGGGGGTGGCAAAGTAACAAAGGGCCTGAAGGAAGACGGGAAGATAAACTTAAAAGCATCATGATAGATCTGTCTGCTTAACTGAATACAGCAAAAGGAAGGCAAACGAAAGAAAGTCCATTTTTTTATGAAAAGCGAGATGTTTGTTGAAAGAAAGTAATTTTTTTTTTTAATTTTTTTTTTTTTTTTTTTTTTTTTTTTGGGGGGGGGGGGGGGGGGGGGGGGGTAAAAAGCGAGATGTTTGTTGTATTACAATGGAAAGCGAGATTTGCACACAATGCACTTAGTGACTGTTTTTCCATCTACTAGGGCAGTGTGGCCTTTAGAGTACAGCTTCAAAATGTTGAGTTTTCAAACTTACGGCACAATGTCACCGTATTGTTCTTTCATGTTTTATTTTTATTTTTTCTCCTCTAAAACAGGTGCCTTATTTTTCTAATGCTTTACTTCAGAATTCAGATTTTCTACGAACCCGTTTATTGACGAGAAAAATTGAACACCATCCAACTGCAAGAGGTATAGATCCTCATGAGCCCCGGCAGTTGCGGGGGCTCATGAGGATCTATGCCTCTGGTTGAAACCACTGTGTGTCCACGCTCTATGGACGGATGGTGCTCCTTGACGTTGACTTAAATAATAAAGATTTCAGGAGCGCGGTCTATGTCCACTGGCCGTAAAGGGGTAAATGTCTACACACATTGAGGGGAAAAAAACCTGCAAAAATAACAGTAACAAATAAAACGTATGATAAAAAACAACATCCAACACCATACTGGGAGTAGGTCGACTTTACTAGCCTTCTTTTGCTGATGTTGACATGTGAAGATGCAAAAATAAATGGCATCACGAAATGTAGAAAAGGGTGACGTAATAGGTGCATGATGTAACAAATTAAAATGTCATGCTTATCTGACGTATTGGTGATGTAACAAATAATACTTGTGATTTTCTTATCAATTATGCCCCATTAAGCAGTAAAAGAGATAAATAACAGTAAAATATAAAACTGAACATTTTCTTGTAAATTATGCCCCACGTTTGTAAGATAATACCCGTGCACGTCAATGAAAATAAAAAGTGCAGCCACATTACTATCTCTTAGACACCAGGATAATTGGGCGATATCGTGTCAGGATGTCATGTCGGATTTATGTTCTGCAGTCGGAGCCTAGGAAGGAAGTATAAAATGATCTAATCGCAAACATTATGTAATAAATGTCCGCACCGTTCGTGTCACTTCTTGAGCACCGCTCGCCAGTGGCACTAGACTAATTCTCCGATATCCACGAACCATCATTGTCAGGAACTATCGGTACAGGCGCGAAATCAGCCTCCGAGCACGCCACTATTTCTTCACTTGAAACAGATTCACATTAACACCTGCGGCCGCAGGATCTGACGAGAATCTACGCATCTTGTTGACAGCACTGCTGTATTTGTATTTGTTTCTCAAGGTTTCTTCCTTGTAAACGCCTTTACAGCCCGCCCCAGCCGTCTCATCTACATGGGTTCAAAGTCGTGTCAGAAAGAGGTATAGATCCTCATGAGCCCTCGCAACTGCGGGGGCTCATGAGGAGCTATGTCGCTAGCATGTGGATCGTGTTCACCTTTTCTCGGCAGGTATCGAGTTAATCGTACAACTGAGGTTCAAACGTAAGTGTCACGTTTACCAGACATTTGTTAGGCCAAGTCCAATCTTTTTTGCGTTTTATTCCGATGCAGCACTCACGAGATGTGATGGCATCCCGATCATCCATAAAAGTCGTTCTTTTCGAGCTTTTGTTTGCGTTAGTGGAATATTTGCGAGTTTCTCTTCGATGCGTTCTCAAATATTACGAGTGTGATGATGGTGCATTCCCAAAGTTCGAGAGTTTTATATTTGACGCATTCTCAAACTTTGCGAGTTACACCTAGTGCATTCTCACACGAGAATGTTTGTCCAACATCCCGTACGCACTGACATTTTGATTACAGTGGTAAACATAGCAATATTTCTGCCAATAAATGTGTCGCAATGGTCCAATACCATTCGCTGCCGGAAAATTACGTTAACCATCCACCTCTAACATGCGAAGAACCTCAAGGGCATCTGCATGGGCTCGATTTTTTTCTTCTTCTGCAACCTGTCTGCATTTATATTGTGTGTGTTTTTTTTTTTTTTTTTTTTTTTTTTTTGTTTTGTTTTGTCGACTTGGTATCTTGTCTAAGTTTGTTTCTTTCTTCGTTGGGGTCTTTTCTGCATTTTGCTCGCTTGGCAGTTGACTTTATGGTCTGGATTTAATATGCACTGTAGTTAGTTGGTTAGTTAGTTAGTTAGTTGTTGGTTGGTTAGTTAGTTAGTTAGTTAGTTGTTTAGTTAGTTAGTTAGCTAGTTAGTTTCTTTCATTCTTTCTTTCTTTCTTTCTTTTTTCCCTTTCTTTCTTTCTTTCTTTCTTTCTTTCTTTGATTTTCTATGAGAGCGGGGAGGTGAACAACGTATCGCCAGGTTTGTGTATGATTTCACTATTACATCACCCAGTCTCGGCACATTACAACAAGATATGGCTCTACCGTGATAGTTTAAAGGGTGGTGTCAGAACAGCTTGGCGCCTCTAGGCGCCAAGCTGTTCTGGCACCGCCTTTGAACTATCGTGGTATTGTCGTGAACTACAGTAGTCTTGTCGCCAAGCTGTTCAGACACATTTCATGATCATGTCAGGGGCTAGGCGCCACCACCCTTGAATTAATCATTGTCTAGGTGCCACGCTCTTCTGACACTTTTTAAAAAACTAATTATGGTCTAGGCGCCACGCCGGCACAACCTTTGAACTAATCGTAGTCTTTGCGCTAAGCTATTCTTGCACCACCTTTCCCGTAACCGATTGCTGCGCGTCTCGAATGTGTTAACCCTTTAGCTGTCGGTAGCGGATTTTGTCGAGATGATTCCTACAGGAATCATCGCGGCAAGAACCGCTTGTTTTAAATAGTTTTATTACTTTGCAAAATACATTAAAAAAATATACATCAGTTAGCTTCAGATCAAAACAAGCCACAGGCTTATAGGATTTTCTGGACATATTTTTAAAATTTCTTTTATTTATGGCAGTCCTATTTTATAACTCAATGACATCTTTTTGCTGCAGCAATAAATTCGTGTACAGCTGAAAATATATCGTTATTCACTGTGGATGGCAGGGTTTTACTTTCATTAAGAAGTATATGCATATTGGTGTATTCTGGTGGAAGTGTAAGTATTGTTGAGCGTCTTATTACATCATAATTACTACACTGGAGTAAGAAATGGTCGGCGGTTTCAGAAGTGGCTCCACAAGAGCAGGCAGGTGAATTGGACAGGTGACGACTAACCAGGTCATAATTGAGATCGCTCATGTTGAGTCTAATTTTACAGTGGATTATCTGTGCTATTCTACAGCCAAGATAGTAATATGGGGGTACGACACAATCGTCTCGTGACAGGAATGATTTAAATTCGCTTAAGGATTGACTACGCTGAATGCGATCGGGTAAATTGTTCCAAAGGCCCGTGGTGGATGGGGAAAATGAAGTTTTGTAAAGTTCAGTTTTACAATGGGGGACTTGACGCTCAAGCAGACGCGTATGTGGTAAGGATTTGATGCGGATACTAACTGTGGTAGGTCTGGGCCTAAGTATGACTATTTTAAAATAAAGGATGAGTTTATGACGACGCCGTCTTTGCCACAATGGAATAAAACCGGTTTCTTCATAAAATAAATGGTGGCTAGTGCCACGGACTGCACCAGGAATGGTTCGTAAAGCGTGTAACTGGAGACTTTCCAATTCATCCGAAAATGCCTCTGTACAATTATCCCAGATCACAACAGCATAGTCAAAGTGTGGCAGTATAAAAGATTGGAACATAGTCTCCAGAGATCGTCTCGATAATCTATATTTATATGAATCTATGCAAGCTATAAGTAATCGACATCTGGCTATAATAGATTAATTGATAGTTATTTTGCAAGATGATTCCAAGGTGTTTGTGTGTAGCAGTACTTTGAAGCGGACTGTTATCAAAGAGTAGGGGAAGTGGTTGGAAGTTCTGGCTACGTGACATGTTCAATAGTTCAGTCTTTAGGTGATTAAAATTTACTTTTCACTTATGGGCCCAAACACTAATTTTCTCGAGATCCGAGTTCATTATGTCAGCTCTAATATTGTCATTAGTTAGGGACAAATACATACTGGTATCATCTGCAAACAATTTCATTTTAGATTCAATGTCTAGTACAATGTCGTTAATATAAATAAGGAAAAGGATAAGGCCTAACACTGACCCTTGCGGGACGCCCGCCTCCACGGGTAGATAATATAAGTTATTGGTCGGAGGGGTTTGCTGCACGGACCCTTGTAGGCCTGAGGGAGGTTAAAGAAACATTGTACGCCGAAGGTCCGTGCAGCAAACCCCTCCGACCAATAACGTATTTGTTTTCATTCCTCAACTATTTTCGTAAAAAGAAATCAAGAAGACATTTTGTGACCTGGATCACGCCAGACACGACTGACGTCAAATGAATATATCTTTATACATAATAGACTTATGAAGTAATTTAAAATATGTCATGACGTTGCCGTCTCCGATACTGAGTGTGCTTGTTGTTTCGAACAACACTAATTAACTTTGTACTTTAGAACGTTTGACGATCTTTTATAGAACAAAACTGGCATCTCAGTATACGGTCCAACCACCTGGAACACCCTCCCACTCTCTCTCCGTCAAAAACACTCTCTCTCCTTCTTACAGTCCGCCCTCAAAACTCACCTCTTTCAACAGTTCTAGCACTACATCACCACACTCCCCACCCCAAGGTGACCGTCGTAATGTATTTTCACTATTTGCGGTACGTGAGTCATTGTCTAAAGCGTGCGCATGCGTGTGCGAGTTGTGAGTTCGCGCTTAGAGTTATAATTACTATAAGATAAGCGCATTATAAATACCGTAATTATTATTATTAAAATTATTATCCAAGATGCGTCATCGAGAGAGCTACAAAACGTCAGTCATTTTTCGCTACAGCGGTTTTTATATCACGGTCACATGGTGCGGTTTGCGCTAAAGTGACTGGTCGTGTGACGTGGGGAGGAAAACAAGTAGATATACATCATTTGATAACAACGGCTTGCTTGCGATTACGCAGGTAATCAGCCAGCCATTGTAAAAGTTTCCCACGTATTCCTATTGCATCTATTTTTTTTTTATCCAGACCATAATGCCACACTTTATTGAAGGCTTTGACTACTTCAAAAAATACAACTTGGGAATTTATGCCTCTATCCAATGACTTGCAGAGGCCGTTATAGTCACTAAGGAGTTGGTAGATTGTTGAGTCCCCAGGTATAAAACTTGATTGGCTAGCAGTTATCAGAGCATTCGAATAAAGATATTGGAATAAATGGCGTTGGATACCTTTTTCTAGAATGTTACCAATGCAGCTTGGCAAGGATATAGGGCGATAATGACTACATTTGCTTTTGCCACCTCTTTATAGACAGGAGTTACATGAGAAGTTTTCCACACAGATGGAAATATACATTCGTCAAGCGACCGGTTAAAGAGAATGGTAAGAGCTTCTGAAATAAGCGTACTACTAGCTATCAAAATTTTATTGTGTATAAGATCAGTACCCACGGCCTTATTTGGGTCTAGATCATTTGTGACATTAAATACCTCTGTAGGACTAAGATATATGTGGGAGATTGATGTGGGTACATATTGCATATCGGGTACTGGATCGTTGTTACCTTCTGCCGTAGATTGGCTTGTAAAGTGATTATTAAACACCGTTGCCTTCTCCTCGTTAGAGTAATAAATTTTACAACAACCGCTTACCGACAGCCAAAGGATTAATAACTATATTTGGAATATTCACCCACGCAAAACATTGGCAACACATTGTCCTACGTAAACACTTTCGCGTCTCACATTAATCTTTATTTTGACAAAAAAAAAAAAAAAAAAAAAAAAAAAAAAAAACAAGGTGCTGTCTAGTGCTCCGTTACGTTCACACTGTCAAAGCGATGATACCATTCAGAGTTCGTCGCACGTTTTTGACAGTGTGTTAATGAATGCACCAGGGATTTTCCCCAGTAGCAAAACGTCTACGGGCCCACGACGGCCACAGAGGGCCCACGCACAGTCGTGCGTGGGCCCACTGGGGTCGTCGTGGGCCCGAGGACCTTTGCTTACTGGGTTAGAGCATCCTATACATTTCGTTGTCGCTTTTGACGAGCCGAAAAGCAAAGCAAATAATGTGCTCCACTTTCCGTCTCAAGTGTCAGTAGAATAATATATTTAAAAAACGGTTGGCATCACTGACATAACCCCACCTCATCTGCAAACGGCATCTTATTTAGCTGCAGATAATGTTCTATTGTGTTGTATTGTACTGCATTCTATTGTATTGCATTGACAGGACGTGACAGGACAAGAAACGACAGACAAACTTTATAAATATAAGCATACAGCATCATGGGAATTTGGCTGTGTATCATTACAGTCAAACAAACTCATCAATGCAGTCTACCATTATATTGCAAAAGCTACTAAGTCCGTTTCTGAGAAAAGCAAAATGTTCATTTTGTAACAATGAAAAATCTCGCTTTTCAAAACAACAACAACAAAAAATGCATAGTGGCTTTTAGCATATAACGGCAGCAGTCCTAGTATTTTCCTTACTTGACACCAAATATACACGTGTTCGGCAAGAACACATGTCTGGCTACCAAAAGCCAAAGAAAAAAACGGGTAAAAGGTCCTTCCTCTCCTCTTCACAGTGCATGGATCGATCATCTTCCGATCACTCGTTCAAAGGGTCAGCATGCATCACCCTTGGGTCGCTAATGCGATTTGGCGTCCGATCTCTCTCTAGTGAACACTCATTAAGGTCCCTTAATGGTCTAGCAAGCCCCGTACAGCATCACTCCCTTCCCATCTGCAAGAAGAGCAGACTGACTGATGATTCTGCAAAAGGCATAGATCCTCATCAGCCCCTGCTTTCGCAGGGGCTCATGAGGACCTGTGCCTCTTGTGGCTTTAGTCTGGAATCCAAAACCCAGACCAAAAAAGTGACAGACTTTCCTATGCGTAGTTCTATCTTCTTTGGGATATTCTCTCAGTTTGAAACCGGCGTCTTTTCGTGTTTACTTACATCGATCTGGGCTTCGGCCCCATCCTTTTTCAAAATGCATCGATATGTTTGCGTGAACCTCTGCAGCCGTAGGAGATCATGAGAATCTATATGCATCTTTCTATTATGACTAGGCCCCACAGACTGACTAACCCATCAACTGCCAGTGTACTGCAGAATTATTGGGTTTTTGGAAGCTTACTTAATTATTTACTTAACATCGAAGGACCCCTAGCACGCGTCCAAAGAATGTGGATACCAAATGGTGTCAGCAAGAGGCATAGATCTTTAGGAGCCTCCGCAACTGCGGGAGGCTTATGAGGATCTATGTCTCTTGCAGTTGGATCGTTTTCCATTTTTTCTCGGCAAGAAAAGGGTTAACTGTCATAACTGTCGGTGGACTGCAGAATTATTGTGTTTCTGAAACGATTGTTGATGCATTGACAAAGAGCCCACTAGCCAGCGTCCGAGGAATAAAGTCGTGTCAGCAAGAGGCATAGATCCTCATGAGCCCCCACAACTGTCACTATTTGTGGTATGTGAGTCATTGTCTAAAGCGTGCGCATGCGTGTGCGAGTTGTGAGTGCGCGCTTAGAGTTATAATTATTATAAGATAAGCGCATTATAAATACCGTAATTATTATTATTATTATATGTCTCTTGCAGTTGGATCGTATTCAGCTTTTCTCGGCAGCGACGGGATTAATAATCACACGTACTTACATCTCAAATCTCAGTCTCAGTTTCCATACGCGGAGGCGCGGTAGGCGACACGGCAAAAAAGGTAGCTTAGCAGCTTCGTGTGTTGCCGTATAGCGGCGCTACAGGCAGAAAATTTAAGTTATGTAGAGTTGTTGGATTTGTAGCCATGTGCTGAAAGCCACGCCCCATTTACAACAAAACAGGGCTAATGAATCGCTCGATGGGGCGCCATACAATTTTGTCGCGCTGGTATCGCCTGTCGCACGGCCGCTCTCGCACCGCGCATATGGAAACACTCCTTTAGCTCTATGATCTCGATTAGTGTGTCGCTGTTGCTACCGCTTTCGCGTTGCTCTTGCGCAGCAATATGGAAACACCCCCTAAGTCTCTTGCTCCTCTTGCTGCCCGAGACAAGACTATTTTTTTCTTTTACAAGAGATTGAGGAAGTCATATAGGCATAGGTTTAAGATTGAACTGACCAGCGCCAACCTAGTGCGCAACATGTTCCAGGGCCAAAGTCAGCTCTAAGATTTTTGCGCACTGGGGCATTGGATTATGTGGCGCAGCAGGGGAGACTTAATGGTCAGTGATAAATGTGCCCGCATGTATAAGACTTATAATAGATAGCTGTTTACCCGTCGACTCCTACCTACCCTGGCCCAGGTATTTTAGTTAGGGACTCCAAGCAATTCGTACCACTCCACTTTAAGTACAACTTCCGTTTCAACTGTCGCTGAAAGACAGTCGATTGCCCTTTGGCTGTTGGTAGCGCTTTTTGTCGCGATGATTCCTGCTGAAATCATCGCGACAAAAATCGCTACCGACAGGTATACCAAATAGTTACCAGGCTCCAGACGTACTGCATTCGCCGGATACGTGTCTTTATGCAAAGACCGGTACCGACAGCCAAAGGCATTGTTTCGAGCGCTAAAATTCACCAACATAAAATGGGTTCTCCATGTTGCCTTGCCTCAACTAACACTTTCTATTTTTCGTGTTTTAATCCGTGTGCGTGGGAATATGTACACGCACGCGTGCCATATGTTTTCTACGGCCGTTAATGCGCAACGGGGTGACTATGGCTACGAAACAAAAAAAAGAAGAGCTCAAAAGTCTTTCATCGTTCTACGACATTCAAGCCTCATGAGTTAAGTTACTAAGTTTGTCTTGGCAGTGAAGACCTAATGTTTCTTATAAAGACTGACCATGGTAGCTCAGGAGTGATGGCGGCCGCGCCACTCCTTTACTGCCTTTTGCCGTGAATACATTGTCTGAGTTAATTGCAGACTGAGAGCTAACAATGGATGAGTAACCGCAGATGTAAATGAGGGCAGTAAGAGGCATAGAACCTCATGAGCCCCCGCGACTGCGGAGGCTCATGTGGTTCTATGCCTCTTACTGCTGAATGGAATTATCTGTGTTATTTTTAATCTTTTCCCCCGGTGCGCCAAAACTTGACATTTCACAAGACCTGTATTTATATAAACTCTTGTGTGGCTTTATTGAAACGAACTGTTCAAATTTAATTCACACGCACACTTAGAAAAACATCTTTTGACATTACAGCTAAACATAAACAGCTAAGAATGAAACAAAAATATTAAAGATAAAGAGCATAAGGCAGAGACAATAACACGCATCGACAGAAGGCAAAAATGAGTTGCCTTTGAGACACTACAATGGACAAAACACCATCAGGCACACTTTGCGCAGACGCACTGCAGCCAATATCCGTTTGAGGACTTGTTGTTCCCTGAAAGAATAAGGTACATTAAAGTTTGAAATTTGTTTCCACAAAAGAAACGAAATGTTACTCTGGTGTTACGTGTATCATCATTGCGTCATCCGTTGCTATGTGATCAATGAGAGAACACGGAAAATATGTGAATATTCATATTATTACTGTAAATTGTGTCTTGATTTAATTTTGTTATATTTTTGAGTCTTTTGACGCACGCAAATCTAGATCACTATCGATTTATTACTATTAGTGGAGGAAGCCCGACTTTTACTGGCGCGCCATTTGCCGCAAAATGGGAACGTCAAAAAACAGCATACTGATGCAGATTTGCTGTTTTTATTTCCTCAAAACCTGAGACGACATTTATATTCTATGGAAAGTGGCCTCATTTCTTGGAACTGTCAGTTATTTGTGAGCTGTGAACTCTAAGCTAAAGGGACGCTTTTGGCTATTGGACACCTTCCCCTCCCCCCCCCCCCCCAATTTGCAGTATTTAAATGCTCGCAAAAACACAAAAGTGCGGGGTAAAAGTGTATTGAAAGTTGTATGTGTGAAACTGTCTTGCGAAGTGTTATTTGTGAGCTGTGAAGTCTGGGCCAACTTGATGCTACGTCAGCGAAAGATTTTTCGGAAAATTTCACGTTTCCCCAAAGACGGAGGATTTGTGTACAGGCTGTGAAAATGTCTTGTACTAGTCAGCTTAGAGATGTCCCTAGATTACAGCGCGCCACTTTTCACGTCCAAATGAGACATTAAGTTGAGTTTACTTTCGTTTAAAGCCACAGCGTTTTCCATATTTTACTTATGAAATCTTTCTTTATCCAACAACCGAAAGCCGCAAAGAACATGGACACAAACTGGACTCAGCAACAGACATAGATCTTCATGAGCCCCCGCAACTGCGGGGGCTCATGAAGATCTATGTCTCTTTTAGTTGGATCGCGTTCGCTTTTTCGGCAGTGAAGGGTGGTTGTTTTTTGTGTGCATGTTTTGTGCTTTTAACTCCAGAGTCGAAATGTGGTGTTTTGGGAGTTGTCGATCTGAGTGTCCGTTCAGAAGACAAATGGACCAAGCTAGTTCAACTATTGAATCTGGTGGAACAGCTTGACGCGGTAACGCTGCACGACATTTCCGCAACTATTGATGCTGGCGCCTTGGGCCTCTGTTAGTCTGAATCGACCATAGAAAATGGTTGTTCTGATCTGATCGCCTGCTCAGCTGGATTTGAAGCAGCATCTTTTGTGACTGTAGAGGCCAAATCGGGAGTGGCAGTCCCTGCTGCAAAGGTCACAAATGTACGTGGTCGCTGGTCTGATGGAGTTGCTGCACTCCTTTCTGCATGCCCGCTTGTCTGCCGCTGCTTTCGACATCTTATCTTCCACTGACTTGAGTTGTTGGTGGAGGATATTTCTCCACTTTGCACGGTCATCCGCAAGGTGTTCCCAGGACCCCGTGTCAATGTCCAGTGCTCTCATGTCCCTCTTGCAGACATCTACAACTCGTAGCCAGTGTTTCTTCTCCCGGCTGCCTGTTTTCTGTATAGAATGTCTTTTGGGATGCGGCCATCTTCGGTGCGGTAAACGTGGCCGAGCCAACGCAGTCTGCGTTGTCTGGGTAGGGTGTACATGCTGGAAAGGCCATCGCGTGACAGGATTTCGGTGTTGGTCACACTATCTTGCCAAGATATGCCCAAGATACGGCGGATGCTTCTCAGGTGGAAGGTGTTGAGTCTTCTCTCCTGTCTAGCATATGTGGTCCATGTCTCACTGCCGTATGGCAGTGTGCTGATGACGCAGGCGTTGTACACAGTCATCTTTGTTTTCACGGTCAGCTTGGGATTGGTCCACACTCGGTTGTAGTGTTTTCACGGTCAGCTTGGGATTTGTCCACACTCGGTTGTAGTTGTGGGTGAACGCTGTTCGGACGCAAGCATGGGCGTTGTGATATGGAGGACAGGCTGTTGCCCATGCAGCACGTCCACCCTCTCCACGACGCTGATTGATTCAAAGGAACGACAGAGCCATTACAGTTTGGCACCAGCACCTTCGCAGGAGCTGCCAGAACGAAGTTGAATGCAGCGACGGACTGCCTTAGGGGCTTCGACTCCTGATTTTTCAAAGAGGTTTACTCCTGAAGCCTTTTCCATGACAGGATATGACCACAAGGCAGCGGAGCTTTTGATTCAGAGTTTTCCTTCTCCTAGATGGGCTGCCATCCAAGGCTTACGAGCCCCATCTGCCCGAGACTGTGGTGGGTGGGGACGACTAACTCCCCGAACAAGTCCTAAGGACTTGCCCACTGCCCTAAGTGTGTGAAATAAGTTTGACTAAAATAGTTCGAGGGTAGTGCCAGAATAGCTTGGCGCCTCTGGGCGCCAAGCTATTCTGGCACTACCCTTGAACTAAAGCCATTGGTCAGCTGGCGTCTTGAATGTATTAGGATTAGGATTAGGATTTTGATTAGAGACATGTTTTCTTTTGATTTTATCGTTTTTCCACTTAGTTTTTATTCTCTCATTAACCCATTGACTCCTAGTGGATACAAATTGTGTTTTGAAATCACTGTAAATTTCAACGACAAATTCCGCAAAAGCCGTCAAAAGAAAAAGTGTATATATATATATTATATTGTGGTTTCAGCAAGAGGCATAAATACTCATGGGCCCCCGCAAGTTGCAGTTGGCTGGTGTTCAAGCCTTTACTTTTAGCCGCAGTCAAGACGTTAAAATATCTTTAAGACAGAATGTGGTGGTGGGTGGTGGTGGAGAGAGAGGGTGTGGGGTGGGTGGGTGGGGGGGGGGGGTTGGGCGGTTGTGGAGGTGAGGGGGTTGGGGGGTGGGGGTGGTGGCGGGGTGACGGGGTAGTGGGGGTGGGGATCACAGTCCAAAACGCACATCGCTGTCTTCACCTCAGGTCCTATCCAATAGGCAATATTAAGGCTCCTCGGGCCGACGTCAGACATTTAACACTATGGATACGCGTCATATTTTTCAAGCATTTTATTCTTTAACTCTTTCCCTGCAATTGGACGCAGCTTTTTTGGTTTCTGAAATCTTACTTCATTCAACGATGAATTTTTTTTTAAACTGACAAAGGAACATGGATACAAATCGTCTCAGCAAGAGGCATAGATCCTCATGCGCCCCCTCGATTTTTCTCGGCAGTGAAGAGGTTAAATATCCTTGGCCAACGGTCTCCGCTTCCTCGAGTATTATTACAACTGTTGTTGTTGTTGATGATTTTGTTGTTGTGATCTAATGGTGTATTTTTTCTATCTATGTTTCAGACGAAGAGGAGCATATAATAGGCTCGATTCACAGGTAAGGATTTAATTGTGTTTTTTGGTGTTTTTATTTAAAATAAATTTGTTCATACATTTTGAAATGTCAATTTCAAATTGTGCCACCATTCAACCCATTTAGCCCCAAGGCCAGATTTCCAAAATTTTGGAGGTGTCACTTAACGATTATGTACCAGTTGCAGGAGATGGATGGGCCATGATAATTCAAGAGTAGTGCCGGATTAGCTTGGCGCCTTCAGGCTAATCTGGCACTACCCTTGAATTATCATGGTCCATCCATCTCCTGCTGCACGGCGTTGGGGCTGAATCAGAGAATTTCTGCCATTTTAAGACTAAAATCTAGTACGTCCATTTTCACTATACGTTCGACTTCGTTTACAGTAAGATCAAATGTAACAAAAGTTGGATACAACAACACTTGGTCAGAGCTCCCGACGGCACTTTTCAAAAACAGCAAACTCCGGATATAACAAATCGCCAGGGGACCCACTTTTTTTGTCTTGCTATATCCGAAATTTGTTATAAGCGAAGTGTTTTACATAGAAAAAGTTCTGTCGGGATCTCTGAGAAAGTGCTAACATATACGACTTGTTAAATCCGACCGTGTTGTAACTAACGTCGGATATAAGAACAAGCACATCTGGTTGATCGGGTTCATCTGGTTCATCTGGCGATTTGTTATATCAGAAGTTTTTTTCAGTGCAAAAAAAAATCTTAATTTTCTCTCCCCCGCCCCCCCCCCCCCCCCCCCAAAAAAAAAAAAAAAAAAAAAAATAATAATAATAAAAAAAATAATAAAAAATAAATAAATAAATAAGTAACTAAATAAAAATAATAATAATAAATAAATCAATAATAGATAAATAAATAATAATAAATAAATAAATAAATTAATTAATTAATTTAAAAAAAAATAAATAAAAATGGGAGTACTAGCCTTGCCAAATGACGACAGAGATCAGTACGGGCACTAAACGTGTTCTTAAACGAACGACACATCTATGGTGATCTGTAATTTTGGGCCGCATTTCCTCCATCCGTAAGGTCCAAAATCACAGACCAGCACACACACAGGAACAGTTTGGCTTGAGATCAAACGCGAAAATGATAAGAGGTGACAGAAACAAAATAGCGATCAATAACGCAAAATGCTCTCTTGATACTCATGTCGAGCAAAGAAATGTGACGTTTTTGGAATCATCGGAGGCACTGTCGCATTTCTTTCGCTCGTCAGTATAGGTCTGCGATAAGATACGGTGTTCTCGATTGTAGGAGATATGAGTCCGAAATAGCTCAGGAGGTTAAACGTCGGAGCAGGAGAGCGAAGGGAATCGCCGGGTCGTGGGTTCGAATCCCGTCCCGGCCCTGGTAGCTGGACTCACAATCCAGGGGGAAAAAACGGATTTGTTCAATAGCATGTCCGTTGAAAGGTCCTGGTAAATCAAAGTGGCACAGTTGGAGTGCGCCTGAGTTGATCAGTGTTCAGGTCGTACTCCATAGGCAATAGATTTCTCTGTCCCCCATAACCCGATTGTCAGGGCCGTCCACCTCGGTGCTGTGGACATTAAACCCGAATTAACTAACTAACTAACTAACTTGTAGGAGATCAATGTTCCACAGCAGAATCGAACACGCTAGTTGCATGATGCAAGTAGCCACGCGACTATGCATGTATTTCAGTGTCAAATCGAGTCGGTGTGAAGATACAATGAATGATGAGGTTTTGTTTGACACGAACGACTCCCAACAACGAACGTGGTGAACAAACAGCTTGTGCCAGAAAGCACAGACAACACTCCAAACATCTCCAAACATCATAACACTCCAAACATCTCCAAGAGGCATAGATCATCAGGAGCCCTCCGGGCACCTGAAGATCTATGCCTCTTGGAGATGTTTGGAGTGTTATTTATGCGTACGGTACAAGTTGCTTCTCAACTGTGATTTAGCTCTCGTTCGTTGTCGGTAGTCTTTCGTTGCAAACAAAACCTCACCAGTGTCTTCCAACACCATTTTACCAAGACAAGTTGCCCCTTGAGATCATGCCAAAGGTCACGTTGACCGGCTTCCGGTGTTCATTTAATCCTGTCCCCCAGACAGTATATGGCTACAATCTCCTCCTATCCCGTCTCAGCTCCTCCCGTCATTAATCACACATCATATCCTATTCGTCATCTTAAATGGATGACCCGAAAGACAAAGCAAGATTGCGTTCGTTGACTGACACACGAGACTCCCCTAGCAAGCATTCTCATTGCTGTTACTTGCCACTGGCCTGATGTAGTAAAAGCAATTTACGCTCGAGAACATGCTATGAGAAGGATATCGTTGAAAGAGATCTATGGCTTCTTGTCGGGTGACACTGTTTAATTCATTTCAGCCTTAAGGCGGCTACCCATAAACACGAATCCGATACGAAACCGATCCGAATCCGAAGCATCTTCGAAACAGAAAAAAAAATCGAGCAAGTCCTTTTCATGTTTGTGTGTTTCCATATGTCCGATGCGATAAACGAATTCGTATCCGACTTCGAACGAAAATGACGCAATTTTCCAAGGAAAATTGCATCCTCGCATCGTTTGGATTCGTGCTTATGGAAAAGTTGCTTTAAACGTGACGTGAATCGACCACGACAGTTTCACGCCCGCTTACAAACCAGAAATGCAGTGGCAGGTTAATAATTTAGACACTCGCAATAATGTTTTTATGCACACGAAAAATTGACGGTAAGGGTTACTTAGAATTCAGTTCAGGGCATGTTCGACGCGCTTTAAGGGTGGTGTCAGTTAAGCTTGGCGCCTAGAGTCTGAGAAATCCATCAAATCCTACCAATCTACAATAGTACATGGATCGACCCTGATAGTTCAAGGTTGGTGTCAGAATAGCTTGGCGCCTCTAGACGCCAAACTGTTATGGCACCAGCCTTGAACTGACTAAGCTGACTTATCTTCTGAAACTGTCATGTAGTCGACCTCAGAACAATTCCCATATCGGGTCATTTCGATCGTGGAGCTTAGTGAGTTATGGCGCCAGCCTTGAACTGACAAGGTTGATTTATCTCCTGAAACTGTCAGTTGTCGACCTCAGAGAGCAATTTCAAAATCGGATCATTTCGAGCGTACTGATACTACCATGGTTTGACACAGATCGCGGGAGCTGGAGTACTAAGGTGCGTTCAACTCTCGTCCGAAAGGTCGCGGGATTCGAGCCCAGCTTGTGGTCAAATTTGAGCGGAACCTTTCTGGTGCTTCCGTCTTTCAAATAATCTTCAAAGTGGAACGAGAAACTTTAATCCATAAATGTTTAACGCGCTGCTCTAGATTCTGTCAGTAATACGGTCGCAATGCTCATTGTACCTCCGGGGTAGAGAAAGGTTGACTTGGAGACTTGAAGACTATTTAGGTATGTTACTGGTAAGAGCTGGAACAACTGTCATAGTTCAAGGGTAGGGACAAAGTATCCTGGCGCCACGAAGAACCATTTTTGGTCCGTTAGTGGCAAGAGCTGGAACAACTGTCATAGTTCAAGGGTAGGGACAGGTTATCCTGGCGCCACGAACAACCATTTTTGGTCCGTTAGTGGCAAGAGCTGGAACAACCTTGATAGTTCAAGAGTGGAGGAAAGTTAGTTTGACTCTATGAAGACCATTTAGGTCTGCTAGTGGCAAGATCTGGAACAACGTGATAGGTCAATGGTAGAGACAAATTACCTTGTCGTCATGAGGATCCATTCTTGGACTGATAATTGTAAGAGATGGAGCAAACATGATAGTTCAAGGGTGGAGGCAGGTTAGCTTGGAGCCACGACGACCCATTTTTTGGTCTGCTAATTGCAAGAGCTGGCGCAAACATGATAGTCCAAGAATGGAGGCAGATTAGCTTGGAGCCACGACGACCCACTGTTTGTTTTGTTATTTGCAAGAGCTGGAGCAACCATGATAGTTCAAGGGTAGATCTTGCCTCTACCCTTGAACTATCATGATTGTTCCAACCCCAGGGCCTCACAATGGCATACCACTGCCCTCGAACTATCATCGTTCCTGCAGCTTTTCTTTGTAACTAATACATAGTCCTTACCGGAAGCCTGCACAATTTGACCCTAATCCTCACCTCTCTAGGGAATTGCAGGGCTGGAATTATTGACAATCTTACAGGCATTCCCTTGCACTTGACTAACGAGGTTGGTCGAGAGAGACAATGGATGTGTGTGGGTGGGTTTACGGAGAGAGGGAGGGGGGGGGAAAGTTGGAGATGGAGGGGAAGGGCACGGGGGGGGGGGGAGCACCGGGGGAGGGGGGCACGTAGGGGAGGGGGGGCACTGTGTGTATGTGCAGGAGGGGGCGGGGATGGGCGTCAGGAAGGGGAGAGGGGGGGGGGGGCAGAAATAGGTCTGGGCACCGGACTAGTCGCTATTAGCGTAATTTTGTTGTTTTTGACTCCTCTACTGCGTTTCCGAAAGCCACACACTCTTAATCCTTAGAAGCCTTTCCATTCCAGAGTGTTAGTGATAACAGACAGATGCCTGGCAGAATCAGCGAGTAAAGCAAAGTTTATGCTCCTGCTTCCACTGACTGGACGTTTGACGCCGTGTTCATTGCTTGTAGAAGATTCTGTTGATTCTCATTATAAATTGTTCATGATAGCTCAAGGTTAGTGCAAGGTCATGATAGTTCAAGGCTAGTGCAAGGTCATGCTAGTTCAAGGTAGTGCAAGGTTAGCTTGGCGCCTTGGAGGGCGCCAAGCTAACCTTGCACTGTCCTTGAACTTTTAAGGCCGATCCTTCTCCCACATCTTATTGAACTCCTTTAATGACGTCCACAAAAACTGTAAAAGCCATTAACGGCTGGCAATAGCCCTGAACTCTCAAGGCTAGTGCAAAGTTAGCTTGGTGTCTTTGTAGGCACCGAGCTAATCTTGCTCTGGCCTTGAATTTCCTAGGCCGATTCATCTCTCCCAGCAGGTAATCAGTCTTAGAACCCTTGCAGAAGATGCTAAAGCCATTATTAGGTGCGAATTAAGTCGTCAATCCGTCAATGCCGGCCACTTAAAGAGCAACAGAAGCAATGTGAATAAACCGATTCCTCAGTTGCCGGACGTGAAATGAGAGTTAGGAGAGAGGGGGGAGGGGAGGTAGTTCCAGATGCTCATACGCCTGTTTGGAGCTGGAATAGACTCTCATTGCCTTATCACCTGCGTCTGAGAACGCTCATGAGAATCTGTGGCGCAGGTCTGTAAATTCGGACGTGACGGTTCAAACCCGCCGTAGCTATTTTGCCCGAGGCATCCATACGCTTATCAACCACCGCAGCCCGCAAATTTAAATTCCTATGAACTTCTTGCTGACTGCGAACGCCCGTGAGAGTCTGTTGGCCGGAGTTTTATTTTGGAACTTTGTGGCTCAAAACAGTGCGACTAGCTGGTCTGCGTTTCTGGACACTGGGGTCAAGACATTGTGTGCTGGTCTGTGATTTTGGACCTTACGGCCAAGGCCGTAAGGTCCAAAATCACAGACCAGCACACATTACAATGTATCTCCCCCCCCCCCCCCCACCCACCCCTTGCCGACGGAAGCGCAAGAGTGCGAGCAGACATTAACGGCGAGGCCTATTGTCCCGCTCTGGGCCGCTACTCGTTGGCAGTATATATATGCCAGGAGCACGAACGTTTGCAGTGTCCGCGCTGCTCTCTTCAGTTACTGTTGCTGGCGTCTTTGCTGGTGTATTGGAGGTGTCAGACAGTCAGTGTGGAGGTAGCGGCAGCGGTTCTCATTGGCGTTGTGAAAATGTAAGTGATAATGCCTTTGTGTGTGTGTGTGTCTCCATTCCTGTGGGGCGGTAATCGTTGATGGCATTGCCTGGCACCCCACCTCTCTCTCTCTCTTTCTCTCTGGACATTGTCTTCCTCTTATGTCCATTAATGTAGTTTGTAGCAACGGCAAGTTTGGAAACTGACGATTGTTTTCTGTCAAAACTTTTACCTTTGTCAAAAAAGGTGGCATCATCATCATCATCATCATCATCATCTCTCTCTCTCTCTCTCTCTCTCTCTCTCTCTCTCTCTCTCTCTCTCTCTCTCTCTCTCTCTGTCTCTCTCTCATCTATATATCACCCATTTCTTTTTTCAGCGGAAAATTAAATAAACTTATTTTCCCTCCAAAACTATGTGCCTGTATTAGTTATTGCGTGAAGTGTCCACCTTGATCAGACAAAATGCTTCCCCAACGTTTCTCGCCCCCCCCCCCTCTCTCTCTCTCACTCTCTGTCTCTGTCTCTGTCTCTCTGTCTCTCTCTCTCTCTCTCTCTCTCTCTCTCTCTCTCTCTCTCTCTCTCTGTCCGCGAACAGCTACATAAAGACGTATATTGTGCAAGATAATTACACTGACGCGCAAAAGAAATGCGGCAATTTTGGAATCATCGGAAACACTTTCCAAAAATGTCGCATTTCTGTTGCTCGTCAGTGTAATTATCTTGCACAATAAACGTCTTTACGTAGCATAGTGAGGAAAAATTAAAACTGTTGAAACTGTTACTCAAGTGTGGTCTACAACCTTGTGCCACATGTGAATAGTTGCAGCTGAGTGAAGTTTCTTTACAAGAAACCTACGTGCCTGCGTCTGGTGTGATTGTATCATATTACGACTACGACTGCCACGTAACAGATCCTCATGTGTCCCGGCAAGATGCAGGGACTAATAAGAATCCATGCCTTTAGTGAACACAGGTGAGCCCCTTTTACATCTGTTGATTGAGAAATGTTTCAGTTAAATCTAGGAGTATTTGTGCTTGCAAAGCGAAATTATCCTCGTTCGAAATGCAGCTCTGTCAAACATGGAATCAAATGCATATTCATAGTTTTGTCAAGTGTTCAATTTCAAAAGACGTTTTTCAGCGTGATTTACATAACTCTTTCTGCTGCTATCTCTCTTGGCTTGACTTCGCGAACGAAGATTTTATAGGAGTTGCCCACGACGTCTGCAGGCTTGTTTGTGGCTGCGGAGGCCAATCCGGGACAGGCAGGTTCGACCGCATTGGCTGCAGGGGAAGGTATGGCCAGGGTTCTGAGTTGCGGCATCTCTGTTTTTTCTCCTGAGCCGCTTGTCCTTAAGGCTAGCTCTGCGAGAGTCCTCAAAGGAGACAGCTGCCTTGTAAATGGTGGAGCGCCAGGTGTCACGGTCCACAGCAAGTGAGGACCACTGGTGGTGGTCGATTTGGCAGGCACTAAGTGACTTCTTGAGACAGTCTTTGTATCTCTTCTTTGGTGCCCCTCTGTCACGGTGTCCAGTAACAAGCTCGCCGAACAGGGTGATCTTTGGTAGGCGACGATCCTCCATCCTGGAGACATGCCCCGCCCAGCGGAGCTGTGTCCGCAGCAGCAAGACCTCGATGCTCACAGTTTCAGCCTGTTCAAGGACCTCGACGTTGGTGACATAGTCACTCCAGTGAATGCCCAGGATGGTACGCAGGCAGCGCTGGTGGAAACGTTCGAGGAGTCGTAGTTGGCTGCGGTAGAGGGCCCAGGACTCGGAACCATACAGCAGGGTGGTGAGGACCACAGCTCTGTACACGCTGATCTTGGTGCCTGTTTTCAGCTGTTGATTGTGCCACACCCGCTTGAAAAGTCGCCCGAAAGCGCTGTTCGCTTTTGCCAGCCTGCTGTCAAGCTCCCTGTCCAGCTTGGCGTCCGACGTGATAATGCAGCCAAGGTAAGTAATCTGGTGCACTGACTTTAGTTCAGACTCGCCAATGGTGATATGAGGAGGGCGATACACTGTCTTGGGTGCCGGCTGATGGAGGACCTCTGTCTTTTTCAGACTGACCTCGAGTCCAAAGAGCTGGGCAGCGTCTGCGAAGCAGGACGTGATGCGCTGCAGGGCTCTCTCTGTGTGTGCAACGAGGGCAGCATCATAAGCAAAAAGCAGCTCACGAATCAGTTGGTCTAGGGTTTTCGTGTGGGCCTGTAGTCGTCTGAGATTGAACAGGCTGCCATCGAGACGATACCTGATGTACATTGCATCGTCATCATCGAGGTCTCCTGTGGCCTGCTTCAACATCATGCTAAAAAAGATGGTGAAGAGGGTCGGTGCCAGCACGCAGCTATGCTTTACGCCGTTGAGAATAGGGAATGGTTCTGAGAGAACATTGTTGAGTCTGACCTGGCCTTGCTGGTTTTCGTGTAGCTGGACAATCATGCTGAGAAACTTTGGGGGACAGCCAAGTCGCTCCAGGATCTGCCACATGCCTTGCCTGCTCACAGTGTCGAACGCTTTTGTTAGGTCGACAAACGTTACGTACAGCCCTTTGTTCTGCTCGCGGCACTTCTCCTGAAGCTGTCTCAGCACAAAGACCATATCGGTGGTGCTCCTGTTTGCTCTGAAGCCACACTGGCCCTCTGGGAGGTGGTCTTCAGCGATGGCAGGTACCAGCCGATTCAGGAGCAGCCTTGCAAGAATTTTCCCAGCAATGGACAGCAGGGTAATTCCCCGATAGTTGGAACAGTCTGACTTCTCGCCTTTGTTCTTGTACAGGGTGATAACGACAGCATCACGGAGATCCTTTGGTAGTGTTCCTTCCTCCCAGCAGCAGAGAAAGAGGTCATGGAGCTTGTTGTGCAGTGCTGTGCCTCCATGTTTCCAGATCTCTGGTCGTATTCCATCAATGCCTGCTGCTTTGCCACTCTTGAGCTGGTGGATGGCTGTGAGGGTCTCTTCGGCGGTGGGCGGTTCGTCCAATTCAACCTTTACTGGGAGTTGTGGGATTTGTAGGACGACTGCTTCTTGAACAGTGCGCTCAGCGCTGAAGAGGCTCTGAAGGTACTCCGACCAGCGGTTCAAGATGGAGGTATTATCTGTGAGGAGTGCCTTGCTGCTATCACGCCCTTCTCTACATATCACCCATTTCCTTTTTCACCGGAAAATTAAATAAACTTTTTTCCCCTCCCAAACTATGTGCCTGTATTAGTTATTGCGTCAAGTGTCCACCTTGATCAGACAAAATGCTTCCCCAAAGTTTCTCGTCCCCCCCCCCCCTCTCTCTCTCCTCTCTCTCTCTCTCTCTCTCTCTCTCTCTCTCTCTCTCTCTCTCTCAGAGTCCTTGACATGCTTCCGTTACGTAACCTCTTTCTGTTTAATATGGGCGTGTTAATGTTTAAAGTCCGTATATCCAAAACCACGCGGTACGTCTCGGATTTGTTTAAGTATGCTAACACACCATTCAAGACATCACGGAACAAACTGTCAGTACCTAGGCCACGATTTGATATATTCAAAACTAATCTGTCTTATGCAGGGGCCAAACCTTGGAACTCGTTTCCGGCCAATATTACCGAGGCATCATCATTGTCCGCCTTCAAGGCAAGACTATTCCGGCACTTAATTGAGCCGTCGAACAAAGCGCACGCGTCTAATGCGTTCCGTATAATGACTGTTATCAAATATGTAAGTGTGTGGGCGCGTGTGTATGTGTGTACGTGCATGTGTGCGGAACAGTGCGTTTTGTGCATGTTTGTCTATGCTGGTGTGTGCATGTGTGTGCGTGTGTATATATATATATATATATATATATATATATATATATATATATATATATATATATATATATATATATATATATATTTATGTGTGTATGTGTGTGTGTGTGTGTGTGTGTGTGTGTGTGTGTGTGTGTGTGTGTGTGTGTGTGTGTGTGTGTGTGTGAGTTCTTGCGTGCATGTATGTGTATGTTTGGTTAGTCAGGAGGAAGTAAAACGTCTAGATAATCATTGACGTTTATGCTTACTGTTTTGCGTTCAATGTAACAAATGTAGTTTTAACAGTGTGCAATGTGTATGTATGTGTCTATTATGTAATCCAGACCAAAAAGGTGACTGCCAAGCGTGTAATATGCAAAGAAGTACCCAACGGAGAAAGAAACACGCTTAGAAAAGACGGGTACAACACAATTTATTAATATTTTGGGTAGATACCCTTTGTCAAAATAGACAAACAAACAGAGAGATTAGCCGCTACTTATCTTCACTGGCAGAAGGAAGGCCACATTCCTTCTGTCAATGAAGATAAGTAGCGGCTAATCTCTCTGTTTGTTTGTTTGTCTATTTTGACAAAGGGTATTTACCCAAAATATTAATAAATTGTGTTGTACCCGTCTTTTCTAAGCGTGTTTCTGTCTCCGTTGGGTACTTCTTTGTCTATTATGTAGTTGTGTTTTATGTACCGTGTGTAATGCATATTAGCCAGCCGTGGGTCGGGACTGTGCTTCGTCTGACGCGGGCGTTGGTTGAAGGACATACATCACGATAACACGTTTGTCCGGACCTTTAATCCAATGTTTGAGCCGTAGCGGAGTATGACCTAACTCTGATTTACGTACTTCCGTGTGTGTGCGTCTGTGCGTGCGTGCGTGCGTGCATGTGTGTGTGTGTGTGTGCAAGCGGGTGTGCGTGCCGGCGTGCGCGCGCGCGCGCGTGTGTGTGTGTGTGTGTGTGTGTGTGTGTGTGTGTGTGTGTGTGTGTGTGTTTTCATGTAGTTTGCAGCAAGGATAAGAATGAAAAAAGGATTCCGCACCTATTCTTTTATCCTTGGAAAATAAAGTTTCATTTCATTTCATTTCTTTATTTCTCTTTTTGTGTTATCATTGACAGATATAAAAAAAAGCCCTGCGTGCCTACTGTCTTTATAATTAGACCAAAAAAAATTAGTTTAGTTTAGATCTCTCTCTCTCTCTCTCTCTCTCTCTCTCTCTCTCTCTCTCTCTCTCTCTCTCTCTCTCTCTCTCTCACTCTCTCTTAACAGTAGATTTCAAACAGTTTCAAACAGGCCATTTCATTTAGAGACAAACTTAAGAAACAAAAACAGTTTGATGAATATAAGAAACAACGAAATCGCGCGTTAAATACCTAGTGAGAACGTCAAAAAACCTGTTCTTCCAGGAAATGATTAGGGACATAAAAGATACAGCATCGGTTTAGAAAGCCCTGAACGTTATAACGAAGGGAAATCAGCCCCTGAAATTCCATCATATTTGTCAGCTGATATATTAAATAACAAATTCCTATCGACAGCTGAAACACTTGCTCAGTCAGCTGCAAGTAGTAACGCAGAGTACCAAGTTCCTAGTGTACTGGAAAAATACTGTGAGGCCAGAAATATACTGCAGACATTCATCATTCCTGATATTACCGTCGCTGAAGTCGGCAAATTTATTTCTAGTATACCCAACAAAAAGTCCACCGGGATGGATGGTATCGACAACAAAAATCTGAAAATGTCACTACCATATACGGTAGAGGCACTCACTTATATCTTTAACCTCTGTATAAAACACAGCACGTTTCCAACTATTTTCAAAGAGGCCAATGTAATTCCAATCCCTAAATTAAAAGATCTTGAAGATGTCAATAACTACCGTCCTATCTCACTTTTGTCGGCCCTGTCAAAGCCCCTTGAAAAACACATACAAAAACACCTCCTCGATTTTCTAGAAAAGGGCAATTTCATAAATATTCATCAGTCCTGCTTTAGACCGAAATACTCATGTCAGTCGGCACTGACACACATTGTAGACAGCTGGCTGGAATCAATAAATAAAAACCTGATGTCTGGAGCTGTTTTCTTAGACCTACAAAAAGCATTTGATCTTGTCGACCATGACAATTTCTTAAAGAAGCTAGCAGCATCCCATGTAAGTGAAACCGTCATAGCATTCTTTAGATCATACCTAAAAGACATAAAACAAAAGGAAAATTCTCTAAACAAGGACAAGTTAACTACGGTGTCCCCCAGGGGTCGATCTTGGGACCTCTTCAATTTATAATATTCATTAATGATTTGCCTTTGCATATTACTAACACTGATGTCAACTACAACCTGTTTGCGGACGATACGAGCCTCCATGTTTCGGGTAATAAAACAGCTGACATTACCCTTAGCTTACAAAGTAGTCTCAGCGAGGTTTCCGACTGGTGTAGAGTGAATCATATGGTCCTTAATCCAGGAAAAACAAAGAGTATTTTAATTACTACACGACAAAAACACCAACGCCGACCACAGCCGTTACATTTACAATTGAACTCTAAACCGATAGAACAGGTCACAGAGCGTACATTTTTGGGAATACACGTTGACGAACAACTATGTTGGGAGACGCATATAAATACAGTCTGTAAAACCATTGCTTAAAACACTTTCCTGTTGTCCCAGCTTAGATAAGTAACGGATACACATACTCGTAAACTGTTGTTTTTTTTTTTTTCATGCCCATATCAAGTCTCACGTTGATTGTCTCCACAGTGTGGGACGGTTGTAGTGATGTTCACGTGAACAGGTTAAACTCTATATATAAAAGAGCTGTCAAAATGATAGATACGGAGCCCATTCCTACCACAGACAAATTTAGACATCTAAACATTCTCGGCCTGCGTCAACAACTTAATTTCAACAAATGCATCCTCATGCACAAGATATTAAATACAGGGACGTAGCGGGCATCAGAAAAGTAGTCCGGCGGTTTCGGAAAGTCGGAAACTATTTGAGGGACGATGGCGACTAGACGCTTATTTATTGCTACTAAAATGTTAACTCTATTTTAAAGAAACAACATTCACATCCAAAGACAGACTTACCTATGATATGCTGGCTTGGAATCAAGAATTGGGAAATGTCACAATTGTTCAAATCCTTCATGTGGTTATGGGGAAACCAATCAATTAGTAAACAAACTCGCCTTTCTGTAGTTAGAAGATTACAACATGTCAGAGTTAAAGATCGTTTGTTGTAGATGAGACTTGCGAAACAAAATTTTAAAAAGAGATATAATCCATGAAGAAATGTTCATCACAAAAGCTTTTCATCTCCTGAATCAACTTTGACAGCAGACGTTTGGGTTGCACGAGATTTTTGAAGCACATTGGTTCTTAATAATAATAATAATGGCTACTTATATAGCGCTTATACTAAAATAAGCTCTTAGCGCTTTACAAATAAAGAGTGGGAGTGGAGGGTGTCATCAAAGACAGTATAATGTACTGTCTTTGGTGTCATACAGCCAGAGGAACAAAGGATTCTGCAATACACACGCACACACGCACAGACAAACACACAGGTACATAACGGCCACTGACGAAGAACTGCGCGCGAGCTACATTGGGGTATCGAACAGGTGGGTCTTAAGGGCAGATTTAAAGGCAGTGAATGAGGGAGAATGTCTAATATCTATGGGTAGAGCGGAGTTCCAGACAACACTGAGGTCCAACGTGCGCAAAACAACGGTCACCTCTGTTTGCAGAGAGGGACTCTGAGAAGGCGCGCCCTGTCACTACTTGAACGGAGAGAGTGGAAGGGAGTGTATAGTTGAAGAAGATCAGCGAGATAGGCAGGGGTAGAGTAGTTAATAGTTTTGTAGCAGAGACAGGCGATTTTGTACGAGACTCGTTGTTTGACTGGCAGCCAATGAAGTTGTCTCAGGATAGGAGTGATGGGCTAATGCTGTCAGGCGTGGACGATAAGACGTGCAGCACAATTCTAAACTCACTGCAATTTCTGAATGAGAGACCGAGGGAGGCCAGCTAAGTAATCAATTGCAGTAATCAATGCGGGACAAGACTAAAATGACGACCAGTTTGGTGGCAGATTCAGTGGTGAGGTAATGACGGATAGAACTGATACGTCTTAATTCCAGAAAAGCAATTTTGCAGACATGGTTTACATGGTTCTTCATTTGAAGATCTTTATCAAGAAAAACGCCAAGATTGCGAACTGAATCAGAAAATGGAATAGGTGCGTCACAAATGCACATAGTCAGGAGAATTGGGCAGCAGTCGAGAGGCACCGATAAGAAGAGCTTCTGTCTTGCCCTCGTTTAACTGGAGTTTATTTTCACACATCCAGCACTTAATATCTGAGATACAGGTTTGAACATCTGAAATAGCCTGACTGGAGCTGTTTGAGGTGCAGATTTCGGAAGTTGTGTATCATCCGCATACATGTGATGATCGGTTGAATGCGATGCGATAACCTGAGACATAGGCTGAGTGCACAGCGTAAATAGAATGGGGCCAAGGAAGGAGCCCTGGGGGACCCCAAACTCTAACGCAGCAGCTTCAGAAAGAGCGTTTTTGACAGAGACGTTAATCTGACGGGAAGCTTCGAAGACAGATAAGAGTAGAACTTACCAGAAATACCAAAGTAGTTTCCTAGACGCTGGAGCAAGATGGAGTGGTCAATGGTGTCAAACGCAGCTGATAGGTCTAACAGGGCACGAACTGAGCTCAGGTTTTCATCATAGGCACTTACTAGGCCATTAACGACACAGAGGAGAACAGTTTTCAATACTGTGCCCAGCACGTTAAGCAGACTGAAGTGGATGGACAAGATTGTTTGACTGTAGATATTTAGTGAGCTATGTCAGAATGACTCTCTCAAGACTTTGGACAGAAAGGGTAGGTTTGAAACGAGGCGATAGTTCTTTAGCTGGTTGGGGTCAAGATTCGACTTTTTCAGGAGAGGTTTGACAACGGCTGATTTGAATTCTGACAGAAAGACGCCTCACTCGAGGGACTGATTTATGATTTTATGATTGGTTTCTTGACACATTCAGCTCAGAAAATGTCCTAAAAACTGTTTGCCTGCGTGCTGCAGAAGCCACAATTAAAGTTGTTGGCAACACGAATCAAATTGAGTGAGTCAGTTTTAGACTTTTGGACGTGGTTCAATCGAGCCTCGTGCATACGTGATCTTTTTTTTTTTTTTTTTTTTTGGTACATCGCACACCACTGTGTGATGGCTTGATGTGACCAGCCGTATACCCATATGACAATTCACAGATCAGTCACGTTTTGAGTTAGCTGTCAGGTGTATTTTGGGCATGTTTAAGCCTTTATTGGCTAAGGGCTGCCTTCATCAGCGTGCTGACCCTTTTGTTTTTGTTGACTGAGTAAACCTTTGTTGTTAGGTTTTATGGTAGTTTGTTTTGTGGTTTATTTTATATTCTTCAAGAGGATGATTGTACTCTCGCTCACACTAAAACTTGGAAAGGCTAGTGGACAGTGGTAGTGTGTTCTTTTCATGTTCTTCGTTTGATTGTTGGTGGGACAATTCCGTGGTTGTTTGTGATGTATCGGGGTTCCGTCTAAGTATTCGAGCGCCCGTTGATCAATGATGTAAGCGTACAAAGCTTTGCTGTATCTGCCCTCTTTAAAGTATACGAAGAGGTATTCTAGTTATTTCCTTGCTCCCTTGTCTCTGCAAAGGCCCATGAAGTAGACCCATTCAAAGAATATTGTAGGGTTCAGTCCATTGGAGAAGATGAATGCGGCTAGCAAGTTGTTTGAAAGTGTGGGAGGTTTTTCGTCCTCATGTATTTTCTTCTTTTCCCCGCCCATTTGTGTGCTGGTCCTATGAGGATTTCATAGTTCAAAAAACTGGCGGTTTTTCTGTTTCTCATGGTTCATTCCGTTTTCTGTTCCCCGTTGTTTGGGAAGGGGGGGGGGGGGGGGGGGGGCTTGTATTGGTTGCGGTGTGGTGCGTAGAAATAAGATATTTCCAATGCCAGTTGGTTCAAGTTCTTATTGGGAGGTCGTTCTGCTTTCGTTTAATGTGTCATGACTTGAGCCTGTTACCGTTTGGATTGATTGTACATTGCTTAACGTCCCGACAGCAACAAGGCTTTCTTAGGACGTGCCTGCACTGCTTGTGAAAAAAAAAAACCCAACTAAACAGAACATTGAATGTATGTCGCCAGCCGGTCAAACACATTAAATAAACCTAACACATGGGGCCTAAATAAAGCTAAGACCATTTAGCAACACACATCCAATATCAAGAGCTACAGGCAGTGCAGACAGTAGGGAGAGTTTAAAAAAGGCAAATACAGGTGAATGGACCTCGGGTAGACAGAAACACATGCCCCAGAATAGAGAGAAAACCCCACCCTGTGGGGCTGACCAGGGTGACCCTGGGAACTAAAAAATACCTAACCCCACCCAAGTCCCCCAGGGCAGACCCGGGTGGGGTTGTTACCGTTTGGAGTCGGCGTGCGGCCGTTTGCTAGTGGTGCCTCATGTCCTTATTTCTGTTTTTTACCACTGCTAAATTGGTGGAGCTAGTGGTGCAGATGTCTGTTGTGTTGATGCACTTCGGCCAGTAGCTTACGTTCTTGGGCCGGCGATTTTGACACTTTTCTGTTTACCAGCCACTGCTAAGTGGTGCTCTGAGCTATTGGCGCAAACATGCCATTTTTGGTAAACATGAATACACTTGCGAAGTTTTGACACCACGACAGGTTTGCTCTCTCTCTCTCTCTCTCGCTTTTTTTTTTTTTTTTTTTTTTTTTTTGTCCAAAAAGTACTCCGGCGGTCGCCGGAGCGCCGGAGTGGCCCGCTACGTCCCTGAAATAACATGACACCGCAGTATCTAACCACCAAATTTAGGCGACAGCAAGAACGCGAACGGACCTCAAGGAACAATACCTTACCCCTACCTCTGCTTAGAATTGACCTCTTTAAAACTAGTTTATAATTTTCTGGACCGTTTATATGGAACACTATTCCTGCACATTTGAAGATTATAGCCTCTCGTGGAATTTTTAAAACGAAACTTTTCGATTACCTGATGAGCCAAACATAACATCACTGGGCATTTATTTAAACAAACCCTGATGGTTAAAACTTTCATGTAATACATGCATTTATGTGTAGTGTTTGTGTGTGTGTGTGTGTGTTAGTGTGTGTGTGTGTGTGTGTGTGTGTGTGTGTGTGTGTGTGTGTGTGTGTGCGTGTCTGTGGTATAAGATGAATGTTGAGTGTTATTATTATTTTGTGTATATCATTTTTTAAAATTTTATTATTATTTTGTTTGTATTTATTTAAACATTATTGTTGCATGAAATAATGTGTGTAAATATAATGTCTTTATCATTATTTTTAACCTATTTTATGTTGTATATATTAGCAACGGCAAGTTTGTAAAATGACGATTTGTTTCTGTCAAAACTTTTTACCGTTGATAAATAAAGTTTCATCATCATCATCAACACCATCTCTCTCTCTCTCTCTCTCTCTCTCTCTCTCTCTCTCTCTCTCTTGTTTTGGATGGACTGTGTTAGCGGTCTGCATAACGTTAATACCTTGGCTGCATGTTGTTGCCGACTGCGTTTCCGAAATCTTTGAAGCCAACAATTTAAAGCCAAAGAATCAAAGCCTATGGAGCTCCGGGTTAGCTCAGGGTTAGTGTCTCACTGGCTTCATGCCCTTCTAGGAGGCATGGCAACGAAGCACTATTTTTTGCAGATATCTTGGTCGAGGCATCATCCATATAGCTCGCGCTAAATGCACCAAAGAATAAAAAAACAACAAACAAACAAAATCAAACAGTTTAAACTTGAATCGCTTCCTTGCCGGGAAAAAAAAAACCGCATAACATCGCTGACCAGCAAGAGGCACAGAAATTCATGAGCCCCCGCTTCTGCGGGGGCTCATGGGGTTCTGTGCCTCTTGCTGATTCTATTCATATCCGTGTTCCTTGAGTTGGTGGGATATTTTTTCCGTGTAAAATTTGCCCCACTTTCGAAAACATGATTTCCCTAGTCGGGAACGGGCCATGGACAACAGTTTCTTGTGCTTGCATGTTCAAAATGTTTTACTTTGTTTTTGTTTTGTTTTTGTTTCTTTTTTATACCAAACAGCTTCTTTTGTTGCATAATGATGTGCCAAACCTAATTGTCTAGACAGAAGCTCATACTTTACAAATATTTACATAAAAACAAATGTGCTGTCTCTCTGGTTTTGTTTTGACTACATTATCTTGATTGAAAGAGTCTAGCAATCAATCAGTCATCTGTCTTTAAAAGAGTTGTTAAAATTTGATTAGCAAGATGACATCTGCCACAGTTTATAATGGTGTGTCCAACGTAACTGTCAAGTAAGATGTACATATTGTGCAGACATTTGGATACATATAAAAGTGTTGTATTTATTTATTATTATTTTTTCTACATTATCTTGAATGAATGAGTCTGGCAGACTTTTGAAGTCCTGGTGGAATTTCTTTGCTGACATCCTACAATTTCCATATGTCAGCGCTTTTTGTCAGACTCGCAAGGCTTTTGCAATTTCGCCGTTTATTGAATCAGTGTGTGCACAAAATGCATCTGACGTCCACGGTTCTTCTTCAAGCAACAAGTCTTCAGTACGGGCTCAGTCGTAGTTGGCCCGCGCACTGTAGTGCGCGGGCCAACTACGACTGACGTCGGACCGAGGAATTATTGCCAACTGGGATTTTGTCAACCCACTACACAAGTGCTCTTTGTGTGAATTGTCGCTCAATCGGTCTCATTCAATTACGTCTGCGAAAGACGTAGATTGTTACGTTTGTGGTTGTGTTATTCTTTGAGAGCATGTGTGTGTTAATTATAAGAAAGATTCGATATGCATTTGAGTTATTTTGAATAAGAATTACGTACCTTTTTAGTAGGATTCTTCTTTTTTTTTTTTTTTTTTCATGGAGAATTGTGATCAATTTTTGTTGTGGCGCATATTTTCGCTACAATGTTGTAAAGTTTGACCTACATTAGACTGGAGGTTCGAGCAGGGTCGCGATTATTCCAGTGACCTCATTATATGACGTCAAAGTTGTTGGGAACATCTCTTGTATCGAATTCGCTTAGACCGTAGTAGAAACTTCCGGATTGATCTACAGTGTTCTTTTCAATGAATATTAATGAGGTTTGGTTATGTTTTTTTTTTTTGGTTTGTTTTTTTTTTTTTTCCTCATTGGTTGTGTTGGGTGAATTTGCTGGATTATTCTGGAAATATGTAATAGTATAAAAGACGCGACGGTCGCGATCTTTCCAGTGACCTCAGATATGACGTCAAGGTTGTTGGTTGCATTTCGCAACGTTTTATCGAACACGCCTAGACGTGAGTAGAAACCTGTGAATTGATCTAGAGTGTTCTTTTAATGAATATTAATGAGTTTTGGTTACGCTTTCTTTTCTGCTTGATTGTGTTGCGTGAATTTGCTGGATTGTTCTGGAAATCTGTAACAGCATAAAAGACGGTGTTAGGAAATATGTGTGTACATTGCATGAGAGACGCAGTGTGTCAAAAGTTTTGATGCATTGTAGAGGAGACAGTGTATCAGTGTGGATGCATTTGTGGACGCATTGTGATGAGAGTGCATCGTGAGAATAATATACTGGTGGAACTGTTACTCCAGTGTGGCCTACAACCTTGTGCCACGTGTGACGAGTTGCAGCTGAGTGATGTTTCTTTACAAGAACCCCACGTGCGTGCGGATGGTGTGATTGTATCATACTACGACTACGACTACCACGTAACATAGATCCTCATGTGTCCCGGCAAGATGCAGGGACTAATAAGAATCCATGCCTTTAGCGAACACGGGTGAGGCACTTTTACATCTGTTAATTGATAAATGTTTCGATTAAATCTGCGAGTATTTGTGCTTGCAAAGCGAAATTATCCTCGTTCGAAATGCAGCTCCGTCAAACATGGAATTATATGTATATTCATAGCTTTGTCGAGTGTTCTATTTCAAAAGACGGTTTCTAGACTGATTTACATAACTCTTTCTGCTGCTATCATCCCTTCTCTATATATCACCCATTTCCTCTTTCACCGGAAAATTAAATGAACCTTTTTTTATTTATAAAACTATGTGCCTGTATTAGTTATTGCGTCAAGTTTCCACCGTGATAAGACAAAATGCTTTCCCAACGTTCCTCGCCCCCTCCAACCCCTTGCCCCACCCTATTTTCCTCTGCCCCCCCCCCCCCTTCCTTCCCGCCCCCCCCCCCCTCCGCGGGCAATGCAAACAGAATGGTTGCAAATTTACCCCGATTTTGTTCAGATAGCAAAAAATATAACTTTTTTTTTCTATGGTCTTTTTTATCCATGTCCACTCTTGTCCTCAAACCAGACTTCCGTTTGCAATGAATTCACACAAGAAATGAAAATTTCTCCATGCGCAATGCGTCACTCTCTGCTTTATACCTCCCGTCTTCTGCCATGCAAAAAGTGTGGCAAGATAATTACACTGACGCGAAAAGAAATGCAGCAATTTTGGAATCATCGGAAAAACTTTCCAAAAATGTCGCATTTCTGTTTCTCGTCAGTGTAATTATCTTGCACAATAAACGTCTTTACGTAGCATAGTAAGGAAAAATTAAAACTGTTGGAACTGTTACTCAAGTGTGGTCTACAACCTTGTGCCACGTGTGAATAGTTGCAGCTGAGTGATGTTTCTTTACAAGAAACCTACGTGCGTGCGTCTGGTGTGATTGTATCATATTACGACTACGACTGCCACGTAACAGATCCTCATGTGTCCCGGCAAGATGCAGGGTCTAATAAGAATCCATGCCTTTAGTGAACACAGGTGAGCCCCTTTTACATCTAATGATTGAGAAATGTTTCAGTTAAATCTAGGAGTATTTGTGCTTGCAAAGCGAAATTATCCTCGTTCGAAATGCAGCTCTGTCAAACATGGAATCAAATGCATATAGTTTTGTCAAGTGTTCAATTTCGAAGAACGTTTTTTAGCGTGATTTACATAACTCTTTCTGCTGCTATCAAGCCCTTCTCTATATATCACCCATTTCCTTTTTCACCGGAAAATTAAATAAACTTTTTTTCCCTCCAAAACTATGTGCCTGTATTAGTTATTGCGTCAAGTGTCCACCTTGATCAGACAAAATGCTTCCCCAACGTTTCTCGACCCCCCCCCCCCAACCCCTTCCCCCACCCTTATTTTCCTCTAACCTCCCTCCCCCCCCCCCCTCCCCCACCTCCGCGGGCAATGCGAACAGAATGGTTGCAAATTTTGCTGCGATTTCGTTCAGATAGCAAAAAATACAACTTTTTTTGGTAGTCTCCTTTAACCATGTCCACCTTTTTCCTCAAACCAGACTTCCGTTTGCAATGAATTCAAACAGAAAGTGAAAATTTCTCCATGCGCAATGCATCACTCTCTGCTTTATACCTCCCGTCTTGTGCCATGCAAAATGTGTGGCAACACTTGGGCAAATATCCGCTTTTGCATTAATGTAACGAACAGCTACGAAAGACCTTTATTACAAGATAATTACACTGACGAGCAAAAGACAGTTTTGGAATCATCAGAAACACTTTCCAAAAATGTCGCATTTCATTTGCTCCTTAGCAAACAAACGCATGGCATATCACGTATGCGCTTGTCGAACACGTGGCTTCAGCCACACATGGTTGTGCACGATAATTATACTGACGAGCAAAAGAAATGCGACATTTTTGGACTCATCGGAAACACTGACGTGTTTCCGATGATTCCAAAAATGTCGCATTTCATTTGCCAGTCAGTATACAAACGCATGGTATAATAACCTTGGAAGTATGCACTATAGAAACACAAGGCTTGACTCATTCGCGGCCAGCGGCATCCGGATGCGCGGCATAAACCGCGCATCCGGATGCGGCTTGCAGCGAACGAGTCAAGCCATATGTTTGAACAGCGATTGCTTTCATGGAAAGTCTTTAATGACGAACCACATTTTCTTAATTGCTCCTTGTCTGTTGACCCCCCATATCTGGTACTGACGATACCACTCGGTGGAAAAGACCTGTGGAGCCTTACGCGTCTTTTCCGCCGAACTGTATCGTCAGTAGCAGTCAAACGGTTAAAGGGTACTTAGACCTTAAGTCTGTCAAAGGGGTGTTGCTAAACCCAAAAAGAGAGAGGCTAATCAGAGGGATGATAAATGTCCAGTAAAGTCATGCGACTAGACAGAGTTAAACTAGACCCTTTGACTGTCGGTAGCGCTTTTTGTCGCGATGATTCCTACAGGAATCATCGCGACAAAGAGAACTACCGACAGCGAAAGGGTTGTTTGAAATGCTATTTCAGGAAGTTTATTCAATTAGCTCCATAAAGAATCGTTCGTTACTTTATTTATAAAAAATAAATAAATAAATAAATAAAAAATATTGCTGCTGTTTAATAAAGGGTCCAAATTTTCTCCTCACATTTTCTAACTTTTCTGAAGGACTAGCGGGGAGTTTAGTTCTTAGCGGGAGAAGTTCTTTGATAGCCATCTGGGAATTGTTGCCCTTTTTGTGATGTAACTGGTTTCTAAACGAGCAGTTTTGCTCTTCAATTTTCCCAACAAACCCTGAGAGTTTTCTTGTTTTGATTTTTCTTTCTTCTTACAACGTGGTCGTAGGCATCATTGCGTCTCAGGAGACAGTGGGTTAATATCCCTTGGATATGTTACAGCAATGGTAATAATAAAAATTATAACATAGGCGTGAATCTGTTTTATACAGGTTGAACGCTTTTACCGACCATGTGTTAAATGGCTGTCTAAGTTCACGTCTGGTTATAAGGGGTGTGCTACCTCTTCCGCACTGCTGACCGTTTCGTTGAAACAACACATTACAACTGTCAGTATTCGGAGCGTAAGGTAGCAGCGACTCACACACTTGCTAATTATGCGTGCTGTGCACACGAGGGCGAGACAGGCACCACAAACCGAGTCTGTTCGTAAATTTGACAAGATGGGATTTACAACAACAACAAAAAACAACAACAAAACACACACACACACACACACGCACACATCCCATTCCTGTCCACCAAAGGGATTCAAACCCCGGATCGTACGACTGCGAGCGCAGCGCCTTAGCCAGTATGCCACGTCCCCACAGTTCAACTTGTTCGCGCCGCATCAATAGCTGCGCAAGTGTCGTATAGCGTGTCAACACTTCGCAGTTATTGATGCGGAGCGCCAGGAAGGAGCCAGGCATTATGACACCCACACACAGACACAAAATGATCTTGCTTTGAGTTCAACTAGGTAGGTCAGTAATTGAACTCCATCAGGATGTTTTGTAGACGGTTTCATGAACCTGATTTTCGTTACTGTAAAACATTCCCACACTTTTTTTTCAGGTTTTCTTTACTTTCTCTCCTGTCTTCTCGTCTTCTTCCCATCAATCCAATCTATTCTAGCAGTCCTATCAATATCGAAAAAGAAAGAGAATAAGAAAACATTATGTCGACGGGAAATTTGATTAGACGCCTCGGGTGAAGTATTAGTTTGGACGAATCAAGTTGCAATCGTATGGGTAATCCCTTCAATGCTGAGAAAAAGCAAACACGATCCAAATGCAAGAGACATAGATCCTCATCATCCCCCGTGACTGCGGGGGCTCATGAGGATCTATTTCTCTTCCTGAGACCAATTTGTATCCACGTTTCTTGGACGGTTGTGGTTTTCGGTCGTTGAATGAACCAATTGATTGATTGATTGTACATTGCTTAACGTCCCGACAGCAACAAGGCTTTCTCAGGACGTGTCTGCACTGCTTGTGAAAAAAAAAACAAAAAAAAAACCCAGAACATTGAATGTATGTCGCCAGCCGGTCAAATACGTTAAATAAACCTAACACATGGGGCCTAAATAAAGCTAAGACCATTTAGCAACACACATCCAATATCAAGAGCTACAGGCAGTGCAGACAGTAGGGAGAGTTTTAAAAAGGCAAATACAGGTGAATGGACAAAGGGTAGGCAGAAACACATGCCCCAGAATAGAGAGAAAAACCCACCCTGTGGGGCTGACCAGGGTGACCCTGGGAACTAAAAAATACCTAACCCCACCCAAGTCCCCCAGGGCAGACCCGGGTGGGGTTGAATGAACCAAGATTTCAGAAACAGAGATGTACGTACAGTGGCATGGAAGGTTCAAGGGTGGTGCCAGAATAGCTTGGCGCCTAAGGCGCCAAGCTATTCTGGCACCACCCTTGAAAAAAAAAAAAAAAACACAGTATGAATTTTACCAGGGAAAAATGAACCTCTGAATGATCCCAACTCTCCTTTTTTTTTCCGAGGGGACAAAACTTATCATGGCGACTGTTGCCAACGCGGCTCTTGTCACGTTGAGTTCCGCATTTACAAAGTTCCGTTTTCCCGAGTAGAATTTGTAGTATATTCGGTGTGTTGTAATTAATAATAATAATAATAAAGGTAATTTGTATAGCGTCTAATCACCAAGGTGCTCTAGGCGCTTTACAATCACAGTAATGAAACAGTGAAGCAGAATACACAAACAAGCACATACAACAAAAAAATACATTAATTTACAAGGGCAAAAACTCACACCACACACTCACACACATACACACACACGCATGATGAGCCGGCAGACAAAATGGTCTTTACGTATATGCAACAGAGAAAAGGTGTGTTTTAAGCTTGGATTTGAAAATGGAAAAAGATGATGATGTAATGGGACCAAAATACGAAAATGCACGATGACCTTGAGTGACCTTATTACGTTTAGGGATACGGAAAACACGAGTGTCTGAAGCAGAGCGTAGTGAGCGGGACGGTGTATACAGCTGGAGAAGATCAGATAAGTAAGGAGGGGCAGAACCAGAGATGATGTTGAAACAAATAACACAGACTTTATACTGAATTCTGTATGAAACTGGCAGCCAGTGCAAATTAGCTAGTAGAGGCATAATGTGTTCACGTTTCGGTACACGAAAAATCAGACGTGCAGCACAGTTCATGACTCTGGATTTGGTCAAGAAGATTTTGCGGAACACCGGACAAAAGAGAATTGCAATAGTCTATTCGGGACAGCACAAGGGAGGTAACAAGTGTTTTGGTAACTTCAACAGTCAGCAGATGTCGAACAGTGCTGATCCTTCTGAGTTCAATGAAGGCAAGCTGGCAAACTTTCTTCACTTGTTCCTTCATTGTCAGCCTGTTGTCAAAAATGACACCCAAGTTACGGGCCGAGCTAGAAAAGGAGATGGCACTCTCGCCCACCATCATTGACTCAGGAAGATCAGCACTGCACGTACAGGAGCACATCATTCGGAGGGACTCAGTTTTGTCACTGTTCAGCTGGAGCTTGTTCTGTGTGGTCCACTTCTGAACATCACAAATACAAGCCTCCAAAGACTGCACCATTTGATCGACATGTTCACGAAGGGAGTGTTTGTACAATTCTGTATCATCTGCATATAAATGATAAGAAACTAAGTGACGCTCAATGACATGCGACAGGGGCTGTGTATACAAAGTAAAAAGAACAGGCCCCAAGACCGACCCCTGTGGAACGCCACAAAGCAGCTCAACAGGGTGGGACTCAAATCCTGCCACTGAAACCATCTGCAAGCGACCAACAAAGTAGGATTGGAAAAATTTCAGTGCTGTGCTTTGAATGCCAAACACATCACGAAGGCGGGCAAGTAGAATGTCATGGTCAATGGTATCAAACGCTGCGCTCAGATCGAGCAGAGTCAGAACAGAGATTAGATCTTCATCGCTAGCACCAAGTAGGTCATTCACAACACGCAGCAATGCTGTCTCCGTGCTATGACCAGACCTATATGCTGACTGGAACACATGCCACAGACCATTATTCTTGATATGGTCTAGCAGCTGCGTGAGCACTATCTTTTCCAGAAGCTTTGAAAGAAAAGGTAGGTTGGATACGGGTCTGTAGTTGTTCAAAGTTGTTCAAACTGTTGGGATCAAGTGAAGCTTTCTTTAAGAGCGACTTAACAATTGCAGTTTTGAAACAGGTAGGTACAGTGCCGTGCAAGAGGGACTCATTTACAATAGCTGTAACAACTGGTACAATTGCATCTTTACATTCAAAAAGAAGGGACGAAGGCACAGGGTCTAGCTCACAGGTCTTGAGAGACATCTTATTCATGGTGTCCAGCACTACCTTTTCAGTCACTGGACTGAAGCATGCAAGAGGAGTGCCATTAAAACACTTAGATTCAAATGAGCAAGATGTATGAGCATCATCACATTTGTCAATGTTGTCACGTATTGTTCTGACTTTGGAACAGAAAAAGCGAGAAAACAGTTCTGGGAGGTCACGGATTGGGTGTGTGCTGGGCAGTTGAACAGATTTGGTCTTACCCAAGAGTCCATTAGTCACACGGAAAAGTTCTTTGCAAGTATTTGCTGCAGCAACTTTTGCGCAGATGAAAGCAGTCTTGGCATTGGTGGTCAAGCGAGTGATTTTATGCTTCAAACCATTCAGAATCTGTTTATGAACAGTCAGCCCAGACTTGAGCCAACGCCTCTCTGCCTGACGCCTTTCGTGCTTCAAGGTTCGCAGTTCAGCGGCCACAGTGTAATTGTGGATGTCTCCCTCCTTCTGATAAATAAATTGCCGTTATACAGCAAAAATCAGTACGCTTATTACATTTTTGCGAAAAGCGAGATTTGGACGAAAGACTATAATCCTGTTGCCTCCCCCCCCCCCCCCTGCCCCTCTCTCCCCCTCCCACCCCCCCCCCCCCCCCCCCCCCCGCTTAAAAAAAAGAGAGAAAAAGAAAGAGGAGAAATAAAGATGTGTGTGTGTGATGTGTTTTTCTTAACAAAAAGATAAAAGAAAAACAAACAACTGTAATAGAGATGATCATTTAGTCAAAAGCAGATTAAAAATAATGGAACAGACTTCAAAAATTGAATGCATTCATCTTACACGCTCCATTTACAAGATGTGTATATTCTCATGTGCCCCTGCGGCCGCAGGGGCACATGAGAATATACGCCTCATGCTCGCAAGGAATTACCTCATTGGCATATCCGTAGTTTGAGGTACTTGCCCGCTATTAACAATAGGACCGCTACGAGGAAGCATGCTACAATGATTGGAGCGATCCTGCAAAACTGTCAAATTATTCCTTTATTAACCCTTATCATTCGGAATACACCAGTGTGTGGAATAAGTTTGACAAAAATAGTTCAAGGGTAGTGCCAGAATAGCTTGGCTCCTCTAGGTGCAAAGCTATTCTGGCACTAACTTTTAACTAAAGCCATTGGTCTATATCCTTATCTGTAAGTACTATAATGTAGCCTGCATATGGCAGTGTGCTAATTTCAAGCTTTTTAGCCTCAGTATGATATGGGCTTGTTACGTGGTGGAATTTTAGTCGAAGTATGATAAACACACCAGACACACACACGTAGAGTTCTTTAAAGTAAACCTTCTTCAGCTGCAATCCGTCACACGTGGCTTAAGGATGTAGACAATACTGGAGTAACAGTTCCAACAATATTTAATTCAGCGATGCGATATCCACACAATAATGCACTCTCAAATGCACAAACTACTGAATACAAAGTCTCTTTTGCTATGTCCACACTACGACTCAAAGTTTCTCATACACAGCGTCTCTCGCAATAAACTGCGTATCTCTACAACTGACAAAGCAAGACAATGTACTCCTGGGCTTTCCCAGCGCCCTCCTTATATACACTATCAAAATCTAGAATCTTCTACGGAAATCATGAACTCAAACAACCAGAACGAAACGCGCAGCCGAAACTCATTAACATGAACTTTCCAGAAACAATATATCAGGCTACAAAACACGGCTGCTCACTTCAGCCCTAAATTCTAGTGTATAATTAAATCACATAAAAGTATGGTATCCCTATCTATGATAGCTCAAAAAGGTACGAGAACATTCACCAAACAAAATAAAAGCTGCTCACTACACGCGCACAGGAAAACAAAAAGTAGCGAAAAATGTAGCGAAGTGTTGCGATGTCAACTAACCGACGTGACACTTACGAGGCCACTAGACAGTGCGACCCTTCTAGCACGCTCCGGACTAAACTTAACAAAACGAAATCGGCTCTACTCACGAACAAAAGAAAATCTTACTAAAAAGGTACGAAAACATAACCGTGATAGCTCAAATAAACAACATATCGTTACCTACGAATAACACATGTACGCTCTCACAGGATAACACAACCACAATCGTAACATTACCCCCCCCCCCCCCTCTTAAGAATGAAATTTCACAAAAATTTCTTCTCAAATTCAAAAATACGGTTGTGGCTGTGTAAACCTACACAAAACCCTAAACAAATATAACTACACATCAAAAATCGAATTAAAAAAAAAAAACGTCTCACAGTTCCTGTAAACAGTCCTGAGCATCGAAATGTTTCATACAAATGTTCTGGACACAGAAATGTTTATTCAAACTGCTCTGCTCAGGTAGTCTGCTCCAAAGTTCTATGAATCCTTGGGTTAAACTAAAAATAATGTCAAAGTTAGTTTTAGGAACATCACCAAATCATAAGTTACAGTTCACAGTTCATTAAGGTCAAACAAGTTCTCGTCGTTTAGTCTTTCGTCGTCAGCAAGACGCACTGATGCGGCCATTTGTGTCTTGCCTTGACGACCTCTCGCAATATACTTCTTCAGCAAATTAGCATGGTAAGTTTTCACCTTATTGTTGACCTTGACTCTGTAATCGTTGATGCCAACCACCCGTGTCGACAACGTATGGTCCCTTCCACTGCATCAGAAGTTTGTTGTTGTCGGTAGGAAGAAGAACCAACACTTGGTCACCTGGCTGGAATCGTCGAGGTTTTGCGTTACGATCATAGTAATGCTTCCCCTTGTTCTGCGCCTTCCGTAGTTCTTCTCGAGCCATCCTTAGGGTATCTTCCAGCTTCTCTCTCAGGTCGAAGACGTACTGGTAGCTGATTTTCACCTCAGGTGCGTCGATATCCTTGGTCCACAGATCCTTCAGGATGTGCATGGGCCCCCTCACAGTCCTACCGTACAGTAATTCAAAAGGGGAAAACCCTGTCGAATCCTGAGGAACTTAACGGTATGCGAAGAGCAAGGCATTGATGTATCTATGCCACAACCTTGGCTGCTCAGCACACAGTTTCTTCAACATAGCCTTTAAAGTTCCATTAAACTTTTCAACCAGCCCATTACACATGGGGTGATAAGGGGTGGTAGTAAGGTTTCGGATGCTCAATAGCCGGTTGACTTCCTCCATGCAGTCTGAGACGAACTGAGTTCCTAGGTCACTCAGGATCTCTTCAGGAATTCCTAAACGGCTGAACATGTCGACGAGCGCCTCTGCTACTGTTGGAGTGTCGATCTTTTTCAATGGTATGGCTTCAGGATAACGTGTAGCGTAGTCCACCAGGGTCAAAATGTATCGATGACCATCTTCACTCGGAGGGGATATTGGCCCCACAAGGTCAACAGCTACCCGCTTGAAAGGCATATCGATCAATGGCATTTTCTCTAGAGGAACCTTGGGCACCTTTCCCTTGGAGATTGTCTTCTGGCATATGTCGCATGACCTGCAGAATCGGGTGACGTCGCCTCCCATATCAGGCCAGTAGAAGACGGCTCGGATTCTATCGAGCGTCTTGTTGATTCCCAAATATCCTCCCAATATGGAATCATGTGCCAATTTCATCACCTGCATTCTCAAAGGTTCAGGAACTACTACTTGACGCACAGGTTTATATCCATTGCTATCGAATATCCGGTACAGGATATCTTTTCTGGTCTCGAAGGTTATCTCTTTTCCCTTTCGCATCACGGGCTCGGTTTGACCTCGGAACTTGTCAAGCGTGGTATCGGCTCTCTGTAGCTCCACCAGCCTTTCTTTATTCACCACTGCTGCTTCCGTGTTGTCCGCCACTTTATGAGGGATGGTCTGATGACTCTTCTTTGCTTGACTTCTCGTGGTAACAGAACATATTTCAGGTCTCCACTCTGGATCTGGATCGTCTGCGTTTCTGGCACCATCAATGTTTCCGATGATGAGGTCGTAGACTGGCGTCTTCACGCACAACGCCTTCATCTCTCCTGTCAAGTATGGGGTGTAGACACTGACTTTGGCAAGGGGGATAATCCTTACAGTTCCGTCAGCCAAAATGAGGGTGGTCCACTCCTGTAGCTTCTGGTCTTCAGCTACTAGGTCCTCTCTCACGATGATGCAGCTACAACCAGTGTCTCTCAACACTCTCACTGGTGTGTCGCCGACGAACCCTGACACCACCGGCATGTTCGGCACTTCATTCTCAGGCAGCGCGATGTTTGAGACTGGTAAAAATGTAGTCCCATCTCCTACTGGGATGCGTCCATTCTTTCTGAAAGATTCGATCAGTTCTGGTGTCGCTCGCTTTTCTCTAAACTCAAAGTCATTGGATGACGTCACATTATTGGCTAATACAGCGGCAGCTCTGTGTTGAAAAGTGGTACTGCTTCTGCCTGCTATCCCACGATCTTGGTTGGATCTTCTGATGTTGTCGCCTCGGAGAATGTCTTTAGAAGGACACCGTATCGCTTTGTGACCTTTCTTTCCACAGAGAAAACATGTCAGGTTCTCCACCGGCTTGTATCTCGGGGTGTCTCTGACATTCTGGATTTCCTCTGCTGGTGTAGACCCACGCTGTGGCTTACTGGACCCGAACTTCATGTTATGAGCGTTTAGGTATCTTTGAGCGAAGTCGGCCAGGGCCTTTAGTGACTGGTCTTTTTGCTCTCTGAGGTGGGCGGCCAGGTCCTTAGAACATGCGCTGAAAACTTGTTCTTTGATGATGAGGTCGCACAGATCTTGGTACTCTCTGTTTAGGCCAGCCAGCTCTATCCATTTCTCCAGGTAGCTTCTGATTCTCTCAATGAATAGGCCGGGTGTTTCTCCTTCTTCAGGCTTGCAGTTTCGAAATCGTCGCCTGTAACCTTCTTCAGTGAAGTCGTACTGTCTCTCTTGGCTTGACTTCGCGAACGAAGATTTTATAGGAGTTGCCCATGACGTCTGCAGGCTTGTTCGTGGCTGCGGAGGCCAATCCGAGACAGGCAGGTTCGACCGCAGTGGCTGCAGGGGAAGGTATGGCCAGGGTTCTGAGCTGCGGCATCTCTGTTTTGTCTCCTGAGCCGCTTGTCCTTAAGGCTAGCTCTGTGAGAGTCCTCAAAGGAGACATCATCATCATCATCATCAGTCCCTTGCCCGAACTGGGCGTTGGGGGGACTGAAAGGCAGCAGCAACAGACAGTGCTCTCCACTGAGTTCTATTTTGGGCGGTGGCAAGCAAGTCTGACATCTCGAGTTTGTTGTCTTTGTTGTTGCAAGGACTGATGGACAAGCAACAAAGGAGACAGCTGCCTTGTAAATGGTGGAGCGCCAGGTGTCACGGTCCGCAGCAAGCGAAGACCACTGGTGGTGGTCGATTTGGCAGGCACTAAGTGACTTCTTGAGACAGTCTTTGTATCTCTTCTTTGGTGCCCCTCTGTCACGGTGTCCAGTAGCAAGCTCGCCGAACAGGGTGATCTTTGGTAGGCGATGATCCTCCATCCTGGAGACATGCCCCGCCCAGCGGAGCTGTGTCCGCAGCAGCAAAGCCTCGATGCTCACAGTTTCTGTACTGTCTCAACAGGGCGGCTTTCAACTGAGTATAATCTTCGGCTTCTTCTCTTGGCAAACGGGTGTAAAATTCAAGCGCTTTGCCAGTTAGAAGTGCGCTCAGTTTAATAGGCCAAGTCTCTTGTTTCCAATTGTTGCTATTTGTGAAGCGCTCGAATCGCTCCAGATAAGCGTCCATCTTATCTGAATTTTCAATGAAAGGTGGAAGTTTTGGCGCACGGGCTGTTTGTTCTCTGCTCGCTAATGCTGTTGCTTCATTAGTTCTCTGGCTCTGTGCCTCAATCTCCATCTGCTTTAGATGAATTTCGTGTTGACGCTGCCTCTCCGCCTCTTCTCTTCGCTGTTTCTCTGCTTCTTCTGCTTGGATTTCGAGTCTCCTGATTTCACGTTCTTTGGCTCTTTCTTCTCTTTCCAGTCTCTCCTTTTCTTCTTTCTCTCGTTTCTTTTCTTCTTTTTCTTCTCTCTCCAATCTCTCCTTTTCTTCTTTCTCTCGTTTCTTTTCTTCTTTCTCTTCTCTCTCCTTTACAAACTCGAGGAGTTGAGCTCCTTTGAGTCCACATTCCTTTCCAATTTTCAGGAATGTCTCCAATTCCGATGTCGCCATCTCTGCTTTTCATTGCTGGCTGTTTTCTCCTGCTACCCTTTCCACTGGACCAACTGAAAAGATCTCGTCGGGGTCGCCAAAATGTTACGTGGTGGAATTTTAGTCGAAGTATGATAAACACACCAGACACACACACGTAGAGTTCTTTAAAGTAAACCTCCTTCAGCTGCAATCCGTCACACGTGGCTTAAGGATGTAGACAATACTGGAGTAACAGTTCCAACAATATTTAATTCAGCGATGCGATATCCACACAATAATGCACTCTCAAATGCACAAACTACTGAATACAAAGTCTCTTTTGCTATGACTCAAAGTTTCTCATACACAGCGTCTCTCGCAATAAACTGCGTATCTCTACAACTGACAAAGCAAGACAATGTACTCCTGGGCTTTCCCAGCGCCCTCCTTATATACACTATCAAATCTAGAATCTTCTACTGAAATCATGAACTCAAACAACCAGAACGAAACGCGCAAAACTCATTAACATGAACTTTCCAGAAACAATATATCAGGCTACAAAACACGGCTGCTCACTTCAGGATTGTACATTGCTTAACGTCCCGACAGCAACAAGGCTTTCTCAGGACGTGCCTGCACTGCTTGTGAAAAAAAATAAACAGAACATTGAATGTATGTCACCAGCCGGTCAAATACATTACATAAACCTAACACATGGGGCCTAAATAAAGCTAAGACCATTTAGCAACACACATCCAATATCAAGAGCTACAGGCAGTGCAGACAGTAGGGAGAGTTTTAAAAAGGCAAATACAGGTGAATGCACAAAGGGTAGACAGAAACACATGCCCAGAATAGAGAGAAAAACCCACCCTGTGGGGCTGACCAGGGTGACCCTGGGAACTAAAAAATACCTAACCCCACCCAAGTCCCCCAGGGCAGACCCGGGTGGGGAGCACACAGTAGGGAGAGTTTTAAAAAGGCAAATACAGGTGAATGGACAAAGGGTAGACAGAAACACATGCCCCAGAATAGAGAGAAAAACCCACCCTGTGGGGCTGACCAGGGTGACCCTGGGAACTAAAAAATACCTAACCCCACCCAAGTCCCCCAGGGCAGACCCGGGTGGGGGAGCTGCTCACTTCAGCCCTAAATTCTAGTGTATAATTAAATCACATAAAAGTATGGTATCCCTATCTATGATAGCTCAAAAAGGTACGAGAACATTCACCAAACAAAATAAAAGCTGCTCACTACAAGTGCACAGGAAAACAAAAAGTAGCGAAAAATGTAGCGAAGTGTTGCGATGCGATGTCAACTAACCGACGTGACACTTACGAGGCCACTAGACAGTGCGACCCTTCTAGCACGCTCCAGACTAAACAAAACGAAATCGGCTCTACTCACGAACAAAAGAAAATCTTACTAAAAAGGTACGAAAACATAACCGTGATAGCTCAAATAAACAACATATCATTACCTACGAATAACACATGTACGCTCTCACAGGATAACACAACCACAATCGTAACAGGGCTAAAGGGGCGCAACCTACTGTCTTACTTTACTATACAGAGGCTCAACCTACTGTCTTTGACCTGATTCTCATTCAGGAATGACCCGTACTCCTACATGTCAAACAGCGATTGAAGCAAGCCTAGCGGGCGGCAGAGACTCATTAGAAGCTAGACATCTTGCAGTAAACATGCATGACTGATGCTCTTATCTGAAGAACTTAATATACTAATATATATTGACAAATTGGACTGAAATGACGTCCTTAATTGGAGGATGCATGTCCAAGGTGCGTCAGTCTGCTGGCGGGAGGCATTTTATTTTCATGAGTCTCTGCAAGGGTGCTGGGGTGGTCAGCATCTGTGCCTCTTGTCAATGGAAAGATCTGACCGGACACGTGACAAATTGACCCCGTGAATATGACACCTGCGCGCAGGAAGATAGAGAGTACACGACACCGCTGCAATTAAACCTACAACACGATCCAACTGCAAGAGACATATATCCTCTTGAGCCCACGCGACAATGGGGGCTCATGAAGATCTATGTCTCTTGCTGAGACCAATGTGTCAGCATCAATCATTGGACGGTTGAGGCTGGTGTTGTCGTTGAATGGACACAGATTTTAGAAATAAATTAATCATGAGTCCGATGGCAGGGAATGGATCAAACGAAGGCCGTCTGCCTGTGACATAGGTCCTCATGAGCCCGTCCAGGCTGCTAACGTCAAGAGCATGCCTATGCTTGTGTTAATGAAGGTATATTGCTTGTTGAGGGCACGTTTACGTATGCGTCTCCAAGACTGAGGAACGAACAAATGCCAATAGCCAATCAGATCCTCATTTGCCCGTGCAGAAAGGTTTCTCTGATAATATAATCCCTGCTTGAGGATTTCCAGTTAATACTCGTGTTAATCAAATATGGAGGGTCAGTTTACAATTACCATGGGTAAAATAAATGTGTACATCCCTTTACAGCTAACAAAGACGTCTAACGTAACGTCTTGGATTCGGGACAATAATTACAATCAATGAGAATATAATTTTTTTCCCCAGCGATAAAGATGGGAAGATTGGAGTACGAGCGATGGACATAAAACTGCAAATAACTCATTAGGTGCTCATTTGCCCCCTGAACAAAAAATGACTTCGCTAATGAAATTCTTGCGTCCTCTTCATCAGGTTATGCGCGTGTTAATCAAACAGGTTGGGACAGTCTGCACTTATGATATGTAAAGAATATAGAACTTCTGACATACTACCAAGGACGTATAAGGTAACGCGTAGCGGCCTTGGAATCGGGACAATGTTACGTGGTGGAGTTGTAGTCGTAGTATGATAAACACACCAGACGCACGCATGTAATGTTCTTTTAAATAAACTTCATTCAGCAGCAATTCCTCACAAGTGGCTTAAGGATGTGGACAATACTGGAGTAACAGTTTCAACAATATTTTAATTCAGCGATGCGATCTCCACACAATGCAGTTCCAAATGCACCAACACTGATGCAAAGTCTCTTCTGCAAATATCCACATTGTCGTCACAAAGTTCCTCACACAACGTACACCACGCTGTTATCTCTCACAATGTACACCCTATACGGGCCACGTACCTACGATAACTGTGTGTCTCTACCACTGACAATGCAAGACAATGTACATCCGCGCTCTCCTAACACCGACGTTTCTAGAATAATCCAAGAAAATCATTCAACGCAACCAATCAAAATAATCCACGCAACCGGAACTCAAAAATATTTTTTTTAGAAAACGAACTCTCCAGAAAACTACAATAGGCTACACAAACTTGGCTGCTCACTTCAGCTCCAAATCCTTGGTAAAATGACATCTCACGAAAGTATGGCAAACTAGTCGGAAACTTCGAGAACTACCACGATCCTTCATAACACACAAGAAAACATCTGACGGCTTCACGCGCACAGTAAACAACTTGTTGCGAAGTGTCGCTAAATTACCGACGTCACACATACGAGGTCACTAGACAGCGCGACCTTTCTAGAACGTTCTGGACTAAACATAACATATCATAACGAAGTGAATTCCGCTCTGCGCGACCAAAAGAAAATGTTACTTAAAAAGGTACATGAATCATAACCATGATAGCTTAAATAAACATCGGATCGTTTCCTACGATTAACACATGCATGCTTTCACAGGACAACACAACCACAATCGTAATGACAATAATTATTAACTCATTGGATTTTACATTGTACATTGCTTAACGTCCCGACAGCAACAAGGCTTTCTCAGGACGTGCCTGCACCGCTTGTGAAAAAAACAAAACCACCAACTAAACAGAACATTGAATGTATGTCGCCAGCCGGTCAAACACATTAAATAAACCTAACACATGGGGCCTAAATAAAGCTAAGACCATTTAGCAACACACATCCAATATCCAATATCAATATACAGGCAGTGCAGACAGTAGGGAGAGTTTAAAAAAGGCAAATACAGGTGAATGGACAAAGGGTAGACAGAAACACATGCCCCAGAATAGAGAGAAAAACCCACCCTGTGGGGCTGACCAGGGTGACCCTGGGAACTAAAAAATACCTAACCCCACCCAAGTCCCCCAGGGCAGACCCGGGTGGGGTATTAACTCATTGGAGACGTGCCGCCTCCTGATACGCGGCTGTTACGATTGTGGTTGTGTTTTCATGTGAGAGCGTACATGTGTTATTCGTAGGTAATGATATGTTGTTTATTTGAGCTATTCACGGTTATGATTTTGTGCCTTTTTAGTAAGCTTTTCTTTTGTTCGTGAGTAGAGCCGATTTCGTTAAGTTTAGTCCGGAACGTTGTAGAAGGGTCGCACTGTCTAGTGGCCTCGTAAGTGTCACGTCGGTTAGGTGACATCGCAACATTTTCGCTACTTTTTTTCCTGTGCGCGTGTAGTGAGCAGCTTTTATTTTGTTTTGTGAATGTTCTCGTACCTTTTTGAGCTATCATAGATAGGGACACCATACTTTTATGTGTCTTTATTATACGCTAGAATTTAGAGCTGAAGTGAGCAGCCGTGTTTTTGTAGCCTGATATATTGTTTCTGGCATTACTGTGAGGATATCGCATCGCTGAATTAAATATTGTTGAAACTGTTACTCCAGTTTTGTCTACATCCTTAAGCCACGGTTGACGGATTGCAGCTGAATGAGGTCTATTTAAAAGAACTCTACGTGCGTGTGTGTCTGGTGTGTTTATCATACTTCGACTACAACTCCACCACGTAACAGCGGCATAAGCCGCGTATCCGAAGGCGGCACGTCTCGATGAGTTAATGACATTACACTTTTAATGAAACAAACAAAAAAAATTGCCGCGAGGGTTTCTTGTGAAAAGAAAGTAAAAAAAAAAAAAAAGAGGTTGAAAACCCTTTTAAGTATGTGAAAAAAAAAATGAAACACAACGTTTCGAATCAGATATCCTTCTTCACGGTAATATGGAAACAACGTTCTACGTTGTTTCCTCATCACCGTGAAGAAGGATCTCTGACCCGGAACGTTGTGTTTCACATTTCACATAATTATAGGGTTTTAAATCTGTCTTTTTAGTTTTCAGAATAAGCTATTCTCTCAGCAATAACGATAGAAAGACTGGGGATCGAGCAACGACCGTCCAGCTACAAATAGTTCATTACATTCTCAGTTGCCCTGCTGAATGATTTCGCGAATGAACTCTCTGCTTCGTGATGACTAGCTTTTACGCGTGTTAATCAAACACGTAGGTTTCAGTTTACAATTACGATGGTAAAGACTTTCTAGATCTTATGACATGAGAACAATTAAGTCTAACGTAAACTGTGGCCTTGTGTTCCGAAACAAATAATTACAGTTAATGAGATAGCCAAGGATTGCTGGATGATGTCTACTTGGTAAATGTAAAAATGTGTATGGTGGAAAAACGGGTAGTTGATCACATACAAACAGGCCGACAACCGCTGTTGATAGCGGTTTTCTCGCGATTTTCATACAGGAATCATCGCGACAAAAACCGCTGCAACAGCCTAAGGGTTAAAGATAACTAAAATATGTCCTAAACGATCGCACTGGTTTCGTAAAAAAAAATAAATAAATAACAAAAATTCACCATACACATGACTGCTTGTCCGCGCAGTGACGCGTATTTGTCGACGAGCGGAGCATCGTCAGCAGAATGATGTAGCCGTGTCTCTGATTATACTTTCTGCGTTAGAGATTTCCTTCCATCCAACTAACCCCTGCAGCCCCTCCCCCACCCATATTCATCCTCCTCTTCCTCCCTACCATCTCCTCCCACCCATCCAACACCATCCTCCCCCCGTCATCTCATCATGCACAAGCCTCCACATCCTCCCGCTTTGCCGTACCACTCCTCTTTCTACAAATCAGGTAAGTCAACTCATCAAAGAATAAACCTTATCCCCGCAAAATATAGTCATTGCTGAACCAACACAGCACATCAGCTGTTCCGAGATTGTTGTTATCAACATAAGATACAATCATGGCAGATTGGTCAACCCTGAGTGGCTCAAAAGTAGTGCTTGGTTAGCTTGGCGCCCTTCAGGGACGCCAAGCAAACCAAGCACTACATTTGAACTGTCTTTAAGTTGATCACCTGGATTGTGATGGCTTTATGAAACTTTTTTTTTTTTTTTTTTTTTTTTTTTTTTTTTTTAGCACTGTTGTCTCTAGCTTGTTACATCCACAGATCCACAGTAAATGAGATAATATCAACGTTGGTACGCTGGCATAATTGTGAACTTTTGACGGTTGAGGTGTGTCTTCAGCTTATATTTGAATATGGAGAGAAACTGAGCATGGAACACATCCGCTGGGGGACTATTCCATACAATAGGGCCAAAATAAGAAAAATGCACGTTGACCTTGAGTGACCTTCCATTGGCGGTCGACGTCGACCCGATGTCCTTTTGCGCATTGGGTTATTACATCTAGAGACGTGGAACGTGCGAGTGTCTGAAACAGAGCAAAGAGAGCGTGAGTGTGTGCGCAGCTGGACTAACTCAAATAAGTATGTCGGGGCAGAGCCATCGATGGTGTTGTGTAACATATCACACAGACTTTGTTGTTGAACCTGTTGCTTAGCTCTGGCGCTGGAGCCGCACTCACCCAAAAATAATATCGGCATGAGAGCGTGAAGAAAAAAGCAGAAGTCACGTCCAGCAAATACTCTTTGCACGCCGCCGGAACCGGATGGCATGGAAACGTTTGATTACCGAGCATGCACAGTAATCCCTGTGTTGAATGTGAGAGCAGGACATCTGAGACAGCAAAATGTCTGGTGTTAGACTCCAGCCAGGTTGACGTTCTACGTCAAATGTGAATAGATGTAGATAGGCCGGTCTTTTCAACAGCAGGAGGAGAAAGTGTTTGATGGGCTTCTGGGCCTGATGTGGCCTATCATGGTTATCTGTGCCTTGCTGCTTTATGAACGAGTCAGATGAAAGAGATTGCACTGCTGACCATAAAAGTATTCCTTGTGGTTTTCTCGCCGTCTGAAGATAAAGGGGTGGAGAATATAAAGCTGATGACTATCAGCAAGAGGCATAGATTCTCATGAGCCCCTGCGGATGCAGGGGCTCATGAGAATCTATGACTCTTGCAGGCGGAATGCCAGCAGTGTGTGAGAAACTGTAGTGGTATTAGTTCAATCTGTCAGCAGCAGCAGCCGAAATATTGCTCCCAAGAGCGGAACGAAAACACTCGCGGATTTTTATTTCAATCCTTGTACTGATGTGTGTGTGTGTGTGTGTGCGCTTGCTTGTTTGTTTGCTTGCCTGCATACCTGCGTACGTGGTTGCGTTCGTGCGTTTGTGTGTGTGTGTGTGTGTGTGTGTGTGTGTGTGTGTGTGCGTGTTTGTGTGAGTGTGTGTTTGTTTGAGCGTTTGTGATAGTGTTAGGGGATTCTACGCTGACATACGTCTTCTTTATCTGCTACGATGGTGTCGCGGCGGGGAGGGGGGGAACAAGGGGAGGGGGGGACAAGGGGGGGGGGGGCGGGGAGGAGGGGGGACAAGGTAGGGCGGAGGGACAAGTGGGGGGGGGGGGGGGACTTCTGCAGGCTCAGGTGGCAGTGAGTGAGGATGATCCAAGGACAGAGTTAGGACACTCTTGCTTTCACTCAGCAATATGCCCGCAGTTCCCAATATAACAACTTTGATAATAAAAAGAAAAAACAATTTTTTTTATTTTATTTTATTTTATTTTTTTATTTCTTTTATTTATTTATTTATTTATTTATTTATTTATTTATTTTCGGGGGGGGGGGGGGGGGGTCAAGAAAAAGATGGTTTTAAGAAACAGGTGCTCTCTGAAGAGAGGTCTTGAAGGGCGAAAAGTGTCACCTGTCATTAAAGACCATCATTTAGGTGGCGACAGCCACAGCTACAGCTACAACCACCTAAATGATGGTCTTTAATGACAGGTGATTTCTCATAATGGTCATCGAAAAAAAAAAACCAGATTATGCTGCATCACCTGTTTTGTAAAAGGTATGTGAAATCCGAAAAGTTTTCAAGGGTCTACAATGTCCATATTGGTTGACCTCTGCAGAGGTAATGCCAGGAGTTGTCTCATATCACGATTGTTCAAGGGTCGTAACAAATTAGCTTGGCGCCACAGAGGCGCCAAGCTAATTTGGTGCCCCCCTCGAACTGTCATGTTCAGTTTTTCTGCAGTTGTAGTCTGTTGGGCGTGCATGAGTTATACGGTTAGTTTGCTTAGTCCCGCTCTGTTATCGAGGGGGGGGGGGGGGGGGGGCGCCTTGCACTATTGACTGCAGAAATTCCACCGTACCACCGATTCTCAATATTGTCATGCGGTCTACCCTTGTTTTCATAATCTATGTGAGCAGGCTCACGTAAATAGAGGTGTGCTACTGCCCCTTGCACGAGACGGGGGAACTCTCCTACACACTAAGGAGAAGAAGAGCACAGATGTATTTTACCACTTCTACACTTCATAACTGATCGAAAGTTTCAGTTCGTCCCTTTGTGCAGTATTATTGTAAGTACACCAAGAACAATGAATTATGCACGAAATATTGTGAAATATTAACCCTTTATGTCGCTTTAAAGCGATCTATTCCATACAGTGAAAGTTTAATAGAACGAACTATCTCCTTTATAAATGCTGTTAGTATTTTTCTCACACTAATTCTGGACAAAAGGGCTAAGGTTATGATGTTTGAATGTTCCAAAATGAAAGACTTTTTTTTGCTGTACTTCAAGTTTGTATGCAAGAGAGTTCCGTCCGTTATGCTCAAACGGCAGTAGAAACCCGCTGGTGCGTGTGGCTCTTCACGTGGATTATGAAAAAAAGTTTAGAAAAGCCTTAACTCATTCATCTAATGACCATGCACCAGGTGCAGGAGATGAATCGGCCATGATAAATCAAGGGCAGTGCCAGACTAGCTTGGCGCCGACAGGCGCCAAGCTAATTTGGCACTACCCTTGAATTATCATGGTCGACCCATCTCCTGCTGTAGTGCGTCAGGGCTGAATGAGTTAATTGAGGCAAGACAACCTTGATACATTGACAAAATTGAGCAGAGCGCTTTAAACCAAAGATCCTTATTCGTTTTACACAAACGGGACGCTTTACGCAAGTGAACGCCTACAACACTTTGGTATCAGCTTCAGCCAACTTAATAAAATTTGAAATACAAACGATTTCCAAATACGACTTCAGTAGCTCGCTTGAGCTTACCCTTAGCACCACGTGAATGTTCTGTGTTTACGTACAGTGTGTGAGTGAATGCGTGTGGTTCACGTGAGCGTGCTTGTTGGGTTCAGTTAGCGGCTACATTCTGCGCATTGAGTTATATTATAAATATGAGAAATGCGCCATATAAATACCATGTAATAAAATAAATAACTCTCGATCTAAACAAAACAGAAATCTCGAAACGTGAGATGCATGACTGTGGTTCTCGTGGACATATTTAACAGTCCCACTCAGCGGGCCAGTAATTCTGCCCTTCATTATTCATGGCACTTTTGCTGATTCCATTAATGGTTTGTGATTGAAGAATCAAGCAGTTCGAGATTCATCTGCAAGAGGCATAGATTCACGTGAGCCCCTGCGAATGCAGGGGCTCATGTGAATCTATGCCTCTTGGAAAATCCATGTGAATCTGTACCTAAGATCCGCTGCTGTTTCCCTACGATTGTTGGTGTTCTGGTTGTGCTGTTGTGGGTTCTGCTTGAGGAACTAGACATACTTTTGTCCAGGTACCTTTGCTATGCATGCAAGATACATAGATTCACATGGGCTCCTGTGTCTGCATGGCATCATGAGAGTCTATGCCTGTCACTCACTAAGGTCTGTGTCTTAGTGTTCCTTAGTTCGTGGGTGTTGTTCTGGTTGGGCTGGGCTGGGCTGTGCTTGAGGAACAAGACAGACTTTTGTCCAGGTACATTTGCTGTACGTGCAAGAGACAAAGATTCACATCAGTTCCTTCGTGCATAGAGATCATGAGAATATATGCCTCTCACTCGCCAAGATTTATGTCTTAGTGCTCCTTACTCACAAACCAGATAGGTGAGCCTAGCGCTAATAGAATTGTACACAAACCAAGGGAAATTACTCAACGCTGGACAGACAAGCAGTTAGATCCCTTGCCCCCGCCTATCAGGCACCCAATCGCCAGCCCACAGAAAAATACGCAGGAATAGAACCAGACGATCATCTACATCTCTAAAAGGATGCATCAGGTCTAGCCTATAACCCATGTCTTTTTCTGGAACTTAGGAAGTAGGCAGCAGAAACACAGATACACAAACAAGAAGGTGCACTACTAAATGTGGTCGGGTAAATACCCTGATTTCCCACAGTAGATGTTAGTGTTCCTTAGATCGAGGGTACATATTTCGGCTGTGATTCAGAAACTATACGGAACGCTGCTTGAGTGCAAGAAACACTGCGAAATCAGAGTAGTTTGGGCAAATCGGACTTAACCCATATCGTACTGAGGCTTAAAGCTTCAAATTTGTACACAGCCATACGCAAGCTACATTATATTACTTACAAATAAGGATATGGACCAATGGCTTTAGTTCGAGGCGCCAAGCTAGTTGGCACTACCCTTGAACTATTTTAGTCAAACTTATTTCACACACTGATATATTCCGAATGATAAGGGTTAACTGAAGATCAAAAGTTGCTTCCCAGCGATTGCATCGAAACTGAAATTCGCTGAAAGCAAAGCATAGTCCCTTCACTGCCGGATACATGCAAACGTCACACAACAGCAAGGGGGAATGAACCCTCATGAGCCCCCGCAGATGCGGGGGGCTCATGAGGTTCTTTGCCTCTTGCTAACCCTGTTTATATCTGTGTTCTTGGATTGGTGGATATTGTTTAGTGTTGAAATTGCCTCCGCTTTTCAAAGACGTAATGTTGAGTCCATGGATGACAGTGTTTGCGTGTGTTTTATGTGCGTTCGAGCGAGTACGTGTGTGAGCATGTATGAGGTTATTATATTTGCACGTATATTTATTATTCTCATATGTTTTTATGTGTGTTTAATGTCGAAGCTGAAGAAAAATGTATTGTATTGTATTGTATTGTATTGTATTGTATTGTATTGTATTGTATTGTATTGTATTGCAAGTGCTTATTAGCATGGCGCCTGTAGATAGCTGAATGAGCTCAGGACCACAAATGCCCATTCACTGCCTTTGGGCTTTGGTGTGTTGAAAGCACCTCCTTCAGGTTCTGATACATAATTTTAGGTGTTCGAGACTAAACCGCATTTGACCTTCAAAGACAAATAAAATTGAGTTTTTAATGATAAAAAAACAAAACAAAAAAAAAACAGCGGGTTAAAAGCCTGCGTGCCTACAATCAGTATACTTGTAAAATAAAGTTTCGAAGTTTTTAATCCCGATCATTAAATGTAAGATTAATACGTTCAGACAGATTAATAGAGCCAGATATGGATGGGATTTTCGAAGAGCAGTCATATCATCCAGTACTTACTTACGCCTGTCACCCCTACCCGGGTATAGGCCGTCGACGAGAGACCTCCAGCAACTCCTGTCCTGTGCTTCTCCTTCGATTCTACTCCAGGTGGTTCCCAGTCTCTTGATGTCTGCTTGGAGGTCTCGACGCCAGGAGTTTCTCGGCCTACCTCTTTTCCTCTTTCCCTGGGGGTTCCATGACAATGCCTGCCTAGTGATACTGGAAGCTGGCTTTCTCAGACTGTGACCGATCCATCCCCATCTTCTTCGCCCAATTTCATTCTCTGCTGTTATCTGCTCTGTTCTCTCCCAGAGTCTGACGTTGCTGATCTTCTCTGGCCAGTGGATTTTCAAAATTCTTCTAAGGCAACTGTTCATGAAGGTCTGTACTCTGTTGACTGTGGTTTTTGTCAATCTCCATGTCTCTGCTCCATATAGGAGAACTGCTTTTACATTGGAGTTGAAAATCCGGACTTTGGTGTGTTGTGACAGCTCTCTGGAACTCCACACTTTTTTCAACTGGAGAAAGGCTGCTCTGGCTTTACCGATTCGTGCTCTGACATCTGCATCAGTGCCGCCTTTTTTGTCTATGATGCTCCCGAGATAGGTGAAGGACTCCACCTCCTCCAACGGGGTGCCAGCAAGCAAGACTGGTTCTTCCCTGGTTGCGTTCAGCCTCATTGTCTTTGTTTTCTGTTTGTGAATGGTGAGGCCCACTTGGGATGAGATGTCAGCAAGCCTCGTGGTCTTGTCCTGCATTTGTTGATGAGTGTGGGACAGTAATGCCAAGATATCATCCAGTAGAGAAAAACAAAAACCGTAGCTGAAGGGCAGGGCACATAACTCTTGGCAGCTCTTGTATGCACGATAGCTCATGAATTCTGAGTAAACCTTCATGAGCTATCGTGCTTACTTAGAGCTACCTGGGATTTATGTACCTTTCCTCTGTGTTAAACATTTGATTCATGAACCATCGTGCATTCAAACCTAGCGCTGGACAAAGAGTTATTCGTCCTTCGGCAGTAAACAGATGAGATATGAACCATCCCGGAACGTTTTCTACTGACCAGCAAAAGAAATGCGACATCATTCAAATCACCGGAAACACTACGAGCAAAAGAAATGCGACCATTCGAATCAGAGGAAACACTACAGTGTTTCTGGTGATTTGAATGATGTCGCATTTCTGTAGCTCGTCAGTACACTTGCCACAATTTGTCGTCCAAGCTGCCCAAACAATGTTGTGACGTCAATGATTGATTTTCTGTCGAAACCGGCCCCTGTCATTGATCACCCAGTGTCTCTAGAGGTTTATTAAATGTAACCTTTTTGTCTTCGTCTTGTGGTGCGCAAACACAAGACTACCAGACGATGTGTGTGATCGACCGAACAAACTAACATGCAATTAAAGAAACGAACGAAAGAACGAACAAATGAACGATCGAAAGAATTATCGATCTATAGATCAATCGTTCGATGGATCAGTCAGTCAGTCAGTCAGTCAGTCAACCAAGCAACCAGCAACCCAACAAACCAATCAACCAGTCAGCCAGTCAATCAGTCAGTCAGGCAGTTAGTCAATGAATTTATCAGGCAGACAGAAAGACAGACAAACAAACAAGTAAAACATACGGTTGTGCGCGGGCCAACTGCGGTCGTCGTCGGCCCTAGGACCTTTTGATGTCGGGGAATTAGCTAGCTTGTATCCAGGCTGCAAGACATATTACTCCGCATAACTGATTTGGCGTACAGGCAGCCCTTGTAGTTCTTGACCTGGCACTAGCAGGCTTGATGCTTCCCGTGGGCGTGTCCTCAGCTGACCAATACGTCACGGACTCCTCAGCTGCAAGCCAGCCACAAATGGTGTCTCTGAGACCACCCTGCGAAAGTGGAAGACAGTAAGTCCATTTTCTTCTGTGTGTGAAAAAGAAAGATTCTCATTATTAAATAATAATCTCTCTTTCCGTGTTTGTGAGGTTTTCATTGTAAAAACATTAAACTCTCGCTTTTTAATACAAACACGGATATACTGTCTTTTCATTGTAAAATCATGAAATTCGCTTTTTAACACAAACACGGATAAAATGTCTTTATATTTTTGTGAAAAGCGAGCTTTGCATTGTAAAACAACGAAAATCTCGCGTTTCACAAACATGCCTTTGCTGGTCTCTGCCAAATAAACCCGTCTGAATATATGGTACAATAATATGACTAAGGTCGACCAGCAACAAGTAAACATCCCCATGAGTTCTTCGCCACACAAATCCGAGGCACACAGACATGAACGTAACCAGGAAGAGGTATAGATCCTCATGAGCCCCCCGCGTTACCGGGGGGGGGGGGAGGCTCATGAGGATCTATGTCTCTTGCATTTGGCAGTGTTCTCTAGCTGTTTGCCGGCTGTCAAATTTGTGCTTAATTCTGCATCTGCGGGGTTTATGACCGTCTATGTCTCCTGTTTGGATGGTGTTCCGCGTCGCGGCAGTTCAATCCCCAAGGCTAGACTCGAATGTAACAGACAATACCAGAACAAGGTGACAACACAGCTATATTCTGTCTGCTGCCTGAACTTCATCCTCCGAGCAATTCAATCACCCCCCCCCCCCCCACCCCTCCACCCCCCGCCCCCAAGGTCCCTTTTACATCCGCAGTCAACTTTTGTTTGCACATTTAAAAGTTGACTTCATTTTATCGGCCCATTCACACAAAAAATGCAGAGAAAATGCAAACAATACTCAGATATATATAGACACAAATAGCACCCCTTCACCTCAAATTAATAAAAAATAAAAATAAAAATTAACATCAACCAGCTACAATTGGTAGAGATCCACACACTGGGTTGGTTCGGTGGTTAGAGCGTTCGCTTTTCCTCCGAAAGGTCCCGGGTTCGAATTCAGCTGGGGTTAAAATTTGTTCAGACCCTATTCGGTGCCCAGTCTTTGAAATTATCTGCGTGGTGGGCAAAAGACGTTAACTCACAAACCAGATAGGTGAGGCTAGCGCTGGCAGCATTGTCAGTACTCAAACCAAGGGGAATCACAGCGCTGGACAGACAACAGTTAGATCCCCTGCCCCCGCCTATCAGGCACCCAATCGCCAGCCCACAGAGAAATACGCAGGTATAGAATAAGACAATCATTTCCATCCTCAAAAAGAATGGATCAGGTCTCTTACATAACCCATGTCTTTCTCCGGAACTTAGGAAGTAGGCAGGAGAAACATACATACACAAACATGAAGGTGCGCTACTATATGTGGTCGGGTAAATACCCTGATTTCCCACAGTAGATGCACAGAACATTACACAACAATGTAACGATACAAATTTTGCCTCGAGTTATACATGATACTCACAAACCAGATAGGTGAGGCTAGCGCTGGCAGAATTGTCAGTACTCAAACCAAGGGGAATCACAGCGCTGGACAGACAACAGTTAGATCCCCTGCCCCCGCCTATCATGTTTGTGTATGTATGTTTCTCCTGCCTACTTCCTAAGTTCCGGAGAAAGACATGGGTTATGTAAGAGACCTGATCCATTCTTTTTGAGGATGGAAATGATTGTCTTATTCTATACCTGCGTATTTCTCTGTGGGCTGGCGATTGGGTGCCTGATAGGCGGGGGCAGGGGATCTAACTGTTGTCTGTCCAGCGCTGTGATTCCCCTTGGTTTGAGTACTGACAATTCTGCCAGCGCTAGCCTCACCTATCTGGTTTGTGATTATCATGTATAACTCGAGGCAAAATTTGTATCGTTACATTGTTGTGTAATGTTCTGTGCATCTACTGTGGGAAATCAGGGTATTTACCCGACCACATATAGTAGCGCACCTTCATGTTTGTGTATGTATGTTTCTCCTGCCTACTTCCTAAGTTCCGGAGAAAGACATGGGTTATGTAAGAGACCTGATCCATTCTTTTTGAGGATGGAAATGATTGTCATATTCTATACCTGCGTATTTCTCTGTGGGCTGGCGATTGGGTGCCTGATAGGCGGGGGCAGGGGATCTAACTGTTGTCTGTCCAGCGCTGTGATTCCCCTTGGTTTGAGTACTAAAAGACGTTAAGCCCTAAACGTTTAACGTTTTTAACATGAGCTCCCGCGGCTGCTGGGGCTCATGAGGATAATTACCTCTTGCTGAGACCAGTTTGTATCTGTGTTCCTCATGCTGTGTTTCCAACTCGCAACGCGACAGCGCCGCGACAAAAAGTATCTTCGCGAGAGGCGGAAAATCGCTTTGTGTGTTTTCAAATAGCGGCGCAAGCAAAGCGATTTCGCACCTTTTTTCTAAATTGGAAAATGGCTCCATTTCAGCGCATACTGAAAACCACGCCCCCTTTCATGTCAGCGAAGGTCGTCGGGCCGACATCGGTTGTTGTTGGCCTCGCGTACGGCGGCCGACGTCGGCCCGATAAGGGTGTGCGCGCTAGGTTCACTGCGTCGCGCAAATGGAAACACTTCTTAACTCATTCTACCCCAGACACACCACAGCAAGATATGGATTGACCATGATAGTTCAAGGGTGATGCCAGAATAGCTTGGCGCCTATGGGCGCCAAGCTATTCTGGCATCACCCTTGAACTATCATGGACGATCTGTGTCCTGCACTGCAATGCAGTCTACAGAGGACAACGGCAGAATCTTGGGATTGCGGTCTTGGGGTACAATGCGTTAAATATTTCTGTTTTCAAAGTGTTGTCGCTGTCGCCACCGCTTTCATGTCGCTGTCGCGCTGCGATATGGAAACACAGCTTTAGAAGGTTGTGCGTTAAACCAGCAAACAATTCCAGATTGTAAAAAAGAAAATATAATGAATTAAATGTTACACATAAAATGAAAACTGCCTTTGTCCAAAATCATATAAATATATCAAAATTAAGACAACAGGAAACAAACAAAAAATACGCGTTCAGTGGCAGGGAAGGGGTTAAAACGACACACAATGGTAGTGCCCTTTTTTAGCATGGCGCCTAATTGGAAAGGCACTACCATTGATCTTTCAAAGTCCCTTTAATTTCCCCCCACAGTTGGTGCTGGCACTGGAAAAGCCAGGCGTTAAAGTGGCTCGCATACGTAACACTTAAATGACATATATAGATTTCACCTCCTGAGACGGCTAGGTCAGGCGCCCGCGTCCCGCAAGAACCCTGTGACTGTCGGTAGCGTGTTTGGCCGAGGTGATTCCTGAAGGATCACCTCGACGAAACACACTACCGGCAGCTAAAAGGCTTACATTATACAGAGGGTTTTCGCCGGATACCAAATAACCTTTTACTCGATTGAAAAAAAAAAGCAGATAGAAAAGAATCTTTATATTTGTATACCAATTGCGTGAATGAAAATGTGCAGTGGAAGGATTTTAGCGCACAGATCATACGTCCTAATTGTATTTAAAAATACTTTGTATCAGCGTTTAGATTGCAAATTGCCCGAGTAGAGCATTGTGAAAAGAAAAATGGCGGCAATAGTTGCTTTCAGATTATCCGTTCGGACTTTATGTAAAAAAAGTACTCACATATGCTTAAGAGTATTCTATTAACAGCTATTAATTTCTGCGATGACAGGGTGAACAAGATATAAGGCCCATCCCCACCACCTGAAAAAAAGGCTTAGATTGTCACATGGCAGTATAAATTCAGCATGTCCATTTTTGGGGTGAAAAGTGATATTTACTTTCTTAAACGATAAAAATCTATTACAGCGGTAATCTCGTTTTTCTCAAAATATGGACATTTTGCCGTTTACCAGTTCAGACAGAGGTTTGGCGTTTGGTCCTTCAAAACGCAGTGAAGACCCTCTGGAACATCATGCCTGCCACCGTTTGTCCTGTCCATGACATGCAAAGCTTCCGCCGCGAAGCTGATTTGTCGACCCATTGCGCAAAAGGCCATCGGGCCGACGTCGGCCGCTGTTGGCCCGCGCACATCGTGCGCGGGCCAACGGCGGCCGACGTCGGTCCGATGGCCTTTGTGCACTGGTCATCTCTTCCATGACTGCGGGTGCTTTGTGTGACATTGCTTAGACAGTTTTCCTGTGCGAGTAGGTTTTCGACTTTTCCGCAGTTAGATGTAATTACGCACCACATTTGGTGCCTCCGTCATACTGCTACGCTTGCTTAGCAGTTCGACGCAGGTGACGAGTGTGCAATACGTCCTTGTTTTCTGTGGACACGTGGTATGATTAACCCACGTACGATCATTGCCGATGGATGCAGATTGTAACTGCATCTTCAGGCGTGAAACGAACTTAAATGCAAATTGGTTTCAGCAAGCGGCATAGACCCTCATGAGCTCTCCCAGGATCAATACCGCTTGCGGCTGGGTGGTGTTTAGTTTGTGCCGGCAGTAAAGGGGTTAAGTTCGGGACTGCCACGGCACAGGATGCTGTACATCCCGTCCAAAGAGGATCCAGTTTGGTTGTAAATATGTTCTTTATTAATTAGTTAAAGGACATCTCTCTCTCTCTTTCTCTCTCTCTCTCTCTCTCTCTCTCTCTCTCTCTCTCTCTCTCTCTCTCTCTCTCTCTCTCTCTCTCTCTCTCTCTCTCTCTCTCTCTCTCTCTCTCTCTCTCTCTCTCTCTCTCTCTCTCTCTCTCTCTATCATTGATACTAAGACACGAAAGCTATTTTTCAACTCCTACTTGACTACGCATCTACTATTTGGGACGGCTGTAGTAAGGCTAACCTTAAACGGATTAATTCTCTATACAATCGCGCAGTTAAACTGATCCTCACAATCCCCTCTCTAACTTTGGAGGAAAAGCTTCAGGCAACAGGGTTCCTTCCTTTACATCAACACCTTACGTTAAATAAGTGCGTACTTATGCACAAAGCACTGAACGGGAAAGCCCCCCTCTACCTGGCTAAGCTTTTCATTGAGAGCGAAAGGGTTTACAGCACTTTGTGGAACAGTCTCGTCATTGAACGGCCCCGAATTGACTTGTTTAAATCCAGCCTTTCTTACGCGGGTGCCTATTTATGGAACTCACTTCCTCCACATATACAGCAAACGGTACATCTTCCATTGTTTAGGACGAAAGCTTTTAAATACATCTCTGAGCAAGCTTGAAAGAAACGTAGATAATATGTCCAAAAGAGCCATGTCAATGATTTCCTGTGGTCCTTCGTTTTGCACTTGTTAGCTTTTTCATAATATCTCTCTTTATCGTAGTGTTTTGCCTGCTCACTAAATTCCTACACATGAGTAGCTGTATCATAAGTGTGCAGTCGCTTTCTATAAACACACTTTACATCGCAACCCCCCCCCCCCCTACTCCAAGACCCTGTCATTTTGCTGTGTGTGTGTGTGTGTGTAATCTTCAGCGACTTTGGAACTTGTATCGGAATGTGACACAAGTGACCTGTGGGTGTGGCCGCTTGTTTTGTGCTGTTAACATATTGTTTTAATGTTGCTGTTAATGTTGTAGTTTAGCAAGGACAAACACGAAAAGAGGCCTGTGCGCCTATTGTTTCCATCCTTGAGAAATAAAGTATCATTCATTCATTCATTCATTCATTCATTCATTCATTCATTCATTCATTCATTCATTCATTAATTCATTATTTCATTCCTTCATTCACTCTCTCTCTCTCTCTCTTTAACGGCAAGTTTGAAAACTGGTCCTGTTACCAATAACTTCTACCGTTGGAAAATAAAGGTTCATTGTTCATTGTTCATTGTTCATTGTTCTCTCTCTCTCTCTCTCTCTCTCTCTTTCTCTCTCTCTCTCTCTCTCTCTCTCTCTCTCTCTCTCTCTCTCTCTCTCTCTCTCTCTCTCTCTCTCTCTCTCTCTCTCTCTCTCTCTCTCTCTCTCTCTCTCTCTCTCTCTCTCTCTCTCTCTCTCTCTTGTGTTTAAGAATCAAAAGTGAGACATGCCAATTATGTTAACCGCTCGGAAATACAGTGCATTGTTCATTGTTCGTTTTCTTTTTTGTTCTTCTCTTTCTCTTTCTTCGTTTATCCTGCTAATAAGCACATCGCGCATGTCACCATGGAGGTTGCTGCCCTTCACTAGTGGAAATAATTGGTTTGGATCGAATAATTATAATGCATGGGTCTGCTACATAATTTATCAGTCGTAAAACAATTTTCAGGACACTTGTGGCAGCATGGGTGCACGAAAATGCATTCCGCTTGCAGATGAAAGCTGATGTCATGGACCAAACTAATAGGCCGGTTGCGTGTTTCGGAGCAGCGCGAGAATGCACGCTAGATTACGCTATTTTGAGCCAAGACTAGACTTGGCGAGCCACGAAATGTGGGCAACTCGGCTAGCTCTAACGCTTAGCCGATACTGTTTTGCTGTGAATCACAAGTAATGTGCGGCAAAATTGACGTTGACAAAGGACTCAGCACGAATGCTTCCTGGCTATACAGTGTTATAATACAACCTTTGTTTATTTTAGCGGAAATAATGCTGAGGAAAGCGATTTCTCACCGTACATTTAAGCTGCATAATGGCGATGAAACCAGTCATGGTGGCTTTGGAAAATGGTCTGCCATGTCGTTTGAACAGCTAGTGTAATTAATTAACTGTTATTCCAACAGCAGATGCATCTTGTTAATGCAAACTATGCTATTCTTTTGGCAATTTCACAGAAATAATTTGTTTCTGTACCGGCAGTTTTCCTGCTCGCACTACCACTCGTCCATAGTGACGCGCTGTGCTTGCCCACGGTCCACTGCACTTTATCGCCTTTTGCGCTAAAGAGCACGCTGGCTTGGGAGAACTAACGACCTCGGTATTGTTTCCCTTGATTCGCATTTAACTGGGGTAGTCGCGGATATCCGCTGATCGAGATTCAAAAGAAGCAAACAACGTGATCACAAACACTATTTATAAATCAGGTTAGCGTCCCTTTCTTCTCACCTCTGTTATCTTAACCAAGTAAGTCGATTAACCCATTTAACCCCACGGCCGCATTTCCCACATTTGTACGTGTTACCTTACGACTACGCACCAGTTGAAAGAGATGGATTGACCATGATAATTCAAGGGTAGTGCCAGGTTTGCTTGGCGCCTTTAAGGCGCCAAGCAAACCTGGCACTACCCTTAATAATACTAATAATACCGTTATTATATAGGCGCTTTTTCTCAATTTTTGAGCAAATCGACTCAAAGCGCCGCTAACTGAAACCCAACACGCACACTCACGTAACAGACACGGATTTACGCCATTTAAGACAAACACAGTACAAGACAGACGAAGGGCCAGTTCAGCTACTGAAGTTACAGAGATTTTTGATGGCTTGTATTTGAAATTTGTAAAGTGGCCTGAAACCGGTACCAAAGTGTGGGGGGTTGGGGGGGATGGGTGGGGGGTGGAAGAGCCGGAGTACCCGGAGAAAGAACCCCCGACGGTCCGCCCGAATTAACGGTGACACGTACCCTTGAATTATCATGGTCAATCCATCGCCTTATGTAGGGCGTCAGGGCTGAATGGGTTAAGTAACTCAGATTTAAGTACATGTATCATCTGTTAACATATTAAACCCTAATAAAGGTCGTCATCCCCCAGTGAGATGGCCTTAGTCCCCTGTCCGGTGTTAAACTCCAATAATCTGGGAGTTGTTCCCTAGAGAATACATTACAGTTTAGAAGACAGATCGACCATGATAGCTCAAGGGTTGTGCCAGAATAGCTTGGAGCCTTCAGGCGCCAAGCTGTTCTGGCATCACCCTTTAAAGTTCTGTCATGGATGGTTCACATCCTGTTGTATAATATTAGAGGTGGATGGGTTAAGCACCTAAGCACATAGGCGCGGGGGAGGGGGGAGGGGGGAGGTGGGAGGGAGGAGGGGGGGGGGGCGGATCAAAAGGGATGCTGCAACAAGGATGATACATTCATGAGAACAAAGGGCTACATTTCTAACTATCAACAGTCTTAAAAAAAGTCTGTTTCCATTTAATTTTTGGGTTCTGGTTTAATTTCAGGCAGGCAAGTCTCGCTGTCGGGCGTTTAACAATGTACAATCAACCAAGCACAAAACCGTTTTATACAGATTATGTTATTATGTTTATATTTACAACTTGGCGAAGCCTATGAAATATTGCAACTTAAATAAGACCCGAAAAGCCGAGAAACAACAGCAGATCTAGTTGTCTGATTATTTTATTTATTTTTTTATAATGTTTATTTTCTTTAAAGCTGATCTAAACGCCAGGTTTTGGCCTAAACGTAATCAGTAATTTAAATCAGTAACCTTAATCTTCTTTCATTTTATCTACTTTCCTCCGGACCATCTTTGTGTGTCTAACGAAACGCTTTATCTCAAGATTTGTGTGGGATTGGAAGCATTTCAACGACCAAAAAGAGAGACTTCAGGATGGCGCTTAAATAAGAAAATTTAATCCCTTTATTGTTGCTGACCATACCGCTCGGTTGAAAAGACGCGTCTTGTCCGCCCAGCGGTATCGTCAGTTGCAGTCAATGGGTTAATTTTGAAATACGTTTCTGAGAAGTCAGTCTTTCTGAAATAAAACATGATTACGCACATTGGTGAGAGAGAGAGAGAGAGAGAGAGAGAGAGAGAGAGAGAGAGAGAGAGAGAGAGAGAGAGAGAGAGAGAGAGAGAGAGAGAGAGAGAGAGAGAGAGAGACAGCGACAGAGACAGAGACAGACAGACAGACAGACAGACACAGAGAGACAGAGAGAAAGACAGAGAGAGACAGAGAAAGAGAGAGAGAGAGAGAGAGAGAGAGAGAGAGAGAATGAATGAATGAATGAATGAATGAATGAATGAAACTTTATTTTCCAAGGATAAAAGAATAGGTGCGCAGACCTGTTTTCATTCTTGTCCTTGAGAGAGAGAGAGAGAGAGAGAGACAGAGACAGAGACAGAGACGGAGACAGAGAGAGAGAGAGAGCTACAAAGAGACAGAGAGAGACAGAGACAGCTACAAAGAGACAGAGAGAGACAGAGACACCTACAAAGAGACAGAGAGAGACAGAGTGCAACGAAAAGTACAACAATAACACCCACACCAATATAAATAATAATAATAATTCCGGTATTTATAATGCGCTTATCTTATATTAATTATAACTCCTAGCGCGCACTCACAATTCGCGCACGCATGCGCACACTTTAGACAATGACTCACGTACCACAAATACATTACGACAGTCAGTTTGGAGTGGGGGTGTGTGGTGATATTATAGTGCTAGAACTGTTGGAAGAGGTGAGTTTTGAGGGCAGACTGGAAGGCTGAGAGAGAGAGTGTTTCTAACGGAGAGAAAGTGGGAGAGTGTTCCAGGTGGATGGACCGTAGACGGAGAAGGAGCGGGGGCCGAAAGTGGTGAGTTTGGTGCGGGGGATGTGGAGGCGGAGAGGGTCGGAGGCGGAGCGGAGGGAGCGGGAAGGAGTGTAGGGGAGAAGTAAGTTGGAGAGATAGGCAGGAGCGTAGTTGTTCAGGTAAGTTAGTTAGTTATTGGTGTTTAACGCCGAGCAGGCGACTAAGGGCATCTCACGGCGAAGTTGTTCAGGGATTTGTAGCAGAGAGACAGAATCTTGTATTGGATGCGTTGGGGAATGGGGAGTCAGTGAAGGAGTTTGAGCAGGGGAGTGATGTGGTCGGATTTTTTTCTTTCTGAGGACGAGGCGGGCAGCATTGTTCTGGACGCGCTGGAGAGTAAGAGTGGTGAAGTGAGGGAGGCCGGAAAGGAGAGAGTTGCAATAGTCGATGCGAGATAAGATGAGAGAGACAGCAAGTTTTGTGGCAGCTTCGGTGGTGAGGTATTTTCTGATGTGACTGATGCGACGGAGGTGGAAATAGCATGCCTGGGCCGTGGCGGAGACGAAGCTGGTCATGGAAAGAGCGGAATCGAGGATAACGCCGAGGTTCTTGGCCGAGTCAGAGAGGGAGATGGGGCTGCTGTCGAGTTGAAGGTGGAGAGAGGGAGGGAGCTGGGAGAGTTTCTGGCGAGTGCCTACCAGCATGGCTTCCGTGTTGTCGTCGTTCAGGTTAAGCTTGTTTGCTGTCATCCAGTTTTTCACGTCTTCGTAGCAGTCAGCTGTGCGAGTCAGTAGTGACTGAGTGTTGTCGAGTTTGTCTTTGTCTAGTAGTTGTGAGTCGTCAGCGTAGAGGTGGTGGTGTATGTGATGAGACTAGATGCTGTTGGACAGGGGAGAGGTGTAGAGTGTGAAAAGGACAGAGCCCAGGACGGACTCCTGTGGAATTCCGCAGGAGAGCCTGACTGGGTTGGAGGAGACGCCGTCGATGGTGACGGACAGCTGTCTGTCGGAGAGGTAGGAAAGAAACCAGGAGTGCGCTGAGTCAGTGATGCCAAAGGAGTGGTGAAGGCGGTGGAGGAGGATAGAGTGATCTATAGTGTCGAAGGCGGCAGAGAGATCGAGTAGCGTAAGAAGGGAGATGTTGCCCGAGTCAGTGGAGAGGAGCAGGTCGTTTAGGATATGTAGAAGGGCTGTTTCAATGCTGTGATGTTTGCGATAAGCAGACTGGAAGGGACTGAAGAGGTTGTTGTCGGCGAGGTGGTGGTTGAGCTGGTTGAGAACGACCTTCTCAAGAAGCTTGGACAAGAAAGAGAGATTGGAGACTGGGCGATAGTTCTTGAGTTCGTTTGAGTCGAGGTTGTGTTTTTTTAGGTAAGGACAGACGATGGCGGGCTTGAAGATATCGGGGACGGAGCCATTCTATAGATGTGTTGATGATGTCGGTAATGAAGGTCAACAGTTTTGGAAGGCCGTCCCGAAAGAGAGGCGCTCGGAGAGGGTCAAGTTCGCAGGTTTTGAAAGGCATGGACTTTATGGTCTTGAGGACTTCATCCTGAGAGACGGGGCGGAAAAAACGAGAGGGGAGTGCCGGAAAATTATGGGGTCGGGAGGGCAAGGCGGAGAAGGCAGAGTATCGAGTGTGTTGCGCAGAGTTTGGATTTTGTCAGAAAAATAGGTGGAAAAAGCGGACGGGAGTTCTTCTTTGCTGTGTGTTTTGGGGAGAGGAGAGTCTTTAGAAGTGCTTAGGAGTGTGTTCATGGTAGCGTAGAGGGTTTTGAAAGAAGTGGATTTCAGGATTTTGTTTTGAAGGTGTTTACGTTTGGAGTCGGAGAGCATTCTGCAGACTTTGGATCTGGTGGTTTGGAAGATCTGTATGTCAACGGTGAGGTCAGATGAGCGGCAACGGCCTTCCGCTTGTCGGCGCTCACGCTTGGCCTCAGCTATGTCGTCAGTGAGCCAGGGGGAGTCGGTTGGGCATGGAGCAGGTGGTGACAGGGGCTAGGAGTTTTCGAAGGGAGTAATCGAAGTGGATTGCAAGATCGGGAGAGGGGGCGGGGTCCAAGAGAAGGTCGACTGCTTCGTCGAAGAATATAGACCTATTGTCTTCGTTATTCTACATTTCGTTCTCGTTTTTGTTGTTGAAATTGTATACGTTCACTGCAAAAATTATTATACGTTCACTACAAATAAGCGCAATTAGCTCTGATTGAAAAGAAGGGCACGTCTCAATATATATTAGTATACAACATTACAAATTTTCCTCCCGCATGTTGTGAAACCAGCGCTCGCCATGTTTTTCTGAGGGTAACAGCACGTTTCTCCTTTTTTTCTGAGTGGAAAGGCACATTAAAAAGTCACATTACTTTGTCTTTAAAAAAAGCATTATCTGTAACCCCTTTACCGCCATTCGACACCACCAAAGAACACCCAGACCTCCAATAAAAACGTGGGTACAAAATGGCGTCAGCAAGAGGCATAGATCCTCATGAGCCCCCGCGACTGCGGGGGCTCATGAGGATCCATGCCACTTGCAACTGGATCGTGTTCACTTTTTTTTCTCTCGGCAAGTCATGGGGGTTACAAAGTTTCCGTCGTCTTGGGGAGCTGTATAAACTGTCTGTTTAGTGCTGGTGTTCATTTACGTCAACGTTTCTAAAAGAGGGGGAACTATTTGAGGATTCTTTTAAACGTTAACCAGGAAACTTTGTGATTAATGCACAAAAACAGGCAGATAGAAGTTTTCATCAATCACACCAGCGTCTTTGCCAGGAAGTAGACGCGAACATAACAACATTTTGAACAAAGAAAAAAACCAACTAAAACACGTGGATTTTTTTAAAGCCATTATATGGCAAAAAGCAGCATGTTCGTTTTTCTAGAAAAGCTACATTTTTATAGTATAACTATGCAAATCTCGCTTTTCTCAAAAAGGACGTACTGGTTTTTGCCAGATAATGGCGGAAAAAGACGGCAAACAGAATGGGAGGTAAACATTATGTATTTACAATACAGGTCAGCCTCAGTATATCGCGATCACTGTGGCATATAGAGTCGTACCGCGCTATTCGCATTCGTGTTATGGTGATGTCGAATTAAAACAGACATGGGAAGATTGGAAAAACAAAAACAAAAACAAAAAAACCAACCAGCAAGCAAAAAGTCTTCATGGCGACGCCAGCCTTCGTTGGCACGCGCACGAATGTGCGCGTGCCAACGAAGGCTGACGTCGACCAAGCAACTTTCAACTGAATGAAAATATACTGCCGTTATATGACAAAAGCCAGTGTTTTCATTTGTGAGAAAAGCGCGATTTTCATTGTATTACAATAAAAATCTCGCTTTTCTCAAAAAGTGACATTTTGCACACACAAAAACCGGCAGATTGTAAAACCGGAGTCTTGTCCCCTTTTCATTAACAACAACAACAATAATAATAATAATAATAATAATAATAATAATAATAATAATAATAATAATAATAATAATAATAATAATAATAATAATAATAATAATAATAATGCTGATGATGATGATTGATAATAATAATAATAATAATAATAATAATAATAATAATAATAATAATAATAATAATAATAATAATAATAATAATAATATAAAGAGAATTTATTAGGCGCCTATAAATGGTAAAATGCTCTACATGGATACGAACCAAAAAATCTGACACAATAAAGTGACAAACAAAAGCCACATGTACATTACACAACAGAACAGCATATGACCAAATATATTAACACGGACAATCAGGATTTAAAAAAGATAAGATTTTTAAGACAATCAAGATTGGAAAACGATATGACTTTTATCCGATTTCGTAATATATACTGATGCGCGCAGCAGTGGCGCAGACCTGTAATTTGAAAAGAATAAAATGAATGCAAACAGAAGACAGGAAAAACAAGACTACATTAGTTTTTGTGTCTTTTGTATTAGGCTATTTTGGCTTCGTTTCTGAAGATTTTCTTGAGCGCTCGTGTGTGAACGATGTCTTTGTTTAAAAAAAGGAAGACTTCAGTCGTGTGTATAGGCCATGCAATTGCGACTTAGGTAAATGAGATGGACGAGACGTAGGGGAACTAACCCGAAAATAGGCTGCAGGGCTTCTTTGATTGGATGTCATAGCTAGAGAGAATGCATTGTCGGTTATAAGGTTTTTGTATTTTTATTTATAACCTTTTCGGGGAACAAAATATTTCTGGCATTTAAAATTGCCACCTACTGCCAAGGCAACAATTTTTGTGGTTCGTTATTGTATCGTGTTAAAATAATCATAACATATAAGATCGTGACGCTGTCAGGCTTTGAACTTGCAGCCAGGCTATCTAGTCCCATGCATTAAAATAAATGATTATTTTTGGGAAGAGCTGTGTGGTTCAGGCGTTTTAACCCGTCAATGACGGAAAAAATCGCGAACATCACCCAACTGCAAGAGGCAAAGAATCTCATGAGCCCCCGCATATGCGGAGACTGATGAGATTCTTTGCCTCTTGCTCATATAATATCCATATATCCGTGTTCGCTTGATTGATGGGACTATTCGGTGTTCAATTAGTCCTGCTTTCAATGACACAATCTTGCTTCCACTGGCAGTGTAAAAAAAAAAAAAAAAAAAAAAAATGTTAGACGATCACAGTGAATGCATATCCTACAATGAAAGTAAAATAAACAGGATGTGGACTGAACTCGTCGCCTGATTGGCTGGTTGTTTTGCACGTCCGCCTAAAGAACACACTTTCCCACTGAAACAACAGCCAGAGTCGTCACTTCCCTCGCTCTTTTCTGCCTGAATTACTGCGGCTGTCTACAAGCCGGCCTTCCTACTTCCTTCATAAAGACCAGGAGCGGATCACTTACCTCCCCGGGAGGAGATTCCAACTTTATGTTGGGACCTTTAACCTAGGCTGACACAAAAGGCCTTCCGACGAAAGTGGGATGGAGGGGGGTGAGGGGTGGTGGTGGTGGTTGGGGTGGGGGGGGGGGGGGGGGTAGCACACAAGGCATGCCTACGTCAGACCACTCCAAAAATGGGGACTTTGATATAGCATTTCTTTTTTTTATTTTGGCAGGGGTGCCCCTGCAACGTTCTCTGTGCATCCAGAACCATACACGCCTCGTCCTACGTTTGACAAAAGTCCGATAACATCTCTTCTTTACTTCGATCCCTCAGTTGACTCCCAATCGCACAGACAGTTCAGTATAAATCCGCTCTCTGTGTGCTACAACTGTGTGCCTAGTCCCCTAACTGCCTAAGTGCCGGGAACTTTATAATGGAATAAGTCAGTCGGTTACAAGTGAACACACCGCTATGCCCCCGCCTACATTACTGAGCTACTTCAACTTTAACCCATTCAGCCCTGACGCTCTACAGCGGGAGATGGGTCGACCATGATAATTCAAGGGCAGTGCCAGATTAGCTTGGAGGCGACATCGCCTGCAACTGGTGCATAGTCATTAGATGACGCCTCCAAAATTTGGGAAATACGGCCGTCGGGCTGAACGAGTTAAACTTCCTTCTGGGTCCCTCCGTTCCTCCTCCGATCCACTAACGTAGAAAGTTCCCCGCACTAAACCACAGTATCACGGGCTTTTCTTCAGGCTGGGTCCGGCCACGTGTAATGCCATTCCCCACTCTCTGCGACAGTCGCCATTTCTCCAGTCTTTATAACAAAAATTTACCCCTTCACTGCAAGTGGAATCAGACTGCGTTTTTGAAATAGTTGTAAATCCAACATCAAACATCACCAGCCCTTAAAGAAACCTGGGTAAAATGCGTTTTCAGCAAGAGGCATAGATCCGCATGAGTCCCCGTAACTGCGGGGGCACATGAGGATCTATTCCTCTTGCAGTTGGGTGGTGTTCAGTTTTTCTCGGCAGTGCGTAGCTTACTCGTTTGCCAAAGCTTAATCTCCTAAATAAGTGATCTAAATTGTCAATCTGAAGTTCCGTCCTTGCTGTGAGAACTTTAGCGGTGAAGAAAATGCAGGGAGTGTTTCGACAATGAGTGCGTCTGTCTTATTAATTTTGTTTTTCTTTTTGCTCATCACTTTTTCCTCCTAGCCATTCGTTTTCCTGTCTCCGTGCCGGAGTTGTTTGTACATGCGTATAGCTGTTTCGTGTATCTGATAAACTAAACCCATTCACTACCGATAAGGGATGAGCGCCACTCGTATGCAAGAGGCACAGATCCTCATGAGCCACCGCAGGTGCGGTGGCTCATGAGGATCTATGCCTCTTTGCCTGTCCTATTTTGTTGCAAAGTTTCTTGGACGGTTTTTATAACGTGCAGCGTGAATCATGATTTCAGAGACAAAACAAGTGACCGTTGGTAGTGAAGGGACTAGGAATTCAAGTCTATGCGCTTATTATAGCAGATAGACAGACATGCATGTTAACGCGCTATTAAAAATTTATGGCAGTCTACTTCCCTTATAAGGTCAAATAAAAAAAAATAAAAAAAAACGTCGGATATACCAACACTTTTTCAAGATAACACTCTTTCTGTGTACAGTCTACTGCCTTTATAGCAATATTGAAAACAACAAAATACTAATAATGACACTTTTCCAGAGGTCAAGACGGCACTCTTTCTATATAAATTACTTCGCATATATCAAACGCCTGATATAACAACAACAAAAAAACAGGTCTCCAGGCGGCTGATTATATCCGAAGATAGATGTATTATTTTATTATTTCGTAGTTGTCCACTCACTATGGATAATAAGGACCCACCCACGAGCTGGCACGACCAATTCGTCTCCATCTCTTAGGCGATAGATTCTTGAAGGTGAGATTGAAATTGTCACCTAGGGTGGGAACCCGTTTCTCATTGCGCAAAAGGTCATCAGGCCGTGCGTTGGCAAGCTGCGGTCAACGTACGGCTCGATGGACTTCACTTGCTGGGTTCGCGTGTTTGAACACCATCATTGGTCAGCTCCGGCACACAGCCTTAAGGCTACAAAGTCAAATCTGGCAGCATGACCCCACAGGCGCTGGTAGTGAGTGGTAATGTCACCAAGACTTAAAACGGACGTGTCCAAAAGCTACATTTTACTGTCGACTGTTTTTGTAAGGAGCTTGCTTTTATAAATACACTCCGAATAAGCTTAGAGAAAGGTCGGACATAACAATAGTCGGAATTAAAGCAGCTAGAACGTACTGTGCGTTTTTCCGTGGGCAAAACTGACTTCTATATGACCCCTACTTCCCCTTTTACCGACCCTAGCGGGAAAAAAAATGTTATTGCGAGTTTCCACATTAATGAGTTGCCGAGGCTGCTCTCCTTTACATGCGGCAGGGAAGGAACTCATTGTGCCCGAGGTACGAAATAACCACACTTTGGAGTTATCCTCTGAGGACTGCATTACAATTCAGGAGACCGATCGAAAATGATAGTTCAAGGGCGGTGGCAGAATAGCTTGACGCCTACAGGCGCCAAGCGATTCTGCCACCATCCTTGAACTGTCAAGGTCGAGACATATCTTGCTGTGGTGTGTCGTGGGCAAAATGAGTTAACAACAACACTTTTTCGAAACCCCCGACAACACGTATTTGTCTATACAAATTACTTCGCTTATAGCAAACTTCGGATATAACAATGAGAACATTGGGGTCCCCAGGTGATTTGTTACATCCGAAATTTACTGTGTGCGAGATCTGACACTGCCCTTGGAATATCACGGGCGATCCATCACCAAGCATAGCTAAATGGACCCGTGGACTGTCGAGAAAAATGGTACACGACCTAACTACAATAGGCATAGATTACCAAGAGCCGCCACAGTTGCGGGGACTCAGGAGGATGTATGGCTATTGCTGAAACCTCGTTGCATCCATGTTACTTTGTTGATGGGTGGGCTTTGACGTTGAATTTACAATGATTTCAAAACCATGTTCTGCGTCCGCTGGCAGAGAAGAGGTCAAAGGTGAATGTATTCTCTTTTCGCCGCATTAACCATTCAGCCCTAACGCACTACTGCAGGAGATGGATGGGCCGTGATAATTCAAAGGTAGCGCCAGATTAACTTGGCGCCTGATGGCGCCAAGCTACTCAGGCGCTACCTTTACCGTACCACTGTCCATCCATCTCCTGCAGCTGGTACGTAGTCCTTAGGTGATACCTCTAAAATTTGGCCTTGGGGTTAAATGAAGTGCCCGCTCTAATTCCCCAACATAGCCGATTTAGAAAAGCGTATACGACTTCTGAAAACAAAAGAGGTCTGTGTCCGATTTCGTTTGAACCCTCTTCGTACAAACCTCTTTTCGGTGCCCCATCTTTGAAATCACCTTCGTGGTGGACAAAAGACGTTAACCATTATCATTCTGAATATACCAGTGTGTGAAATAAGTTTGACTAAAATAGTTCAAGGGTGGTGCCAGAATAGCTTGGCGCCTGTAGGCGCCAAGCTATTCTGGCACCACCCTTGAACTAAAGCCATTGGTCTACATCTTATCTGTAAGTACTATAATGTAGCTTGTATATGGCAGTGTACAAATTTGAAGCTTTTAGCCTCAGTATGATATGGGTTAAACCCTAAACGTTTAACGTTTTTGTATCCGATTTCGAAATTAAAAATATAGAGTGGTTAGGTCAGTCTTTCTTATTTTTTAAGCCAGTAAAGTACTATAATGTAGCTTGCATATGGCAGATCAGAAGCCTTGTGGTTAGGCTCGAAAAAGAACTGCGATGAACAATACGGAGTACTCCGTTGGAGTAAAAAGGTTAAAATTCTTGGAAACTACTTTTAAAATTAACGGCCAGCGCCACAGGTTGAGGAAAACTGGACCGGTAGAATTCAAAACATGAGAAGTATAATATACAAATGAAAAAAAAAAAGAGGAAATAAAGCATTCGGGGGAAAGCTTGCGTTGTTAAAACATTTATTATCTCACAGATGGTATATGCAATGCAAACGCTCAGTATCCCCTCAGACGTATTAATAAACACTTTGCTTTTCAGATATTTATGGAACAACACAAATTTGAACGAGAAGGCCTTTGAGAAGGTAACACGTTCTGTTATGTGCAGTGATTATTGTGAGGGGGGAATTAAAATGATGAACATGAGGGATATGCATGCCTCCTTTCTCTGTGAGTGGGCAGCGAGGCTGCGTACAGCCATAAAACCCAGGAGATGTACTGGCATGCCCAAACATGCGCTAGGTGTACTTGGTCATGACTTGATATGCTTTGAATTCAAAACTAATTCCCAAAAAATGTAACGGGCTTGAAAACATTCAGTCTACCTTCTGGAGAGACGTCGTGATGGCATGGTTGGATACTGTTAAAACTGACAAACCCAGTACGGTCCTGTGGATAAACAAGTTATTAATGTCTAACGTTCTGTTTTTCAAAGACTGGGTCCGCGCAGGCGTCTATCGTGTGGAGGACGTGAAGGAAGATGTCAAGATTATGTCGTTTGAAAATGTCTGTCGCACTGTTGGAGATTCCCTTGGGAGGCTGCTGGAATACAACGTTGTGAGAAGTGTCCTTACCTCGTGCATGCGACGCCTCAATATCAACGCTGACTCAAAGTCAGAGAATATAACACCAACTTCAGCAAAAGAGTTTAGGATAACTATTGTGCAGCAGAAATACGGTCCCCCATGTGCCCTTCATTTTTGGGCGATGAAGTTTGATGTCCAATTAGGTGAATGACAATGGGGTATTGTGAACAGAGCAACAAAAGAAGCCGGTGAAGTTGCGAGAACTGCAGTAGAAAATTCTACACAATATTTACCTAATCAATATTTTATTGTCCAAAATGAGGGTCGTTAATAATAGCTACTGCAGTTTTTGTCCTCATGAAGTTGACTTTATTGAGCATTTCTTCTACTTTTGTGATTCAATATCTCGAATCTGGAAAAGAGTTGAACAACTTTGTTCAGGAAAATGCAATGTACAGATACGCATAACCCCTGCCCAAGCCTTATTGGGATACCGTGATAACGTGTTAGGAGCAGCAGAAATTGCATTTATTAACCACGACTCCTTAGTAGCTACAGGGCTGGCTTAACTGGGCGAGACAAACCCGAACCATGTCTCGGCGAGACACCCGAGACAGTCAATGCGAGATACCCGTGCCACCCGTTTATTAGGTTCGGCACGTCTGATCTTGTCTCGGAGAGTTCGCCGAACCTATTAAAGGGTGGGTCGGGTATCTCGCATTGACTGTCTCGGGTGTCTCGCCGAGACGAGGTTCGGGTTTGTCTCGCCCAGTTTAGCAAGTACAAGTATGGTACACCAATAGATACCATATTTTTGTGTTTGAATCTGAACTTAGAATCAGAAAGCTTCTGTGGTAGAGACAAAAACGTTTCCCACAGACCCACATCTGATTGTAACCTCTCTCTCTCTCTCTCTCTCTCTCTCTCTCTCTCTCTCTCTCTCTCTCTCTCTCTCTCTCTCTCTCTCTCTCTCTCTCTCACACACACACACACACACACACACACACACACACACACACACACACGCATTCACGAACACTCGCACACACACAAATATACAGGAGCTTACACACAGCCACATACCTGATCTATGCTAATGACTTGTGGCTGTACTTTGTACTATGCCGATGTTGCGAATGAAATGCGTTTCATTATAGCGAACTAAAACAAACTGTCCATCAAATTACATTATTCAGAGTACAACGTAAACTGTTGTCTTATTTATTGTGTCAATGACCTCTTAACTTTTTCATAGAAAAAAAAAAGAAAAAAGAGAAAAGAAAAAGAAAGGAAAAAAAGCTTTCATATGGCAGTGTACAAATTGGAAGCTTTTAGACTCAGTATGGTATGGGTTAAGCCCTAAACGTTTAACGTTTTTGTATCCGATTTCGAAATTAAAACTGTAGAGTGGTTAGGTCAGTCTTTTCTATTTTTAAGCAGTAGCAGCACTGACGGCTGTTAAAACCAAGGGAAAATAACTCGAAGCGAGTGGTCCATTTCGGTGGCTGCTAGTCGTTTGACGGGAGTGATGTCCCTTTCCGTCGCCTGCTCAATACCTCGACAGTCTGAATCGGAAATTTGATAGTAAAGTAAACATCAAAGATTCCTATCCGACAAAGAAACTTGGATACAACTTGGTTTCAGCCAGGGGTATATATCCTCATGCGCCTCCGCAACTGCGGGGGCTCGTGAGGATTTAAACCTCTTGCAGTTGAGTCGTGGGGTTTATTTAACCCTTTTTGTCTGGAAGGCTTTAAATCATTCATCTGCCAACCTTTGCCAGCGACGCTACATAGAAGTGAGGTCGACAGACAGATGAAATCTCGTCACGTTTGGTCCTGGCGAGTCATGCAGCCTAATGAAAGTCTCAAGACGGTCTCTGTACAAGTGTCAAGGGTCGAAATACCATTATGACGACGCTCGCAGTAGTACACGTTGATCACTCGGTGACCTGCCATTGTGTAGCATGCATGTATATTGCTGTCAGCAAGAGACACAGATCCTCATGAGCCCCCGCGACAGCGGGGGCTCAGGAGGATCTATGTCTTTTGTAGATGGTCTTTAGTTTTGCAGATGTTGCATAAGAATAGACAGACTTCAAGCTCACACATGTAAATTGTACCAGCATAGGCGTACATACACTCCTGTGCTTTGCAGTCTGAGTAATGCATGGCGATCTATACGCCTCTGTTGAGATGCGTTGCGAGTTTGCTTCACAAGTCTTCGCACTTTCACTGTCTAACACTTAAACAGGAGACATCAGCAGAAGACTTTTATTATTATGCGGAGACGTGGTATTTACATAGCTGGAGGAACAGGTCAGAGCAGTCTATTTTCAGTCACAAGCGGAGAACAGAAAGTGAGATTTGTCACTCAGTATTTTATTTCAGCTTTGGTTTTAACAGCATCATTGCTGAACTGTCGGAATCAGTCTGTTAACCCATGACATTCTCAGGCTGATTTTGTAAAATTGGCTTATTGTCCTATGAAGGCTACTTTACAGATGAGGAGATAGATCAACTGATTAAGTTCAAGGGTGGTGCCAGAATAACTTGGCGCCTGAGGCGCCAAGCTATTCTGGCACCACCCTTGAACTATCAGCCAAATTTATTTCAAGCAATTAGAATGTAAAGGTTTAAATAAACGCCATGCTGAATTTGCTTTGTTAGCGGCCGCAGCAGCTAAAAAAAATGAAGCAATTTCCATCTACGTAGCGTGGATATAATTTGACTGGGCGGTGCGGGAGTGATGGGTGGGGAGGGTGGAAGGAGAGGAGTAATAAGGAGCGAACCAGTATCAAGGAAAGAAATCTGTTATTTAGCTTTGTATTCAGTTTCAATGGTTTCCACAAATTTTTAAAAAATGCAGCTGATATTGCAGCTGAATCCAATAAACTGAGGTAAACCCACAAACCCCCCCCCAAAAAAAAAAAAAAACCCGACTTGTTCGGGGGAGATCAAGACACGCACGGTTTAGTTTTGGATGCTTAACCCCATGACTGCTACTGACGTTACCGTTCGGTTGAAAAGACGCGTAACATGTCTTTTTGCCGAACGTTATCGTCAGTAACAATCATACGGTTAAATCATGTGCTGTTAACAGTGTTGTACTGTCACATAGATTAGAAAAAAAAACAGGTGGGGGCAGGGGATCTAACTGTTGTCTGTCCAGCGCTGTGATTCCCCTTGGTTTGCAATACAATTCTGCCAGCGCTAGCCTCACCTATCTGGTTTGTGAGTATCTATAACTCGAGGCAAATTTGTATCGTTACATTGTTGTGTAATGTTCTGTGCATCTACTGTGGGAAATCAGGGTATTTACCCGACCACATATAGTAGCGCACCTTCATGTTTGTGTATGTATGTTTCTCCTGCCTACTTCCTAAGTTCCGGAGAAAGACATGGGTTATATAAGAGACCTGATCCATTCGTTTGAGGATGGAAATGATCGTCTTATTCTATACCTGCGTATTTCTCTGTGGGCTGGCGATTGGGTGCCTGATAGGTGGGGGCAGGGGATCTAACTGTTGTCTGTCCAGCGCTGTGATTCCCCTTGGTTTGCATACAAAAAACACGCTTAGAAATGACAGTTGCAACAAAAATTTTCTTTATTCTAATAAACTGTTGTAACTGTGTTTCTTTCTCCGTTAGGTTCTTCTTTGCATTTACACGCTTGACCTTTAGCCTTTTGCGACCGAATTTCGTGTTGACACAAGAAATATTAAACGGAGAAAAACGATAATTTGCAGAAAACAGAAGAAATAAAATTTTAAGAAACTTTGAAAAACAAAACAAAACACAAAACAACAACAATAGGAGAATCAGAAGAAACACTGCAATATTTCAAATTACATTTGTAATGGACACGAAACAATCCTCAGAACACGAATCGCATATTAATCTTATCGCGCGGCATTTCTGAAATTATTTCGGCATGGGGAATCGTCGGACAAACATTACATTCGCAGATATTGCTTGTGTCACCCAACTAACCTTCTAGAAATATCGAGCAAAGTCCATGCGGGGGATGCATATGCTCTCGTGAATCCTCAAATGATAATAATAATAATAAGGTAATTTGTATATCGCCTAATCACCAATGTGCTCTAGGCGCTTTACAATCACAGTAATGAAACACAAACCAAAATACAAAAACAAACACATACAACAACAAAAAACAACGTACATACATTGATTTACAAGGAGCAGAAAACTCACACACACACACACACACACACACACACACACACACACACACACACACACACACACACACACACACACACACACACACACACACACACACACACACACACACACGCGCGCGCGCGCACATGATGAGCCGGCAGACACTAAATGGTCTTTAAGTATATGCAGCAGAACAAAGGTGTGTTTTAAGCTTGGATGTAAAAATGGAGAGAAATGATGAGTGACGCACGTCAGCTCCATGTAATGAGACCAAAATATGAAAATGCACGATGACCTTGAATGACCTTATTACGTCTAGGGATACGGAAAACACGAGTGTCTGAAGCAGAGCGTAGTGAGCGGAACGGTGTATACAGCTGGACAAGATAAGATAAGTAAGTAGGGGGCAGAACCAGAGATGATGTTGAAACAAATAACACAGACTTTATACTGAATTCTGTATGAAACTGGCAGCCAGTTAAAATCAGCTAGTAGAGGCATAATAATATCTTCAAGTTTTGGTACACGAGAAATCAGACGTGCAGCACAGTTCATGACTCTCTGGATTTGATCAAGAAGATTTTGCGAAACACCGGACAAAAGACATTTGCAATAGTCTAGGCGGGACAGCACAAGGGAGGTAACAAGTGTTTTGGTAACTTCAACAGTCAGTAGATGTTGAAAAGTGCTGATCTTCTGAGTTCAATGAAGGCAAACTGGCAAACTTTCTTCACTTGTTCCTTCATTGTCAGCCTGTTGTATAAAATAACACCCAAGTTACGGGCCGAGCTAGAAAAGGAGATGGTGCTCTTGCCCACCATCATTGACTCAGGAAGATCAGCACTGCACGTAGAGGAGCACGTCAATCGGAGGGCCTCATTCTTGGCACTGTTTAGCTGGAGCTTGTTCTGTGTGGTCCACTTCTGAACATGGCAAATACAAGCCTCTGCACCATCCGATCAACATGTTCACGAGGGGAGTGTTTGTACAATTCTGTATCATCTGCATATAAATGATAAGAAACAAAATGACGCTCAACGACATGGGACAAGGGCTGTGTATACAAAGTAAAAAGAACAGGCCCCAAGTCCGACCCTTGTGGAACGCCACAAAGCAGCTCCACAGGGTGGGGACTCGAATCCTGCCACTGAAACCATCTGCAAGCGACCAACAAGGTAGGACTGGGAAAATGTCAGTGCGGCAGTGCTTTTCATGCAAAACACATCACGAAGGCGAGCAAGTAGATGAGAGGCTCACCAGAATCTACGCAGCTTCCTGAATATATTTTGACAGGTGGGATCATTAACTCATTCGGCTCCGACACACCACAACAAGAAGTGGATCGAGCATGATAGTTCAAGGGTGATGCCAGAATAGCTTGGCGCCCATAAGCGCAAAGCTATTCTGACACCACCCTTGAAGTTGCAATGCTCAATCTGTCTATAGAATTGTTATACAGTCACCTACAGGGCAACTTCAAAATTTGGGGATTTCGGTCCTGGGGCAGAATATGTTAAGGCCAAGGAAGGAGAGGGGTGGGCATGCGGTGAATTTAGAAATGTTTCAACAGAAGAGAAATTGCTTGAAATTTGCCACTGACATCAAAATCGATTAATTGTTTTTCATCTCTCGATCCAGTGTCGAAATCTGAACTGCCCACAGTTGAGAACGTGTGCCTTATCTGATGCAATCCTCAACTTTCTGATACATCTTCAGAGCGACTCAGCAAAAAAAGGCCGCAGAGGGCCAGCGCACGGCTGTGCGCGAGCCCACTGTGGCCGACTTCGGCCACGGATGTAGCACACGTACGAAAAAGCACAAGGCGAGTGTCCAAGAGGAATAGTTTTGCGTGAGTTGTAATCATATTGCCTTAAGACGTTTGACAGGCCAAGAAAAACAGCAATCCGAAACCGCAGCAAGGCAAGGCTTTTGCTATGCACGAGCTGTGACCTAAGAGGGCAATAGACAGCAGTCCTTTTTAAGTCCCTTCTATTTATAGAAGGGACTTTTTAGGACGGGTCGCTGTCGTTCAAATTTAATAGCATGTCCATGATGTCAAAGGCGGGCAGGCCTAATTTTCTGACAACGGAAGTAACAAGATAAAAATTACGTCATTTCTAGTTATGTCAACCTCCGTCGCTGCTCAACGTACATTTGGCGCGAAACGCTGTATGTGCATAGGTATGTGTGTGTGTGTGTGTGTGTGTGTGTGTGTGTGTGTGTGTGTGTGTGTGTGTGTGTGTGTGTGTGTGTGTGTGTGTGTGCTTGTGCGTGCGTGCGTGCGTGCGCGCGCATGTATGTAAACTCCAGAATCTTCGATATTGCGAGTACGCACAAGCTTGAAACTTGGTGAAATACTTTCTTCAAGGGATGGCTAAGAGAGCCTCCGAGCATATTGTAACGGGATGTCTCCTTGAAGACATAAAAGACAGTTTATAAAGTCGGTTGACCCAGATTAAAGTCCGTAATTTTGTCATATTTACTTGAAAATTTGGTTATAGCTAGCTTGGAGAAAGACTTTAGATGAGTTCGTTAGCCAAAGTTGTACCTCTGAAACTTTTATAATAATAATCAATTAATTTTTGCATGTTTTGAATCTACTATATACGCCCATCAAACAGTCAGCCCTGGAAGAGGCTGTGTGGAACAAAACAGTCAGCCCTGAAAGAGGCTTAGTGCCTTTCGGATGAGTGACGTGAGACATCAATTTTATCACTGTGTGCACGGCGTCGTGAGACAAGTGATGCCATGACGTCAAGCTTATAGTGACGCCATTTTGCTGCTCGTACTATTCTTCTTCAGACTTCCTGACGCTACTTCATCCCACAGAGCATACTAATTGTGGGAGGCGCCGTGTGTCCGTCTTTATTTGTGTGTGCCGGCGTGTGTGTTAATCAGAGGTTGGCTTAGAGAGGAAGGAAATGGATCAGAAGGATAAGCTTACAAATATGAACAACTCTTGAATGTTCCTAAATGAAAAACGCATGTGAGCTCCAAATAATACGGTGTACCTTGGGACGAAATCCTCATCATGTTCAACAGGAGATATTTCAACATCAGAATCAGGTCAAACGGCAAAAGACAGAGACCATTGACAGCGAGAAAAGCTCTTATATTGAAGGGACTTTGTGGGTTATGGTTCATCCGATCTTGTTTGTAATACGATAAAAAAAAATCTCGCTTTTCACAAGAAAATGGACTGTGTATTTTGCATTCCTAGGGTACTTAATTAGCTATTTTTTTGGTCAACGCCCGAGCAGGCGACTAAGGTAATATCACGGCGGTTCCTGGGGCACATCTAAGTTAACAGAAGAGACACACTCAAACGGACAACTACAACATCATCAGCATCATCAACAACAACGGCAGCAACAACAACAATAATCCACTAAAGTTTCGTTTTCCACTACTTTCTTTGGATTTTTCCACATTTTAAGACGTTTTATTGCTTGGATTATTTGCGGAATTATTCTGTCAATTTGTCTGAAAGCTGAGCACTGCAAAACCGTTTGTTTATAACGTTTCCTTGTGAAATAAGAAAATGTATGCGGTGTCGTAGTGTTCGCATAGTTTGTTAAGCAAGTGAACTGTTAATATGACTAGTACACGAAAGGAACTGAAGGTTTTCCAGTTGTAAATGCTGGTCAGCCTCACTATTACGCGATCCTTAGTATAACGCGGAATCTGATATAAACGTGCACGGGTCTCTGTCCTCTACTTTAGCTGGCCCGCGTACAGCTGTGCGCGGGCCAGCTAAGGCTGACATCGGCCCGAGGACCTTTGGATGACCAATCGGTTTTCATTCACGGGTCTTTTTCACTACAACAAAACAACGCGATTGCGTTCAGAGCGACCTGAATTTATGGCTGTCGGGTGCCGCGATATACCGAGGTTCATCTGTGTTCAACCATTTTTGCAGTGATTTCATTCAACTGGATAAAAAAAAAAAAACCGCATTAAATACATGATTATTTTTAATCAAAGTTTATGAAATCAGAAGCAATAGGTTACGGATTTTTTTTTCAAATATTATTTATTTTATTTTATTTTATTTCATTTCAGTCTATCTTATTTTATTTATATTTAAAACAATGTATTTTCTTTTATTTATCTTATGTATTTTATTTAATTTATCTTATGTATATTATTTCATTTATAGAATTTATTTCATTTTACTTTATTTCTTTATTGATTTTTTTTCATTTGTAACATTGTTTTTTTCATTTTAACATTTTATTTTATTTTATTTTACTCTATTTTATTCAATGTTATTTATTATCCACTTCTATTCTATTCTATTCCATTTTATTATTTTCCTTTCTTGTATTTTATTTTACATCTTGTTTTGTTTTATTTCAGTGCACTTATTTTTATGTTACTTCATTTGTTATTTATTGTTTGCGCGTTTGAAAAGCATTTGCTATCCATATGGTATTAAACTTCTACAGGTTTGAGTTAATGCATTTTGCAGTTTAAGTGGTGCGCTAAAGGAGATAATGGATTTTTCGCTTTTAACCCGTTCAGTGCCGAGAACATCTGAACACCACCCAACTATAAGAGGTATAGATCCTCATGAGCCCCCGCACGTGCGGGGGCTTATGAGGATCTATGCCTCTTGCAGACACCACTTTAAATTCATGTACACAATATGCGTCAACTAGCATTGAGCGGGTTAAGGCTTTTAGGGTTTTTGGAGACGCAATATTACGTAACCATGCTCATGATTTTGAAAACACCAAGGCGTCCGTTTCCAGCTTTTGTTTTTCACCTTTTTTTGTGGTGCGAATTGATGTAATGCACCGAAGATTATATGGATTTGCCTCGCTGAGCTTCACGGAATGAAATACCGGACGTGTAACCATGCTATTACATAACCATGCTGATGATTCAGATAAACACACGGCCTTTCAGCTCGTTAGTGTTAGCAACACCAGTATTATTATTTTTTCCCTTGAATGTAATAAACAGAAATGACATCGAAGTCAAAGGGATTTTGAATACTTTTAAGGTTGATGGTTGTTGTTGTTGTTGTTGTTTGATTGTTTTTTTCTCAATATTTAAACGTGATATATCAATACTCTCTCTCTCTCTCTCTCTCTCTCTCTCTCTCTCTCTCTCTCTCTCTCTCTCTCTCTCTCTCT
>BTPG01000001.1:227270788-227388288 GCA_036245525.1 Semisulcospira habei | reverse complement strand
TTGGGTCGCTCAGATCTTTGCTTTTTGTTTTGCTATTTTCAGTTCATCGGGAAACATGCTCTTTTGAATCGAAAGGTTATATATAAAAGTTAATGATTCAGCAATGTAAGGGAGCGCAATTTTCAGGGTTTTACTGCTAAGACCGTCAACACCACAATATGTTTTACTTTTCATGTTGGTTATAGATTTTCAAGGACGGTCATTAGGGGAACGAGAGAGAGAGAGAGAGAGAGAGAGAGAGAGAGAGAGAGAGAGAGAGAGTGAGAGAGAGAGAGAGAGAGAGAGAGAGAGAGAGAGAGAGAGAGAGAGAGAGAGAGAGAGAGAGAGATGATGATGATGATGATGAAACTTTATTACATAACGGTAGAAGTTTTGACAGATACAAATACGTCATTTTTTAAACTTGCCGTTTCTAACGTTCTACAACATGAAATATAATGAAGACAAAAAATATTTAACGCAAACAAAAAACATAACTAAATAAGTACAGACACACGCAGTACAGAAAATGATACTACTAAGGTAGCAATAAACAAATACAAAAAAGGAAGTAACACTCCTCAGCACAAATTACATAGGAGAAAAATCATAGCACAGCAAAAACAAGCACAAATTACCAAGAATCAAACATACATACACACACCTTTACAGCCGTGTAAATGCACGCACTAACATATATACATTTACATAACCTTTCATCAGAATGACAGGATAAAAATAATATATCTAAGCAGTTTCCATCAGGTATATGTGTAGTTTTGTTTTAAAGGAGGAAAGGTGGGTTAGTGTTTTTAAATGTTGAGGAAGTGAATTCCATAAAAGTGGTCCCGAAAAGGCTAGGCTTGATTTGAATAAGTCAATGCGAGGTAGTGGTAATCGATGAGTACTGTTCCTCGAGGACCTTTCACACTGTCGTGGAGTAAATTTAGCTGTTAGATACTGTGGAGCTTTCTTGTGGAGAATTTTAAACATAAGTATGCACTTGTTGTAAACGAGTTGTTGACGAAGGCCAAGAAGTTTGAGATTTTGCAGTTTTACAGCGGTAGGAATGGGTCTTATATCTACATGTTTAATGGCTCTTTTGTATAGTGAATTTAGTTTTTGATATGCACATCACCGCTACCATCCCAAACAGTGGAGATGTAATCAACATGAGATTTAATGTGCGCATGAAAAAACATTTTTCGTATATTTATGTCACTCACACTTCTCAATTGTGATAAAAGAAAAATATTTTTTGAGATTTTCTTACATATATTAGTCACATGTTTCTCCCAACTTAGTTGCTCATCTATACATATTCCAAGGAAGTTGCGTTCATGAACTTGTTCAATAGGTTGGCAATTAAGACTGAGCGTTAGTGAGAGAGAGAGAGAGAGAGAGAGAGAGAGAGAGAGAGAGAGAGAGAGAGAGAGAGAGAGAGAGAGAGAGAGAGAGAGAGAGAGAGAGAGAGACAGACAGACAGACAGACAGACAGACAGACAGACAGACAGACAGAGACAGACAGAGAGAGAGAGAGAGACAGACAGACAGAGAGAAAGAGAGACAGAAACAGACAGACAGACAGACAGACAGGCAGGCAGGCAGGCAGACAGACAGACAGAGAGAGAGACAGACAGACAGACAGACAGACAGAGGCAGAGACAGAGAGAGACAGAGAGAGACAGACAGACAGAGACAAAGACAGACAGACAGATAGACATATTCTCACAAACCAGATAGGTGAGTTGTACAGATAGACATACAGACAGACAAACAGAGACAGAGGGCGGAGGGAGGAGGCGGGAGCAGGCCGCCCACATAACGAATCACTGGAAGATCGAGTTCCCTGTGAATTAGATGTTTTGTCACCCTCTTGTACAACGCAAACAACCTCATGAACACGATTAAGATTTCTCCCTGCGTCCGAGAATGCCAATGAATCCAATATCCGTGGCAAAAGGTATAGATTTTCATGAGACCCTGCGAGGCAGGGGCTCATTAGAATCTATGTCTCTTGAATGAGGTACAATCTTGCCTGCTCTGTGAAAAAGAAAATTTTCCCAACTCTAAAGTATTGAAAAAGAAGTTCTCTCAGTAGTACCAGTTAGCATGGCCGCCCCTGCTTGAGTAGATTTAATCTTCTTGCGCTTGAAAGAGAGACTTTCACAATGCCGGCTTTTTTCTTTACTACTAATCAAGCGGCAACACAATTTTATTAAATTTGAAACAGCTACCTACCTCCTCATTGTCACTTTAATGTCTAAAAATAGAAGATGACAGGACCACAGCACGACATCTAAACAAGTATTAAGTATTAAGTTGGCACCTAGAGAGACGCAAAAACATTGAAAGTCTGCCCCTGACGTTATTTATTGTCGATCCGCTGACAGCTGATAGCAGATGATTTAGCAGCAGGGGGCATATACATCAACGATAAAATCGGTTTAAATAAGTTATGTTCTCCCTGGTTCTATACAGGGATGTAGACTGCTTTGTCCTTAGTGAGCTGTCTCCCCCGGAAATACATAGTATATGTCCTGAAAGCATGATAAAGACAGCTGCGTATCCGAATGCGACACGCCTGGAATGTGTTGAACAACGTCCTAATGCGCAAAAGGCCATCGGGACGACGTCGGACGCCGTTGGCCCGCGCACGAAGAAGACGAAACCCTTTGAGAAGCATCCTTAGGACTGTACCTTTGCCAATGCCCCACATATAGGCGACTGTGTCACAGCCTGAAAGGGCATGTGCTGCAAGCATTTCAGGCACAATATCCTTGTGTTTCTTCACACTTGCCGCTATGTCAACAAAGGTCTTCTGAGCGCTGGTGCCTTCCATCGCAAGGGCAGCAGTAATCTTGCAAAACATGAAATAATGTAAGAGCAAAATGAACACATCTGTGTCATCTGACATTATCCTGACGGATGTGTGCCCTTGCTCCTCTGCCCGGATTATTTGCTGGGCAATAATGATGTCAGCTTCTTTATGAGTTGTCCGCATATCATCTGCTGGGGAGGGGATGCCCTTCATGACTTCTTTTGGGACGGAATCATTACTGGTCAGTAGCAGCTTGTGTTGAATGATTCTCTTGGCTTGAAGACCAGCCACTTTGTCTAGCAGTTGCTCACAGATGATGGCGATGTGCTGTGTTTTATTTTCCGTAACGGTTAGTGCAACGTTTTGAGGTTGTATTGGAGTGTCTGGCCTCAGCTGGTGACGCCTTGTGGCTGTTTCCACAGCACGAGAGGATCTGGTGGTACTTTCTCGGAGCTTTGGGATAATGCAGCCTAGAAAGCTGTCCACATACATTTGCACAGAGTCTTGCGATGGCCGGTATATTGTCCACATCACTGCACAGCCATCTATGATGACAACATCTGCCTTCTGGCATGTACGTACGGACATCTCGCACCGCAAGTTTCGTTCAGTACTGACTTTGTTGTAGCAAGTCTCATGTGTCCATTGTCCGTTGACATAGATGTCGGGATTGGCTCCAACTCATGTAGTAACAGGTTTTCAAGGTCTAGATTTCTTGTACTCATCAGGCCCATAGCTCTGCTGTAGATCAGTTCTGTGTCATAGGTTGCTCCAGGTCCTTGTTTCATCCGAGTCTTTTTCTTGCTTACTGCCATCGTGACAACTGTTTTGCTCAGGGAGGCATTGAATCCGTCAGGCCACGTTCTTTCAAAATCTTGCATTTTGAAATTCCCAACTCAAGAGCTCTATCAACATTGACGTTCTGGCTGGATATCATTCCTGTTGCAATGTTGACTATTCCATTGCTTGGGTGGTCATCTGGAGTGAGTGGGTTGATGCAGGCTTGAAGTTTCTTTCGGATTTATTCTCTGTCTTTTCCATTTTACTGTATAATCGGGCTTGCATCTTTTCTTTGTGAACAGTCACAAGTGATGCAGTGTTGTGTTCTCGGATATTAGCAATGTCTCTGATGAGCTGACTGTATGTATGGAGATTCAGTGAGTGCCCATCTATTCTGCGCCCCAGGGTTGAGTGTAATGCCGATCAAGCCACCTGGACCGTGCCCAAATCTCATGAAAGTTGTTTCGATGAGCATGTCAGACCAAACTCATGCCATTCCAGAGTCCACGCTTGTGGCGCATCACGTGCTCTCCTCGGAGAAACCTGTCTAATACGTTTTACGGCAGACGCTCCATAGACCTTAGAAGCTGGGCCCACGCTACCAGAATTTGCCACTAGCAATGTGTGGTAAGCAACAATTTGCCACCTGCCACATCGGCTTCCTGGCACACGTATCAATGTTCGCGCAATGTGTTGTACTGACTGACCTGCCATTACTATTATGGAACAGCTCTCACGGCGCGCCCGGTTGAAATATTCGGAGGTGCAGGAGTCCCATATGCATGGGAACTCTCGGTCAAGGTTGATCAATTTACTCACTGGAGACGTGCCGCATACGGATACGCAGCTATTAGCAGCGTTTTCACATGCGGCGCGTCTCCAATGAATATTACAGTCTCAAAGCCGTCGGCCGTCGCTCAGCTTCTCCGCCATTTTTTCCGGCTCGCCGGAAGATGAAGAAACGGGAAGTGGCGCAAGAACACCGCTGATTGGCTGAGAGGCGGCAACATTGCTCGAGCCTTGCCGGCTACCACAAATGAATAGACTCGGTTTGTATCGGGTCGCAATTTGTGGCGGCAATATTGTAGGCGCCCCTAATTGAGGCGGCAACATTGCCGCCACAAAATTGCGCCCGGCAATAGGTGTTTGTGGTAGCGTGGGCCAAGCTTCTTAGGTAGTACAGGCTGTACCTCGCATAGTTCCAATGAGCAGCAGCAGCACACACACACACCGTGCATGTTTGCACGCGCGCACACACGCACGTACGCATACACGCACACACACACACACACTTTTTCACACACACACACACACACACACACACACACACACACACACACACACACACACACACACACACACACACACACACACACACTATTTCTTACTGACATCTGTAGTAGCTTCTCTGCATGTTTTAGTCATATCTCTGTTTGTTACGGCAGTTTGTGCTTTATAACTAAAAAGTAACAAAAAACCACGATTATTAACTTATGACCAGTATGGGCTTCCATATTTTTTTCCAAAGTAGCTTTACCGTCTCGCACATGCGTGTATTTTGTCTCCTACTTCCATGATAACCCCGATGTATGACTTCCAACAAAAGATTTGCATTTACAACGCAAATTAACATCAGCATTATTTAGTACATTTTACAACATGACTGATAATATAGGCAAAAGTAACAAATATTGTCGACCTAGTCCGGGACGGCCCGGGAGGCCGCGGCCAGTGCAGCGGGGCTAAAAACGAATGACATGTCATCTCCTATCCTTATAATATTAACAACGACAAAGAAACCGCAATTAGAAGAAGTACTTTGAACGAAAAGTAAATAAAATATCCTGGAAAGATTAACAACACTGCATGATGATCAGACTGGCCGTGCCACTAATCATTAGTCACGGTCGGCCGTTAAAACTCTACTGGTCAATCCTTAACTCATTCTACCCCAGACACACCACAGCAAAGATGTGGATCGACCATGATAGTTCAAGGGTGATGCCAGAATAGCTTGGCGCCTATGGGCGCCAAGCTATTCTGGCATCACCCTTGAACTATCGTGGTCGATCTGTGGCCTGCACTGCAAAGCAGTTTTCAGAGGACAACGGCAACATTTGGGGATTTCGGTGTTGGGGTAGAATGAGTTAAATCATCTGCAGGAAGTACAACCAAAAGGATTTAAACAGGTACTCAGTACCGGTTTGTCTTGCGTGCTGGCGTGAAACTTGAAAATTCCACTCAAATAAACAGTAATGTTCAAAAGCGATGTAGCCTACTCTGGAACAATGTTTATGTGCTGACCCTTCACTAAAGCGGTCTGAAATATTTGGTAATTCTGTAAACCCCTAGGAACTCAAGCCATCAGAGGAACGTGGGTACAAAGTGGGATCAGCAAGAGCCTTTGATTTTCCTGAGTCCCTGCACCTGCGGGGGCTCATGAGGATCTTTGTTTCTTTTAGTTAGGCGGTGTTCGTTTTCTCCCGAAAAAAATAATGAAGGCATGCACTGTATTACGCACATTAAAACCCGGTCTGACGGCAAACTGATTCAAATTCCGTGTCGAGAGTCGATCAGCATAAATCAAATTATGTGTTATATGTTGTTTTAATTGTTTGACGAGACACGGATCGCGATTAGGACCCGAAACAACATAAAGCCTGCCAAAGTGTTATTACGTATACATCAAAATCAACTGCAAGAAATTAATTTCTTTTTTGAGTGATCGCGACAGGTTTACCAGTAGCTCCATCCCCACCGACCAAGAACTGCGCGTCAATCGTCACTTTCAGATTCTGCTCGCATACACGGCGGGAGTCAGCAAGAGACGTAGATTTTTGTAAGACTCCGGTCTCCGCGGAAGCTCATGAGATTCTATGCGCCATGCAGATGCTGTGTGTCTTGCCGGCGCTTTCGATACGGGCTGGTGTATGGCGTACCGCGTAGGCTAAAACTAAACAGCGAGTTTTATTTTTTCTTCAATTAATTTTAATTAAAAATGCTCAAGGATGACAGAGTGTCATCAGGCGGATATGTAATCTGTATGCATCAGAGAAATGAAAACCGCTGAAAAAATGTATGTGGACTTTAGAAAGAGGTATCAGAGGCTTCTTCCAGACTATATTGAACCGGGGTGCCTTGGACTGACATTAACCCCGGCCTTTCCTGCCACTGCTCGTACATTCAACGACCCCAAAAAATTACAACACACAACCTGTCCACGGAACATGGATACAAACTGGTTCAAAAAAGGCATAGATCTTCATGAGACCCCGCAATTGCGGAGGCTCATGAGGATCTATATCTCTCGCAGTTGGGTGGTGTTCACCTTTACTCGGCAGTGAATGGGTTACGAAATGAGTAAATGGTACCAACCATGTATTTTGAAAGTACATGTACAAATAAAGTCAGTTCAGGGTAAATTAACACTATGCGTTCACATGTTGAGTAAATTAACACAATGTGTTCACATGCTGCGTTGAGCCCTCTTAAACTGATCGCACACATAATCCTGCAATAGCTAGAGCCTCGATTTTAATGCCCTTTCCGTCGCTAGCGTGAACTTAATCTTAAAGGAAGAGTCTTTACTGTTGCTTGTGTCAACAAAAATAGTAAAAGCCAAACGTGGAATATGCAAAGAAATTCCCAACAGCGGACGAACCACGCTTTAATAAGGACAAACGTAGTACTTGTCCTTTCACAGCGAATTTCTTCCTTTGTTTGGAATTTCTTTTCTAGTGTCAAACTTGTCTGAAAGAGGAGTCCCTCTGTCTGCTTGCAAGTGGCGCATTATGTGTTTGACATTCGTCTGCCATTTTCTTCGACAGCTAGGCAAACAAATAACTCCAAAGCTTCAAGCTTTTGTTAAAAGGGCATTGTGTGTTGAAACGGTGCTCCATCTGTAAGACACAGGAGACAATTGACCCTTTCTCAACCAGCTTGTGTCTCTGCACTCTTCCTCAACCAAGAAACGAGGATGCAAAGCGGTGTCAGCAAGAGGCATAGATCCTCATGAGCCCCCGCATATGCGGGGGCTCATGAGGATCTATTCCTCTTGCAGTCACTGTGTTAGGCAGATTTAAGGAACGCATTTTGACATTATAGATAAGAGTGTCATTTAGAGACTGGACATTAACTGAACGCCTTAATATAGTCAGCGTGAGGAACATGATTCACACCCGCAAGCAAAGTGGGTCCTGAGCCGACCCCAACTCCTGTGTATTCCTTTACGATCGAAATGGATAATTTTATTCTGCAGCCGTATCCTCATTTATGAGACAAATGCCGATTACAGACTACATGGAGTAGACCGCTATATTACTTAAAGATGTCTGCATGAGGCATAGACTTGCACGGCCATCCTCGAAGCCGACTGAAAGAGGTATAGATCCTCATGAGCCCCCGCGTGCTTGCGGGAGCTCTTGAGGATATATATCTATTGCTGGATGGTGGCATTTGGTAAGCGGCTTAATGCAAACGGGGATAGCGACGATGCGCGAAATGGATAAAACGTGTCGAGCTTTGAAATATCCATTGTACGTTTTCCTAGAAGATGCTTACAAAATGTGAGTTTTTACACTGAGAGGTGTTTTATTTATATATATATATATATTTTTTTTAACCTATTTTCAAAAGGACATTCAAAGAAGGAAAAACCGTGAAACTTGAAGTGGTTAAGTGATCTGTTTGAACTAATTTCATATATAGCAAGCTTTATCTATGTATTTTGAAACGAGCGCTTACTTCAGTTATTCTCCGTCGCTGGGGCCTCCATAACGTGGAGGGATGGAGAGGGGGGAAGGGGGGTTGCGGGTTGAGGCGCACGAGTTATTTGTGTACAATTATTAGAGCGCTTTCTATTCTGTTTTCCAGTGCCAGAACACATCACACCTGTTCATTGTCTGCTAAACGCATAATCGCATCTCATCAGTAAATGTTCTTATTCATAGATTATTATTTATTGTGGAAACGGCAAGAAAATGTGAATGATCGCGATGTGGTAGATAAATAAACGTAATATGTCTTGTGTCGTGTCTTGTCTCGTCCCGCCTCGTCCGTCTCGTCTCGTATTGTCCCGTCCCGTCTCGTCTCGTATTGTCCCGTCCCGTCCCGTGTCGTGTCGTGTCGTGTCGTGTCGTGTCGTCTCGTCTCCTCTTGTCTCGTCTCATCCCGTCCCGTCCTGACCTGTCTCGTCTTGTCTCCTCGTCTTGCCGCTTGTCCCGTCCCGTCCCGTCTCGTCTCGTCTCATCTCGTCTCACACTGGGTTATCTGGTCTTATCTAAATCTACTGAAAGCAGAATACGAACAATATAGCACGACTTAAGTATGCAGATTATAATGATATTTCCACCTCTGTGCTTATCAGGCAGTGATCTTAATTTTTTTTTCTCAGGTCAGTCATACATTCTTTCCCCAGCAGTTGATGCTGAGAGCGAAACATAAAGTAAGAGACGATCAACGAAACACACCATTCTTCAGGCAAAAGGAAACGAGAATTTAGAAAACTCAAGAGACGGAAATCCGAGCATTTTCTCAAGAACTCTTCACGCAAAGAAGAGGTTTGTAGAGCCGATGTCAGCCTTAGGTGGCACACGCACGAATGTGCTAAGGCAGACATCGGCCTGAAGTCCATTTGCTCAGCTGGTCTGCGTCCTTTGTTCTGTCGATTAATGCGTTTACCATAAGTGGTGCTTTAAGCTCTTTCATTCTGAGGACAAATACAGAACTTTATGAATCACGTAGAAGAAAGAAGGTGATTATGTTCAGGAAGATCTTTCTGATAACTTTCAGGGTTCTTTTTCCAGACCATTACAGCATATTTATTATAAATGTATTTACTTGGTGAGTAATTGTTCTTGCATGTTTTGATGCTGTTGTTGCTATTGTTGTCGTCCTTCCTGCTGTTGTTGTTTTTCGAGCGAAATTCCCTTTTTGTGTTTGATATTGTTAATGTTAATCTGTTTCCCTGGTGTGTTCTTTTTCTTCTTTTTTCAATATTTGTGTTGCTCTTGTTGCTATTTATGTCGTTCTTGTTCTTCCTGTATTTATTTTCCGCGCTATCATTCTCTTGTTGTGTTCGATATTCTTCTGTGTTTAAGTATTTCTTTTTTTGTTTTATGAGAATATAATTTTATTGTATCCTTTAAAACGAGCTCAATACATGATCGCTGTTGTTGTTGTTGTCGTTGTTGTTGAAGTGTTGTCGTTGATGTGGTTGATGATGCTGTTGTTGTTATTGTTGTTTTAAAACGGACGGGTTTCTGAATGATTTAGTTTTACTGTTATTCTTTTATTTTGGTGTTGAGTGTTTCCCACTATCATTAATAATGCACAGTATGATAACGTGTATGGCCATTTACACACACTAAGGAAAATCACTCAGTCCTAGACAAACAAATAGTTAGCTCCCTTTACATAACACGAGATCTAATTGTTTGTTTGTCCAGCACTGGTGCTCTCTCACTTCTTATGTGAAATTTATCAACTAGCTCTTGCGTTACCTTTGGTTTGTGATTCGGGCTAAAGTCGGCCGCTGTGAGCCCGCGCACTGTCGTGCGCGGGCCCACTGCGGCCTACTTCGACCCGATGGCCTTTACGCACTGGGGAATCCCGGCAATAAAAATCGCTTGTAACGGCTTCACGTTTTTCTTCTTCCATCCGCGGACAATAAAATAAAATAATAAAAAAAAAGCCCACAGATATTCGATAATCCACTCCCGTCTTCTGAAAAACACGATATAAATGACACAAGAAAGAGGGATTTACCTTCGTTCACTTCCGTGTTCTTCCGTGCACGTCCTCAGTCCTTCCCGGCTGCAATTCCAGGGATAGAGCCAAGGGCATCGCACTATCGACCGCCTCCGTAGCAGAGGTGTGTGGAAAGACATGGCTATATGCAGACTTCAAAGGACAGAAGAGTCCCGGCTAGTAAACCAGGCTAATAATGTCACGACGTTGAAAGGAACATTAGGAAGACATTTTTAAGGGTGGAGTGGGGTGGAGCGCGTATGGACCTTTCTGAGTGCAGATGCACCAGGTCGAAAGGACAGAACTGAAGTTAATTGAACGTTGCTCCTGCAAGCAGCATAGAACCTGATTAACAGCGACAGGGTACTCCCGTACGCTGTCGCGAGTAATTAGGATATATGCAAAGGTAAAAAAAGACACCGCTTCTGGGCTGCCGAAAGTTATATTCGACCTTTTCATCCAATCTGTAATGCAGCACACATTAAATTTAAAATATCACGTTGCCAGAAATAAAAGCCATTACCCAATGGCAAACCGGGGTGAGAAGATCATTTACAGCCTGAAGGAGATGTGTCACAGTGACTTTGCAATTTGACATTTCTAAAGCCAAACTCTCCTCCATTGTCAATTCGACATTTCTAAGGCCAAACTCACCCTCCATTTAGACTCTCTTGTACACTGAGTTTCACCATAGAAGTTTCCCAGTAAGCAATGGTCCTCGAGCCGACGTCGGCCTTCGATGGCCCTCGCACAGTTGTGTGCGGGCCAACAACGACCGACATCGGCCGGAAGTCTTTTTGCTTGCTGCGTGTAAAACAGAGTAGGGTAAACCATTGTATGCGTTGCCGGAGTCAAAGTGACTGTTCTACACTAGATCCAATCTTGCCTTTTTTTTTTTTTTCTAGCATCAAGTTTTACTTTACACACCGTAGAGGAGAGACGGGTTTACAATTATAATACCGCATCGAACAAGCCAGCCAATCACGTGAGGAAACACTTGTCACGTGGTCATTCATTACAACCCCCCACAAAATAGCGTCAACTTTAATGCTTTCTATCCCTATGCACGGTGTAGTGGCTTATGTATTGTGGCGAAAATCGCAGACACAACTTGTTCATCTTAGCTTCGGGTATCTTGTTCAACTTTATAGTTATTTCATCTCCCGTAGCTGGATCTGCGGCTGAAAGTGCTAAACCTTGCGTGTGTGAGGTACGGTCAGGAAGTACGAGTGCCTGTTTGCCTGCAGGGTCTGTGTCAAATTGGTATTCTCACCACGCATGCGCGTGACATATTCATTTCCGGATAGAACTGTCTTTAATGCATTGGGCCTACGGCTCCAAACTCATAAATCTGGCAGTTCTTCCACGTTACGCTTCAGGAGACAGATCGACGAGGATAGTTCAAGGGTGGTGCCGAAATATCTTGGCGCCTAGAGGCGCCAAGCTGTTTTGACACCACCCTTGGAAAAACCTGTTTTACATCATTATGGTGTGCCTGGGTTTAATTAAAGGGTTATTTACACGCTTTCCCGAGGATATTTAAATTCAATGATCATGTTAGGTTTAGTAAGTGTTGCAAAGCATCTATAATCTGTTCATAGCCAGTGGACGCAGACTGTGATTGTGTTTTTTTTTATTTTTTTTTTATTTTCAATCTTCTTTAACTTAAGCCAACTATCCCAAGCTGTCCTATGAACGTGGGTTTAAAGTGGTGTCAGCAAGAGGCAAAGATCCTTACAAGCCAGTGCAACGTCGGAGCTCATGACAATTTATGTCTCTTGCAGTTGGTTCGTGTTCACCTTTTTTCGGCAGTGAAGGGGGTTAACTCAACAGCCAAAGGGTCCATGTCCCAAAGCAACACAATGTAGGCCTATGTCAGTGTGATGGGAGATACACTGCAGATGGCTTAGTTTTGTGGTGGTGAGCCACGTCATTGAACCTGGTGCACGTGTTTATTTTAAAAGTTACTGATTTTTGTGTGTGGTCTAGTTATGCATTTTAGAGTTAGCATGCAAGAGCAAGATCAACAAAATAATTATGTGGTGCATATGGAGATGTGCAACATTTATTATTTAATGTGCGGGTGGCAGCCTTATACACAGCACACAGGGCCGGATCACTTAGCTCTCAAGCTCTTCTTGTTTGGGACATTGAACCTCATGCAAAAGGCCTCCACCACGCTAGATCTTGTTTCCACAAGGGCCGAAAAATCATACAGTGGGGAGGGGGGGGGGAGGGGGGTTGGTAGCGGACATTGCTTCCAGGTGCCGAAAAATCAGGGGGGGGGGTGAGGAGGGGGGGGGAAAGGAGGGGGGGGGGGGTAGGCAGCGGACGTTGCTTCCAGGCGCCGAAAAATCAACAGTGTGTGTGTGTGTGTGTGTGTGTGGGGGGGGGGGGTGTGTGTGCGGGGTTACGCGACAGCTTCCGGGCGCCAAAACATAAATCTAAGAAGGGGTCAGGGGGAAATGGTCCTAGTCCTTCAATCCAAGGGCTAGACCTTAGCCGTTCCTACAAATATCAAATGACGAGTTGCTAGAGGGGGGGGGGGGGAGGGGGATTGTCCACTCAGCCGTTCGCCAAAATATAAACCAACAGTGAGGGGGGGGGGGGGGGCAAACACCCCCAAAAAGGGACTTTGTTATAGCATTTTAACAAATTTGGGGTCGGGGGGGGGGGGGAGGGGGTCGGGGGCGGGGGCTTGGACCCCCCGCCCCCCCTTCCCAGATCCGGGCCGGGCACATTTGTTTTAATTAAGATTATGTCTTTATATTGGAAATAGCAATAGTTCTTTGTCGTAGTGTAGCTCAGTGTTATTAAGTTGCACAACAGTATTGAAAGAGATTAAAATACGGTGAAAAGGAGTAAGTGTAAATTTAGTTGAAGCCAAATATTTAATGCAGCACAACCCTTATAAGCTATCCACTGTCATTAACTCATAAGCCGCGTATCCGGAAGAGGCACGTCTCGAATGAGTTAAAGATCATCAGCCAGCGAAATGATGGTCTTTAACCCATATCATACTGAGGCTAACAGCTTCAAGTTTGTACACTGTCATAATGCAGGCTACATTATAGTACTTACAGATAAGGATATAGACAAATGGCTTTAGTTCAAGGGTAGTGCCAGAATAGCTTGGCGCCTAGAGGCGCCAAGCTATTCTAGCACTACCATTGAACTATTTTAGTCAAATTTATTTTACACACTGGTGTATTCCGAATGATAAGGGTTGATAACAGGCGACACTTTCTGCACTTAAAGAATTTTCTTGAGAAAGCACTTGTCTCATAAGGCTACTTTTTCCTATCACAAAAAAATGTTGCTCAGAACAGTTTATCGGTACATAACTAGAATACGCAGTCACGCACTTGTAAGGGAGCAGCACACAGACGCTTTATCTCATTCAGCCCGACCGCCGTATTTCCCAAATTTTAGAGGCGTCATCTAATGACTATGCACCAGTTGCAGGAGATGGATCGACCATAATAATAGGAGTTATTCCGATAAAGAAGAGAAGATAATCCTGCAAGCCTGCAAGAGTTACGGTTTCCAAACCGCAGACAGACTTCAGGACTTCCGGTCATTTCTGACACTGAAAAGCACGTGTTATCGGTGTGTTTTTTGTTTTAAAGCTTTACAGCATGGTAAAACGGTGTAGTTGGGGCACTTGCAATGCAGATAGCAGGTATCCTGACCGATACCCCAGTGTAAAATTTTTCCCCTTTGCTAAACCGACAAAACCCCACAACAGAGAGAAGTGTCTGCGATGGATCAAAGCGTGTGGTCGCCCGCACTCCCAACTCAATGTCGACAACATACAGCGATGGATGTACGTTTGCTCTCAGGTAAGTCAAACCTTCTTTTGATTTGGGCATTACATTCAATTTTAACGCATATGTGACTTGAATCGACTTGCTTGCAAGTCATTATTGCAAACTGCTGCCCAGAAATGACTTGGGAAGATGACTGAATCACAGACTTTGTCTTCTGATTTTTTTTTCAGTAGAAAAAAAGTGTATCTTCAGTAAAGTTTACTATTTTTCTTCATTGCGCCTGATTGTGTGTTTGTTTTCTAGCACTTTGTGGATTCTGAACCTACAAGACAAAATCCTGATCCTGTGAGTGCAGATGATAAGTCTGGCAACTTGACAAAAAGAAAATTCCCTACCAAGAGAACAGCACCACCCCCTCCAAAGATGTCAAGGCTTTCAGTTGCCACTGCTCTGTTGGATTTACAGGTAAACTAATTATTTTCGTTCCACCGATTGAAATCAATGAAACAGATCTACAAAGTCATAGCGTCTGAGTGTGTGCGCATGAGTGAGTGAGTGTTTGTGTGTTTGTTAGAGTCATAAGGTTACTGTTAATAGTTTTTTTTCCTCATTTTGTTTATAGTTAAAGTTGTTCTGTATTACTGTACTTCTAGAGCTAAGTCTAGATTAGGCGCATAAATTCAAAATAATTATTATTATTTTCAAAATCTAGCATGAAGCTAAAAATCAATTAAGAAACCAAAAGTCAGTTTGACAATTAAAAACAAATCCTTTTTGACAATACTTAATTTCAGTAGCAGAGGCTGCTCGTATGCAATCTTTGTACCAGCTGGTTGAAAACTTATAGTGCATTGTGATTGTGTTGTGTAAGATGTGTATTACTAATAAAACAAGCAATACATGACACCTAAGTGTCTGTTGAGTACATAGCACTGTGCTTTTGCATTTGTGCTCTGCTAAATTAAAGATAAATTGTACATAACCAAAAACCTGTTTTATTTTTAAGGGACAAACTCCTCCTGAATTTGTGATACTTTCATGTGCTTTACAAAAAAAAAATTGTCTAGTTTTGTGATTTCTCCTTTCTTAGCATTTCGTTGTGTCAAAAGGATTTCAATTCACTTATTCGCTGAAAACACCGTGGGGAGTTGATTGATCCTCTTGAAGCTATCACTCTTTATCTCCTGAATACAAAGATAAAACAAATATTTTAAAAAATTACATGACGTATGCTTTAAGTACATTATTTCAAGTTATCGAACAAGGCTTGATCTTTGATTTACAGGCTGGGCAAAGATTGGGAGTAGGTCGGTCTGAGGTTGCAGCTACTCTCCACCATGACAACAATCAACTTGAAACTGAGGTAAGATTTGTAATAGATCTAAATCATTTATGCTAATATATATTTTGTTAACATTTCACACACACACATACTCAAACACTTTTTATTTTACATTGATGCATACTTCAGTTTATTTTCTCATACATATAAAAATTGAAGACACATTGTTAGTGTGATCAAACTGAAGAGGGAGGCTTATGAATGAAAATACCCATACAGTTTTATTTATCATCATATATTTCATTTCAGCGCACAACTAATGCGCAAAGGCAAACAAGCCAACCTAAGAAACAACATGTAAAAGAAATAACGCACGACGCGCTTGAGGTCGTACTCTGAAAACACTAGGGAAAACAAAAATCCCAGGCCAGAATCCGTAACATCAGAAAAAGCCAAAGAGTCTGTCAAGACGCAATTAACAAACACCAGCAACAATGGTCACTGATGACTCACAGTTACACGGGACCGCGCGGCCAGCCAGCAGAAATACTGCCACGCGCGAGAACCAGTCTTAACGCCCAGCGTCACAGTGAACGCTGCACCATTGCAAACAAGCCAACACGCAATGAAACAAATTAAACTCGACAACAAAAACTAGGGAGAAAACAGCAGGGTAAAACAAGACCTAATGCTTAAAGCACCCCCAACAACGCAATGACTCTAAAAAAAAAACCAGGAAAGAGTTACCTAACAAATATACATCCACAGAACGGTCACAACAAAAGAAAGGTTTGGTATTTATCACCAATGTGGTCAGGTTGGTCCGCTGACGAGAACGGTACCTGGCTTGTTGCAAGCAAAAATGTGTTTGAAAATACACAAGGGAATGAGTGACAAAACAAAATCTAGACCTGTGTCATAAAACTTTGTGTATACGGCCAAGCCAGAATAAACAGGCTACCGAACGCGTTGTTGGTGTGCGATGTTTGAGCACCATTTTATACACATACAGTTTTATTTATGATTTTATCATATATTTCATTTTATTTCTCTTCTGTTCTATATAATGCAAGGCATTCCATATACATGTATGTGATTTCAGTTACCTTATTATCAGGTTACGTTGTTATTATTATTTATCATTCTTATATAGCGCTTTTTCAGTTCAAAAGCTGCTCAAGGCGCTGTCAATACAAGATCCAACTCAAGCTGCCTGAGGCACCCACTTGCTGCCTTGGGCGCATAGTCTGACGCTTAGGCGACTGGGAATGGGGGAGAAGGGAAAACTATTAAAATGATACGTTTGTTAACCCATATCATACGGAGGTTAAAAGCTTTAAATTTGTTTACTGCCATATGCAAGCTATATTATAGTACTTATAGATAAGGATATAGAACAGTAGCTTTAGTGCAAGGGTGGTGCCAGAATAGCTTGGCGCCTAAAGGCTATTCTGGCACTACCCTTGAACTATTTTAGTCAAACCTATTTCACACACTGGTGTATTCCGACTGATAAGGGTTAACAAGAAATTCCAGAATTTAGTAATAGAAAATATTATAAATCAAAAAGGTTTGAAAACAAATGCGGTGCAGTTCAATAAAGTGCATTAAATTAATCATTTTTGATGTTGACTTTAGTGACTATCTTTTTTTTCTGGTAGTGAAAAAAATTCCTTTAACTGTACAAGCATTACTACTAGTTTGAGCTGATAAAAAAGTGTAACTTGTTCTGTAATTCTTGTCAACACAAGAAACAATGCTAAAAACATAAATGATTGATCTATACAGCAAGGCAGGATTTTGCTGACATTTTAGGGAACATGTTTTTCTTCCAGAACTGCTTTAATTTTACAACCGCACTTTCCCAATATGCCTCATCAAACTGCACCTCAACTGTTTCGATGCCTTTTTTTTGTGTAAACACAAAGGAAGCATTTTCTGTGTCCAGTGAGAGCCATCTGACATTGAATTTGGTGGTAGTAGTCATGAGTTGGTTTCACTCGGAACTGATTGTTTGCATCCATCTCGCAATACTCTGATAACGCATTCTTAGGTTGAACATTTCTAAACTTAAATGAACATTTCACCTCCACCAAGAATGTACCACAGTCTTTGTCTTCACATTCAAAAATGGCATCTGGACTGGCTCCAAGAAATGGTGTCTTGGGTGAAATTATCAGACCTGGTTGCCGAAAATTACATTTCCGGTGGTGGTAACGGTGAGCTCTATGAAACATAGTGAGAGCCCTCTTTTCATTATCTCGACCAAATTTGACTGCAACAGGCAAGGCTTCCTCACGAAGGGAACTATTCTTTAGTAAGGCATTTGCTGTTTTGTCAAGGTTGGTCGAATGTAGCACTTTCTTTGTGTTTGAGGCAGTTACCAGACCTTTTCTCATGGAGAGCCAGTTTTTGTTTAGTTGCTGACCCCTTGTTTCTCTCTCAATAGATGCTGCATCTGTGTCAGTATATTTATACCTTTCCAAAAAACTCTGAGCACAGTCACAGTCATCACCCACACACACATGATCCTTTACAAAGTCACACAGGCGTTCCATGGGAGTTGTGCAAGACAGGGGAGGGGCTTCAAAGGGGACATCTTTTGGCTGAACCTCCCATACGTGCAACATGCATGCATCTGGTTTGCTTTCTTTAACGTCTTTCAGAAAATCCTCCACTGATGCCATCACTGAGGTATCTGCAACTGGTCTGTAGACACCATGGAGAGGACGTAGTGGTCTGCACAAAATAAATATGAAAAGTGAGGTTGATTTTGTTAATTATTAATTGTATCTACTTTGTTTTCTGTAACTAACTATAATGCATACTTTCTGTTTCATTGGCAGATTGTGGGTGGACGACTGCCTGAGCCTGAAGATCTCAACAAAGAAGCGGCACTTGAGAAACCTTCGCTTGAGAAACTTTCGCCAACAGTACCTAAAAATGAACTTGTTCTAGAAAATGCTATTCCTATTGACCAAACTGTCGAAGTGAACACTTTAGAACCCCAACAAGCACAGAATCACACACACACACACAAAGTACATGTTGACAATGACCTGAAATGGACTTGCCAACACTGTTGCAAATCAAACATTGTTACAAATGAACAAAAGAAGCAAGCTGCTGTGGCTGGTTTCATAAGTCACATCATGGCTTCAGAAAGGAATTGCTTTGAGCATACAGGCATTCCAAACAGAAACTTGCTCCAAAAACTTTTCAAGTGGATCAAACCTGCCACACAAAAAGTTAAAACTTGGAACGGAAAAAATAAACTGACACCAGGCCGAGATCCTCGCGGAAGGACACAGTACAAAATTACACCTTTCAAATGCTTCCTGCTGACCTTGGTTCGAATCCGAATGGGCTTTGGCACAAAGCACATGTCATATCTTTTTGGGATCTCTCAAAGCCATGTCAGTCGCGTTTTCATATTGTGGGTGAATATTTTGGATCAGTGCTTGAAGCCTCTCCTTAAGTGGCCTACTCGAGAAGTTGCAAAAAGAAATCTTCCAAAGTCTTTCGCAGAATTTCCACAAACAAGATGTGTGATTGACTGTACTGAATTTCGGGTTGAAAAACCATTTCAACCTGCAGCTCAAAGACAAACATTTTCAAAGTACAAACACACAAACACAGCAAAACTCTTAGTTGGAATCCATCCATGTGGAGCAATAACGTTTCTATCCAGAATCTATGTAGGGTCAATTCCAGATGCTACGATAGTTCAAAAAAGTCTGTTCCTTGACCTCATCGAAAGACAAGATGATATCATGGCTGATCGTGGCTTCAACATCCGCCATCTCTTGTTGCAAAAAGGGGCAACACTGAACATTCCTGCCTTCAGCATGGGTAAAAATCTGTCTCAAAAAGCAGTTACAAGATCTCGGCGCATTGCAACTGTGCGCATTCATGTTGAGAGAGCCATTCATCGCATGAAATGTTTTAAAATTCTGTCTGGATTGATCCCAATGAAGGTGCGATTTTGTCTTAATCAAATTCTTACAGTGGTTTCTGTGCTGTCAAATTTTGACAAACCACTTTGCAAGTAATGTTTTTTTGTCATTTTGCAATTCTTGCATAAATGGCAGTCTTCTGTGAGAGCAATGCATTTTTTGTAGTTGGTGAGAATGTTTTCGAATAAAGAAACTGATGTACCGAACATATGAACATTGGCTTGGTTTTTGTTGATTGGTTGTTTTATTAACGTCTTCATCACAATGATAAGATGCTCGCACGCACACACACCACCCCACCACCACCACACATAGAAAACACCTTAATATATAATCAATTAAACTGAGCCAGTGAATAATCAGTAACAGCTTTTCCCAACCTAATGCTCACAATACTCACATCAAAAGTGATGTTATCATTAATCAATAGAACTCGTAGTTTGTAAATCGGTTGGCAAAAAGGACGAGTATGACTATATTCAATTTCAAGTAATACATGCTTCAAAGATAGTTTCATTGCATGCAATTAACATTTTTACAATATTTGGTTTTAATTGAGTTTAGTATAATTTAAAAAAAAATTACCATTGGTTTTTATGATTCACTGATTGTAATGGGTGGGTTTAATTCATTTTCCCCTTTTTGCACAAACACACATCTGGTCCCAAAATGAAAAATGTCTTATCTGAAGTGAAAGAATAACAAAATCACTCCTATGTTAACCAGAACTACATATATAAGTCTGGGTGCAATTTCCTTGCAGAAAGGGTTTGAACCATGAACTTATAGACAAGTGAAACACATTAACATTTTAACCTCCTGGGATTCTAGATAAAGTTGAAATTTTCAAAGTAGCTATATTAAGAATATGAGCAATCATTAAAGCGGACACTTTCTGACTTACTTTTGACTGTCCTTGTGTGCAGTCGTTACAATGTCGGTTAAGAGGACAGCATTCTGGTGGGCTGTAGCACGTCGCACCCATAGACATGGACCTGATGTCACACTGGTCTTCTTCTTGTCATCCCTGAAGTCAATAACTTCATAGAGGGTCGCTTGGACATGACGACAACAGCCATCAATCCTGCAATAATGAACACATTACAAATACTGAAATAGTACTGTTTCTTCAATAACTTAAATGTTATGTTGGCACAAACCTATATGCTCTTACACAAACACAGAGTTTGAATCTAATTACAACCTTCATTCAGGACACAGATTCTAAACATTTTAATTGTCTTTTGTCAAATCTGATCATTTTAAGAACTGCTTTATGGATAATGATGTTTACAGACACAACCAATTCACATATTATGTACACGCACACACACAGAGGGACACAATCACACATGTACTTATATATTTGAGACAAGTACACAAGGTTTATTTTCAGGTTAGGAAATGATGAAGCCGTCATTATCAGAAAATTGAACAATCACTGAATCAGACTCAACTCGGAGTCCTCTCTTTGTAATTTTTCATTTGTTGCCCAACAAAAGGATTGGAATAGTATTAAATTTAATTAAAAAACACCTCTCCCCCCTCTCCTAATGATTATAATGAACACAAACCTAGTCTCTCTATACACTGTAAAGTTTTCAAAAGTATGCATACCCGCCTTTGCAAGTGCAAAGTGCTGACAAGATGCAGCTTCTGTTCTTGTTTCCCAGTGTCGACATGATAATCCAGGGGTAGTAGAAAGCTGCACCAGTTACTGGATCTTTATCCCTAGTTCTAGGTTTCACATGAGATTTCAATGCAAAATAATCAGAATGGTCTGGAAATGACACAACTTCCATCGCCTTGACATATCCATCCGTCATCATCGTATATCCTTCTGACCTTTGGTACTCTCGCACGGTTGTATAGTCTAAAGTGCTCATCAGATAGGTGAACACATCAAAAACGCTGAAAAAAGGCAACGCAGAAAGGTCGCTGTTACCCGCATGGAGAGAAGGGTTCGGTAACGTGACATCGCGGTCGGTCAGTTTGTCAACAATGATTTCCTGTCTGTCTTCAAATAATCCATCGGGATCAAACTCCAGGTTAATTTCTCTCGCAATCTCACACAGTTCCGCTAGTTCAGCCTTTCTTTGGCCAGACACAACCACACCACGATCTCTCAAAAATGCTTGAAACTCAGACACTCTACGTAAGGAGTTCGCCATGTTTGTCTGCGGTTCAGGGACATCACTCCTGCAAGACCAGTTACTTCCCATTTAGGGAATAAACCTATTCAAGGGCACTGCCAGCTTAGCTTGGCGCCGACAGGCGCCAAGCTAATCTGGCACTACCCTTGAATTATCATGGTCGACCCATCTCCTGCTGTAGTGCGTCTGGGCTGAATGGGTTTTAGAGACGTAGATCTCATTTCCAGTCCACGCGTAGTGTGGCCTCGCGGTGATTTATGCCTGTTCGCTGTCTGCCTCAGGCAAACGGATCACACACTCAAGACGCGCCGCAAACGGATCACACACTCAAGACGCGCCGCAAACGGATACGCGGCTTTATGCCCGAGTATCCGGATGCATCACGTTTGGAATGAGTCAAGCGGCAGAGAAGCTGTGATAATTTCAAAGATTACGTCCGATGATTCGCAGTGAATATCCCTGTTGATGTTGTCGTTGTTGTTTTGTTGATGTTTTCTCGTCGCTGTTGTTGTCGTTGTTGTTATTGTGCTGCTGGTGGTGGTAGTTTTAATATTTTCACATTTATAGATTTGTGGGTAAAGTTTCGCTATTGGCCTTGCTGCCTATGACTCCAGATCAGTTAAATCTATGATCACGTTGTTTGTGTCCCCAACACGATGTTTTATGTACGCTTCTATACGGAATCACTGAAACAGATATGATGCGCTCTGCTAGGGCATTTTTCACTATCATTTTCAAGTCGCGTCTCATATTACTGATGCAGAACAGATTCGCCATATAAATGCTATGCATTATTATTATTATTATAGATCTACATTTCTCGTAACATGAGCATCTGGCAAGTCGCAAGGGCTCATGAGAATCTATGACTCTCGCTGACTGAAGATCGGCTCCAGGAGATCGTCAGATTGATGAGGCCTGATTTTCCACTGGTATTTGGTTCTCCGCGCGTGCGTTTCCTGTGTCTCGGATGACTAAATCGGCGGTGTTCATAATTCATGCTCGAGTCCGACGCAGGTCCGCTGCACGTATTGTGTGATAATTTTGCTAGTGTTAACCATTTCACAGCACCGATACAGCGCATAAGCTCCTCCAAACTGCAAGAGACATAGATTCTCATCTGCCCCCCAACCCCCACCCCCTCGCCCCGCGACAGCTGGGGGCACATGAGATTCTATGCCTCTTTCTTGAATCGAATTGATAATAATAATAATAATAATAATAATAATAATAATAATAATAATAATAATAATAATAATAATACAGTGTTTTTCGATAGCGTCCTTCCCCACTGACGCAGGCTCGGAAGGCTTTACAAATGATTATAAACACACACGTTAACTAGAAATCTCAACAGAAAACAGTTCAGGCGTACTAACTATAGTCTTTTACACAACGAATACATTCTGTTTAGTTATAACATCCATACAGCACATGATAGGAGGCAAAGCAAAATAACCCGTTAGGTGCCAGCTGATAGCAGACTGTGTGTGTGTAATCTTCGTTGATTCAAAACCAAAAAACTAAACAAACTAGCTGTCCAAAGAACATGGTTTCAAAGTGGTGCCAGCAAGAGGCATAGATTCTCATGAGCCCTCGCAACTGCGGGGGCTCATGAAGATCTATACCTCTTGCAGTTGAGTTGTGGTTTTTTTTCGGCACTGAACGAGTTAACACTGATATGTCAAATTAAAAGTTCACAGTATAGATCCACTTTGGTATCAGTTTCAGCCAACTTAATAAAATTTCAAATACAAAACGATTTCCAAATACCGTGTAGCTCGCTTGAGCTTGCCCTTAGCACCACGTGAATGTTCTGTGTTTACGTACAGTGTGTGAGTGAATGCGTGTGATTCACGTGAGCGTGCTTGTTGGGTTCAGTTCGCGGCTACATTCTGCGCATTGAGTTATATTATAAACATGAGAAATGCGCCATATAAATGCTATGCATTATTATTATTATTATAGATCTACATTTCTCGTAACATGATTTCATTTTGTGGCGGTTTCGAAGTCACGAATCGCGGTCTCTGGTCGTGAAGGGGTTAAGGGGTTGTAATCAGACAAATGATTGATGGTTGGCAGCACTGGGATCCCTCCGTCAGTCGGGTTCATGCATCTTTCAGGTGCACAGGACGTGGATCAGCTCACCATGACGATGGTGTCGATAGCGATAGATTGTAATGTTGATTGTAGTGACGCTTAACTAATTTAACTCATTCTACCCCAACACCGAAATCCCCAAATTTTGCCGTTGTCTTCTGAAGACTGCACTCTAGTGCAGGACACAGATCGACCATGATAGTTCAAGGGTGATGCCAGAATAGCTTGGCGCCCATAGGCGCCAAGCTATTCTGGCATCACCCTTGAACTATCATGCTCGATCCTTATCTTGCTGTGGTGTGTCTGGGGTAGAATGAGTTAAGTTGCCCCGCATCAAGAGTTGCAAAAGTGTCTTATGGCGTTGAAAGCGACGACACCTACGTATCTGTATGAGGGATTCCGTGAATGACTAGGGCCTACTATTTCTGCTGACGATGCTCAATGCTACAAAAAGGAGCACAACAAGAACAACAGTTACTGCTACTGCTATGACTACTACTACGACTGCTATGACCACTGCCACTACCTCTACAACCACCACTACTACAACTACTACTATGACTACTACTATGACCACTGCCACTACCTCTACAACCATCACTACTACTACTACCACGACAACTACTGACCACAGCCACTACCTCTACAACCATCACTGCTACTACTACTACTACTGATACCACTACTTCGATTACTACTTCTGCTGTTACTTTCATTACTACTACTAATATGACTACTACTACGACTACTATCACCATTGCCACTACCTCTACAACTATCACTACTGCTACCGCTGCTGCTACTACTACTTCTTCTAATACTTCTGCTGCTACATCAACAACTACTACAACTAGTTTTACTCTGTCATCTACTACTACTACTACTACTACTACTACTACTACTACTACTACTACAACTATATACTAGACAACATAGATATAGATTAAATTGTGCCTGCCCTCCGGTTACCTTCACTGCCACTGTACGTGCACTGTACGTCTGAAATTTGTGTAAATTAAACACGTTAGAGTCCCAGGAATCTCAAGAGTAATGGATACAAAGTGGTTTCAGTAAGAGGCATAGATCCTCATGAGCCCCCGCATTTGCGGGGGATCATGAGAATCTATACCTCTTGCAGTAGTGTGGCGTCCATTTTTTGCTCGGCAGTGAAAGGGTTTAGCGAACTATATCAGAAGTGCTCACTTCTTACGAGCTTAACTCCCATTCTATCAGTCGAAATGAGCATCACTTAATGATGTATTTTGCTGCACGAGAGTCAGCAATAAACTGGTTCTTTTATTTAACGACTTTTTTATAGGATTTTAAACTCAGGGCTACCATATTCTGTTCTCTTCGAAATGGCGCAGTGCCACGGTTGTGTCGCTCCTACTTTGCCCCGCACTCATTGGCTGATCGCTATGAGGCTTCGCGATCAAACAGTCGAAAGTGCGGCGAAGACAGCACAACCCCTATCACTGATTTAAGACAACCCTGTAACACATGATCGGGGGAAGCCTTTAGCCCGACAACCTTTGTCGTAGTGGGAAGCGACAGGTGCAAAGAAAAACAATATGTCCATTTTGTGAAACGCCAGATTTTATATTGTACTGGAAATGAAAATCTCGATTAAAAAATTCCAGATTAAAAAGTTGACTGTCCATGTAACACAAACAAACGTACTAAGAGGCGTACACATTCTCTGTCTGTCTGTCTGTCTGTTTGTCTGTCCGTCTGTGTCTGTCCGTCTGTGTCTGTGTCCGTCTGTCTGTCTGTCTGTCTGTCTCTCCCTCTCTCTCTCTCTCTCTCTCTCTCTCTCTCTCTCTCTCTCTCTCTCTCTCTCTCTCTCTCTCTCTCTCTCTCTCTCTCTCTCTCTCTCTCTCCCCTCTCTCTCTCTCACTCAAAAATGTTATTATGGACAGACGTTGAAAAAAAAGCCTGCGTGCCTACTGGATTACCCTTTTAAAAAAATAAGCTTCAGTTCAGTTCAGTTATGCGCTCTGTTCTTTTGACATTGTTTTATTTGACGCCATTTTTATGTGACTTTATTCATTACGCACTTTTATTCTTCGTCTTTTTGTTTCACGTCACATCCTTCAGTTGTCATTTTGCGTCTTCGCTGACAAGATAAGTGTCGACTGAATTGAATATTTGTTTGTTTGTTTATTTTGAAAAATGATTTTTACCCCAAATATTAATAGATTTTGTTGTAACTGTCTTTTCTAAGCGTTTTTTTTTTCTCCGTCGGGTTCTGCTCGCTTTTCACAGAAATGTACTTAACTGTCGCTGCCAAGGGCAGTGGGGCCTCGAGCCGACTTCAGCTCTGCCTATCACACTTTCGCAGGATTAGCTACGTTATTGATGAGAAAGTTACAGTTTCATATTGATGTGTTTGAAGGACTTTCATTTTTTTTTTTTTTCCCGTTGTCCGTGCTCCGAGCGTCACACTTTGGCAAATTTAGGTTTGAAATTTACGAGATAAAGAAAATTTCACAAACTGTTCCTGCTAATAACAGTTACTCTCGGTCAGCAGAAGAACCCTGATGCGTAAAGGTTCATTGGGCTGACGGCAGACAGCCGCCTCGCGCACAAATGTGCGCGGCCGGGCCGGCTAAGGACCACGTCAGCCGAAGGACCCTTTGTTCGCTGCGCCGCCCGGGTTGTTTGCAACGGTGATTTAGTATGTGCCCTTTAAAAGTAACAGGTCAATTTTTGTCTACCGTATTGAAAACGTGTGTGTGTGTGTGTGTGTGTGTGTGTGTGTGTGTGTGTGTGTGTGTGTGTGTGTGTGTGTGTGTGTGTGTGTGTGTGTGTGTGTGTGCGTGTGTGTGTGACAGCGACTAGACGCCGCATTTGAGGACGGACAAGCTTGAAATTTTAGGATATTGTCCCTAAGAGAATTATCTCGAGACCCTTTTTTTCGATGTTTTGATTAAGATGCACAATGGCGAGACAATGGCCGTTTCACACACACACACACACACACACACACACACACACACACACACACACACACACACACACACACACACACACACAGACACACACACACACGCACGCACGCACGCACGCACGCACGCACACACACACACACACACACACACACACACACACACACACACACACACACACACACACACCAAAAACCCTGTTGATCCACACTGGAGTTTGTAATTTTTTTAATTTTTACTAGATATTTTGCATAAAGCTAGATAAAAGGGAGATAATGAATGAGTTCGTTAACCAGGATTGTACCTCTATAACCTTTTGAGTTATAATTAAGTATTTTTAAAATATATATATATTATTTTCACGTTTTGGGAATTAATTTCACTAATTATATGGGTTAATCTTAAAACAATTGATTTTTTTACGAGTAAAACCCCAATCTTCTTATTAATAATCGCATGAATTTTTATATACAGTATTTACATAAGCCTACAGTTTGTCTCGACTTTCGGGTACGATTAGGTCAATTGTGACCTGTATAAGATGTGAAAATCAGACAATTTTCTGCACCACTTTTTTGGAGTCATTTGTAAAACAGCTAACATGACTTTAATTTTTCTTTTGCGAAAAAATACCCGCATGATTTTCCATAAACAGTGTTTGCATAAGCCTGCTATTTGTCCCGACCCTGGGGTATGCTCAGGTCAAATTGTGACCTGTAAGCTCTAGTCATGAAAATTAGCACAAAAAAATGCAAAGTTGATCCCTGATGTGTCAAACGTTAGTATTGCGATGAGTGACGTATAACATCGAGCCGTCACTATGAACACAGCGTCGTGGGTCTAATGATGCCATGACGTGAAGCTTGAAGTGATGTCATTTTGCTGCTCGTGTTATTATTCTTTTTCAGAATAACTATGCTACGCCAAACCACAGATCTCACACTTACGAACGGCGGGAATCGCCGTGTGTCCGTCTTTATTTATGTGTGCCAGTGTGTGCGGATCAGAGGGTGGGTTAGAGTAGAAGGAGATGGTTTCCTGTCGCTACACGAGCCCACAGAGCGTACTAATGGCCGAAGCGTCGTGTGTCCGTCTTTATTTGTGTGTGCCGACGTATGTGTTGATCAGAGGTTGGCTTAGAGAGGAGGGAAATGGATCAGCATTATACGCCTAACAATATGAACAACTCTGAATGTTCCTAAAAGATAAACGCATCTGAGCTCCAAACAATACGGTTGACTTTGGGATGAAATCCTCATTTTGTTCACCATGAACTGTAAGAATTCAATGCTAAAACGGGCCTATATTTTTGCGAGCCGGTGTGTGGGTTATTTATTTATTTTTATTTTGTGTATCACAAATTGCACTGTGATTTCGCTGGAAGTCTTTTCCCTTACCACAGCATGGTCGAAATAATTTGTTTTTCTGCTATTTTACTTCCAATTTTGTTGCATGTTCTTCTTGCCAAAGCAATCAGGCATCGGAGGTGGTCTGTGCCTCCGGATATGGGCGGCTCTGAGAAGAAAAAAAAAGCCCTAAACCTCTCTCCGCCATGTCTTGTCTTACAGACCATTAGCCATTTCACAAGTAGTTCCTGGCTCTTGTTGGAGATTTATTTTCCAAATACACTGCTGTTTTTCTTTCACGTTACTTCTTGGGGCCATGTCAGGCCAAATGGGCCTCTGTGTGTTGGTCTGTGATTTTGGACATTACGGCTCTGAAGAGCCATAAGGTCCAAAATCACAGACCAGCACATATATAATTCGGCCTTCTTAATTCTCAAGGCTTCTTGAATCTTTCAATATTGTAATTTTTATTTAGAATTAGAAATTTCTTCAGTGTGGTGTTTGTATCTTTAAGGGCTTATTGACACAACCGTGGTACTACTTTCGTGTATCGTAACAGTGAATGTGTTTTAACACATGTGTGTAGAATGTGTTTTAAATCATCATCCACTTTGTTTTCTAAATTATCAAAGTGAGGTTTGCTTATTAGACTTAAATTGTTTCGATTTTATTGCGCTTGAATGAATAAAGAATTATTGGAAATAAGACAACTCTAGTTTCGAACAACTTAGTTTTTTATTTGATTTTTTTTTTTTTTTTCAGGCAATGGCAATTTTGGGAAGCACGTCGCATAATACCTAAATCCACATTCAGACAGGTTAAAAACCGATGTCTAAGAGTCAGGCAGCTAGGAAGCGACTCACGTTCTGGTGATATTTACTGAGTAGGTTAACATGCGACCGTGGGGGTTCGTGAGGATCTATGCCTCTTGCTTATACCAGTTTGCATACAAAATGTTTCTTGGTCGGGTTTGTCTTTTGATCGTTGAATGAACAAAGACTTCAGAAACAACAACGTATCAGAGCGACATGATAGTTCAAGGGTGGTGGCAGAATAGCTTGGCGCCTATAGGCGCCAAGCTATTCTGCCACCACCCTTGAACTATCATGAGGGGTGTCAAGCAAAAGACACTCAGACAGCCATGCGCAGGCCCAGCGTGGGCGATGTCGGCCCGAGGACCTTTTTCATGCTTGGTTTGGACAGACATACGGGCGCGCTTTCGTACATGTCTACGCGAAATTGATATCCCAGTTTCAAAATGTCTTCGTGCCTATGACGGCCGCAGTGGGCCCGCGCACAGCTGTGCGCTGGCCCACTGCGGCCGTCATGGTCCCGAGGACCCTTACTTACTGCGTAGTTCCTTTTCATCGTCCGATCAGCATTCCGTAGGTACCCCAAGCACCCCGTTCGTTGCCCTTTTTGTGATTTATTATCACATGCTAGGAGAGCAACATAACGTGACAACGCTAACTAGCATCTTCCGTTCCACTCTCTCTCTCTCTCTCTCTCTCTCTCTCTCTCTCTCTCTCTCTCTCTCTCTCTCTTATCCGCCCCCACCCCCTTCTCGCTTTATCTCCCCCCTCTTGCCCCCCCCCCCCCCCCATCCCTCTGTCTCTGTCTGGTTCGTGTGCTGTTCTTTTATAAAAAAAATAAAATCCTTTTTAAGGTGGTTTTTTTTTAAATGTATAGCTGGCTTTTGGCTCCAACATATAAAGAAACACACTGTTATTGTTTGTATAGTGGTAGTTTTATGACTATAATGATGATCATAATCATTGTTATCCTTATCGTCATCATCATCACCATCCTCATTATTATCTTTATTATCATTATAATTATTATTATTGTGTTTTTGTTTGTCTGATACCCTCCATCTCAAAGTTTCCCACCTTCCCTCAATCCCCCCTCCACCAGCACACACACACGCACGCACGCACGCACGCACGCACGCACACACACACACACACACACACACACACACACAGAGTGTCTGTCTCTTTTGATCCCGATCCGCTGTGTTTTATGAGGACTTCAAAAGACCACAAACGTCCCGGTTGATACTGTCAGGCCATTTTCCCTGATCATCCCCTTTCCCTCTGCAACAAACCTAGATTGACAATAGTCCTTGAAAACCGCAGTGGCTCATGAGAATCTACGCTCCTTGATGATTGTGATCGTCCTAAGTTATTCCACAGATTGACGAAGTTCCTTCGGCTTAAGCTAAATCCAGCGTGTGCAAACTGATTTATGCCAGTTTGGTGCTGTCTCAGTCGAATTTTGAACGTTGCCGTACGCCGGCAGCGACCTCCAAGAAGTATAGATCCTCATGAGCCCATGCAGATGCGGGTGCTCATAAGAATCTATACCTCTTGCTAATACAATTTATATCGAAACGTGTTCGTGAATAGGAGAGGGCGTATATCGGGCTGTCAATCATCCAAAGTACACGTGTGTCTATTGTGCAGACGATAAATTGGACGGCCAGAATTTTTCAACATCCTTGACGACCTTGCCATGGCCACCGTCTGTGGGCACTGCCTGACAGCGAGTGTTTATTCGTTTCTGACTGTCGAATTTCTCGAAGTGGCATATATCCCTACTGCCCACGCAGTTCAAAGGAATCAATGCCTCTTGCTGATCCAATTAACATCCCAGTGTGTTCTCCTGTAGGAGGGAGCGCTCAGTTAACTAAAGTATAAGTCTGTCTGTCGTACAGACAGTAGGCCTACATTGGACGGCCAAAAATTTCCAATCAAACGCAATTCAAATTCTTGCCTCTACTGTGATGTTCTGAAATTTGAGTTATTTCTTTAGTGGCCGGTTTTTGCTTGCAGGAGAGACTGAAGACGAGGTAGGTCATTATTCCAGCAAAATTATTTTACACTTTTTTTTAACAGCTTTACTGAAGAAGAAAAAAAAACAGATACAGTTTGTACTCATTAAAACGTTCGAGACGTCCTGCATCCGGATACGCGGCTTGAAGACGCGTATCCGAATGCAGCACGCCTCAAAAGTATTCACAAATGTTCCCCATTCTAAAAGGCTTGTACAGAAAAGTTCGGCTTCAACAAAATCGTTTGGAGCTCAGTTTTACTTGTTGTCAGGTAATACTCGGAATTTGTTTTAACCCCTATCATACTGAGGCTAAAAGCTTCAAATTTGTACACTGCCATATGCAAGCTACATTATAGTACTTACAGACAAGGATATAGACCGATGGCTTTAGTTCAAGGGTGGTGCCAGAATAGCTTGGCGCCTAGAGGCGCCAAGCTATTCTGGCACTACCCTTGAACCATTTTAGTCAAACTTATTTCACTCACTGGTGTATTCCGAATGATATGGGTTAAAGCGAAGTAATTTACATAGAAAGCGTACTGTCGGGACATATAAACAAGTGTTGTTATATCCGATTAAAAAATAATAATAATAAAAAATAGCCGTCCTTGCTAAGAGCGAGGTAGATTGTAAGTCATTTCTTTTCGAAGTCGAGGCTGTGGGTTTCCACACCTGCCCACCATAACCCACCCTATTCACTCCACCCCTTAACTCATTCGAGACATGCCGCCTCCGGATACGCGGCAAAAACCGCGTATCCGGAGGCGGCACTTCTCGAATCGGTTAATGTGTTCTGAATTATCCTTAAGATACACAACTATTTCGTCATGATTCATACATACATTTATGGATGATTCAAGGCTAAAGAATATGTCCATTTGTATGAAAAGCGACATTTTCGTTGTCTTACCATAAATATCTCGCTTTTCACAAAAATGGGCTCTCTGCTTTTTACTTTTGCAGGGCAGAACAACTTTTCTTTGTCCAACTGACTGAGGCCGTCGGATGCCTTAAGACGTTTAGCCCACAAGGGTTCTTCATTTGAATGACAGTTATAGCCAAAAGCACTTTCCGAAATTTTCCTTTCTCATTAACCCTTTGCCTGCTGATGACGATACCTCTCGGGGAAAAAGACGCGTGGTAAACAAGGCGTCTTTTCCGCCGATTGGTATCGTCGGCAGCAGACAAGGGGTTAAATTCAAACTCAATTCAGCGAAAGAGTGATGATGTTCCTCGCGCACTATCAGACTGACTCAACGACTTTCTCTATACGAGTAACAGCGATGCGAGTGTCTGTGACCTAACTCTAGAGTCGCCTGCAAGAAGCATATAATTCTCGCAAGCCTCGTGGCTATGCAAGCGTTATGCAGTGTGAGATGAAAGGGTTTCATTGTGCTAAACTGATTTCAGAACCGCAGACTTTCATAGAGCCAAAATGATACTTCGCGTGCATTTGCACGCGAAGTATCATTTTGGCGCTATGAAAGTCTGCGCTTCTGAAATCAGTTTAACACCCCAAGATCACGCATTAAAATGCGCTGCGATCGCTTGAACTTCACATCAGGGCGGTTTTCTGCTCTGAGATACTCAAGAGGCCGTAAACCCTCACACTTCATAAGTGTTCAGAATTGTTGTGCACTTTGGATATACCAAAACACCACAGGTGCCAATTTTGTCCAGTTAGTGTTGTTCATCTCTCAATGGAGGGGCTGCGTAAATAAAAAAAAGTCGTCAAAAATGTACTGCTGCGTGTTTTTGACGTAAAAAGTGGATTAAAACCCCCCGAAAAAAGCATGCTATATCGCATGTTTGTCTACGCTTTAATCCACTGTTAGTTTTCGTTGACACTTGTGTAATTTTCACATAATTCTGTTTTGTCAGCAACTTCTATTTTGGTGCAAGCGAAATAATTGACACATAAACAGTGTTTTCAATACCTATAATTTAAAAAAAAAACCAAAAAACATGGTTTTATCAGATTTTTGTTGTATGTAACTTTGCTGTTAACGAATGTCGTCTGAAATATCAAAATTTGGCTCCGTTCGATTATGTGTATTCACTTCTCTCCTCCCCTCCCACCCCCCACCCTCGACCAGCCCTCATCCGATCCCATCTTACCCCTCCTTCATCCCCCCCCCCCCCCCCAGAGACAGACACACACACACACACACACACACACACACACACACACGCACGCACGCACACACACACACACACACACACACACACACACACACGCACACACACAGCCAACCTCGTCGTCACCCAACCCCCTGCTGGCCTGCAACTACAAAAATATTCTCACTTGCTGCGTTTATATCTTCATCACGTAAATGTTGCGACAGGCATAAAAGGCGGTATGGTTTTGTACAGAATCTTCTCTTCTAACAAGGCCGCATAGAGCAAAAGTCAGTTATGTTATCGTAGGACCTGAAGAAACTTTTTCCGTGTAAGATTACTTCCCTTATATAAAAAGCTTTGGATATATCACCAAACAAATCTGGGTCCTAGCTATTCAGCCGCAAAACTTCGGGTATAATAAAGTTGCCAGGGCCCCAACTTTTCTCGTTGTATATTCGAAGTTTGTTATAAGCGAAGTAATTAACATAGAAAGAGTGTTGTCTGTACCCCTGACAAAAGTTTTATAATATCCGACGTTTGTTGTATCCGACCTTGTAATAAGCGGGGTAGACTTATCTTAATCCCTTCACCGTCGAAGAAAACCGAAAACAATCCGATAGCAAAAGGCATAGATCCTCATGAACCCCCGCAAATGCGGGGGCTCATGAGGATCTATGCCTCTTGCCGACACCACTTTGTTCCCATGTTACGTGGACGGATAGAGCTCTTCGGCGTTAAACAAAAAAAAAAAAATTTTTTTTTTCACTAAGACAATTTGCAGTCCACTGACAGAGACAGGGTTAGGTTTAACACTGCCGTTTTCTTTTACGAGTGCCTGTGTTGGGAAGACAAATAAGAGACACTGGTCAGTCTGTCTGGGCTGCGTCCGGTGCCATTCTCAGTAATTGCCGGGCATTTGCCGAATCTTCAAAGGTTAAGAGGGACCAACTTTATTTTCTCCTAGTATAGTGGTCAGGAGTGAATTCCCTGTAACTGTCGCAAACATGACCAGTCCGCTACGAGTAGCATGAGCATAAATGAGAACGCAGCAAGAGACATAGACCCTCATGCTCCGCCGCATCTGCGGGGGGCTCATTATGGTCTATGTCTCTTTTAGATTGGTGGTCGTAAGAATTGAAAACCATCGCAGATGACTCATCTGACTTGAACAACGTGGATGTAAAATGGGACCAGGAAGAGGAAAGACCCGCATTAATCTTCGTTTCTGTTAGGGCACATGCGGATCTATGTTTTGGTAGCTGGCTGGTAATTCTCTAAAAACGAAACTTTTCAACCCATCGCAGATGACCCAACGGTTTTGAAGTACTTAGATGTAAATGAAAGCAGCAGTGGATGTAGATACACATGAGTCCCCGCGCCTCAATGAGCTGGTGAAGGTCTATGCCTTTTGAGTTATAATACTGATCTTAGATAAATCCTCAGAAACCATCCGCTTGAAGTCAGCAACACGTGGATATAAATGAAAGCAGCAAGAAGCATCAAGAGGCATAGACCCTCATGAGCCCCCGCCAGTGGCGGGGGCTCATGAGGGTCTATGCCTCATGCAGTTGGGTGCGCCGTGTCCCGGAAGTAAAAGGTTTACAAGGGTCCACTTGATTTGCCGCCAAATCCTTTCACTGGTCCATTACGGTCGACGGAAGCTGCACTATACCGCGGTGCCGGATCTCTCACTGAGACTGTCTCTACTTTGCATAATCGGAGCTACGAGAGATGGGTCGACCGTGACTGTAAATGTGTATTCTGCGCTTTGTGAGTTTAGGTCCAACGAATGAATGAATGAATGAGTGAGTAAAAATGAAGGAAGGAACTTAAGGAAAGAAGGAAGGAATCCGTGTGAATGAACAAACGGGCGCATTCGTCTCAGTGAATGACTGACTGACTGACTGATTGACGGACTGACGGACTGACTTACTGAATGAATGAATAAATGAATGAATGAATGAATGAATGAATGAATGAATGAATGGGAATCAACAAACAAACGGAGGCATTCGTCTGAATAAATGAATGATTGAATGCATAGGCGGATGGATGAAACACAAATGGGGCAAGGATGCGTCACTAAGCGTCTTTTTCAGTTCGCCGACTGGTAGCGTCAGTAGCAGTGAACGGGTTAGCACGTTCAGTAACGAGAAAATCTGAACGTCAACCGACTGCAAGAGGTATAGATCGTCATGAGACCCCGCTTTGCTGGGGGCTCATGAGGATCTACGACTCTTGCTGACACCACTTAAAATCCATGTTCCTGGGACATCTAGGAGTTCCAGGTCGTGGAATTAACGAAGATGGCAGAAACACAGTTTGCGTCTGATGGCATTGAACGGGTTAAATAAGACAATTTGTGCAATCAGGATGTGCCAGTCTGTGATTGTTGACATAACGATTATCAGAGAAGAGCACATAAAATGGCTCTGGGTGTGAAATGACATTCGATACAAAAGCTTGCAACAGCTTCCGTAAACAGACCAGTTAGCTGCTTCACAGTCCTCTCAATCATTTCATCTGCAAAGGCATAGATCCTCTTGAGCCCCTGCATGCACGGAGGGGCTCATGCGGATCTTTACCTATTGCTAACAGTTTTCTGCCTCATTTTATGTTTTGTCTCTCAGCGTTGAGGTGATGATTGTTGGCATTACAGGCTAAAATTACGACTTGCAGGCAGACTCAGGAATCGCCTCATTAACACGATACATAGAGCCTCACAATCCCCTGTTTGCTGGCGAGGGCTTCTGAAGATCTATACCTGTTATTGACCGGGATCATCCTTATTTATTTACATCTCTATTCCTCCGCCCAACCTGAATGAGAGTTTTTGGTGCTAAAATTACAAAGTACGGCAGTAGCATATCAAAAGTAAAGTGTGTGTCAAAAACGACGTTGCATACCGTCGAGTGTAAACATACTGTGTGAAACGTAATTGGCTTACTACACAATAGCTCACTGACACATGTCTTTCACTTTGCTATGTGCATCTTGTGAACAATAATAACCAAAGTTTTCTAGGAAATGAGGAATGGTCTGTGCACTCGTTTTGGCGGACATGGCGTTGCCAGTCACCGTCTACAATACATGGTTTTCTACGTGCTGCAGTCTGGTTTGTTGTTGTTTTTTTCCAAAACAGCCGAACAGTTTCGGTGACGCTGGCCTACTGGGACTGTGATTAGCTATGACAGAGTTGAACTCATTTAACTCTTTCGAGACGTGCCGCATCCGGATTCGCTGCGTAAAGCCGCGAATCCGGATGCGGCACGTCTCGAAAGAGTTAACACAAAGGCCGCATTTCCCGAAATTTGGGTGTGAGATCTAACGACTATTTACCAGTAGCATGAAATGGATAGACCATGATACGTCAAGGGTAGTGCCAGATTAGCTTGACTGGAAAACACTTAGTCGAGACGTAAAACATTACAAAAGCACAGCAAACGTGTAACTGCGTCCATGCTCGATAGTCATAACCAATTAACCCCTTCTCTGCCAGTGGTCGAAGACATAGTTTTACAAATTCAACGTCAAAGATTCTCAGCCGTCAAAGCATTTACAACTACAATGTGTTTTCAGCAAGCGGCATAGATCCTCGTAAGCCCCCGAAACTGCGGGGGCTCATGCGGATCTATACCTCTTGCAGTTGGGTGTTGTTCAATATGTCTTGGCACTGAACAGAATAAATACAGAAATAGGAAGTTCAGCTTCAACTAGACACCTAACAAAAGCTATTTTGTGGAATACTTTTGTCATGCCACTGTACGAATGTCCAGAGAAAGTGTGTGTGGGGGGGGGGGGGGAGGGGGAGGGGGAGGGGCGGGGGTGGGGGGTGGGGCGGGGGCTGGCCGGGGGGGGGGGGGGGGGGGAACTCATGTAATGCAAGGTTTGGGAAATCGCTTCCGTGCATAATTGAACCAAGTCCTGTCCCCAGACACCGACGCGAAAGTGCCCACATCCTACCGGGTCCTCATACAGAGTAGCCTCTTTTGTGACGTGTTTTGTGACAATGTAACAATTAGCGTTGGTCGGAAGCCAGAAGTGGCTCAAATCTACATGTCTTTTGACAAAGATATGTGGATTAAAAGCCCGGACAAACATGTGATGTCGCATGTTTGTCCGGACTTTTAATCCACCGTTTTCGTCGAAACGCTTGCAATTTCTGACTCTGTCGGTCCTCAAAAACAGCTACGACGAGATTTAAGTGGTCATTGATTAAAAAGCTCGGTGCAGTTTCCACGAACAACACGGAAATTGTCTCACAAACGCTTGGGCACTCCATAACCATAATACTATCATATTGAGCAACATTTTGCTAGATATAGTGACGATAACAGGCATATGTGAGATGAGGACATTTTGATTCAAGTAATCACATCTGCCTGTTTATCGGCACTATATCAAACAAAACTATTGCTCAATATAATTTATTATCACTAGGTCCCGGTACACAGTGCTGTTCCGTACTGTACAGTCTCTTAGCCATAGTCAGTCCCAGGCATCCCCTAATATTTCAATCCCCTAAAAAAACACTACTGCCCACCAGCTGCACATTTGCCATGCACAAAATAACAATAAAAACAGCACATTGACAGTCTCATTTCTTGGCTATGAACCCGATTCCTTACCAACCCCACACCCAAGCACAGCTGAAATCAGCGTGCCCCTCAAATCACTACGTCAATGGCAACTCAACATAGGCCCACAATTGTCCACTGGATAAGCTCAGGATGGTATGAATCAAAGCACCAAACATGTCTCCTCTCATGTAACCAGCAATTTCCAGCAAATTCTAACATTCAGCCCTACTACAACATTTCAAACAAGGCAAAAATTATTTTTAAAAACACCGGTCCTTGCACTGCCTGAACTGGACAAATTTGACTATGTAATGTGACCTCTAGTCTAAAAACAAAACTGTGCATCGCATCGCTGTCCGTACTCAGCGCGTAGATTTCGTATGACTATGAAGACATCAGTGCATTGTATAACCGTGCGTGTTACTGAGTAAATAGTACTTGTAATAAAATCATGCATAATTGCGGAAAATGCCAGCAGGTTTGTTTATTTAGTTCTTTTCTCAGGTTGTCGACATCGCCAGTTGACATCTCGTCAATTTCCACAGTTATTCCAGCGACTCGCACGTTTCCTGGCGTCTTTTCTCCGTTCGAGTGTGTGTATAGCATATAAATTTTGAGCGTTCATACACATTAAGAAGTATTTCATTACTACTACACATAAAGAGCTTGCTAACGTTGCAGTATGAGCATATTTCGTGTTACCGTTTTGAAAATGCAAGTATCATCTAGAGGTACAATGCTGGTTAACAAACTAATTCAATATCTCCTTTTATCTAGCTATATGCAAATTATCTAGCAAAAACAAGAAACATTAAGGACTCCAGTGTGGATCAACCGGTTTTGTGAAACGGCCATTTTCTCGCCAGTGAGCATGTTAATCAAAACATAGAAGAAAAAAAATGTCCCGAGATAATTATTTTAGGGACAATATCCTAAACTTTCAAGCTGTCCGTCCTCAAACGCGGGGTCTAGTCGCTGTCACATCCTCACACACACACACACACACACACACACACACACACACACACATACACACACACACACACACATACACACACACACACACACACACACACACACACACACATGCACACACGCACGCACGCACTCTCTCTCTCTCTCACACACACACACACACACACACACACACACACACACACACACACACACACACACACACACACACACACATATACACATACGGCGCTTTGGCGCCCAAAAGACGTTTTCTAGCAAGGTTTGCGTAGCTAGACGTGACGTCATTTTTATCTTGTTACTTCTTTGCCAGCTTTTCTTCCCCGCACGCCAGAAACGTCATGTGCATGCTCCGGAATGCGCTCCAACCAGCCCCGTTTCAAAGTCTGCCGTATATTTTTAAATACGGTAGACAAAAACCCGCTGTGATCACACTGTGTCTATTATGAGCCCACGCCAATTCGCATTTCTCTCTGGAACGGCAAGATTTTCTGTGCAGCTTGTCACATTACGCGTGAGTGAAAGTCGGTAATTGCGATCCGTCCTTGCACCCTGTATCCTACCCCTTTTTTGTCATCTTATCTCCGTATGCTTAGTCTCTCGTTCAGCCCATTTCGTCTGACGGGGGCCTAGATTTTCATCAGCCTCTGCAGGCGTAATGGGATCATGGAATTCTATGGGCTTGCTTTCTCATTCATTACGCCCTTGGGTGCTGACGAAACTGAACACAATGCAACTAATATTTTATTCATATTTTTTTTGTGAGAGTGACTCGACAAAGAAAGAAACATGCTAAGAAAAGACAGTTACAACAGAACTGTAACGTCACTGTCTTTTCTAAGCATCTCTCTTTCTTCGTTGGATTAATTTTTTTGAGGATGTTTTACACGTTTTGCAGTCAACTTTGTGGTCTGGATTTCGAATTCTTATTCTGTTTCTTATTCTTATACTTTTCGTATTCTTTTTCCGTTGCTTATTCTTATATTTTATTCGGTTTCTTGACATGCTATCTTTAACCCCTACTCAGATCCTTTATCTGCAAGAGACATAGATCCTCACGCGTCCTTGCAGGGGCTCCTGAGGATCTATGTCTCTTGCAGATGTTAGGAGCTGACTAACCGCTAAAGATAACATGACAAAAACTAACTACAGCTGCAGGCGATCACGAGATTCTGTTCCTCATAATGACTACATCTGCCTCCACCCTTCCCGCACCACTCCCCCCCCCTTCCCGCCGCCCCCCAACCCCCTTCCCGCCCCCCCCCCCGCCCCTTCCCGCCCCCCCTCCCCCCCGTCCCCCGTCCCCCCGTTTACATTCTCAGAATTCGACAAAAAATACAAATCCGAAAGATGTATAAGAATAAGAAAGAATCACAATATGAGTACGAATAAGTATAACAAATAATTATAAGCATAAGAAACAGAATTTAAAAATACGACAAAAATATAAGAATAAGAATTTAACAAAAATAGAAACAGTCTACGAATACAATAAACCAGCACCGTCCGTCTTACATTTCTCACGTCAACGTTTGTTTTCGTAGCCTTCAAACGAAATCCATCTCATCGCTCACACATAAATAACTAAGGAAACTTAAACGAAATAGAATTTTTTTTACTAACCTTCATATTTTTATAGTTTATGTCCATTCTTTTTGTTTCTTAATTCATTTTTTTCCCATTCTTACAATATTTTCGTATTCTTATTATCTTTCTTAATTGTTATTTTTTTCTCATTCTTATATTTTTCTATTTCTCGCATCGTTTTATCTATCGTATTCTAAGATTTTATTCGTATTCTCATTATTCTGTTTATATATATATATATATATATATATATATATATATATATATATATATATATATATATATATATATATATATATATATATATATAATATATATATAAATATATATATATATATATATATATATATATATATATATATATATATATATATATATATATATATATATATATATATATATATATATATATATATATATAAAAAGAACAGAATACTGAGAATACAAATAAAATCTTAGAATACGATAGATTAAAAGATGCGAGAAATAGAAAAATATAAATATATATATATATACTTTACTTTTAACAAAAGCGTCGCCCAAAGCCAAAAAAATGCACTCAATCAGAATAGCTCCAAGGGACGTAATTTTTCATTAAATTTTGAGAATGCAGTGCTAATGCCATGGGATTCCAGGCTGGTAAGCTTGCATTGTGTCATCAGGACATCAGCTGCCCTTTTGTGACTGCATCGCTTATTAGAACTTTTGAGCCTTCCACTGAACACCTACTACATAAAGAATAAATACATACTACATAAATACTACATAAATACTACATGAAAAATTACGTCCCTTAAAGCTACTCTGAGTGCATTTTTTTGCTTTGGGCGACGCCTTTGTTAAAAGTAAAGAATAGTTGTACCACAAAATTGCCTAGGTGTTGCCTTTTCAAAATTAGTCTGTCTTCTTCCACTGCAACACCTCATAAAGCTTTAGGGATGCAATCCACGTTGTACTAGTGGTGCTACCAGTAAATTCTGGAGGCGGCTTCTAGTACATGTGTTGTGTTTGCAATTTTAGGTTTCCCCGACCACTTTTGTGCCAGCGGGACGTAAAGCTGGAATTTAGGTTACGCCGTATGCCTACCTGAAGAGCCCCCCCCCCCCCCCTCCCCCCCCCTTAGGCGAAACCGATTGTAGGCGGCAAAGACTTTAAATCTACTCAGCAGGTATATATATATATATATATATATATATATATATATATATATATATATATATATATATATATATATATATATATATATATATATATATATATATATATATATATATATATATATATAAAGAACAGAATAATGAGAATACGAATAAAATCTAAGAATACAATAGATAAAAAGATGCGAGAAATAGAAAAATATAAGAATGAGAAAATATAATACGAATACGAAAATATTGTAAGAATGGGAAAAAAATTTAATTAATAAACAAAAAGAATGGAAATAAACTATAAAAATATGAAGATTAGTATAAAAAAAAGAATTCTATTTCGTTTAAGTTTCCTTAATAGTTATTTATGTGTGAGCGATGAGATGGATTTCGTTTGAAGGCTACGAAAACAAACGTTGACGTGAGAAATGTAAGACGGACGGTGCCGGAAGCCGAGGGAAAAAAAACTCTATAATGACATAAATTATGTCAGATATGTTGTTTTGTTTTTGTTTTTTTTTTACATTTGTTATTTGTTGCTGGCTTTCTTTCTTTTTTTGTGTTACAATAATAGTTATTTTTCCTGTTTTTGTTTTTGTTGTTTTCGTTCTTGTTGTTTGTTTTTGTCGTTGTTTGTTGCTGTTGACGCTGCTGTTGTTGTTTGCATTTTTCTTTTCTTGTTGGTGATGTTCTCGTTGCCACTGCTGCTGATAATGATGGTGCTTGTGATGCCCTTAACCCTTTGCTGCCAGTGACCACGAACAGCGCGTCTGAAACCATCACAACACCCACAGTGATTCGCGTGAAAAGCACATATCTGAATGAGAAAAAAATGGATATAAAGAACACCGGACCGACAAGAGGTATAAATCCTCATGATCCCCGCGACTGCGGGTGCTCATGAGAGTTTATGTCTCTTGTAGCTGGGTGGCATTCGCCTTGCTTTGACATGTAAGGAGTTAACCGTTTGTTGCTTGTGGTGTTGTGCCCGGATGTCACCGTTTTCTGAATACGAATACGAATACTTTTATTATCCCAAGATTTGCAGCGGAATGTTTGTAAAACAGTTGTAAAAAACAACAAATGTGAACAAAAAACAAATAAATACAATTGACTGACTAGAACACACCGACCGATTACAGTATGTGCACGTATATAACATCACAACCATCTGTAATGTTAGAAAGAAAACGTTCCTAAAAACTGAGACGACACTACCTTATACCACGCGCAGAACACACACGCACGCACACACTCAAACAACCCACACACACACACACACTTGCGTATCACAGGACATTGCAAATTCATAGAACTGAGGCTGACATCTTGACCGTCCTTCAAATGATGCCATGACTATAGGTCTATGCCATGGCATCATTTAGGTAACGGATAGATGATGTCATGAAAGAAAGACCTCTGCGATTTGTTTTGCACGTCAGAGTTCCGTATCTCCTGGAGGAAGGCAACAAGGCATATTCTTCTGACAAAATATGAGTATCATCAGATACATTGTGGAAGGCTTTGTTAAGCACATGCTTCTCATACAAAGAAGAAAGGAAGGGCTGCTGAACACCAGTTATTTTGCTACTGATGTTGATAATGCGATGGAGCTTAGTCTTATCTTTTAGGCTCATGTTCTCAAACCAACAGACACATGAGAAGGTGAGTACACTTTGAATAAAAGACTGATAAAAGAGAGTTAACACAGTGTTGTCAACATTAAACTTGCGCAGCTTCCTCAAAAGATACAGGCGCTGTTGGCCTTTCTTGTGCAAAACATCACACTGACTGTCCCATTTAAGTTTGTCATCAATAGTGGTTCCGAGGTATTTGTACTCGGTCACCTTTTCCACTATTGCGTTTGAGGGTTTTCCCTGAAGTCTATGCACATATCGCTTGTTCTGGAAGCATTGATGCACAGAAAGAAGTCACGGCCCAAGTCCACAAAATCCTGTACGACTGGACCGTGACTGGTTTCGTCATCATAAAGAAGGCTCAGCAGAGCAGAATTGTCTGAGAACTTAATCAAGTGCCTGTCACTGAGTGTACTCCAGCAGTCATCTGTGTACAATATAAATACGGGTGGTGAAAGCACACAGCCTTGCGGTGAGCCTGTAGAAACAGATTTAACAGTAGACAATGTGCCGTTTACCCGAACTCTTTGCGGTCTACACACGAGGAAGTCTAGGATCCACAAGGCCAAACTGTTACTCAGCTTAAAAACATTGGTAAGTTTCCTGAAGAGCAAGTGTGGTTGGAGTGTATTAAACGCGGCACTCAGATCCAGGAATAAAATTCTAGCATGAGTTTTACCCTTCTCAAGGTGAATTTGGATAAGGTTCAAGAGCGTTAACGTGGCATCTTCGACCCCTCTTCCAGGCCTGTACGCGAACTGCAGAGGGTCCAATAAAATTATATATGTGCTGCACAGTTCATGAGGTGAGATTTGACTAATTTTTCAAAGGTTTTCATCACCAGAGATGTCAACGTTATAGACCGAAAATCGTTAAGTACAAAAGGGCGGGTCCTTTTAGGAATTGGGACAACTATGGACATTTTCCACATGTGAGAACCCTTTGCAGTTCGAGAGAGGCTTGAAAGATGGTATAGAAGATGTCACAGAGCTGCGAGGCACAGTGTCTCAAAACGTGGCCAGAGATGCCATCAGGGCCAGCGCTCTTCCTTGTATTTGTACGCTCAAAAATCTTACACACATCCTCCTTGCTGATGTGGACGGTTTCATCTAGCCTTGAGGAAGCTTTAATGTCATCAATCACAGAACTAAAGTCATGGGTGTCAAAGCGACAGTAAAATGTATTCAATTCCTCCGCAAAGTCACCGTCGTTATTACCACCTAAAGCCGTCAATCGAGTGGAGGTTCCACTCTTACTCTGAATGTCAGTCATTGTTTTCCTCTCCCTTTATCAACGTACACATATTTATTCCATCTGCGAAGATTTCCTGATGAAATTATTTTTTACCCTCCTACAGGAATCATCGTGACAAAACCGCTACCGACACACAAGGGGTTAATGGCAAATGACAGTGAAGGGATTTATTAACCCCAACCTTGCCACTAGAAGCAAATTGTGTTTCTTAAATTCTTTGCTGTCTCAACGCCAAAGACACTCATGGAGCCGTCCAAATAACGTGCATTCAAAAGTGACGGCAGCAAAAGGCATAGATCCACATAGATCCATATGTAAGAGGTATAGATCCTCATGAGTGAGGGGACTCATGAGGATCTATACCTCTTACATATGGATATTGCATGTTGTGTTCAGGCAGCGAAGAGGCTTATAAAAGTCACTTTTCTCTATAAATAAAAGGGAGAATATTTGTCAGTGTACACAAAGGTGCCACAGATCACCATCTAGATCACGAGGAGCTCAGTATAATATATGCCTTGTGCATATGGGTATTACATGTTGTATTAAAACAGTGAAGAGGCCCATAAAAGCCATTTTCCTCAAGAAATAAAAGGGAGAGTAATAAAATACTTTTCAGTGTACACAACGGTGCCAGAGACATTCTACCAACTAGTGGCTTTGCGTTCCAAGCGCTGATCTGTTCTGTTGTTCAGTCATTGTATCTTTCTTTGCTCGCAATGACTGCCGGAAGGCCGAGAAGTAGGTCGGTAGTGTCAAAACTGTGCTCGCGCACGGAAAACATTGACCCTTTTCACGGCCAACGGACGCAATTGTTTGCTAACTATTTTGATCCTTGGGTCTCCCCAAAGATCCTAAAATCATTGTCTGTGTAGGATCTTTGGTCTTTCTATAATAAAGTCCGAAACCATTGACCAAATTTTAAACCACGGTATCCCAAGGTCGAAACCCCCACATTTGGAGTTGTTCTCTAAATGTCTGCATTACAAGTTCAGGGGGCGATTCGACCATGATAGTTCAAGGGTGGTGCCAGAATAGCTTGGCGCCTACAGGCGTCAAGCTATTCTGTCACCACCCTTGAACTATCATGGTCGATCCGCGTGTTGCCGTGATGTGTCGGGGTTAAATGAATTAATGACGATTTTTTTTTTTTTTTTTTTTTTTTTTTTTTAGGGGGGGGGGGGGGGGGGGGGGCTTTGGAGTGTGGTGGTTAAATGAGTCAATCACGTTTCTTTTAAAAAAAAAAAAAAAAAACCGCAAAACTCGACGTAAAGTATAGCTGAAATAGTTGTATCCATGCAAAGAACACGGTTATAAATGGTTCCAAAAAAGAGTTGGAAAACCTAGTGCGCCCCCCCCCCCCCCCCCGCCGCCCCCTCCCCCCCCCCCCGCCCCCCCCCCCCAGATGCGGGGGCGCAAGAGGTTCTTTGCCTCGGTGCAGTTCGGTGCATTTCGCTTTTTCCAGCAGTGAAGGGCTGAGAATTTCTTGAAAATATGAACAATTCAACGTCTTAAATACTATAATCAATGTGCGTTAAAAACAAATAATGTACATGAACGGTGCAAACAAAACACACACAAAAAGCCTGAACCTAAACATCTTTGCACCTAACCATCTGACGAACTAAAAATAAAATAAAATAAAATAAAAATAAAATAAACGAAAGCAAATTATATGTCTGGCCGATAAGGGGGCGAAACGGGACTCGGGACTCATTGTAAAAAAAATATATTTTTTACCCCCGCCCCCCCCCCCCCCCCAAAAAAAAAAAAAAAAAAATAAAAAAATAAATAAATAAAAATAAATAAATATTATTATTATTATTATTATTATTATTATTATTATTATTATTATTATTATTATTATTATTATTATTATTATTATCACATTTTTTCTTCTTATTTTTTTTTTCATTATTCTTGTGAGGGTCTACCCGAACAGCGATAAAATTCAATCAAACGGCAAAAGACAAACTGTGAATCGTTAGCTCACCGGGCGGGCGTCAGGCACTGTTAAGCACTGACCTCGAACTATCGTGGACAAGCCATAATCTCTTAGTTGGCACTCAAAGAGACAAAAACGTCTCGCTAGTGTGGGTTTTTTGTTGTTGTTGTTGTTGGTTGTTGTTTTTTTCGTAAATGATATACTTTGGGTTTTTTTTTTTTTTTTTTTTAAAGCAAGTGTTTGCGTTTCTCACATTCTATTCATTGACCCAAACCTCGAACGTGCCACATCATAGTGAGGATAATGACAGGGCAAAAGAAATGCTAGCAAGAGGCATAGATTCTCATAAGCTCCTGCTGCTGCTGCTGGGGCTTATGAGAATCTATCCCTCTTGCAGAAGACAGAGGGATGTGGTTAGAGGTTCAGATTCTTATCGTAACGTTTCTTGACGGCTTGTGTACGTTGCAGATTGTCTTATTGCGTAACAAATGATGTGGGTGACTTATCTCTTCGTACCATCTCCAGAGGGGGGTTATCTCTTCGTAACATCTGCAGAGGGGGGTAAAAATGTTCCTCTAAATGTGTTTTTCCTCTTTTTCGTTGGGTTGTTGTCCTAAGGATTTTATTCACGCTAGTGTATACACATCTATCTTGAAAGCCAGACGAAACAAGTGACTAACTAAATCTATGGTAGACAACACAAGACATAGGTAGCGAGAACAATTTTTCTATACAAATTAATTCGGTGATAACAAATTTCGGATATAACAACAAGAATATTTCGGTGCCAAAGCGAATTTTGTTTATATTTGAACTTTAATGCATTCACATATGTACTTGTTTTGCTTGTGTTTTATGAATGTGAATCTTACAAACTTATTTTTAAAATTACAACCAAAAATTGATTCCTTGTTTTTACAGCTCCTTTTTAAGAATGCTTTTTATTTCTTTTTTAAGCTTTTGAGTGCGAGCAAGCCAAAAAGATTTGAGACTTTTCAGGCAAGGGGAGGGTATAATTTTTTTTTTAAAAAGAATAGATCAGACAAAAATGGAATCCTGCCCCCCAACCACCTCGTCCCACTTCCTCCCACCTCGTCATATTTTCCATGAAGAATGGACGTGAATTCAAAAGCCAGTAAGGGGAATAGATTGTTATAAATTCTACAGCGTTTAATACAGAGTGATGATCTGAGTCGCTCGCAGAGAAGTAAGGTTGTTGACTTTTCTGCTGCTGAGCAAATTCAAACATCTCCCAGATACAAGAGACAAAGAACCTCACCAGCCCGCGCATAGTCGGGGGCTCATGAGGTTCTTTGGCTCTTGCTGTCTTCATTTTATATATCAGTTTCTTTGTGCTGTAAATGTCATTGTTTTAAAGACACACCTTGTCCGCTGTCAGTTCACTTGGTGTACTCTCTCTCTCTCTCTCTCTCTCTCTCTCTCCTCTCTCTCTCTCTCTCTCTCTCTCTCTCCTCTCTCCCCCCCCCCCCCAAACCACCCCCCGACCCGCACCTAAGAGCCTTAGTAAGACCAAATAACTATACCACCCGCACTTCCAGCTTTGAGAAATGAACGTAAATGTAGATAGGCATGCAAGAGAAATATGTCCTCGTGAGCCCCCGCAAAATGAGGCGGCACATGAGGATATATGTCTTAAAGATTGCTGTGTATTTATTGTGAGGAGTGTAATTCTTTTAAGAAAAAAACTTTTACTGCGATTTTCGTATTGTTTTTGTAACCCTCCTACTGTGTTTAGCAGACTCTAATAGCGTGCGTTTACAGACAAGAGAATTACTCATTCCAAATTAACTTTAGATATTTTAGGGAGTCTCTTTCTGCACAGAGAAATTTTTTTCTTGTGAACGGAACGCGCGTGTGAACTCAATGCCTGATAGCGTGTAATCGTCACCTCAAAAAAAGTAGGCACAGGAGGCCAAAAAGTTCCCTTCTTTAATTAAAAATCAATGGTTATTATTAGAAACAGCTAACGCGTGCGTGTGTGCGCGCGCTGTGTGTGTCTGTTAATGTGTGTGTGTGTGTGTGTGTGTGTGTGTGTGTGTGTGTGTGTGTGTGTGTGGGTGGGTGGGTGGGGTGGGGATCGGGGGGCGGAGCGTGTACGTGTGGATGTGTGTGCGCGTGTGCGTCTGTGTCTGTGTGTGTGTGTCTGTGTATGTGCGCGTGCGTGCGTGCGTGCGGGTGCGCCTGTGTGTGCGCCTGTGTGTGTGTGGCAGAAAGTTGGTGTATGTGTTTGTGTGTGTGTATGTGTGTGTTTGTGTGTGTGTGTGTGTGTGTGTGTGTGTGTGTGTGTGTGTGTGTGTGTGTGTGTGTATAGTGAGCGTGGGGAGAATGGTCGAGGGAATGTTGTTGGGAGAATGGTGTGTGTGTGTGTGTGTGTTGGGGGGGGGGAGGGGGGGAAGCTTGGGGGAAGGGGGGGGTGAAGAAGGGGGGTGGGGGGGGGGCAGATGGCAGAGGATTTATGGTAGAGCGAAGGAGCAGCGGGAAATAGGGGTGGGGGTGGCGGGGGAGGTGGATTAGAGGGGAGTGAACTTACTTCTATAAAGTATAAAATGATCAATAATCTTGAGTTAGGACAACATTGATTGGGCATAGCACGGCGCATCTGTCAACACGAATCATTTCCGGTGATTAACGTTCACTACGCGAGCTTTGAATACAGGGCTTTTTGCTCTAATATCAAACTTCAAAGCACATTTACAATCGTCCACATAACGGGAAAACTGATCCTCGACCTGAGGGTGCAATGACGCTATTATCTTATCCACCAAGAGGTATAAATTCTCATGTGCCCCTGCGGATGCAGGGGCACATGAGAATATATGTCTCTTGCAATAACATCAAAGCTGATTTTTTGCACATCGCAATCGTCATGGTGACAGGTAATTACTGCTTGGAGATGAAATTGGATAGTGCTGATGTTTTGCCACCCAGAGACATAAATTCTCATCGTCCCCTGAGGTCGCAGCGGCTTATGAAAATCTGTGCCTCACGCACGGCGTCAAACTTCAAAGGCGATTCTTACGTTAATAATGCTTTCTATGGATATTGAGTCACTCGCGACCAGCCCCATCCGGATACGCGGCATGAGTTAATTTTGCATCGCTTCAAGCTGTGTGTGTGTGTGTCGTGTGTGCGTGTGTGTGTGTGTGTGAGTTTGTGTGTGTGTATGAGTGAGTGCGTGCGCGCGTGTGTGTCAGTGTGTGTCTATGTGTGTGTGTGTTTGTGAGTGTGTTTGTGTGTTTGTGCCTGCGTGCGTGTGTCCGTGTGTGTGTGTGTTTTGTGTGTGTGTATGTGTGTGTGTGTGTGTGTGTGTGTGTGTGTGTGTGTGTGTGTGTGCGTGCGTGCGTTCGTGTGTGGTGGCGTGTGTATGTGCAGGGTGTGTGTTCGTACGAGCGTGCGTGTACATGTGTGTATGTGTGTATTTGTGTGTGTGAATGTGCGTGTGTCTGTGGATACGTACGTGCGTGTGTGTGCGTTCGTGCGAGCTTGAGTGTGCATGTGTGTATGTGTGTGTGTGCGTGCGTGCGTACGTGTGTGCCTGCTGCCTGTCTGCGTGCGTTCTTGCGTTCGTTCGTACGTGCGTGCTTGTGTGCGTGCGTGCATGCATGTATGTATGAGTGCGTGTATGAGTGCGTGCGTACGCGCTTACGTGCCATCGTGTGTGTGTATACGTGTGTGTGTTTGTGCATGCGTGATTGCGCGCGCGCGCACGCGCGTGAGTGTTTGTGCGTATTCTAGACTTAACCTTTTACACTGTGTGGCGACCGACATTTAATCAACTGCTCTTAATCTATGCATAATAATAATAATAATAATAATAATAAGCGCATTAAATAGGCGCTTTATCCCAATTGAAAATCGGCTCAAAGCGCCGCCGCGAACTGAACCCAACAAGCACGCTCACGTGAATCACGCGCATTCACTCACACACTGTACATAAACACAGAACATTCACGTGGTGCTAAGGGCAAGCTCAAGCGAGCTACTGTAGTTTTTGGAAATTCAAAATCGTTTGTATTTGAAATTTGATTAAGTGGGCTGAAACTGATACCAAAGTGGAGGGGGAGGAAGAGCCGGAGTACCCGGAGAAAGAACCCCCGACGGTCCGCCCGAATTAACGGTGACACTTACTAGAGGAGAAAAATCCGACGCCGGAACCCGTAGTCGAACCACGCGCCTTTAGCATTGGTGGCAGGCGCCTTAACCACTGCGCCACGGACCGCCATGTCATTGTCCTCCTTGCATGACTAACGGCAACTCGAAAATTACCACGCCGGCAACACGTTTACTATTGCAAAATAAAAAGTTAATTGCGCCGAGTTTTTATCAGATGCGTCAGCAGAGCGAGAAAGCATTAATGTACATCCGGCCATGTGTTAACTCAGTGTGCGCATGACCTGAAGTACATATATACTGCGATTACATGCGATCCGATCAAGCGCCCTGGTGTGTGTATGCGCGGGTACTGTACTTTCTAATGTACGTTCTAATGTCTGTGGACAATATGTGATTGTTGTTATGAACGTTAACTCATTAGCGGGAAAGCGGCTGGCCGCGAATGAGTTAACCCATAGACTGCTGCTGACGATACAAATCCATGGAATCGATCGATCGTCTAGTGCCTTTGGCTCTGTTCCTGGACCAGCTTTCTCAGGTTTCTCGTCACATCTGATCCCCCCATCTGTAGTCCCTTTGTGATTTCTGAATTGCCTTCGAGGCTGTCCGCTGTCCTGGACTCCAAGATGCTCTGGCCAGTAAACTAGCCCACAGAAGTCTTCAGTGTCGGTTGTATGTTGGCCGTTGACGAGCCGCTCAATCTCGACTTCCAATTCGTGCGCCGATTGTGTGTGTGCGCGCGTGTGTCTGTGTGTGTGTGTGTGTGTGTGTGTGTGAGAGAGAGAGTGTGTACATGCGTGCGTGTGTGTGTGTGTGTGTGTGTGTGTGTGTGTATCTGTGTGTGTATTGTGTGTGTGTGTATGTGTGTGTGTGTGTGTGTGTGTGTGTGTGTGTGTGTGTGTGTGTGTGTGTGTGTGTGTGTGTGTGTGTGTGTACGGTCAAGTCGATGCCCAATGAGTAGAAACTCTTTTGACCGACGTTAACCCATTTAACCCCGGAGCCACATTTCCCAAATTTTGGAGCCAATCGACTACGTAGGGCCTACCAGTTGATGGAGATAAATCGACATTGCTAATTCAAAGGCAGTGCCAGATTAGCTTGGCGCCAGATATCGCCAAGCTAATCTGGCACTGCCTTTGAATTAGCAATGTAGATGCATCTCTGCTGCAGGGTGTCAGGGCTAAATGTAGGCATATACGTAGGCGTCTGCCAGAGACCTTTCATATGTCTCAATGTCTCATATGTATGTTGGCCGTTGCCGAACAGGTCATTTTCGACTTCGCATTCGTGCGTCGATTTTTTTTTTTTTTTTTTTTTTTTTTTAGCACCAGGCATTTCAGTCTGTGACAATGATGGCGTGACAGACTTGGCGGCGCTTTCTGTGACAAAAATAGCCAAAGACAGATCTGTCATACTGAGATACGGATTTAAGGTTATTAGAAGTTAGTTCTAAATCCGTCTTGGGATAAGTTGATTAAGGGAACAAACTCCTTCACTGCCTAGAAAAAGTAAACGCGAACTGCGGGAGCTCATGAGGATCTATGCCTCTTGCCGAGACCACGTTGTGTCCAAGTTCTTTGGACAGCTGTGGCTTTTGGTCGTTCAGTGAACACAGATTTCAGAAACAAAATTTCCGTCCGTTGACAGTGAAAGGGTTAAACGAGCGTGCAGTTCATGCGCTTATGATAGCTTGCTTTCTCCGCCCTTCACATTAAAAAACAAACCAAAAACAAGCCGCTATTTTCCGGCATTTTCTGAAGAGAAAAACATTTGTGCATTAAATACCCTTCCACCACGTCATGTCAATAGATGGAATAATAGTGATTTTGTCAGTACTTGTATTATGCACCCCTCACCCTCCACCGCCTTCAGTGTGAGAGTCCGTGGTTTATTTTATATCGTTCAAACGCTTCTTCCAAGTAAGCAAAGGAGCCTTGGCCGACGTGGGCCCGAGGACCATACCTACTGGGTCAGCCGCGCATGGTAATCCGATTTGTTTAATTATTCTTGAGATGTGACATCGCGGGCTTATGTATGGTCCGCGGTCTCGCCCTAAAGCAGTCCTATGAAATATTGGTTTACACACACACAGCTCTTAACCTCTTAACTGCCGGGGCGAGGCTGCAAGAGACATCAATCCTCATGAGCCCCCGCGAAAGCGGGGGCTCATGAGGATTTATGTCTCTTTTTTAGATCTATGGTTCTTGATAGTTTCACGTACCTACATGTACCTCAGGTCGGCATAATGTTTAACCGTCGATGAATCCCCTGTTGTGGCCACAGAGGAATAATTTCAAGCGGCTGGCCTGACAGGGGTTAAACTGTTGGATAGTGTTCTTGGTTATTTAGTCAGCATGTGGGATATAGTGCTGACGGTTAGGCGATGATCAATGATAGCCGTACATCCGTGAAGGACTGCGTGTGATAGCGCACAAAAGGACTTGTTCGAGACGTGCCGCATCCGAATAGGCGATATAAAGCCGCGTATCCGGATGCATCACGTCTCGAATGTGTTAATAAGCAGGTGTGAGTGTGTGTGGATATTGGTTTAAGCACGCATGTAAACACACGCACAAGCACACATACCACTCATAAACTAACGTGTACTACATGTATTTCGATAACATTCCATAGGAGAGGACATGGAGGGGTGGAGGGCGGGGTTTGAGGGTGGGGGGGGGGGGGAGGGGGAGAGTGATTTGCTATTTACAGTCCCTGAGAAAAATATTACTCTTGCACGCACCCGTGAGCGCGCCCACGTACACATCTTAGCACCCACAGTCACGCAGGCATGCACTCAGAAACACAGAAACACACGCACCTAAACACACAAACATACGCACACACACACACAACACACAAAACACATACACGTACGCCCCCATCTGCCCCCCCCCTCCCTCCCCTCAAACACACACACACACACACACACACACACACACACACACACACACACACACACACACACAACGCACACACGTACGCCCCCATGCTCCCCCCCCCTCCCCCAAACACACACACGCACGTACCACTACCCCCCGACCTCCTCTTTCTAACACACACACACACACACAAACACACGCATGGGCCCCCCTTCACCCCCCCCCCCTCACCACACACACACACACACACACACACAGACACACACACACACACGCACACACACACACATAGACGCTCATGTGCGCGCGCCCACACACGCATATACACACCTTTTATCTTTTAAATTTTGAAATTTGATATTTCTTAAAGTACAGCTGTGCCATTTATTTGCTGCAGGTTTCCTTTTTATTTGCAATATCAATCAGATTTTTGCAGTACTCGTTTTACAACGTATATCAATTGTTCGGCAAGCTGGTGCAGGGGCCGGATTTCAAATTCTCATCTCGTCTTTAACTCATTCAGCCCTGACGCACTGCAGCAGAAGATGTGTCGACCATGATAATTCAAGGGCAGTGCCAGAGTAGCTTGGCTCCTGTCGGCGCCAAGCTAATCTAGCACTGTCCTTGAATTATCATGGTCGATCCATCTCCTGCAACAGGTGCATAGTCATTAGATGACGCCTCCAAAATTTGGGAAATACGTGCGCCGGGCTGAATGAGTTAACGTACATTGTCTGAACTCCACTTCTCTGCCAGCTGCAAGCAATGATTTATCTGAAATCATCGCGCAGTCACCGTCGCATATCTCCGTCTGCGAGAGGAGTACGGTTAAGAATGGGACCAGAAAGAGGCATAGAACCTCATGGGCTCCCGCAGTTGCGGGGGCCCAACAGGTTCTGTGCCTCTTGAGCTTGGGTGGAGTTTACTGTTATTTGGCAGTAAAGGGATTACCAAGTCTTTGTTTGATAGGTTTTAAAAGAACAAATCTGATTTCCTTTTTTGTGCTCAAATTATCTAATATAATTCAAAACATAATCTTATTTATTGATTGTTGATTTATTTATGTTATGCTATTACCATAATCATGATTATTATTATTATTATTATTATTATTATTATTATTATTATTATTAGTAGTAGTAGTAGTAGTAGTAGTAGTATATTATCGTCTCATTATTATTATTATTTCTCTGTTTGGCTTTTCGTGCCCCACGGCTTTGCATCAGTCAATGACCTATGGCTATGGATAAAACTACAGTCAAATAATTAATGAGCTGTCACCTGACTGTTTTGCTCGTGGAATAAAGGATCTACAGAGACTGCAATAGGATGAGAGCAGATAGATCTCTTTAATATTTCATCCCCTTTTAATGGCGACAGATGCGCATCGCTGAGGGATCCGGATCAAAAAGGAGTGCTCGGCACAGGCTTCGGCAGCCGCGCATACGAGCTACTAACCTTTGAAGCACCTTTTCAGCACAAAGATACAGTCTGTACACAGCTCCAGAACATGAGATGATTTCTCCTTCATCTCAAATTAGAAATGTCTCATGAAACACCATAGATCATTTCTTCTTCAGGTTTCTATTTTAATTTGTATGCCAAGTTTAATCATTTATGGAACTGACCTAAATGCCTCCTTCCCGAGTGCGCTACAATATGTTTAGTTTGTTGCTGTTGTTGCTGTTGTTGTTGTTGGGGAAGTTCTCGGCACTGTAAAGACGTACGCGCATCAGAACAATGCGGTCAGGCCTGTGTCTCCCGACACCCAGTGAGCAGAAAGTCCTGTGACCGACGTTAAATAATATTAAACCCCGGGGCCACTTTTCCCAAATTTTGGAGGTGTCACCAATCGACCCCGTACCAGTTGCAGGAGATGAATCGACATTGCTAATTCAAAGGCAGTGCCAGATTAGCTTGGCTCCTGATTGCGCCAAGCTAATCTGGCATTACCTTCGAGTTATCATGGACGACTTATCTCTGCTGTAGGCTGTCAGGGCTAAATGGGTTGACCATAACTGACCCGTACGCGTCTGCCAGAGACCTTTTTGCTGACTGCGAGTCGTTTCTTCATTATCCTATGTGCATTGTGCACGCCAATAACGCCAGCTTTCAGTAACGCGTTCTGACATGGCTTCCACGTAATGCCGTTAACCCTTTGGGCGACAGTCAGAGGGTGCAGGAATCATGGCGACAAAAGTCCCCACCGACAGCCCACTGCTTAAAAAAAAAATCCACCTGCAAGAGACATAGATCCTCATGAGCCCCCGCTATCGCGGGGGCTCATGAGGATCTATGCCTCTTGCCGACACCGCTTTGTATCCGTCTTTCTTGAACGGTTGGAGCTCTCTCGCGCTGAATCAGCAATGCTGTCAGAAAGATAATCTGCTTCCACTGGCAGCGAAGTGGTTAAACGATCGAGGCGGACCTGTATTCACACGGTACGTTTTTTTTTTTTTTTTTACTGCAGTCATATCATGCTCGCTTGCCCTCTTTTGATGGCTGACGTAAACAATTCAGGTGGTCTACATGTTGGTTGTGGAACTCATAAATGCCGAGAAGTGTTTGTAACATACTGTTTGATCTTGCTGCGCATAAACCAGTCATAAACAGTTATTCGGCAATGTAGTTCGCCAGTCTACAGATGGTTTTGATTATCCCGTTAGTGAGTGAGTTGCATGCACCGTCTGTTACTGACGTAAGGAGGTGCAAAGTCATCAGCGTAATGACGATTATATCAAGTCATTACACACTAATTTCCCAGCTTTCTTTTTTCACAATCCAAATAAGTGACTTTTAAGTTGACTGTACTTGGTCCGTGGCGCAGCGGTAAAGCGTCTGCCACCAGTTCTAAAGGTGCGAGGTTCCATACCCGGATCCGGCGTTGGACTTTTCTCCACATGTCACCGTTAATTCGGACGGACTGTCGTGGGTTCTTTCTCTGGGTACTCCGGCTCTCCCCCCCCCCTCCCCGCCCCTCCCCTCCACCGGTTTCAAGCGACTTCATAAATGTTAAATACAAGTAATTATAATTTCCGAAATCTCGATAGCTGAGCTGACCCTTCGCACCCTATTTTTCGTTTGTCTTGTATTTGTGCGTGTCTTCAGAGTGAATGTTTGCGTTTCATGTGAGCGTGCGTGTTGGGTTCAGTTTGCAGCGCTTTGAGTCGATTCCCAGAATTTGGTAAAGTGAATGTAATGATTGGTATAATAATAATAATAATAATAATAATAATAATAATAATAATAATAATAATAATAATAATAATTATTATTATTATTATTATTATTATTATTATTATTATTATTGGCATTATTAGTATTAGTATTAATATTAGTGTTAGTATTATACCAACACACACTGCTAATGATAAACGTTTAGTCGCTTGGTTCATTGCTAATTGCAGTCAACCACTAAAACAACTAATCTGTTCAGCCTGACGCGGTCTGTTACAACGTGACAGCTTGTGCACAGATCAAGCCAGTGTGAAATTATAACGTATTGTCCTATTTAATGCCGTTCGATATTTCGACAAAGCTATCAATTTACTTTATGTTCCCCATCTGGTGATTTATAGACGCGACATCACACACCTTCATGAGCGATCGAGAAAAAAGAAGAGGAAGACACCTTCAGGAAGCGTGATCTATCTAGACGCAGCAAACATAGATCCTCATGGGCCCCGGCAGATGAACGGGCTTCTGTGAATCAAGACAAAAGACATAGGTCCTATACGTCCCCGGCAGGTCCATGAGGTTTATGGAAGAGACATAGATCTACATGAGCCGCCGCAGCCGAAGGTGCCAATGTGGTTCAAAACAAGAGACATAGATCCTCACCAGCCCCCGCAGCCGCGGAGCTCATGAGGATCTATCTTGCCGATTTAAACTCTTATGAGGATCTATGTCTATTGCTGGCGAAGATACAAAAGCGTGTGATGTTCAGTAATGCTACTGCTGGTTGACTAAGATCTGATGCCGTGAAGTCCAAAACCACTCACCAATATACGAATCAAGCTTTAAAATGACAATTACAACACGTTTTATTAAATGTTCAGCTTGAAACCCGAAAATATAATAAAATGTGTTGTAACTGTGCTTTTAGAGCGTATTTCTTTCTTTCCTTTGAGTTTCTTTGCATTTTACACGCTTAATTGTCACACTTTTGGTCAAAATAGACAGTAAAAAATAACTACTTATTTTTGATTTGCCAGATGAGCGGCAACTGTCTGATATGTATGCCCATTTTGAGAAAAAGGTGTTAGCGATCGAGGAAGAAGAAGAAGAAGAAGAAGAAGAAGAAGAAGAAGAAGAAGAAAAAGGTGTTAACTGGAAAAGCTAATAAATGTGCTGTAATTGTTCTTTTCAAGCGTGTTTCTTTCTTTGATTGGATTTTTTTGCAACCTGCACACTTGGTAGTCACATTAAAATATTTTTGGGGTATGGATTTGTCTTTCGATTTAGCAAGAGGCAGACTCGAACATTGTTATGAGCCCCTGTTCATGCAGCCTGAATGGAAAAAAAAAATCATCACAATCTGTGGCTCAAACTGTCTGACTTTCCGTCTTTGTTTTGCATTCGGTGGAGGCCGTCCAGAGTTTAACCCCGTTCAGTGCCAGCTGACGCTGACTTTTTTTCTACAATCTTCGTGGATTCAACCCCCCCAAAAAAAAGTGGTGACAGCAAGAGGTATAGATCCTCATGAGCCCCCGCAACTGCGGGGGCTCATGAGGATCTATACCTCTTGCAGTTGGGTGGTGTTCCAATTTTCTCGGCGCTAAACGGTTTCACTCATTCGGCCCGACGGCCGTATTTCCCAAATTTTGGAGGCGTCATCTAACGACTATGCAACAGTTGCAGGAGATGGATCGACCATGATAATTCAAGGGCAGTGCCACATTAGCTTGGCGCCGACATCCTGCTGTTGGGCGTCAGGGCTGAACGATTTAAACCAGGACTCATCATTCAGACAATAAATGCATTCAGACTGTTGTGTGGCTGTGCCTGATATCAGTGTAAAATCTGTTGAAACAGCTGCAGATTCCAAACCGAAAACAGGTGAATTGGCACACCCACATCACATTCGAAGCAATGCTGCTCTGTAATGGCAAAAAAAACCCATTAAGTACACGTTTTTGTGAATAGCGAGATGTTTATTGTATTACAATGAAAATCTCGTTTTTCACAAAAATGGTCTTGCCTTTTTTCTTTTTCTTTTCTTTTTTCACTTTTTGTGTCATTGTTTATCGTCGCAAGTACGCTAAAAAAATACAATGTTCTTTCGATCCAAATGGGTTAAAAGTTGACCTTAGACAGTCCACTGTACAGGGAACAATAGACGACAATTCATCAATTTCCAAGAACGTGTCAAATGCACGTGAAACATCGTCAGTTTTTGTGAAAATCTGTGCGATATTGGCAAGCATACCAAAGGCAGGCAGGTGGGAAAACTAGGTAAAGTTTGTTTTTTCTTCTTCTTCTTTGTTGTGCTGGTTTGATACTTTTTTCTTCTTTTTTTAATTTTTTTAATTTTTCTTTTTAAATTATAATTTTTTTTTTAATTATCGTAATAGCCAATACAAGGTAATGTTTTTGCTCGAATCTAAATGGACAAAAGTTACAAAATGGACAATGGTTTAGCTGTCTTACAGTTGCTGCTAAGTGGGAGAGTATGTGTGTGTGCTACTGCTTGCCTGCCTTTTTGCCGCGTGTACCTGTTCTGTTCTTTTAGTGCATGTTTGTATTTTGTTCATACACAGTAGAATATTCGGAGATGACATTCATTATTCAAAAATAAAATCATATTAGGGAGAACAACAAAGCACAATACGATTGATGCTAAGCATCCGCTTTCCTTACAGGTTACATTTTTGTTAAATGATCCACTCATTGTATTAAACATGTGTAATTTTCCGGACAAGCAAGTCCTGTTCGAACATGCATACTATATCTAGCTTCTTTCCGTATCTGTATTTACCAACACACATTTTGGCGACAAGTATAATGTGGTTGATAACTTTCACGTCACTATTCTGCACGTTATCCACATCAAAGCCAAATAACACATCTTTTGCAGTTAACTGAAGAGCGATAGAAGTTAGTTTTTGAATGTGTTCTTTTGCTCTTTCCCAGAGTTTTCGAATCGTATTACATGACCCAAAGAAATGTTCTATGTAATCTTTATCATCACAAAAGTCAAATTTTTCAGAAGTCTTAATGCCCATCTTGTGCAAAAGAATATTTGTAGGATATATATTATGCAGTATTTTCCAATGTAGTAATCGCAGCCTTGTTTCTTTTGTACATTTTTTTCCGCTAAGGACCAGTGTGCCTTTGACAGAGTAAAACACCACACTTTCTCTGCCAAAAGGACAAGGCTATAGGCACCGCTGTACCTGCCGTTACCAGAGATAAGCGGACAGCACGGGGTGCATACCGCAAAGTCTCCATACAGTTGCGTGGTACAACACCCCCCCCCCCCCCCAAACAAACAAACAAAAAAAAAAAAAAAAAAAAACCAACGTCGGGCTCCACGCGAGCCAAACGTGCCCTAAGGGCCGTACACAAAGCGTTGTATTCAAACAGCCGGCAAGGTTTGTTGCCGACCATTTGACACATTTGAAGAAAAGATATGATATTACCATCAGACAAGACATTGTCAACAAAGCAAACGTATCCAATCTCTAAAGAACAAACTCTTATGCTTATACATAATTTCAGAATTGTTCCACAAACATTGGTTTTTACGTTGAAGGGGAAAATCATCTTTTGGTAGAATGGTAGTCTTATTATCACACCATATTGTCAATACTTCCCTCCAAAAAAACACTTTTAACCAACATTAGACCCGCAAATTGCTTGGCCGCTACATTAGAATAAAAGCATGCACACTCTTTGCCTAGAGCAGCGTACACGTAACGCAGAATAATTTTCCATTTCTCATAGCCATTATGTTGAATTCTCAGTGCCCATGACAACAAAAATGAAGCCTGCATATCATGGACATTGATCATCTTCAGACCAGAATTTTCTGTATCGTTACATACAATACTTTTTTTAACCCTTTCAAAGGCCCGAGTATTGGTATATCTATTTTCCAGATAAATCTGAACAAAAGTGTATTAAGCTTATTCAGCATGTCTCTCGGGGCACACAGTGATTGTAAGACATATGTAAATTGCGACAATAAAAGTGATTTGACAATACATATTTTCCTTGCGATACTAAGATTTCTTATTGACCATGCTGATATAGATTTTCGTACTTTATCCAGTCTGTGTAACCAGTTGTCCTCTAGACTCGAGGCAGGTATGTCACTGCCGAAAACAATTCCCAAAAAATTCAGACGTTTTTTTTTCCAAGTGATACCGTATGGTTTTTCATGACAGTCTTTCAAAGAGCCAAGCCACATGGCCTCAGTTTTCTTTCTGTTCATTTGTAAACCTGAAAACTTTGAAAACTGCTGAATTAACTCCAGGACTCTTTCAAGATCTGATTTGTTTTTCAAAAAAATAAGCTTATGTCGTCTGCGTACAAAAATGGTCTTGTCGCTGTCTTTTGCATTCAAATGGTAGACTTTTACAATAGAAGGTCAAAGACATTAAGCCCATTTTAGTGAAAAGCGAAATGTTCATTGTATTACAATAAAAATGTCGCTTTTCCTAAAAATAGACTTGCCGCCTTTTACTTACACAGGGCAGAATTATACACTAGCTTTCAACGTCTAGTATCATTATGAGATACATGTGCATGCATACACGCTGAACTGAACACAAGCACACTCAAACGCATGCGATGGTAATATTGCGTGTATAGGTCTCTGGAGTTTGCGTTAACTCATGCAGCTCCGACACGCCACGGCAAGACATGGATCGAGCGTGATAGTTCGAGGGTTGTGCCAGAATAGCTTGGCGCCCATAGGCGCCAAGCTATTCTGGCACAACCCTTGCACTGTCACGCTCGATCTGTTTCCAGAAATGTAAATTAATACATTCTTCAGAGGGTAACTTCAAAATTTGCGGATTTCGGTCCTGGAGCAGAATGTGTTGAAGATGCGTGAAAAGAATGTTGCAACAAACGTTGAAATCAGCGCGCGCACGTTTAAACGATGTGTTCGCGGTGACAAACATGTTACATTGATTTCCGGGGATAACTGCATGTTTCACTCACGGAAAGATTAATTAAGACACCTGACTGTGATATAGCCCCTCAAAGTTTTTATATCCGTTCGCCAGCTACTTTCTGCTTTGCTCGAGGATCTGGAGTTTGGAGCTATAAATAGGTTTTACCTCGGCTTTGACGATTGGTGGAGTTGAGCTGCGCGTACGCTTCAGCGGTAAAACGGACACAAAGTGATGTAATCACGCAGTTATGAACAAAATAACATTCGTAGCCACTCATTAGAAGTCATAATAAGGTGTTGATATTCGTCAAACAGTTTAATGTTGAAAATGCTCCGGCAGCGCTTAGGGCCTTTAACTCATTCGCGGCCAGCCGCATCCTGATGCGCGGCATAAGCCGCGCATCCGGATGCGGCTGGTCGCGAATGAGTTAAAGAAGGTCCCAGATTCAGTCACAGTGTACATGCGCCAACACAAACATTCTGCAACTTTTTCACCTCTGATGAACACACACACGATTTGTTGACGCATCCATCTGGCGTTTTACTACATCCTAATAGAGGTAGGGGAAGTGGGGGTGGGGTGGGGGTGGGGGGTAGGGGGGTTGGGGTGGGGGTAGGGGGGTGGGGGTGGGGGTGGAGGTTGGAGGCGTGGGAAAGTGGGAGGGGGGAGGCATACGCCACTGACAAAAGCTTCAGGCCATCCTCAAACACACGCTTCTTTGCGATACATTGTTTTTTAATAACACATTTTGAGCGAGCACACTTATGAATGATCAGCTGTCATTAAAGACCATCATTTAGGTGGCTGCAGGCACCTAAATGATGGTCTTAATGACAGGCGACATCTTTTGTCCTTAACGTTTCTCTTGAAAAAGGATCTGTCTTTAAAGACTTTTTTTTCTTTTTGAAGAATTATATGGTTCTTTAAAAACAGGTTCTACTGTATTTTTGTAAAGTGCTTGTTACAGAAGAAAGAGACGTCTCCATATTATCAGAAGATTTGAATCTTTCCTCCATCTATCGAATTTTTTTTTGTTATTTTTTTTTTTTTAGTGATAAGAGGACTATTTTTTTCTGAAATGATCATTATTTTCAGGAGGATAAAATATCAGAAATAAATGTAGGACAAATGATTTTGTCTTCATTCAGTCTCTTCACACTTTTTCTCATTGGCCTGGCTCTATTCGATTTTTTTCTTGGTCGTCTCTTCTTAAGGCAACGAGAGTCCACTTGTCACCATATTACCGTTATTACATGTTACGATGACGTTACTCGCTGAGCAAAGCGTTCTCCCCCAAATAACTTTTTGGCCAATCACATTTTTGGGTACAAACATACCCTAATCTTCATTCAGTCAAACCTCTAAACAGAAATATGCCAATAAATACATATTTTAGGGGGCTACACAACAAAAATAACTATATGTAGGTGTTCTGTGATACTGCTGGCACCAGTTTCATACAAAATATAACTGAATAATTGGATAAGTTAGATAATATCAACGACAGGAAATGTCAGCTGAATCGATGACCCTAATAGGTACTGTCCAAAACAAAAAAGCTGGATAAATAACCAAAATGAGTGGGTTACGCAACAAAATAACGATATGCATGCGTTTTGTTCGGCCAATATTACCAATTTCATACAAAAGAATGACTGAAAATGTGTTAAATTTATTTCCAAAAAATATCTAAGAGAGAAATTCCAGTCGAATGCAGTTGGCGCAAGGTTGTTGACTGAGAGACGAAAGTATGAAGATTTACGTCCCCTTTAGGCTTTGCCAGTGGTTCTTGTCGCCTCTCGGGTCCAGTCAAGGGGGTCAATGTCGGAGGTAAAAGTCGAGGGCTTTATCCCGAGAATCTTACCTCCGTCATCGACCCCCAGAGCGGGTCCGAGAGGCGACAAGAACCATTGGCAAAGTGTAACTCGTAATATAACTAATAATGTTTGTTCAAAAAAAAAAAAAAAAAAAAAAAAAAAAAAAAAAAATGCCAAAAAAAAAAAAAAAGAGTCAAATAGGCAGCAACAACCGAAAAAAAAAAAAAAAAAAAAAAAAACCCGCTTGCAATTATTGTAAACCTTTATTTTCAGTGGGTGAATGAATGACTGCTAGCCGGCATGATGGGTTTGGCTTGCGTCGACGCTTTTACCTTAACTCATTCTACCCCAACACCGAAATCCCCAAATGTTGCCGTTGTCCTCTGAAGACTGCACTCTAGTGCAGGACACAGATTGACCATGATAGTTCAAGGGTGATGCCAGAATAGCTTGGCGCCCATAGGCGCCAAGCTATTCTGGCATCACCCTTGAACTATCATGGTCGAACCTTATCTTGCTGTGGTGTGTCTGGGGTAGAATGAGTTAACCCATTACACCCTGAGGTTCATTTTTATTGCTTCTTGTCCAATGAAGGCTACATTACGAATTACAAGATATATAAACCAAGCTATTCTGGCACCACCCTTGAACCATTATATTCAAATTTATTTCAAGCAATAGTGCATCATGATGAAAAGAGTTCATTGAAATTGAGAGAAAGCTCCTATTTAATGCTGCACTATTATTAATACACTGTGAACTTCGGACACAACAAAGGAAAAAGAATAAGAATACTTCATTGTCCAGAGAAGTGGAAATGATTTTGCGGGCATATCAGGATTTACGTGTCTTGTTAGCACATGTGTTCTTTGTTCCTACTATTTGGCCACATCTGTCAACAAATCACGCGATTGTCGGTCAGTTTACGTGCTTAGTGAGTACGGACAGTGATCCCTCCAACGAAGGGGTTAATTACATCGTTTTATACGCATTTTCCCATTCAAGAGCATATACTATCAACAGACTGAAAACTGCCTGGTGATTTTGGAACAAAGAACCTGCGCGATGTCACCAGAGGGCTTAAACCCGACTGCTGGTGACGAAACCGCTCGGCGCAAAAGACGCTTAACCCATTCAGCCCTAACGCGCTACAGCAGGAGATGGGTCGATCATGATAATTCAAGGGCAGTACCAGATTAGCTTGGCGCCTGTCTGTTGATAGTATATGCTCTTGAATGGGAAAATGCGTATTAATTCAAGGGTAGTGCCAGATTAGCTTGGCGCCTGTCGGCGCCAAGCTAATCTGGTACTGCCCTTGAATTATCATGGTCGATCCATCTCCTGCAACTGGTGCATAGTCACTAGATGACGCCTCCAAAATGTGGGAAATACTGCCGTCGGGCTGAATGAGTTAACTACGCGTTTTTTTTTTCTGCCGAGCGGGTATCGGCAGTGCCAGCGAACGGCGTTAACCCATTCAGTGCCAACTGACGCTTGCTATATTCATTGACTTAACACCAACAAGCCCCTAGCAGTCCTAGGAACATGCATTCAAACTGAGGTCAGTCAAGAGGTATAGATCCTCATGAGCCCCCCCCCCCCCCCGCACCCCCCTTCTGCTCAAACTTTCTCGGCGCTGAACGGGTTGAAGCAAACTTGGCGTCTTTGAAATCACAGTCAGAGGGCTTAACCCCTTGACTGCTACTGACTAGACCGCTCGGCAGAAAAGACGCGTAGTTACGCTCACAAACCAGATTATCTGTTTTGTGAGTATCTATAACTCGAGGCAAAATATATTATTTGTATCGTTACATTGTTGTGTAATGTTCTGTGCATCTACTGTGGGAAATCAGGGTATTTACCCGACCACATATAGTAGCGCACCTTCGTGTTTGTGTATGTATGTTTCTCCTGCCAACTTCCTAAGTTCCGGAGAAAGACATGGGTTATATAAGAGACCTGATCCATTCGTTTGAGGATGGAAATGATCGTCTTATTCTATACCTGCGTATTTCTCTGTGGCTGGCGATTGGGTGCCTGATAGGCGGGGCAGGGGATCTAACTGTTGTCTGTCCAGCGCTGTGATTCCCCTTGGTTTGCGTATTTACGCGTCTTTCCCGCCGAGCTTTATCGTCAGCATCAATCAAATGGTTAAAGCCTACGTGCTTTTTTTTTTTTTTAAGAGGAGCTTACTTGGCGCGATCAAGACATCTATGTTCAAACACACACGAAGTGGGATGGAAAACAAAAGCTGTCACAATGCGCAAAAGGCCATCTGGCCGACATCAGCCGCCGTTGGTCCGCGCACGGGCGTGCGCGGGCCAACTGCAGCCGACATCGGCCAGATGGCCTTTTGCGTTATTTGGGTGTTATTTTAGACTCGCTCTCCAATTTATGAGAAAGCTAACCGAGATAACCTGAAGGAAAAAAGACCTTGGTACAGAATGACCAGAAGACTACAAATTAACAAAGTGCGTGATCTAGGCTGTAATTCTGAGCTTTACTGCTGTTTGTCATCAGGTCTAAAATCACATACCAGTTGCACACATTTTCATTTTTATTGAAAGCGACATTTTCACTGTAATACAATGCAAATTTCGCTTTTCACAACCTATACTTATTTTTTGGAAAAGCGAGATTTTCATAGTGTTACAGTGACAATCTCGCTGTTCATAAAAAAACGGATTTACTGCCTATTGTCTTCACAGGGCTGATTTGTGGAAAACGAGGTTTTTATTGTTATACAATAATATACTCGCATTTTTACCCCCCCCCCCCCCCCCCCAAAAAAAAAAAAAAAAAAAAAAAAAAAATTGTGAAAAGAGAGACTTTCATGCAAAGAAAATCTCGCTTTAATTTATAAAAAGGATGTTCTTCTTGTGTCTGCGCAGGGCATATTTGCATTAAAGAAGGAAGCACCTAACCACTTGATTATGACCAGAAGACAGAAATCGAAACTGAACGTGTTATTATGAGACATCCTACTCATTACTACCGCCGGACCCTCTCATTTGACAGCGGCAGATAGGAATAATTATTAACTACACATATCCACTTCTAGGTCCCTTGGTTTCATGAATGCAAGACGATGCAAGAAAAATAAAGAATAGAACAGAACAGAACGGTAAGGAGCGGAAAGAATTGCAACGCTAGAAAATTAAAAGAAGTTATCATTTATGGCGCCCCACATCAATAGCCGCAAAAGTGTCGTATAGCATTGCCGCCGGCAACGCTATACGACACTTTTGCAGCTATTGATGCAGGGCGCCTTGGATGAGTTAAATCAGAAGTAGGTCAAACAGTGCCAGGTGTGAAAATATTCCGTGGATTCGTCCTTGCTGCGCCATCTGCAAAAGGCGAAAGCAATTATCTCTCACAAAGCCTTTCCCCTTTGACATCCAGGCTGAGGTCTTCATTCGGTATTATAGTGAGATTCTTTTACGCCAAACGACTCTCGACAAACGAACGAGAGCGAAGTCACGGCGAATAACCCGTATACCAGAAGCAGAGGCAACACCCTCAACATCTCCAACAGACACACACCTATGCATCTTGGAGATGTTCGGAGTGTTGTCTATACTCAAGAATCTGGTTATCCCCCGTGACTTCGCTCTCCTTCGTTGTCTGTAGCCGTTTGGTGTAAATGTAACCACACTGCTAACTGTACGAATGCTACGAGAGCCAAACCGCCGTAATAATAGCCATCCAGCGAATCGGTACCTTTAGTCCTTACTATACAAAAATTAATGGGCGCAACCTGTTTCTTCATACTAAAGTCTAATCTCTGACGAAAAGGTGTGATATATAATATAACAACATTCGGTTATTGACAACACTTTTCCAGAGGTCCAGACAGCACACTTTCTCTGTAAATTACGACGCTTGTAACAAACTTCTGATATATAACAAGACAAATTGGGTAGTCTAGTAAATAACTGTTGTATCCGAATCTTACGGTATTAAGGCGACTCAGCCTACTGTTTGGGTCCTGATCTAGATTTAGAACTAACTCCTATTGATCTAAAACTGAACTGAATTAAACAGATCTGGAGAACGGAATGAAAAACGGAACTATATTTATTTGAACCAAACACAATTAGATGCGTAATGATGCAGTCAAGCGGGGGTAACAAGCCCGCAAGCGTTGGTCCTCGGCTGTCGTCGGCCGCAGTGGGCCCGTGCACGGCTCGAAGGTCTTTTGTTCCCCGTAAAAACTGCTGGCGTCCTGGCCAAAAGTAAGCGTTGTCTGTAATTGATTTCTTTGTTGACGCTCATCATCCAAGGAGCACAGCGTCATCGGGGCGACGTCGGACCGAGGACCTTTTGCTCACCGGGCAGTTGGTGCCGCAGGAAGCCCTCAATCATCCTTATAATTAAGTGGTGTCCTAACGTGTTGCCTGGAGACCGAACGGATTCTTGTTGATCCGGACGTCTGGATGTTGGCAGGAATTAACCGTGCTCTGATACCGTCAGATCAAACCGGCATGTATGAGAACGGTGCAAATCGAAACTCCAAACCGAATTTAAAACTTGAAAAACTAGTGTTTTTGTGGTTGTTTAGTTTTGTTCGTCTATCTTGTTAATACTCATTTGTATATTAATGTTTGCATACTGTGTGAGTGCATTGTAAAGCGCCTAGAGCTCCATCAGGAGGTGAGGTGCTATATAAATATCTTTTATTATTATTATTATTATTATTATTATTATTATTATTATTATTATTATTATTATTATTATTAAGAAAATTAAAGAGAGCCGTTTTCTGTGAAAGTAGCAAGCGTACAAAAGTCGTATTCTATTAACTTCGGACATTAAAAAAATCACCAGGGGTCATAATGTTTCTTGTGGTTATGTCCGAAGATTATTTTAAGCGAAATAATTTAAGAAGAAAATGTGTTGTCGGGACTTCTGAAGAAGTGATGTTATATCTGACTTTTGTTAAACCCCTACCCTCCTTCCGCCTTCGCCGCAGCAGGACGTTCTTTATTTGTTTATTTATTTTTTTGTTGTTGAGAAGGTTGGAAGCGGGCGGGGGAGGGGGGGGGGGGGGTAAGGTTATTTAAACAACAAAACATACCATTTACCATTATAGCAATTTCTGCTGATTTCATTAAACGTTCATTAGTCAAATGTAGATGTCTTATCTTGTAATCTTAATGTTTATTAGTTAGCTGATGTATGAAAACAGCGATCTGTTGTTCGTAGTCGATTGATTTTTGAAATTTGATTTAGTTCCTTATTGGCCAAAGCCGCCATTTTGATGCTTGCAATTCGCGGCAACAAATGTGATTGACCATGTTTGCAAAAGTCTTCCTACCCTGAGACTTTCACTTTTTCCATGGGTATTAGTCGTCTCTCCCCTGTCGGCGGTCCATAAGTCTTCATTGGCCTCGGCAGCTTGTTAGGACTCACAAAGATCCGTCCATCTTGCCGGACCTAATTTAAGTCTGCATTTGTTCTTAGGCAGAGATGGTGTTTGTCCATCTGTGTGCTGGTCTGTGATTTTGGACCTTACGGCCGAGCCATAAGGTCCAAAATCACAGACCAGCACACACGAAGCGCACACAATATGTTCGTTTAATTAACTTAATGTATTTCTGTTGCAGATGCCAAAGGGATAACTTTCTACACGAATTTTATTGGTCTTCCCCCCGGGCGCACACGAGAGGCGTGGCTTGCGTGATTTTCATCTGATGGTTTCAAAGGGAACAGGATCAAGAAAAATTCAAGTTGGAGTTGATCAGATTATTGCTGATTTATTGCACGGTAGATTATTCAGTCGTGATCTCCTGTTGTTGTTTTTATTTTTTTTTTATTTGAGAAATATGACAATATGAGAATTTGAGAATATGCGAATATGAGAATATTGTATATGAGAATGTGCGAATATGAGAATATGTAAATATGAGAATATTAGAATATTAAAAGATTAGAAGATTAAAAGATGAAAATACTACTATTTCGCTTATAACAAGGTCGCATATTGTTTTAATCACTTTTTATAACAACACATTTTCAGAGGTCTTGATGGTACTTTTCCTTTGTAAATTACTTCGCAGAAACAAACTTGGGATATAAGAAAAAGAAAAAGATAAACCCCCTGGCGATTTCTTATGTCCTATCTTTTCTGTACTAGAATATTAGAAGAAAAAAAATAGAATATTAGAAATACTTAGAATATTAGATTTTGTGTCTAATATTAGCAAAGGTCATCGAGGCCAACGATGGCCGGCCAAAATGCGGCCGACGCTGACCCGAGGTCCTTTTTATTCCTGGGATGGGATTACTGGTATACGTTTTCTTGAAGGACTTGCACACCATGCATACTCGGTAACAGGAATATAATAGTGGTAATGAGATACAATATACTGCCTGGTACAGGCAAAAATCAGTAAGTAATTTTTTTTTTTTACCCATTCAGCCCTGACGCACTACAGCAGGTGATGGGTCGACCATGATAATTCAAGGGTAATGCCAGATTAGCTTGGCGCCTGTCGGCGCCAAGCTAATCTGGCACTAACCTTGAATTATCATGGTCGATCCATCTCCTGCAATTGGTGCATAGTCATTAGATGACGCCTCCAAAATTTGGGAAATACGGCCGTCGGGCTGAATGAGTCAAAGTGAGATTTTCATTGGAATACAATGACAATCTCGCTTTTGCCTTGTCTTTTGCGTTTGTGCAGGATAGAGGTATTCATTCACGGTGTCCTGTGCCACGGGTTCCAAAGACGGCACTGTAGAAGCCACAGTAGTTTTGGCGACTAAGAGAGAGTCCGTGAATACTGATAGCACGATAATTGTTGTACTGGCTTACAAAGGGCACGTTCTACTTTCTTGGACCTGATCTTGTGTCATAAAACCAGTAGAACCTGTCATTGCAGAAATGGTCGTATAAGACAGGTGCTCTGTGAATGAAAGTCTCAACTCATTCGCGACCAGCCGCATCCGGATGCGCGGCATAAGCCGCGCATCCCGATGCGGCTGGCCGCGAATGAGTTAAGGAGCAAAACGTGTCATTAAGGACCATAACAGTGGCTTCGGCCACCTAAACGATGGTCTTTACAACAGGTGATCGCTCTTTAGGGCTGTCGCTCAAAACAGGTTTTATTGAGAACCATTTTTATGATAGATGCAGTGTGACTGTGACACGCTCAGACACATTTTTTTTTTTTTTTTTTTTTTTGGGGGGGGGGGGGGGGGGGGCGCGGTTACAAGAGTATTCAGATACAAGAACAATACTACAATTGATATATACACCATTACACAAGAACAATTGCTTTCATCCCTACGTCACACGACCAGTCGCTTTAGCGCAAACCGTACCATGTGACCGTGATACAAAAACCCTTGTAGCAACAAATGGCGGACTTCTTGTAGCCCTCTTTGTGACGTATCTTGGATGCGAGTTTTTTCTATAAAAGATCTCCAAAACGTTCTAAAGTAAAAAGTTACTTAGTGTTGTTCGAAACAACAAGCACACCCAGTACTGGAGACGGCAACGTCATAAAATATTTTAAATTACGTCAAAGTCTATTATGTATTAATGTATATTTCATTGACGTCAGTCATGTCTGGCATGATGCAGGTCGAAAGATGTCTTCTTGATTTATTTACGAAAATAGGGGAGGAATGAAAACAAATACGTTATTGGTTGCAGGGGCTTGCTGCACGGACCCTTGTAGACCTTCGGGAGGTCAAAGGAACCATTGTACCCCTCAGGCCTTCGGCCTTCGGGGTACAATGGTTCCTTTGACCTCGCTCAGGCCTACGAGTGTCCGTGTGGCAACCTCTGCGACCAATAACTTATAATATTCCTTTGACGTCAGTCATGTCTGGCGTGATCCAGGTCGGCAGAGTTTTCTCGATTTCTTTTACGAAAATAGTGGAGAAATGAAAACAAATACGTTATTGGTAGCAGGGGCTTGCCGCATGGCCCCTTGTAGGTCTTCGGGAGGTCAGAGAAACCAATGTGCCCCTCAGGCCTTCGGCCTTCTGGGTACAATGATTCCTTTGACCTCCCTCAGGCCTACACGGGTCCGTGTAGCAAACCCTTGCGACCAATAACTTATAGTGTCACACTGCTGCACGAAAACAGAAATAAACCTCGACATGTTATCACTAAACTGTTGTGTCAGAAAAAGAGAGAAGAAGAATATGTGTTCACGCTTGCACGAAATTTATTGAAGAACCACTGTACGAAACATGGATAATGGACGTTTTAGGAATACAAGTTATAAGAAAGGCAGAATAAAACAGCAAATGTTAACCCTGTGGCCGTCGGTAGTGGTTTTTGTCGCGATGATTCCTGAAGGAATCGTCGCGACTAAATTCGCTACCGGCAGCCATAGGGTTAATGTCCAGACACTGTTGCGTGAGAGAAGAACTTTTTACTTTGTTTTCAGCTGCTGTAAAACATGTTTTTTACCTCATCCAACGTAGCAACGACCTCTTACAATAGACAGATAACGTTCCACTTGCTGTACCGCAAAAAAAAAAAAAAAAAAAAAAAAAAAAAAAAAAAAAAAAAACAAACGGTTTGCTATGATAGATCAGAAGGTTTATTGTTGTAGCGCAGTGTAACAGGTTGTGTGAGGCCTTTCATGGGACAGGAAATAAAATATAAAAAGCAGACCTGTGTTCAGCGCTACAGCGCTGTAGAACAAGTGCATTGTATTGTTCGTTTTACTTCCGAAAGAGATCCAGCGTGATAATCTTTTGTTTGTCCATTCGTAATATTCCCTTGACTATGGACTAGTGTGCTATACGTAAGCGCCAAAACTTATTTTCTGGGTGTTTTTTTTTAATGTTTTTGTAGTGTTGTTTTTTTGGTTGTTGTTTTTTTTCAACACGATATAAGCTAGTCGTGAAAATAAACGCGCATTATGAGCTTTTGCTTAGAATAGTTCTGACGTGATTTTATTTTTCTTCTGGAGTACGATCATCGGTAGACACGTAGTGTGTTTCACGGAGAGCCACAGACCGCGTCCCCAGCTTGAAGACTACTGCCGGTCGATCTCTGTTGTGTTCGAACCAACCACATCGGCTACGGTATTCTCACGTGCGTTCCTTTCGTCTGCAACAGATACAGATTTACATGGGCTTGAAATGCTAGCTATGAAACAGACCCGCATTTGTCAGCTCACCTTACGTTCGGTAATGTGCAGCACCCTTCACGAGACATAAATTTACATGAGCTCCTGCGGATGCAGGAGCTCATGTAAATCTATGACTCTTATTGATCTGACATAGATTTACACGAACCTCTGCAACTGCCAACAGCTCGTGAAAATCTATCTCTCCTGTTCACACGATCGAGGCTGTCTTCAGCTGCAGAAGTTCGACGGATGCGGGTAGCTCATGTAAATCTAGGACTCTTGTTGATCTGACATAGATTTACACGACCCCTATGGTCGCAATACCTCGTGAAAATCTATCTCTCTTGCTGATCGAGGCTGTCTTCAGCTGCAGAAGTTTTATGCCAGTCTACGACTGTGCCTCGTTACTGAGGGTGTTTCCATAAATTTAGCGCAGGGCCGTTTCGCGCGCGTTGCAGCGAGCGTGGTATCTGCGGACTCGCCACCACCACTGCTGCAGTAGTCACTGTGAGACATCGCTGGACGAAACATTGTTTTTCAGCCAGTGTACACTCTTTGCAGTTGATTCACATCATCGGTTTGTATTGCACGCACACGTCTCGGTGTGATTTTCGTTTCAAATCAGTGACGTAACGCTCAGTTATTATTCAAACTGATGATCTTAATAAAGACTAATAAAAAAAAAATCGTCGCATTCACAGTGAAAGGTGTGGATTTTTTTCGACGTTGGACATACTTGTAAGATTTGAATTCTTATATAGTGTTGTAACCCATTCGCTGCTACTGATGATACCAATCTGCAATTTTTTTCCGCCGAGCGATATAGTCACCAACAGACAAAGCCCCGCGTTAACGCAAAATTGAATGTTCCACCTGTGTTTCAAGTTTCGTCGTCTAGATAGAATCAGCAGATGTGCTTTGACAATGGATTGACAGATCGTTTTGCCTCGGACAACGTGAAACGTGATCTGCTTTGACAGTTGTGCCTCTTCGTTGGGTATGCTGTTAATGTAGGATATCTCTGGCCCGGCTGACTTGTAAGTAACATGTTTTATCGACACTTTCTTTCCCTGCCGTAACTTGATTAACCGCTTCAATGCCGAGGAAAAGAAAACATGACCCAACTGCAAAAGGCATTGATCCTCGTGAGCCCCCGCGGACGCAGGGGCTCATGAGGATCTATGCCTCTTCCTGGCACCACTTTATATCCATGTTCGGATAGGCGTCTTTCTGGCGTTACATTTCCACAGTTTTCAGAAACGCAAGCTGCCACCAGTGGTAGTGATGAGATAAAGTTTTAACAGATCAATAATCTAAATACGTAACATCTGCAAGGGAATAAAAACAGTCCAACAGACACACATTTTAGTCTTCAGCAAACACCGGTAAACCTGGACATTTTGGAGCAAACGAATCTGCGGGTCGCCCGCCGTGAGGTAGTCGTTGTGCGCCGTGCGAAGCGCGGAACTCAACCTAACTTAACTCATTCGCGGCCAGCCTCTTCCGGATGCGCGGCATAAGCCGCGCATCCGGGTGCGGCTGTCCGCGAATGAGTTAATGCACGCCAAATGTACTATGAGTTTTACACTTATCTCGAAAATGATCGACGCCAACCGTCTTTGTTTCTCCGATTGGACAAAACTCGTCATTGCAGGTTTTAAATTATCTGAGACGGGAACGGGAGGGTTGCGTTCATTTCAGTTCAGTTTTCCTACGTCAAATTCGAACTATATTTCGTTGGGCTTTTTCGGTCAGTTCTCTTGACAGTGGTCTGCTTATTAGACACTGCTTCACTACTATTCACCACTGCGCCGTGTTTAGTTCGAAACAATCTTCGTAGGTTAACGGAAGCAGGTCTTATGATCGTATGTGTATATATATATATATATATATATATATATATATATATATATATATATATATATATATATATATATATATATATATATATATATATATATATATATATATATATATATATAGTGTATTATGCTTGCTATGATTAAAGAGAAGTTCCCAATCCTGGATTCACCTGCGTGCCTATAAATTCAGCGAGGTTTTGTTAAACATACCAAGATGCATCTTGCAAATAACTGCTTCGACCGGCAAGTCTAAATTAGGCGTTCACTTCGTGTGATATATCCTGTCGCTGTCGATCGCGGCTCATCGTGTCCTGATAGCTGATCGACATATCAACGTACACACGTTTGCATCTTCGAAGAACACTCGTAATTCTTAACTCATTCAGCCCGACGGCCGTATTTCCCAAATTTGGGAGGCGTCATCTAATTAATATGCACCAGATACAGGAGATGGATCGACAATGATAATTCAAGGCCAGTGCCAGATTAGCTTGGCGCCGACAGGTGCCAAGCTAACCTGGCACTACCTTTGAATTGCCATGATCAACCCATCTCCTGCTGTAGTGCGTCAGGGCTGAATGGGTTATTATACCATGTATATAGCCTGGTGGACATCATGCATGAACATTATATGCGGTAGATATGACTATTGCCAGCTTTTACGTGCATAATAGATGATATTCGGAAATCAGTAGGGCAAAATTGCTCGTGCTTCGACGAAAGCAGTGGATTAAAAGCCCAGACGAACATGCCGTGGCATGTTTGTCCGGACTTTCGTTCCACTGTTTCCTTCTGATCTCCAAACAGCGCCTGTTATGTGACTTGTGTTTGCGACCCTCCACATATGCAAAACTCAGTACTTACCTAGTGCGATAATTAAATTGTTCCATGTGAGTAAAACATTTGATCAGCAGAGTTGTTCCTTTTCTTCTGGTAGGCCTTCAATGTATAATTTGCTTGTATTACTGAAGCCCTGCTTCACCGATTAAATATTCGGCATAAGTTTAAAGCAATCAGTTAACTGACTTGCTGATAACTAAAAACGTCTACAGTTATAAAACAAAATCCAGACCAAAACGGTGACTGCCAAGCGTGTAAAATTCAAAGAAGTACCCAACGGAGAAAGAAATACACTTTAAAAAGACAGTGACAACACAATTTATTAATATTTCTGGTAAATACCCTTTTCAAAACAGACCGGCAAGTCTAAATTAGGCGTTTGTTTGTTTGTTTGTTTGTCTATTTTGAAACAGGTATTTACCCAAAATATTAATAAATTGTGTTGTAACTGTCTTTTCTAAGCGTGTTTCTTTCTCCGTTTGGTTCTTCTTTACAGTTATAAAGGAATTTCATATTGTGCTATTGCTTTGCCTCGTGAAGACAATAAGCCCATTTTGTGAAAAGCATGATTATTATTGTATTAAAAATGAAAATCTCGCTTTTCACAAAACATTGGACTTGCTGTCCTTTTAACCCTTCGGTTGTCGATAGCGCTTTTTGTCACGATCATCCGTTTGGTGGTAGGAAGCGGTTTTTTGTTTGTTTGTTTTTTTGTTTGTTTTTTGTTTGTTTGGCTTTTGTTGTTGTTGTTGTTGTTGTTTTCGTTGCGATGATTCCTGTAGGAATACTGGCGATAAAAACTACTACCGACTGCCAAAGAAGTGCTATTCTTGCTGAATTAGTTGTAGTGTGCTTGTGTCCGCCAACGAATCGAGGGACACTCCTACATGTCACCCTTAGGCAATCCATCATAATCACTTATTCTCCATGGCTACACCAGATAATGGAGACAGCTGACTGTGGTACTCATGTACTATATCATGGCTACCATCGTTGAATCAAAGACCATTATTATGACAACAGACATTGTTCGGAAATCAGAAGCGGGTCAAAATTGCACTTGTTTCGACGAAAACGGTGGATAAAAAGCCCGGACAAACACGCGATATCGCGTGTGTGTCCGGGCTTTTAATCCACCGTTTTCGTCGAAACAAGTGCAATTTTAATAGTCTAATGTAGCAATCACCACAGGTCAATTATGATACCAATGGCATACTTGATAACAATGTTCGTGTTTGTTTACAGCGTTGGAAATAATTCCTTCTCGTCGCGATTTGACCTGTGTAAAAAAACAGAAGTCCATTTGTTTAAAAAAAAAAAAAGCGATATTTTTTATTGTAAAATGATGAAAATCTCGCTTTTCACAAAAATGGACTGACTGCCTTTTTTCTTCACAGGGCAGACGCGATGTTGGCAAGGACACAGTGTATAACAGTTTCCGTTCTGGTTTTCAGAGTTGGAAATCATTCGTTCACATCGTGAACAGATGAACTCTATCATAAAATTTGACCATGGACACACAGGACAAGGGATGCAAGTGACACAGTAAAGTGTAGATTCGTGCTCTGGTTCCAGCGCTGGAAAGGAACCGTACACATCGGGAAGTGGTGTAGTTCATCATAGCTTAATTGTTTATACGAGAGCCTACTACATTGAACATGTATATTTAAGACACGAAAAACAAGTGATTCTATAGAAACTGTGTTTGTGCTCTGCTTTCATACGCTTTGCAAAGTCTTGCATCGAGGACCATCATACGAAGACCATAATGATGATGATATAATTTGACCATAGTTATACAAGGCACGAGACATTTGTGACGGTAGATACTGCGTACCTGCTCTGACTTATAGATTTGAAACGATCTGTACGTATCACAAAGTGTTGCGGTCCATCGTGATAAACTCGCGAAGACATGGGCAGCAAGTGACACAGCATACTCTTACAGAACCGGGGATCCCATTCCATCGTTGGACACAATCCCTACACATCGCAAGTATTGCAGCCCGTCGTACTAATTTGAGCATGGATATTCATCACCCAGCAGACAAGTGAGACGTACAGTTTGCGTTTTAGCGGTGGGAACACATTATATACATTGCAAAGTGTTCATGACCATCGTAAACTTAACCATGGATTTCAAAAACACGAGAGACAAGTGACACAGTCGAATATTGCGTGTGAGGTGTCTGTGGTTTTCAGCGTTTGAAAAACAGTCCCTGCAAATCGTTAAAGTGCTGCTGGACATCATAGTTTTATACTAACTTGACATGGGAGTACAAGACAACCTGACAGCGTCTACCGCCGGACCAGACCTTATGGAAGGAGGGGCTAAGAACGACTGCCATTCAGGACCTTTTGCCGTCCCCAACCCTCATCTGCTACGTTATGCAGAATGGTAAGCTGGAAAGAATGGAATTAACCCATTCAGCCCTGACGCAATACAGCAGGAGATGGATCGACCGTGATAATTCAAGGGTAATGTTGGCGCCAAGATAATCTGGCAGTGCCCTTGAATTATCATGGTCGATCCATCTTCTGCAACTGGTGCATAGTCATTAGATGACGCCTCCAAAATTTCGGAAACACGGCCGTCGGGCTGAATGAGTTAATCAAACATTTATTATACTGTTTGCAGTATTGGTGACTGGTTTTTCACTACCGGTGCTATGTTTGTAGTTTATGTCTGTGATTCCATTTCAGTTACTGACTGATGTATTCATTGTATGAGTGTGTGCGTTTAGTCAAATGCTGGTGTGTATGTCCTGTACTATATTGCTATGTTTTACGCCGCCTTTACGCCGTAAAGCAGGGCTGCGTGCTGGCACCGACCCTCTTCACCATCTTTTTTAGCATGATGTTGAAGCAGGCCACAGTGGACCTCGATGATGACGATGCAGTGTACATCAGGTATCGTCTCGATGGCAGCCTGTTCAACCTCAGACGACTGCAGGCCCACACGAAAACCCTAGACCAACTGATCCGTGAGCTGCTTTTTGCTGATGATGCTGCCCTCGTTGCACACACAGAGAGAGCCCTGCAGCGCATCACGTCCTGCTTCGCAGACGCTGCCCAGCTCTTTGGACTCGAGGTCAGTCTGAAAAAGACAGAGGTCCTCCATCAGCCGGCACCCAAGACAGTGTATCGCCCTCCTCACATCACCATCGGCGAGTCTGAACTAAAGTCAGTGCACCAGTTTACTTACCTTGGCTGCATTATCACGTCGGACGCCAAGCTGGACAAGGAGCTTGACAGTAGGCTGGCAAAAGCGAACAGCGCTTTCGGGCGACTTTTCAAGCGGGTGTGGCACAATCAACAGCTGAAAACAGGCACCAAGATCAGCGTGTACAGAGCTGTGGTCCTCACCACCCTGCTGTATGGTTCCGAGTCCTGGGCCCTCTACCGCAGCCAACTACGACTCCTCGAACGCTTCCACCAGCGCTGCCTGCGTACCATCCTGGGCATTCACTGGAGTGACTATGTCACCAATGTCGAGGTCCTTGAACAGGCTGAAACCGTGAGCATCGAGGCTTTGCTGCTGCGGACACAGCTCCGCTGGGCGGGGCATGTCTCCAGGATGGAGGATCATCGCCTACCAAAGATCACCCTGTTCGGCGAGCTTGCTACTGGACACCGTGACAGAGGGGCACCAAAGAAGAGATACAAAGACTGTCTCAAGAAGTCACTTAGTGCCTGCCAAATCGACCACCACCAGTGGTCTTCGCTTGCTGTGGACCGTGACACCTGGCGCTCCACTATTTACAAGGCAGCTGTCTCCTTTGAGGACTCTCGCAGAGCTAGCCTTAAGGACAAGCGGCTCAGGAGAAAGAACAGAGATGCCGAAACTCAGAACTCTGGCCATACCTTCCCCTGCAGCCACTGCGGTCGAACCTGCCTGTCCCGGATTGGCCTCCGCAGCCACGAACAAGCCTGCAGACATCGTGGGCAACTCCTATAAAATCTTCGTTCGCGAAGTCCAGCCAAGAGAGATATTGCTATGTACCCACACCATAAAGATTTCCCTTCTTTGACACGTGTATTGATATATTGTATAACAAGCAAATTGATATTCATGAACTTGCTCGATATACTTTCCTTCCCAAAATTACTTGCGCGACAAAAAGACTCGATCTTGAAACTTGCATTTTCAAAACGGAATCGTAGAATATGTGCTCACACTGCAAAATTTGCAAGCTCCTTATGTGTAGTAGTAATGAAATACTTCTTAGTGTGTATGAACGCTCGAAATTTGTATCCTATACACACACACGAACGGAGAAAAGACGCCAGGAAACGTGCGAGTCGCTGGACTGAGTGTGAAACTAACGAGATGTCAGCTGGCGATATCCACAACCTGAGAAAAAAAAACTAAATAAACAAACCTGCTGGCATTTTCCGCAATTATGCGTGATTATAGTTAGAAATAGAATTTACTCAGTAACAATGCACTGATGTTTTTTTCTGGTCAGGCGAAATCAACGCGGATTCGACAGCAATATGCAGTCGTCTGCCATTCATGTGTTTTGTCTGAACACGGCCATCAGCCGCAACATGCGTGATGAGAATTTTGTTTTGGACTGTGTACATAGGTTATATTGAGCAACATTTTTCTTGATATAGTGCCGATAACCGACAGAAGTGATTACTTGACCCGAATCAAACGTCCTCGTCTTACGACTCGGACATGTTGATTCGTGTCTCGTAATCACATCTGCCTGTTATCTGCACTATATCAAGCAAAATGCTGCTCACTATAATATAATAAAATTATCTGTTTTACTTACCTTATAGTTTCTTATGCCATGGCGATTGTCTGTGTGAATGAATTTGAAGCAGACGTTCAGCTTCCCACCTTGGGATTAATAAAGTATTCTTATCTTATCTTATCTTATCTTAAGTACGGGGCACGCTTAAAAAAACAACACCAAGTAAGCAAAGGCCATCGGGCCGAAGTCGGACTCAGAGGGCCCGCGCAATCCGACTTCGGCCCGACAGCCTTTTGCGTACTGGCAGGGAAAAACAGTTTACTAGTTTGTTTGTTTTTTTAACTCGTTTTTCTCTTTGCTGGTTGCTGTCTCCATGCTTAACGGTTACTTAACTCATTCTACCCCAAAATCGAATTTATTAAATTTTGCCGTTGTCCTCTGGAGACTGCATTGCAGTGCAGGACACGATCGACCATGATAGTTCAAGGGTGATGCCAGAATAGCTTGGCGCCCATAGGCGCCAAGCTATTCTGGCATCGCCCTTGAACTATCATGGTCTATCCTTATCTTCCTGTGGTGTGTCTGGGGTAGAATGAGTTAACGTGTTTCTCTCTTTGCTGGTTCCTGTTTCCAAACTTCACGGCCACTTTGTCTGGTCCGGATTTTTAACGGAGCCCTAAAACATCTCGCGACGTTTCCTGTTCAAACCTGTGTGGTGTTTGCAGCTAATATGGAAGTCGTGCCTATAACGGCTTTGTGCCAGCCTGTGGAAGGCAAGTCTGCCATGCTAGTTGAAACGCACTGCGTGCCCAATTAGTTCGGTGAATGGTAATCAAGGTCTCAAACTAGCTGCTGTGTGGGCTATCTTTCGTTTGATTTCGAAATTAATATCATCCGATATAACAAATGTTCGATATATAACATAGCTTTTCATGTGTGCTAATAACATTTTTACTCAGATTGTAAACAAAATAAAATCAACCACAGCAACACTACAAATAGAGGCTGTTTGGAAGTCAGAAGTAGGTCAAACGTTGCACGTGCTTGACGCAAGCAGTAAATGAAAAGCCCGGACGAACACGAGACAGTAAGATATCACACATATTTGTCTGCGAGTTTAATCCATCGATTTCGTCAAACACGTCCAATTTTGACTATATGAACACCTCGCGATTTACAGAACACTAAAATGTTTCTGATGATTCCAAAAGTGTCGCATTTCTTTTGCTCCTCATTAAATATAGGTCCCCACTCAATGATTTTAATCCCAGTTTTACAATGAGACCATGCTAGTGAACGCGTAAGACTAAACATTTATTTTTCACTCGACGGCTTCTATACATGATGATGTGTCCAGCGTTCGTTCGATTTAACCGCTTCACTACCATCAGACGTAAAGTGAGCTTCTGAAGACATTGTTAATTCAAAACCAGCGATCCCCGGCCGTCAAAGGAACGTGGATGCACAGTGGTTTCAGCAAGAGGCATAGATCCTCATGAGCCCCCCGCAATTGCGGAGGCTCATGAGGATCTATTGCTCTTGCAGCTAGGTGGCGTTTAATATTTCTCGGCAGTAAGGGGGTGACTGGCAAGCTGGCAGGGATGACTGGAGACCTTTATTATTTTAACTGCATAAATTACATCGACGTATTGGCCTTACAAAGATTTCTGCTGGACGCTTTTTGTTCGCACAAGCAGCTCCCTCGAGACGTGCCGCATACGGATACAAGGCAAAAGCCGAAAAGCAGAAAGTCTCCGTTGAATTAAGCGGCTTTAGGGCCTCCGAGCTGGTTAACTCACCACTACCCTGTTTATTTAGCAAGGCCCGTTTCCCCACCCCCCAAACCCTTTCTTTCTCCCAGTCTTTATCTCAAAATCACCATCATCTATAAGAGTACAGCGCAAGGCTGATGATGACTGTTTAACTATTTTGCGTGCTTACGTTGTCATGATACATATCCCATCCTTTTACTCCCTTCTTTCAGTCTTTCCCTAAATATCACCAACCCCTTCACATAACTCATTCGAGTCGTGCTGTCTCCGGATACGCGGCATAAGCCGCGTATCCCGAGGCGGCACGTCTCGAATGAGTTAACTGGTGTGTTTAGAAGTACAGCGCAAGTTTGATGATAACTGTTTTAACTATTCTGCGTGTTTACATTTTTATGGTACATTTTCCACCCCGTTGCTCCCGAGAATACCTGAACAAAACCCAACTACTATAGGTATTAGGAAAGAGAGAGAGAGAGAGAGAGAGAGAGAGAGAGAGAGAGAGAGAGAGAGAGAGAGAGAGAGAGAGAGAGAGAGAGAGAGAGAGAGAGAGAGAGAGAGAGAGAGACAGACAGACAGACAGACAGACAGACAGACAGACAGACAGACAGACAGACAGACAGACAGACAGACAGACAGACAGACAGACAGACAGACAGAGACAGACAGACAGACAATGACAATGATCCTTTACTTGGCAACGGTAAAAGTTTTGGTAGTAACAACTATTTTTCGAACTTGCCGTTGCTAATCTTACTGATTACTGAGTTATTATCGCACTAATTATTTTCTACTACTGACCAGGGGAAAAAATTACTTGACACAACACAAGCCAATAGAGAAGAAACAAAAATGTAAGGGGGAAGTGACATTGGAATTACCAACTTTACTGGTCGGGCATAATGACACGTTGTGATGTTTAATTAAAATAATATTATAAAAATGCACGCAACCTAATACGCATACATAACGCATGCACATTTCAGCACGCCACTCTCTGTCTCTAATATAAGCGTACGCACTCGCACGCGCACGCACAAACGCACACACACACACGTGCACACACACGCGCTTGCGCGGCTTAGGACGTTATGCTAGTCAGTCATATGAGTAGCTGGCTACACAAACCCTGCACCGAATAAAAATGAGTCATAGAAACCTGGGATACACGCAATTAATGATCTAATCAGAATAGTATTTTTCAATATGTGCATAGTCACGGGGATACTGCTGACAAAAATAAGTACTTGATGAGACCGACTTTAAACGAGGGGAAAGTAGCTGATGTCGTGACGTTTCTAGGTAAGGCATTCCAAAGACTAGAGCCAGAGCACGCCAAACTCTTTTTATAGAGATTAATTCTAGGTCGCGGCATATTAAGGGATTTTCTTGATCTGGAATATGTTGATGACTGGACGGTAAATAGCGTAGTGATATATCGGGGTAGCTTATCGTTTAATGCCTTGAACATAATAATTCCCTTATTGTAAGTTAAATGATCTTTTAGGGGCATACATTTTAAAGCTGCCAATGTTTGGTCAGTAGTTAAGCTGGGATCAGGGAGTATTAGTTTGACAGCTCTCCGATGTAGAGATTTCAATCTTTTCAAATTGACAGAGGCGCCAAGCTATTCTGGCACTACCCTTGAACTATTTTAGTCAAACGTATTTCACACATTAGTGTATTCCGAATGATAAGGGTTAAAGCCCCAAATCAGACCCAACACGCTTTTCATTTTATTTCTTTTTCGCCAGGTACTGGGGTACCCAAAACGCTTTTCATATATGAACATTTGTTTCATTTTTGCCAGGTACTGGGGAGTCCACGGCTACCTTAGTGTTATCATATGCGTGTTTGGCATTCTCACCAACGCGCTGAATATCGTCATCCTTACCCGCGGCGCCATGAGGACTCCAATCAATTGTATACTTACCGCAATAGCTGTCTGTGACCTCATCACCATGTCGTCATACATCGGTTTTGCCGCGCATTTCTACATAGAGGTGAGTGAGCTTTACAACCACAAGAGCAACACCAACGACAACAACAAAAGCGACGACGACGGCATCAACGTAACAATCGTACGAATATTTCGTTCAGTATCTGAGCGAATGCTTACCTTTTACGTGAACGTGCATGTTGGCGGGTCAGCTTGCGACGCACTTTCCCAGTGCGCAAAGGCCTAATGTTGATACTATACCTACATAACCACGGTGTGTTGATAATCACGATGATGTTGTTGATGTGAAGATGACGACGACAACGACGATAATGATAGTGATGATGGTGATGATAATTTCGTTTCATTTTCATTTTCATCCTTTGCTTAACGTTTTAGTTTAATATTCGTTTATTCATATTATTAATTTTGCTTTATTTTTTAAATTTCATTTTTATTTATTGTCTTTAATAACTTTATGAGCTTTTAACCCATTTGCCCGTGCAGTCACCGTGCTGTTTACAGCACCGGTGGTTGCATGCAGAAGGGGGTAAATCCCTCGACTGCCTGGAAACAGTGAACACGACCTAACTGTAAGAGGCATAGTCCCTCATGAGCCCCCGCAGTTGCGGGGGCTCATGAGGGTCTATGCCTCTTGCTACCATCTATTTGAATCCATGTTTGCTGGACGTCCGGGACTCTCTGGAGTTGAATCAACAAATAATTATGTGTCAAACACAATATGCGTCTGCTGGCCAGATAAGGGGGTAATGAATCAATCAATCAATGAAGACAAATAAATAAATTAAATTAATTAATATACCGGTGTTTGCATGCACACGGGGTTAATAAACCCCTTCACTGCCAATGAACACAAAATTATGTCTTTGAAAGCAGGAGAACTTCGTGACTAGGGTCTGCAAGAGGCAAAGAACCTAATGAGCTCCCCGCTGATGCGGTTAGCTCATGAGATTCTCTGCCTCTTGTAAAACTTCGTTCTGTACTCGCATTTTCTGCAGTTAAAGTTGTGTTGATTAATTTCTCTCACAGAGTGGACTGGCCTCCACGCCAGAGAAGTACTCCTACGGCTGGACCATGTACATGGCGGTCCACAGCAACATCAGCCTCACCACCCACGCCTCCTCCCTGTGGCTGGCGGTCTTCATGGCCATACTGCGCTACGTCTACTTGCAGACGAAGAAGTGTTGCAACATCCATTATACCTGTCTGATCTGCGGCTTCATCGCCGTTAGCGCTTGTCTCTTCATGGTGCCCAACTACATGCTCACCGGCATTCAGGAGGTGGGTACAATATTGTAGCAATTATCTCCAAGACTGTAGGAGTAAAGGCGGCTACCCATAAATACGAATCCGATACAAAACCGATCAGAAGCCGAAGCGGGTCCGGAACAGAAAAAAATCGTGTAAGTCCTTTTCATGTTTGTGTGTCTCCATAAGTTTGATATGATAAACGAATTCGCATCGGGCTTCGAACGAATATGACGCAATTTTTGAAGAAAAATTGCATCATCGCATCGGGTTCGAATCGTATTCGTATCGGATTCGTGCTTGTGGAAAAAGTAGCTGTCACCACCCCCGCTTCCGGGGCGCGAGCTATGAGTGCTACGACTCGAGACACACCCGACCCACACTAACACAAACCTAACACAAACACCAGAGGAACAATGACGACATTTATTACATAAAACCCTAATAATAATCCAAACTATCCTCACTCATTCCTACCCACGCATTCACGCACCACATTCACACGCACACACGTCCAAACCCCCCAACCCGAATGCCCATTACACACAATACAAAATAACAATATATACTAAAACTACTATCCTTAATAATACAAACAAAAATTGAGACTAAAAAGCTTAACACAATTCACAAGCCACTGGATTCCGACGGAAGCACAAACGTCAAGCTCTAACGTGAATTAGACCAACGCTTTTGCTTCCGCGAAGAGTCCCTCAAGTAACAGTTTTTCTGAATACCCAGTATCAAATATAATGAAGCGAAAATGCTTACTGACACACAAACAAAAGTGGAACAAACTTAATATCATTCACAGGTCACTGGACCTTTTCGCCGGAGGCACATCCGTCGAGCTCAGCTCAGCTCTACGCTCTTGCCTGTGCGATAAGGTCTTCCGTAACACAAGGCTACTTTCACACAATACAGTATTTCAAATAACCCAATGTCAATTGTATAAGGGAACCAACATCCTCAATATAACATAACCGAACGTTAAGCAAACTTAATAGTTCAAAAATCACTAGACCTCGACGGAAACACAACCGTCCAGCTCAGCTCAGCTCTACGCTCTAGCTTCCGCGACAAGGTCTTCCGTAACACAAGGCTACTTTTAAACAATACAATATTTTAGAATATCACTGTCGCTGCCACAAAGCTCTCCTCGCAACACTGTCACTACGAGGAGATGAAATTAACACAACATCCTCTACCAGTTTACAAATAAACAAGATACGTTAGACGAGTTAGAAATAACTAAATGGGGCGACCCGACCTGGCTAAACACTGGGCGCGCCGTGATGCTCTCGACAGCGCCCAGGTACGGCGTCGTAGACCCACAAGTGGAATGACACAGCCAGCCTCCACTCTCACAACGAAGGCCTTCCGCACAGCGCGGCGGCGGACTTAGCTGGTTAATTCTTTACGTCTTGACGTTTAGACCTTTGGATTTGGAACCATTGGATTTGGATACTCTACAACACAGGTGCAAAATACGCATATGAATAACTAACAACAGAAAGGCAATCATATCACCCTTCCAGCAACTTTAAATGCCGTCTTTTACATTCCTTTACCTCTCCCCCACAACAATAATAAATTCAAACTCAACGAAATACATATTTACACGTCACCATATGACTCACTTTACACTTCTACGCTAAATAGTTAGATGGTCTTAGTCGCCCGCTTTTCGTTATATCCCAATAACTAATCCGACGCTAGACACTCTAGATAGTACTACAAAATACAACAGATTGCATTCAACTCTACATTCTATTCTTACACTTGCCCCCCAGTACACACTAACCAAAATGATAATAACAGAACAAGCAAACACAGACAAACCCCCGAGCAAATGGCCACTAACGAATTGTTGCGAGTACTTACTGCTATCCGTGGAGACGCCCCGGCTGGGATGAAGACAAACACAGACAAGACAAGCCAGGGAGTTCAGTCGTTGCAGTTTCTTCTTCTTCTGTCAGGACATCAACTCCGGAGCAACCAGAGCCGTATTGTGGGACCGTCACAGGAGGACGACACGCCACTTGAGGACCGCAGCAAATGGTTAACCACGCCCCCGAAATCCCCCCTCGAAGACTAGTTACTTCGTTGACTGCTTGAAGCTGAATGTCCTTGTTCGCAGCTGCAATGCGACTCTCTCGTTCACTGTTGGAAAAGCGACTAACTAACAATTTGGGTTCGTACGGTTAGCTAAAAAAAACGCTCAGTAAATCATGTGATGAAAATTCACGTGCAACAATAAGCACCCGATCGCACAGACCGAGCGATCACGCGCGTCACGCCGTCCTCCAAATTCTGGCACGGCAGCAAATACTCGTGTACAGGCCAAATATTCCACATAAACTACCCTTACGTCAGGTGACTAACTAAATCCTGTCACCCCCCCCCCCCCCACCCACCCACCCCCCTAAACATACTCCCCTACAAAAAATAGACGGAGAAAACCCGTGTCGTGACAGTAGCTATCCTTAAGTCAGAAACTAGTTCGGAAAAGGCACACAGTTCACACGTTCATTGGATACACCTGTTTGCGGCTTCATCGCTGTCAACGTAATCTCTTCATGGTGCCCAACTATCTGATCACCTGCATTCAGAATGTGGGGAATTGTATTCGTGGGAGTTGTCCCTAAATAAGAAACTAGGACAGACAATGCATAAATTTCACACCTTCGGTGGACACACCTGTCTGATCTGCGGCCTAATCGCTGTCAGCGTAATCTCTTCATGGTGCCAAACTATCTGCTCACCTGCATTCAGGAGGTGGGTATATTATTGTAGAGTTAACCCTGTCAGAAACTAGGCAAGAAAATGCACAGATTTCACTTGGCTTCTCTTGGTGCCCAACTAGTTCTGTCTGCTCACAAGCACTCAGGGTGTGGGTAAATATTCGTGGGAGTTATCCTTAAATCTGAAACTAGATCAAACAATGCACAAATTTCACACGTTCATTGGACACACCTGTCTCATCTGCGGCTGCATCGCCGTCAGTGTAGTATTTTCTTGGTGCCCAACTAGGTCTGTGTACTCACTGGTATTCAGGATGTGGGTAAAAATTCGTAAGAGGGCGGTCCGTGGCGCAGCGGTAAAAGCGTCTGCCACCAATGCAAGAGGTGCGAGGTTCGATACCCGGTTCTGGCGTCGGACGTTTCTCCTCTAGTAAGTGTCACCATTAATTCGGGCGGACCGTCGGGGGTTCTTTCACCGGGTACTCCGGCTCTTTCCTCCCCCACGAATTTGGTATTAACTTCAGTCCACTTAATCAAATTTCAAAATTATAAAAACCGATTTAAATTTCCAAAAATTCAGTAGCTCGCTTCTTCTTCTTCTTCTTCTCGAACGCCGTCACACTTGGAGTTTGGGTCTCAAAATGAAATCTGTGGTCTTCTGTAGCGCCTCCACAGGCCCATACAGTTTCTCTTGTAGAGTGGCGGGCTTCGGCCATATCTCCTCCCTCAGCGGATGGTGGTTCCCACAGTCCTGGAGGATGTGCTCTGCGGTCTGCTCTGCTTCTCCACAAGGGCACAGGGGAGATGGCACGAGGTGGAAGCGTCTGTGCAGGTGGAAATTGAATCGGTTGTGCCCGGTCCTCAGACGAAAGATGGTCACCTGCTCTTGTCTGGACAGCTGATGGTAACTGTCTAGGGGCCGTTGTGGTGGTCTGTACACAGACTTAATGATGGTCTTCATCTCTGTGAAGCTGACTCCATTTTCATCTTGTTCTTTCTCTGCGCCCACTTTTGCCATTCTGTCAGCTTCTTCATTGCCGTAGATGCCACAGTGTGAAGGGATCCACTACAGCACCAGTCTGGTGCACTTGATGTTTTGCAGTGCCTCTTGTAGACGTGGCAGTTTGCTTGCTGTTGCTGCCTCAAGGACAGACATGGCATCAGTAAGGAAGACAATCTGGGCATCAGGGTCTGCAGTGCCACTAAGGGTGTTAGCTGCGCGGACCAGGGCTTCCACCTCAGCTCTGTAATTTGTGCAGTGAAGGCCTGTTGGTACTGCCTCTGCCTGCCATTTTCCGTTTGGGTACTGAATGTACACCCCAGCCCCTCCATCCTGAACTGCATCTGTGGCTGATCCATCGGTGTATGCCCGTATCCATGCTTCCTGGGGATACTTTTCTTCGAGCATGGCCAGTGTCAGGGCTTTCTTGCTCACAGTGCTGTGCTCATCTCTGGTGGTGATGTAGGGTACCGTGGAAGAGATGGTGATGTTTTCTGGCTTACTTTCCCAAGGTGGAAGGTCGCTAGCAGGATTCAGAGCCTCTACCTGCGCAGGCAGCTTTGCCTGGTGTTTTCTCTGCAGTGCTCTCGTCTCCTTCACAAAGCTTGATCTTTTCAGTCTCCCTGAGGTTGGTTGTTTCATCCTAGCGTTCATAGGATGGTCTTTGGAAGACTTGACCTTTGTGGACTGTATCAAGGCTTTGCAATCTCTTCTCGTGCGCAGGGGTGGGATGCCTGTTGTCTCTTCCATCTTTTCAATTGGTGTGGATCTCATTGCGCCGGTGATGATACGCAGTGCCTGGTTCTGAACTCTGTCAATGGTCTGCTGGTGTGACTGGGCTGCCGTCAACCATGCATTAGGTCCGTACTCAAGGTGTGGTCTCACTGTGCCTTGATATACATTTTTGAGGATCTTTTCATTGGCTCCCCATTGTGTTCCAGCCAGTTTTCTCATGATGTTCAGCTTTCTTCTAGCTTTCGCTTCTGCATTCCAAATGTGCGGCTTCCACGTCAGCCTCTTGTCAAGGGTGACTCCCAGGTATGTCTGTTGGTCTTCATACTGCAGCAGGGTGTTGCCCAGTGTTAGGTTGCCAGCCTTTGCCTTGTTGGAGAGAGAGAAGAGTGTGGCTGATGATTTTTCTGTGTTAAAGGTCACACACCAGTTGTTGGTCCAGTCTGTTAGCCTGTCCAGGGCTAGTTGCATCCTGTATGTAGCAGTTGTTGCATACTCTTCTGTGCACCAGAGTACCAGGTCGTCTGCGTACAGGGCTGCGTGTACTCCTTTTGGTAGCTCTGGCACAAGGTCGTTTATGAAAAGTATGAACAGGGTCGGTGAAAAGACTCCCCCCTGTGGCACCCCCTGACGCAACAGCACTTTTTGGCCACAGTACCCATCCACTGTCACACGGGCTCTGCGATTGTGCAGGTATGACTTGGTCCACCGGTACATATTCCCTTGGATGCCACTGCGAAGGAGTTTCACAAGGAGACCATCCTTCCACACCTTGTCGAAAGCCTTCTGTAGGTCAATGAAGGCAGCTAATGTCACCTTCTGATCTTGAAAGGCATCTTCTATGACCTGTGCAAGGTGTGTTGTCTGGTCTTCTGTACTCTTGTAGCTTCTGAAGCCAGCTTGCTCTGGCACGATAATGCTCTCGGAGTCCAGGTACCACTGCAGGCGCTTGTTGATGATGCGCTCCATGGTCTTGCACACACAACTTGTCAGGCTGATGGGGCGATAACTCAGGGCTTTGGACTTATTCTTCCCTTTCTTCAAAATTGGGATCATCCTGGCTTCTTTCCAGCACTGGGGTACCTGTCCTCCTCTCCAGCTGTGGTTAAAGATGTTCAGTAGCTTCATTAAGGCAGTGTTGCCAAGGTGTTGTAACATCTCGTTTGAGATGCTGTCTGGACCTGGAGATTTTTTCTTCTTCAGCTGTTTGATGGCCATCTTCAGTTCTGGAAGGGTGATGTCCTTCTTCATTGCATCATGGATGTTCGCATCTATTGTTCTCTCTCTTTCTTCCTGTCTGATTTCTTTCGCAAGCATTCGTGGAACAGTGATGTCACTTTCTTTCGCATAGATCTGTGCAAACATGTTTGCAGCTTTCCTACCAGTCAATGCTTTCCCTTCTTCTTCCAAGGTGATCTTCTGTTCCCTGGTGCCCTCATCGTTCAACGCCTTGGTCAGTCTATACAACTTCGTGGTGTCCCTGTCCATGTTTAGTCTTGCAGTCTTCTCTCTCCAACTTCTTCTTGTGCACTCCAACTTCATCTTCAGATACTGGGCCTTACTGTGTTGTAGCTTGATGTTGTTTTCTTGGCTGGGGTTGGTTTCAGCGTCTTCTCTGGCCCTAGTGAGGTTGTCATGTGCTTTCTGAAGATCTGCGGTCCAGTATGGGGTGTAGTTTTTCCGGACCCCTCGAGGTATGGATTCCTTGGTTGCCTTACTGATAATGTCATTAAACTCTCTGACCACATTGTTGATGTTCCTTCCAGACACAGCGAGGTCTTGCATTAGCTCATTTGTTCGGATACTGAACAAGCGCCAGTCTGCCTTTCGGTAGTTCCATCTTGGCCGGTGTGGCGAGCTAGCTGCTGTGCATCCTTTTAGGGTTAGGAGGATAGGGCGGTGGTCACTTCCTCCTAGCTGTGGTCCTACTGTTCTGCTGAGGCGCTATGAACATCTTCAGTGCAAAGCGCCAGGTCCGGTGTAGTGGTGGTGTGCCAGCGGCGAGAGTAGAAGGTAGGTTGGTCCTCAGGGTCATTGGCAAGTATCAGGTGGTTTTCATCTTGCCACTCCTCAATGTTTTCTCCTCTCTTGTCCAGTGTGTCATATCCCCAACTCTGGGACTGGCTGTTGAAGTCACCAGTGATGAGGAATCCACTGTCCGGGACCTGGATAGTGTCGAGGGACATTAACTTATCATTAGGGCAGTAGTAGTTGACAAGGTCAAGGGTGCTGTCACTGGTGGTTACCTTGACCTGGATGTATTCTGCCTCTTCCATGAATCTCCTGGTTTCGCTGGCATTCAGGTTGTTTCTAACTAGGGTCATAACCCCCCCTTTCTTCCTCCCTTGGCGATCACTTCGGAAGACCTGATATCCTCTGACCTTAAAGGGTTTCCCTTCTTGCAGGTGTGTCTCTTGTATACAGCAGATGTTTATGCTGTTTTCATGCAGAAAGTGCTCTAGTTCTGTTTTCTTGTTGGTAACCCCTTCGGCATTCCAGTGCGTGATGTTCACATTGGCTTTTTCTTTGTCTCTGGTCTTGTTTTTTCGCTGGCCAGTCGCTCTACTTCCCAGTCCCCTGGCTCCTCGAGACAGTCGGGAAGGTCCTCCAGTCGCTGGGGGTGGGCTTCGAAGAGGCGCAGAGCCCGGTACTGCACCTGCCTGGTGAGACTCCACAGGGCGAGCACCATTCCTCTTGAATCCATCTCCAAGTGTCATATGGCTGTATATGCATGGTACTGTGGTTTATTAGAGTGCGCTGTGCAGCCCAGTACCTCCGTCTTCAGCACTCGGGGTTTCTGTCGGGGTTACCTCACCCTTAGCTCCTGGTCAAAAGGCCTTTCCTGGGAGCACAGGATGGTTTAGTTTTGGAGTATCCTTCTCCTAGATGGATTGCCGACCAAGGCTTATGGGTCCCATCTACTCAGGTTTTTCCTCGGAGATTTCCTTCTCGAAGGAGATCTGCCAACCAAGGCTATCGAGCATCCCTGCCCGGATTTGTATAGGGTTTACTCCCCTAGCCTTTGCCTCTCCCAAGGCACCCACAAGGCAGTGGGGCTATTTACCCATAGCTGGGGATCTGGTTCATGGGCATCAGGGCTTGTCCACACATCGATGGGCCTGCATGCCGCATGTCTGGGGGCCAGATCTCCTCCGAGTCCTCTGTAGTTCAGCCCGAGTCCGTAAGGTGCTCGGTTACCATGAGTCACCACGAGGAGGCACTACATGAGGCTTGTTGTTGGAGAGGCTGTGTACTGGCAGGGAGAGACTGACACGTTCTGCTCCCCTTTTCGCAAAACTGCTAGCCAGCGGTGGGAGCTGAAAGCGAGAGCGACAAGCACAGACGCTACACTACCACACTAGACGCATCACAACAACCATTTGACCCATAGTAGCTCGCTTGAGCTTGCCCTTAGCACCACACATGTTCTGTGTTATGTAAAGTGTGTGAGGGAATGCTCGTGATTCACGTGAGCGTGCTTGTTGGGTTCAGTTAGCGGCTATATCCTGCGCATTGAGTTATATTATAAATATGATAAATGCGCCATATACAAATACTATGGTTTTATTATTATTATTTTTTATTAGATATCCCTCAGTCAGAAACTGCATAAAGTTTGCACTTTCAGTGGGTACATGTGCCTGATTTGCGGCCATATTGTCTCCTCGTGGTGCCCAACTATCAGCTCAATGTCATTCACGCAACGAGTGCAAGTGTAGTAGTTCTCCTTAAATCAAAACAAGGTCAGAAAATGTACAATGTTCACACAAATAGTGGCTCCCCGATGCGCAAAAGGTTGTCGGGCAGTCGCTGGTCGCCGATGACATACGCACGTAAGTTTCTTGCCGGCAAGGAGTGTTTTCTCCAACAGAGGTGTTACGTACATGGTAATCAAGTCAAACACTGCGCACGTTTTTACCAAAACGTGGAGTGAAAACCGGAACAAAAACGCTTCAGGCTTATTTCAATCAGTTTTCGTCGCAATTATTATTATTATTATATTAATAATAATAATAATAATAATACAATATTTAACAAGATAATGATAATGATAATAAAGAGCATTTATAAGAAAGCCCAAGGGAGACTGTATATGCTGCGCAAACTCCCCTCCTTTAATGTGAGCCCCCAAATCCTCAGGCAGTTCTACCTCTGCTTTATAGAAAGCCTTCTTACGTTCTCCTTTGTCTCATGGTTCGGCTCCCTGGGCGAGAAGAACTTTAGGAAGCTGAATAAGATAATCAGGCTTAGTGAGAAAATCGTTGAGGGCAGGTTGGAGAGCCTTGACGGCCTTTACAGGACGAGAATGATACGCAAGGGCCTGAGGCTGGCAGCTGACACTTCCCACTGCCTTTCTAAGCACCTTCAAAAGATCCCGTCTGGCCGTAGGTTCAAGGCTTCTCTTGTTAAAAACCAATCGCTACAAGGGCAGCTTTGTACCCTCGGCCATCCGTCTCCTAAATGAAGAGTGTTGACGCCGTCGAGGAACTTGCACCTCAGATGTCGCAGTGGCATCTTGCAAGTGGCAGACTCACTCCTATACCACTAACACTGTGATCATGTAGTGGTGGTGGTTTTTTTTTTTTTGTTTTTTTTTTCATCATTGTCATAATGTGGTTAAAACCGTACGCACGCATGTGATCCCAACGAAAGAAAATTTGTCGGCTAGACTGACACAATAAAGTTTTTGAATTTGAATTTGAATTTGAATATCGCGCTGAATCCCCAGGAGCATTGGGCTCTAATCGCGTTACAAAAGTTATACTACACTTTGCCCGTGTCTACACAAATCTCAACCTTCAAAGGAATTTTAATCTGTGGACACACATATACACACAAAAACTGAAGCTTGAAATCCACCCCTAAGCTAAAGGCATTTTGATGAAGCTGTTGCGCCAACACGACGGTGCTACTTACCTACTTTGGAGGCCTCATCTAACGACTATGCACCTGTTGCGGGAGATGGATCGACCATGATAATTCAAGGTTAGTGCCAGATTAGCTTGGCGCCGACAGGCGCCAAGCTGATCTGGCACTACCCTTGAATTATCATGGTCGACCCATCTCCTGCTGTAGTGCTTCAGGGCTGAATGGGTTTAAAAAGGTACAAATTACTTTCTATTGTCGCCTTTTCATGTGGGATTTTTTAAAAAATATACTTATTATATAGGTTAAAGTAATAATACCCTACTCTACCTGTCATGTTTTATAGTAACCTGTATTAATGTTTCAGGTGAATCGGACAAATGTGACATTGTACAAACTGAACGAGCTGGCCATTGGCTCTAATAATCCCAGTACGCTGGCTCTGGCTGCCTTTTGGCTCCAGGCCATTGTGGGCAAGCTGCTGCCCTGTACCCTCATCTCTATTTTCGTCGGCCTTCTCCTCAAGAAGCTCCGCGAGAGCGCAGCCAGACGGAAGCGCCTGTTTGCGAACAGCAGTGGAGGAAGCAGGAATAAGTCGCAAGGGGGCCGCACCAAAAGCCATCAGTGTACGACCACCATGCTGCTGGTCATCATCGTGATGTACATCGTGACGGAAGTGCCCCACACTTTCCTGATCCTTACGTCGGCCTTCTCAAGGAACTTTTTCACCAACGTGTACTACCTGCTCGCGGACACCCTGGACATGATCGCTTTGATCAACAACGCCATCAACTTTGTTTTGTACTGCACGATGAGTCAGCAGTTTCGCGAGCACCTGAACGTGGTGAAAGCTTGCACCGGTCCGCCTCAGAACACGCGCTTCGGGAAGAACTATCAGAGTGTGGAGCAGAGCTGCGGGAACAACCACACCCAGATGGACGGGCTGTGTGTCACCATGAGCACGGAAAAGTCCATATCGCACGTTTAGTTGTTTGTTTGGTTTTTTTTAACCCCTTCACTGTCCAGAAAGTGTGATCGTGATCCAACTGCAAGAGACATAGATCCCATGAGCCCCCGCGAATGCGGGGGCTCATGAGGATCTATTTTCTTGCTGAGTTCAGTTTTTACCCATGCTTTTGGGATGGTTGTGGCTTTTGGCTGTTGAATGAACAAAGATTTCAGAAACAAAAATGTATCCCAGGCAGGGAAGGGATCAGTGATCACAAACTTCACATCAAAGGTGTGGAACAGACTTGTGTTAATATCCAATCCCACTTTTGCGTGCGTTGTCGTGAAATCCAGACTATTAGAGAATGTTTTGGGTTTCAAGGCAGGTGTTGAAAGTCTGGAAGTCTGTGTGAAATCTACAGAAAGTCTGCATCAAAAGTGTGGAACAGATTTTCTCTGACTGTTTTCCATGGGTATATTCTCTGATCTGGTTGAGCGGTTATATGACAGAAACTGTTTACAGCAAACACCTTTTTGAAAGACCATAATTTAGATGACTGTATTGCCACCTCAGTAATGATAGAAATAAGACTCTCATTCGGGCTCACCGGTAACCACTGGGCTGATGATGGCTGAAATTTTCCCGTAAGTAAATCTTTGATCTCGAGTCAGAATGTTATTTCTGTCATATATCATCCAAAATCGGAAAAATCGGCATTGCTACATACATCTTAAGTCATGTGGTCTTTAATTGTAGTTGACACTTTTTCTTGTCGAGACTTCTGTTGAGAGAGCTCCATTCTTGCAAGACCACCTTTTGTGCACACAGAAATGTGAAACAATGTCTACTGTAATCTCATGCCTGTGTCAGAACAGATTATACTGACGAGAAAAAAAAAATGAGGCATCATTCGAGTCATCGGAAACACGTCAGTGAACACGTCAGTGTTTCCGATGACTCGAATGATGTCGTATATCATATGCTCGTCAGTATATTGGCGATGTTATAATCAGACTCAGATGTGTGTGCGGGTCTTTGATTTTGGACCTTACGCACTAAAACATTTTAGCCCCTAACAGTGTCCAGTCCAGCACAGACATGTTTTAAGGGTTGGGCGGTGGAGATCGCAGATACGTTATCTGACCAATGATTGCGTATACGCCGAAAGTGTGGCTGAGACAGATGCGATTTGCTCAGGGATTCATTTGCTTGTTTCTGCAGAGCCGTAGAATTCGCAGTCGAAATACCAGCATTGCCCTGTAAAGACACAAGACAATAAGCGCAGTTTAGCGACAAACAAATTTTTTTTAAAACATATATTATCCTTTTAGCCCAAGATCCCTACAGCAGGAGATGGCTTGACCATGATAATTTAAGGGTAGTGCCAGATTAGCTTTGCGCCTTCAGGCGCCAAGCTAATCTGTCAACACCCATGAATTATCAGGGTCAAGCCACCTCATGCAACTGGTACATAGTCGTTAGGCAACACATCCAACATTTGAAAAATGGGACCTTGGGGCTAAAAGGGTTAAAAATCTTGCTTTCAGAAAATCGATTTGCCAAAGTCAGTAAGTCATAGGGCGATGAAACCACGTCTGCACGAGAAACAACTAGTGGGGTTCAGCAAAAGGCAAAGACTCTTATGAACCCTGGCGTGTTCGGTTATGTAGATCTATGTCTCTTTTGCAGTGTGACGAATTGTGATAAACAGACTATAAGGGGACTCATCTGCACTGTGAAAGGAAAAGGTAGAAAGTTCATTTTTGTGAAAAGCGAAAATGTCGTGGTCATACTATGACAATATCGCTCTTCACAAGATTGAATTTTGCGTTCACAAAGCCTTTTATTTTCTCAACAACAAGAAGTTCTGAACGTATGTGTATGCTACTGGAAACGTCCGTGTATCTGTATGTCTGACATTTCGGTCGTCCACAGACATTTCTATAGCTTATCGGTAGTATTTCACATTGTGTACGATTTGATTCTGCGGGAAAGTGTTCGTGTGACAATTTATTTTGTAGGATTTGCGTCAATATGTTTATACAAAACTTCATTTACACTTGTAAGTTTAGCTGTCAAATCTACTTGAATGTTGTATGAGACTCCTATCTGTTTCTCTACAATATCAAAAGTCCAGTTTTGTCTCTACTACCTTTGTATGACCTCTTCACTATCAGTGGACGCAAAATAATGTTTTTAATAGCACAGCAAATTAAAGACCAAATCGATCCAGGAAACACGGATTTGAACAAGGCCCGCAAGAGGAAAAGGGCCTCATGAGCCCCCGCATCTGCGGGGCGCATGAGGTTCTTTGCCTCTTCCAGTTGGGTGGTGTGCGTATTGCTCCAGCAGTGACGAGGTTAAATAGCATTCGTCTGGTTTTCGCTGTATACATAACACGTCAATGTATGGGTCGAATCATGTTGTCAACAGTCAGATTAACTTTTTCACTGCTAGGGGCGCCACCCGGTGTGTTTCTACCGGCACTGTGAACTCAGCGTCAAGAAACCCCACCCGTTAACCCCTTAACTGTCAGGTCAAGGCGAACGCTACCCTAGTGCAAGAGACACAGACCATCATGTACCCCTTGCAGAGCATGTATGTTTCTTATCATTCTTGTGTTCTTAACTCATTCGAGGCGTGCCGCCTCCGAATACGCGGCATAAGTCGCGTATCCGGAGGTGCCACGTCTCGAATGAGTTAATGTCTATTTGTGGTCCTATTCAGATCTGTGTTTCTTCATGCTAATTTTTGTCAGTGTGTAGTGGTTTCGGACGAGCAATTTGTGATCATTGGCAGCAAAGGGGCTGAAAGGAAAATCGATTTTAAAATGTAAAACCAGCAACTGGCAAGAGCCCTTTAATAAGTAGCTCGTAGACCAGGCACAAACTATGGTACTGATAAATACAGCACGTGTTCAAACTGGAGATTTTGTTTCGGTTCAAAATGAAGATTTTGCTTCGGTTTAACGGCGAAAGAATTCACCACCAAGCAGTTAGTTAGTAATTTGGGTTTAACGCCGAGCAGGCAAAGCAAGTAAGCAAAGGTCCTCGGATCGCGACGGTCGCAGTGGGCCCGCGCACGGCTTTGCGCGGGCCCACTGCGGCGGTCGTGGGTCCGAAGACGTTTTGCTGCTGGGTAAAGGTCATCTCACGGCATCACCACCAAGCAACCGATTCGCTCAACTTACAGTGTGCTCCTGCAGATCCACGGTGAACCTAACCTATCCGAGAGCCTGTGTACCCAAAAACATCTTGTGTGGGCAAGCCAACTCATCAGCTAAGCTTGTGCGTCCACAACTCTCAACCAACGGATCCGAGGCTTCTTGTCTAGACCTCCCACCCCCCCCCCTCCTCCCCCTCCTCCCCCCCCCCTCCCCACCCAAAAAAATTTAAATAAATAAATAAAATTAAATAAAATTTTTTTAAAAATGGTGTCTTGTCATGAAGCCTTTTGTAAGGGAATAGGTAGGTTCTAGGGATGCCTCTTGCTGCTGTATGCTTTATTTTCTCGGCAGTGAAAGGGGCTGTTGATACAACTTGTAACTTAGATTCTGCAACACCGAAACCTTTTCTTCTCCCGACCCGCAGCCGTGCTAAAACGTGTAAGATTGATTGTGGCTCCTTTTCTTAAAAACAAAACAAAAACAAAACAGTCAAACTGACAAACAATACAGAACCCCACTCTTTGACATAGCTTTCTTTAACCAGTTCAGTGCCGAGAAAATGTAAACAGCAAACCAACTGCAAGAGGTGTAGATCTACGCTTCTTGTTGACACCACTTTGAAGCCAAGTTTACTGGGATAGCTACGGTTTTATGGTGCTGAATTAACAAAGACTGCAGAAATACACTATACGTCAGCTGGCATGTGGACATACATGCAGACGTCACAGTCCACATCTTTGGATTTTGCTTGTACTGGTCTGTGATGTCGGACCTTACGGCTTGAAGCCGTAAGGTCCAAAATTACAGACCAGTGCACATGATGAAATATGTATTGACAGATGGGTGCCAGCTCTTGTCATGCTGGATTTTTATCCTGAGCCGTGCAGATCTTCTCGGCATCTCTGTAACCGTGTCGCTCGTTTGTCATTTTGACGGGTTTTCGAGAACCATAGCTGCAGCGTACGAACGAAGCTCGTTTTGTTGACAGATAGCTGCGGGCGAGTTCATCTTTTGTAGCGGAACAACTTCAAGTATGAGGCGCCTCTTTTGTTCATAGGTTTGACGCACACAAGGTATGTCACATGTGTAGCTGTTGTGATAACTTCTTAACTCATTCAGCCCCGACACACCACAGCAAGTGACATGAATCGAGCATGATAGTTCAAGGGTGGTGCCAGAATAGCTTGGCGCCCCTGGGCGCCAAGCTATTCTGGCACCACCCTTGAACTGTCATGCTCGATCTGTCTCTAGAATTGTAATACAGTCCTTCAGAAGGCAACTTCAAAATTTGGGGATTTCGCTCCTATGGCAGAAGGTGCTAAATCAATGTTAACTCATTTGAGACATGCAGAATTCGGGTATGCGGCAATAAGGCAAGGAGGTAAACCAGGGCTTTCCATCTGCAAAAGGCAAAGATTCTCATGAGCCCCTGCAGCTGCATTCATTTCATCCCTCCATCCATCCATGGATGCATTCATTCATTCGATCATTTTTTCATTCATTCATTCATTCGTTCACCTATCTATCCACGTATGCATCCTACACCATTCATTCATTCATTCATTCATTCATTCATTCATTCATTCATTCATGTCATCTATCCACCTATACATCCCACCCCACTCATTCCTTCGATTTCCGTCCTTTCTTCCAATCTTCCTTCAATCCATTCTTCGTTCATTAATTCTCTCACTCACTCGTTCATTTTCTCATGCGCAGTTTGGTCAGGTTAGAAACAGAATGAGAGTAAAGCAGAGAAGAGATCAATGGGGTTAACACCGTTGGCATGGAGGAGGTTATTTAACCCTTTGCGTGTCGGTACCGGTTTTGTTGCGATGATTCCTACAGGAATCATCGCGACAAAAAACCGCTACCGACAAGCATCGTGGAGATGTTTTTCAGCCACTGTAAGGGAGACAAGATCAGCAAATCACGTTCCTTGATCATTACCGGAAACGAAACCACGCGGGAATTAGAAGTCATGCGGGTTGACGCGTTAACCTAGTTTCATTGTTTCCAGCTTTACAAGTAAACTCCTTCCACCTTCTGGAGACATAGATCCTCATGATGGTCCCGCCGCCCAGTAGGTCTGCGGGGTCCTCATGAGAATCTGTCTCTTTCTGACCCCATTTTAATTTTAAACCCATGTTCCTGAGCCCATGGGTAGGAGCATAACGGAGGAACTCTCCTACATAAGAAGGAAAAGAAGAACAGAAAAAGAAATCTTTCATTTTACGACATTCAACGTTCATGATAAAGAAAAATTAAGTAGTTGTTGCTGTTGTTGTTATTGCAGAAGGTCGCTTTAATTAAAGTGTCTACTGACAGTTTTATCATAAAAACGTGTATTAAGGAGATATTGCGAACTATCAACACATTACTAGAGAAGGTCGCTTTAATTAAAATGACTACTGGCAGTGTTATCATAAGAACACTTATTAAGGAGATATTGTCAAGTAGAGTAGGTCGTTTTAAGCAAAAGCGACTACTGGGTGTTAATGCAGACCTTTAACGATGGGTATCAGTAATCTGGAAGCCAACACAAATCCCTCTGAGACGGCTGGTGGATGTTCGAGGTGTCTTGTCCTGGCACCTCAGATGTCAGATTAAAGAAGGGGGGGGGGGGGGGGAAGGAAGAGAAAAAGAGAAAATTAATTCAAGCCTCAGATGGAGGTTTCCAAAATGGAGAAGTGTCGAATTCAGTCAAATGTCGACTCTTGAGAAACTGGATGGGCTGACCGTGATGTTTCAATAGCGGAATCAGATTAGCTTTGCGTCTTGTAATTAAAGCGCCAACTAGCACTATTTATTATTTTAACCCCGTCACTGTCGGAAATCTGCGAAGCTCAACCATCTACAAGAGGCAAAGAACCTCATGAGCCCCGGCAGACGCGGGGGCTCGTGAGGTTCTTTGCCTCTTGCTGTCTTCATTTATATCCGTATTTTTATTTTATTTTATTTAATTTATTTATTTATTTATTTATTTATTTTATTTTATTATTTTATTTTATTTTTTCTCTGTTAAATCTGTCTTGCTTTCAATGCATATTTATATAGAGCCAGTGTAAGGGGCTAAATTATTCATTGACGTTAGCTAAGTTGCCACGTTGTGCTGGCACTACCCAATAACTCCGATCGTCAACCTATCTCCCACAGATGGTGTAAGCTCTTTAGACGGTTCCTCCAACGTACCGGAACTAGTTTTCCGTATCTTTACCGCAAAATCAAATAGGAAAGTCTGCACCCGTTTTCCTATATTTGATATGCCGGTGGGATTGCGTTTTCTATTTATCTCCGCGAAATGATGGTGATGAAACGTTTCGAGCTGGTTTCCTAATGAACCTTCGCTGGGTAGATCCGAGGAAACGTCACGAATGACTCCGAAAAAGGATCGTCTCCAGAGGCACTACGTATCACGATCACTACGTGTCGATAGAACTACGGCCGTTAGAACTACGGTAGTGGCTCTAATGTTTAGTCTTGTTCGTCGATCATGCTTATATTGTTTACATATTTTTGCTTGGTCTGTGTGTCTGTTATTGTAAAGCATCTAGAGCTCCGTTAAAATGTTAGGCGCTATATCAAATATCCGATATTATTATTATTATTATTATTATTATTAGTAGTAGTAGTAGTAGTAGTAGTAGTAGTAGTAGTAGTAGTAGTAGCATCATTATTTTCCTCTACGTGTCGATATCAATACTCTCGATAGCACTACGCTCGGGTGCTTGAATTAGATTCAAGATTCAAATGATTTATTAATCCCATTAAATGAGAAATTACAGTGTCTTGTCACAGTATAAAAATAATTAAAACAAACAAATATATAAAGAGTATATATCCACATATAAAAACAATCCAGTCATAGCTTACAAATCGCATTGGTATGATACATATCACACATGCATAGCTATATATCGTTATATATAATAGCATGTACAGTCGACGCCCGAACGACACGGCAGTTTTTACCGCTGAACTAGCAGCCATAATATTTGCAGCCATCAAAGTCATAAAAACAGACCTGACACGGGAAAAGAACTTTCTTATGGCGACAGACTCTCTGTCAGCTATCCAAACCATTCAAAACAAAGATTTGGCAAGAGAGGATCTGACATAATTATCTCATAAGACTTAGAATAGCATAGCTAAAAGATCAAGGCCAAAAGTCAAACTTATCTGGGTCCCATCCCAATAGGGATCCACGGCAATGAAAGAGCAGATAAAATAGCGAAGAAAGGACTCGACCAAGAATCGACCTACTTCAACCTACCCCTCTTTCGCTGCTGAGAAGATGAATGCGCTCAAACCAGCATTACAAAAACAGTGGGAATAAGACTTTAACCACAAAAAAATGTCGCAGGCGCAGAGAGCTCACAAGAACGCTCGACGGCAAACCTACCATTATAGGCAAGATAAAAGACAAATCTAGGCTAGCAAGAATTAGATTAGGAGGGGAACGATACCTAGTCCACCCAAACACTATAATGTGCACTTGCGGGCACACACTCACAACCAAACACATCCTCCTGGACTGCACAACAATTGACAAAACGAGATCGCAAGTGAGGAACACCCTCCAATCCCCGATAACGATAGAGAGTCTGGTCAGCCCTCCCCCCGAATCCTGGCATAGCACCCTCACGGAAACCGTGAAAATACTAAATAAACACCCCCAAGTCAAATACATCTAGACTACCGAAGAAGACGGAAAAAGGTTGTGTTAGTAAAAAAACAAACTCAAACGTAAATTACCAAAACCAAACAGCAACGGAGGCCTTGGACTGGGACTCGCATGGGGTAGAAACAGAATAGAGCGGTAGGGAGAGGCCTTGCACCTTCCCGAAACGCTGCACTCTGTGGCGCGGCCAGACATGGTGGATGGATGGGCTGAAAAAAGCGCGAGCAACGGCGACAAGCAGAAACTAAGTCCCTACCCCCCCCCCCCCCCCCCCCCACCACCCCCCCCAGGACGAAATGAGCGACTGAAAGTCCTTTCCCTTTTAATTATAGCATAGCATAGCATTTCGACGCGCAGTGCTAACGACTCGTAGTGCCAGTGATCGTAGTGCTGACGACTCGCAGTGCTTGCTATCGCAGTGCTGTCGACACGTAGTGATAGCGATCGTAGTGCTGTCGACACGTAGTTCTCGTGGCATGCAGTGCTAGTGTTACACATCCCCGCGTTTCCGAAGTAACGCCGTGAGATGGTTTTAGTCGCCTGCTCGGCGTTAAACACCGATAACTAAATAACTAACGTTTTCGAAGTTGGCGGCACGTGTTCTCGGCGCGTGAGATAGATGATATGCAGCAGGTCTCGACGGAAAAACGAGACGAAAATCATATCTCCGCCGCAGAGCGGAGATATGAGATTAGATTTTCGTCTCGTTTTCTTCTGGTGCCAAACATGCGATATCGCATAAATGTCCGGGCTTTTCATCCACCGTTTGCGTCACTAGACGTGCTTTTTTGACCTACTTCTGATTTCCGGAAATCGCATGTTTGTCCAAGCTTTTACTCTGCTGTTTGCTGGCGTCATGAGACGCGTAGTTTTTTTTTAAATTATTATTATTATTATTATTATTATTATTATTATTATTATTATTATTATTATTATTATTATTATTATTATTTTATGACGAACTTCTGAAATCGTCTATTAGTGTGTAACTGTTACCTTTGTTTGTTTGTCAGTATTTCTGATCATAGTATTTTCGTTGATAGTGTATAGTTCAGTAACGACACATTCTAATGAAAAGTTACAACATCTTTGAAAACTATTAATATTGATTTCTGACTGAGAAACAATTTTATTGTATACCAGCAATATATTAGCACAAGCACAGACGAAGTCTATAGATACCCAATTGTTTTTCTTTTACCAGCAGACACCACAGAAGTGAAAAGAGAGCCAATGATGGAATGGGCACATAGTTCGTTAATTCACCATTCTCCTTGTGGGCGGTCGCTAGCGTAGGGGAGGTAACTAATAGGTTTTCACGTCAAGGGGAGTGAGGCGAGGATAGATCAAGCTGCATCGCACGAATTCTGCGCGGTGATGAAGCTGTCAACTCCACTGTTAGCGAGAAGGCTAAAGCCGCGGCTCCTGAAACGAATAGGTCTATTCACCTCTCAGCGGATACAGGTCAGCCTCAGTATATGGCTGTATCATCGGGAGCCATAGATTAAGTCAGACCGTGCTGTTCGAGATCGCTTTCTTAAACGCTGAATTTACCGTTTAGAAGAAAAGCCACTTGGTAAGCAAAAGGTCATCGGGCACTGAGACGTCAGCCTTAGCTGGCCAGCGCACGGCTGTGCGCGGGCCAGCTAAGGATGACGTCGGCCCGAGGACCTTTAGCTCACCAGGCATCCTGCGTGGAAGATCCAGTGACCTGCTTCCGTTCTCTCCGATACCGCGGTGGAATGGAGCGCGTATTGCGTGTGTATGCTGACCTGTAATATCGATCTTTGTGTGTGAGCAGACTGTTTTGTTCTTCGCAGTGAGCAAAAGGCCCTCGATCCAACGTCGACCGGCACTTGCTGGACCGATAGATCATTGAGTAACTCCTCATTAGCCGGCCTTTCCCTATGTTCTCTTCTTCGCAAAAGAGCAAAAGGCCCTCGATCCAACGTCGACCGGCACTTGCTGGACCGATAGATCATTCAATAAATCCTCAGTAGCTCTTTGCCTATGGCTGGCGGTTCCAGCCGCCGCGAGACAACTTTCCGTAGCACACTATGGATGGCGAGATCCGCCCGGCTAAGGCAGAGCGTGTCCTTGACTATTTTTATTAGTGCTGTGTGTGTCGTTACAATCTGTTACTTTGCATTCACACCGGATTCAGAAATGAACTCTTAGCAAACCTATTTAGTGGCAGCGAACATAATACAGAAATGTTACGTAGTAGGTAAAGAGTTATCTCATTCAGCCCTGACACACTACAGCAGGAAATGGGTCGGCCATGATAATTCAAAGGTAGCGCCAGATTAGCTTGGCGCCTCTCGGCGCCAAGCTAATCTGGCACTGCCCTTGAATTATCATGGTCGATCCATCTCCTGCAACTGGTGCATAGTCATTAGATGACGCCTCCAAAATTTGGGAAATACGGCCGTCGGACTGAATGAGTTAACGTTACCTGCTATAGGGCTTGCCTTAGAGCGGATCTTCGCCGCTGTCTCAACTAACACTTAACTTCCCTTCACGTCACAATCTACTCCCCATTGTACTCTTCATTGGAATTCTCCCACGCACAAAGAAGAAGAGGAACAGATAAACCTTTTGTTTAAGCTTCATTCATTTTAACTTCACATTTAAACACCAGCTAAGTTAAGCCTCCTACGAGGCTTCATTGTGAGACATTAAAAAAAAAAATTACAGATGATAAATTGTGAATTTCCTGAATAAGGGCGATTTAACATAAATTATTCGATACGTGCTGCATTCTGATACGCGGATTCATGCCGCGTATCCGAAAGAGGCACGTCTCTAACTTAACACCAGCATGCTCATATTGATTTAGGACGGTCTCTCGCTGAAATGTTATTTTAACTTACAAAGATTAGCTCTGGCAAGACTCATGGCAAAAAGAAAGGAATTGTTTGTAACGCAATACAGATTTTTTTTCTCCTCGCTTGCATCGCTCGCGTAGACGACTTCCAAATACTATGAGGACGATAGTGTGGCTGGGTGTAGAGAAATAATTAATCAAGACAGATGAAGACATTATTTGAGACATAGGACCGAGAAACTTCTGCTTACTGTGTGCATCAAAGGCAGTCTTACACCTGAGCTTGGCAAACACGAACAAAATCCGGTTTCGTAAGTAGCGGCAAATTCATGACAAATGGGGTAGACGTCTGCCGCTTCATTGCTTTTCTAAACACAAACATCTTTTTTTTTTTCCAGAAGAGGCTGCTGGAAGCGGGCTGGGTGCATGCATTTTTACTCTTTTTTGTATTTAGTCCTAAAATAATCCGTTTATTGCCGAGAAACAGTGCTGTCATTACTTAGCATTCGCGTTCTTTAGATAGGTGAGGTTGAAACTTGAATTAACTCATTCAGACCTGACGCACTACAGCAGGAGATGGGTCGACCATCATAAGTCAAAGGTAGTGCCAGATTAGTTTGGCGCCTGTCGGCGCCAAGCTAATCTAGCACTGCCCTTGAATTATCATGGTCGATCCATCGCCTGCAGCTGGTGCATAGTCGTTAGATGACTCCGCGCCTCCAAATTTTGGGAAATACGGCCGTCTTGCTGAATGGGTTAGCAAAGATTTCAGAAACAATATCTGCATCTACTGGCGGTGAAAATGGGTTAACCCTTTTGGTGTCGGTAGCGATTTTGGTTGAGGTGATTCCTGCAGGAATCACCTCGATCAAAATCGCTACCGACAGTCAAAGGGTTAATGGTTCAATAAGCACAGACTCATTATCAAACACTTCATATCCATTCACCGCAGTGGACCACTACCGGTGGTCAGTCAACCTTAGTCCCTGTGCACTCTCAGTATGCTAAGGGCTCTGGAGCCGACTGCGGCCAGCACCGGTCCGATGACTTACTGGGCTGATACTAGTTTGCTGTCTACATGGTCTAGAGAGTCTAGACAGGCTTTGTTACCCTCCAAACAAACAACGATTTGAGACAGAGAGAGCGAGAGAGAAAGAGAGAGCACCTTCCCTCCTCCGCCTCCCCATTGTACATATATCCGCACACACAAACAGGACTTCCAGTCTGCTGGGCCGAGATTAGATTAGCGAAAACCAAGCGTGATGGATTACTGCTTTATCACAAGAACAATCCAGTCAGTCAGTCAGCCCAATCTGAAGAGAGTTGCCCATGGAATTTTCGGGACCAAAACAATCTGTTTGTCTATCCGATAAGGTCGCGCGCGGAACCCAAACTAACACACCAAAGATGAAGATAAGCTGACAGATACCTAAGAAGCAAGAGGCATAGATTCTCACGAGCCGTGCATTCAGCAGGGGCTCATGAGAATCTATGCCTCTTGCAGATGGAAGGTAGTTGGATATAGGATGGAGGAGCGACTATTGTAGCGGAGTGAATGGTTGAGGTATATCAGACAGACATCCAAGCCCATGCAGTGACCGCAAGAATATGAAAGAGTTCATGTTGCAAAATGTGGAGAGGTGATGGTGGAGAAGAGTACGGGGAAGTGGGGACGGGGAGGGAAGTGGGGGAGGTGAGTGAAAATAGGGGGCCCGCCTGGGGTAGGGAGTTGACTGATTAGGTAATAATAAAATAATAATAATACATAGTTTTTATATAGCGCCCTTCCCCACGAACAGCAAGCTCGGAGCGCTTTACTGCACAAAAAAAAATATTAAAAAGGAGAAACATTAGAACGCACTCACTCTTTAAATAAACATCTGCTCGCACCATGTAGGCGCATTCCTAACACGAAACACACACACACACACACACACACACACACACACACACACACACACACACACACACACACACACACACACACACTCACACACACACATACACACACACAGGTCGGGGTTTAACGTGAACAATGCCCACTGGAGTCATTATGGACGATCCTAACAAGCGCAGGTTGTAGAGAACGTGGACAGCTATTGTCTATAGAACACGACCTCAACACTGATCAATTCAGGCGCATTCCGGCCGCGCCGATTTTCGATTCACCAGGGCCTATAAATGCACATGCTGTATGGAGCACGCCCGTCTTTTTGCCTGTAGGGGAACTGAAGAATTATGATTGCTGGAAACGTTTGTCAGAATTGTAAAGTAAGCCCCCCACCCCCCCCCCCCCCACCCCCACCCCCCTCCCCCTCACCGTAGGCTAAGCGTCTGCCAGTGGAAAAACAAACGAGAGAGAAGTGAACATCTAGCCGGGTCGTGATTTCGAGCCACCCAAATGGCCCGGAGTCCTTCACCTATCTCGGGAGCATCATAGACAAAAAAGGCGGCACTGATGCAGATGTCAGAGCACGAATCGGTAAAGCCAGAGCAGCCTTTCTCCAGTTGAAAAAAGTGTGGAGTTCCAGAGAGCTGTCACAACACATGCACCAAAGTCCGGATTTTCAACTCCAATGTAAAAGCAGTTCTCCTATATATGGAGCAGAGACATGGAGATTGACAAAAACCACAGTCAACAGAGTACAGACCTTCATGAACAGTTGCCTTAGAAGAATTTTGAAAATCCACTGGCCAGAGAAGATCAGCAACGTCAGACTCTGGGAGAGAACAGAGCAGATAACAGCAGAGAATGAAATTGGGCGAAGAAGATGGGGATGGATCGGTCACAGTCTGAGAAAGCCAGCTTCCAGTATCACTAGGCAGGCATTGTCATGGAACCCCCAGGGAAAGAGGAAAAGAGGTAGTCCGAGAAACTCCTGGCGTCGAGACCTCCAAGCAGACATCAAGAGACTGGGAACCACCTGGAGTAGAATCGAAGGAGAAGCACAGGACAGGAGTTGCTGGAGGTCTCTCGTCGACGGCCTATACCCGGGTAGGGGTGACAGGCGTAAGTAAGTAAGTAACCGGGGCCATTTGCGTGATTGAGCTTAGTCCTGCGAAGCACCTTGCTTAGTGGCTGGCGCAGGACTAAGCTCACGCATGCATGTGGCCCCGAGTCGCAAAAGCTGGAAATGTGCTCCAACCCGCGAAAAAATAACGGGCGCGTTCCGCCTGCGGCATGTCCTTTGACCAATTCTGGTAGATCAAAGTGGCACATTTGCAGCGCGCCTGAGGTGATCAATGTTCAGGTCGTAATCATAGGCAACAGTTGCCTCTTCCTCCCTTCACCCCACTCCCCTCCCCCCTAACCCCGGCCGGGGCCTCAGTTATTTTGGGGGGCTCTAGAACAGAAGCCCCGAAGCCAACTGCTGAAAATCAGTGGCGCACTAGCTTAGCTGATAAGATGGTGGTAGCGCACAAGATATTATGGACCCTCACACTCTCGGAAGGTCTAAATTGACTGTAGGTGTCCTGGCGCACATTAGAATCGGAGCGGATCCGTTGGTTGGGATAGGTTGTTTTCGTCATTAGACCGGAAGAAATCTCCAATTTTGAACACGTGATGCTTGTTTCTCCTCCGCAGAGTTGTCAGTCTTGGTAAAAGTATTAGCTGGTGGTGCAGAATTAATTTGTTGTTGTTGTTGTTTTTCTTCCCGTAAAGAGCCTTCCCAAGGAGTACAGTGTTTTCATATGTACTGCAGGAATGAGGCGTCAACTGAATTATAAACAAGAACTATATGACGGCATCTTGCTGTCGAGTGACGTAAATGTTTTTTGTTATCATCATATATGCTAATGAAGTGGAATCAATTTATCCGCCCATATTCTTCAATTTTTTGTGGACAACATGGCGGGAGGTCTGAAATCTTTCACCTAACAGTAGCTGACAATGGCTTGTGCATTTAATAAAAGCTTCTACATGAGTTTATGGCGACATAGGAGCTCCAGATAGGTTGCTTCTCTGGTTCCTTCCTTTCTTTTTTTTTCCCCCCATATTTCTGTCGTTTAGCGCCGCGCCAACGACTCCTGCACGTCAAACTTTTTAACATATGGCAGGGACTCCAATCGCTGTTCCTTGCTATGTGCTTGGTCTACGAGCTACTGCCACATTAGGCACAAGAGGCCATTACACACACAAACACACACGTACTATGGTAAACAACAGACAATCAGATATATTTTAAAACGCATTATCTTTATTGTGCTCTTTCGATTCCAAGTGCACGAGCTGATTTCCATTAGCACGCGCGTTACTATTCTTAAACTGGGGATCACATGACCGGTCTCATGATTTCACCTGAAGTGATTTCCACCGCAACTTACACACCGCAAAATTACAAAACCAAGTCCCGAGTGAGTCGATTCAAAGACAAATGTCAAACGGTGACGCTTTGCTTCAAAGTTACGACGTGCTTTGGCAGAACAGCTTTGGACACAATATAGCATTTATATTAGGCCTTATTTTCTTCCTCCTTTGTCAGCTATGTGTGCGCCACCACTCCTACACGTCTTTAAGTCACTTCTATTTATAGAAGTGACATTTTAGGACACGTCGCGGTGGGGCGAATTTTAATAGCATGTCCATGATGTCAAAGGCGAGCAGGCTAAACCTCTAACAATTAACGTAACAAGATAAAAATGACGTCATGTCTAGTTACGCCTCACCTCGCTGCTGAACGTACATTTGGCGTGAAGCGCCGTATGTGCGTATGTATGTATTTATGTATGTATGTGTGTGCTTAAACAAGAGAATCTCCGATATTTCTGTACACACAAGTTTGAAACTTGGCGAAATACTTTATTAAGTTGGTGGCTAAGAAAACATCCGAGCATATTGTAATTGAATGTCTCATTGAAGACATAAACAACCGTTTATAGCAAGTCGGTTGACCCAGATTAGAGACCGTAATTTTTGTCATATTTACTTGAACCTTTGCATATAGCTAGTTTGTAGAAAGACATTGGACGAATTCGTTAGCCAGCTTTGTATCCTTTCAACTTCTTCAGTAAAATTACTTTTTTACAGAAATTAATTAAAAGACAAAAAAAAAAAAACTTCAATTCTAGAGAAAGTCAGACAGTGGTGGTGACGTAAAACAGGCAACTCCATCGGCACGCAGACGCTGACACAATACTCTAAATATGACGTCATTCTCTCTCGCGCGCGCGGCTCTCTCTCTCTCTCTCCTCTCTCTCTCTCTCTCTCTCTCTCTCTCTCTCTCTCTCTCTCTCTCTCTCTCTCTCTCTCTCACACACACACACACACACACACACAAACATGCGCGCATCTCCAGGATGAATAGATCTTCATGCGCCCTCCAGGCGCATGAGGATATATGCCTCTTGGAGATGTTTGGAGCGCGCACGCATGCACGCACACACACATCGACGCGCTTTCAGAAGAGCAGGCAGGTGACCCGTGTACTTAGTACATCAGCCGGCTTTCACACAAATTATAGCAAGACTGAAATTGTACCGTGAAGCTCTAGTTTTGTCACCATTTTCTCAAGTCTATGAAGCGAAAGTGAAACTCATATCACGTAAAATATAAAATTACGTAAAAACTAAAACTTATGTCATGACAAATGACGTTTGACAAATCAATAACGCGTATGTCCTGCACCCCTTATAGAACTCACTGACGCATTGGCCGATCTGCGAGACTTTTTCAATAGGAGATAATTCAACATCAGAATCAGGTCAAAGACAAAAGGTAGAGACCATTGACAGCGAGGACAGCTCTCATATAGAAGGGACTTTGTGGGTTATGGATCATCCCATCTTGTTAACATAGCATTGACTCCAAGCACTGTTCCTTGGTATGCGCTTGATCTACGAGCTACTCCCCCCCCCCCCCTCACCCCTCCCCACCCCCAACCCGCCCTCCTTTCTATAACCCGCCCCTTGGGTCGTAAAATTATCACACTTGTGCCGCGTGGACGTTAAGCTCGGACCTACCAGCATGCTAATACCACCGCCACTCGACTATACTACCAATACGCGGGAAAGAATGAGAGTGGGAGACGAGGACTGGGGGCCTTTAATGTAAGAGAGAGAGAGAGAGAGAGAGAGAGAGAGAGAGAGAGAGAGAGAGAGAGAGAGAGAGAGAGAGAGAGAGAGAGAGAGAGAGAGATGATGATGATGAAACGTTTTATTGACAGGATAAAGTTTTAGGCGAAACGCCTCTCTTACAAACTGTCCTGTTAGAAAGAAATATTAACAGCAAGAGTAAGAACACAATAACACAATAAATCGAAACATGAAGAAATAAACTGGAAAAAAGCAATGCAAATAATGCGAGAGAGAGAGAGAGGGGGGGGGAGGGAGGGAGGGGTGGGGTGGGGGGAGGGGGGTGAGACACGAGCTATAAATGTTAAAAACTTCATACAGTATAGTATGCTAATACTAACAGCACCGCCTCTTTGGCTGCTAATGCGGCTACCTACGCCTTTGACGTGATTGGCACTGGAACGAAAAAAGTAATATTACGGCCCCTAAGAATTATCAAAGAACTGTCGCCTACGGAGGAATTAAAACAGTTCGTTAGCCGGCTATTGAGGAGTATGCAAAGAAAGGGGGGTGGGGCGGGGGGGGGGGGGTGGACGTACTTTCTGAACCCTGAACGCAAACGCAAAGCCTTCCTTCGCCTACCCCATTCCATCTGCATAATACACAGACTTACACGAACCCCGGCAGAAACAAGGGTTATGAGCATCGACGTTTAGTGTTTATTGCTGCAATACTGCTGTTAAAATATGTCAAAAGCTAGTATCTCCATTTTTTGTTAGAAAAGCGAGATTTTTATTGTTATGAAATGAAAATCTCGCTTTTCTACAAAAAGTGGACGCACTGGCTTTTTATTGGCGATACTTGGCAAAAACCAGTAAGTCCATTTTTTAAAAAAAGCGAGATTTTCATTGTTGTACAATGAAAATATCGCTTTTCTCAAAAATGGTGATACAACGACGGAATAGAGCTTTGATTTAGATCTGAATTGCGTACAATTTGCTGTTCGCCAAGTGACAAGATCTACAGAGAGCCTCTTCCAAGTCAGAACACTGTTTTATGCAAGGTTGACAGGAACCGTTGTGGAGAAGGCAAGATCTTCAGACAGATGCAACAGTTTTGGCGAGTGTTGCACTGCAAACGAGAGAACTCTCCTGGCAAGTTTATGAAGGGAGGCAATCGCATTACGGCCTCAATTTGCTGACATAATTTACCGCCATATTAGTTCAGTGCGATGTCGTGAATGCAGGATATTTCCAAGAAATGTCCTCCACTTTGCGTCTTCCCTTCACTTCCCAAGATTTTCCGCCCTTGAGAAAGTAGTCCCTTCCAGCTGCGATGGACACAGACCCTCGTGATCCACTGCGCTTGCAGGGGCCTACGTGAATATCTATAGGCTCACGTAATTATCCCTTTATCCCTTGCAAGTGCAGTAGCAATTGCGAATTTGTCTTTTTTTTTTTGTCCCCTTAACTTTATTCCTCTTTCTTTGATTAGGCAGTTAGTCCAGCTTGTCCACAAGAGACATAGATTAACATGAGTCCCTGTTGTCGCAGGGACTCATGTGAATCTATGTCTCTTCAGTGCAGATGCACGGGATCATGGGCGTCTAAGCCACCTGCAGACCTTGATCGGATTTCAATTTCATATTAGCCTCAAACTGAGGGTGTTATATTCCGGAGTAAGCCCGGTTCCCGTCTGAAACAGTATTAAAGCTGGGAAGATGAGACATTGTTCAATGTAATGGGAAATGTTGTAAGTATAGATTGAATCTACGGATCATATTTTTTTCGGTGGCAAAGGTTTCCTCCCTTTTTCTCTTATTACATGTCTGGTTACAGGACATCTCGTTACAAGACATGCAGATCGAGTGGAAAGGATGGATTCAGTGGCAATAATGCCGTGAGATGGTTTTAGTCGCCTGATCGGCGTTTAACTCTTACCAGTTCGCTCTCTTGGCCATCGTATGTATACATACGAAGCCACGCCCATGGAAAATTCCATCGTGTTTACTGAATTAAAACCAATTAATTTTTACTCTCAGTATTATTGTAATAACATATTGACATTAGAAAGTCACTTTCATATGATAGAATGAAAAAAATATTAATTTTGAGTTTGTTCGTGACCTTTGTTATCGATCGAGTCACTACGTCCACCATCTTGCTTTCCCTACTGCGTTATTTTCACTGCTTGCGATTTCTCTCTGAGAATATTCCGTCAAAATGAGTTCATCTGAGTCCGAAAGTGAAGAGTATCTCACTGAAGGGGAATCTTCCAGCAACCAGGCCACTGAACATGATTCCAGCACCAGCGATGTGGAAAAACGAAAGAAAACCATCGCAGGTCATTGTGACACTTTCTATTTTGGTTTGACCATGTGCTATCCATGTGAGTCTTTGTTTACCTATTGTCTGGTTCAGAATCGTGAAACTTTATGAAGTACATAAACAAGTTTTATTACTTGCTGTGTATTGCCTCAGTGATATTTTCAGCAAGTCAGAGATTTTCAGAGAAGCACATGTTTGTTGTCTCAGTCATGCCAGGTGTTGACACGCCCACTTTTTCCTGCCCTTGACCGGTGTAGATTATGTTGCGTAACTCTTAGAAATTCAAACACATTTTCTTGAAACTTCACAAAAATGTGTAGAAATGATTTGTCCACACACTGGATTCACATTTTAAACAAAGGGGCAAGAAACAAAAAACTTTTCTTCTTAGTGACTTTCGTGAAAACTGTTTTTGGAAACCGGACACCATTTTTTCTTCGTCGCTAAATAAACAACAACTTCTAAACTACGTTAAGTACAGACTTTTTACTTATCCTGACTGAAAGCTGACTCAATGCACTTTAATATGATGTATAATAAGCCAACTTTTGACCACTAGAAGAGCTTTCAGCAGCATTTTTGCTTGGTCATGTGTGAGGGTAAAAGTCATTTTGTTCACTGGCCTCAAATAGAGCGAACTGGTAAGAGTTAACCCAAATAACTAATTCTGTGGCAATGAGGCGTGTAAGAAGGCCTTGTAACACATTTTTAAGTGACCAGTGCTATTTCATGTGTAGTTCCAGGATATCTTGGCGAGTGCAGGTGCCAAGCTATTATCGCACTATCCTTAAGCTATCTTGTTCAGTTTGTCCCCAGAACTGTGATGTAATCCTCGTGGGTAACTCCCAAGTCTGGAAATTTAGACTACAGCAGGGGCCAGTCGCATGAGTGAGCGTAAATCCTGCACAAGACAACTATGATACAGCGGAGCACCTTGCTTAGTGGCTAGCGCAGGACTAAGCTCATTCAAGCAACTGGCCCCAAGGCTCGATCAATGTGTTACGACAACTGAGCATGAAGGTTCTTTGACTCTTTGCTTGTTCCCATTGATATCCATCTTCTTTGCTCGAATGTGTTATTTGAGGCTGAATTTACAATCGGTTTAAACACATGCTTTGCGTCCGGCCGCTGGCATTGAGTGGGTTAACGTGCTATTTTCTGCGTAAATGGGCTACATGCATGTGCACAAACAAGACGTATACCTTGACTGCTACACACGATACTGTTCGGTGAAAAGACGCGTAGTTACGCGTCTTTTCCGCCGAGCGGTATCGTCTGTAACAGTCAGAGGGTTAAAGCAAATGGGATCTTCATCTGTCTCAAAAATAATTACCTTGATGTGGATGCTCCAGCAAACGAGGCGTTGCGACGTGTACTGTGAGAAGTGTGCCCTTTTCTGCAGAATATTTGAATATGTTTAGAAGGAATGTACATTATGTTGGTTATAATAGGTATGCTACTTGAGCGCACCAGGCGAAACCAGCATACACCGAAATAATAGCAATTTTGGAATGTGTACAGATTTCAGAAACCCAGAAAACGCGTACGACTGGGAAGTAAACAATCTCTCTTGGCTTGACTTCGCGAACGAAGATTTTATAGGAGTTGCCCACGACGTCTGCAGGCTTGTTCGTGGCTGCGGAGGCCAATCCGGGACAGGCAGGTTCGACCGCAGTGGCTGCAGGGGGAGGTATGGCCAGGGTTCTGAGTTGCGGCATCTCTGTTTTTTCTCCTGAGCCGCTTGTCCTTAAGGCTAGCTCTGCGAGAGTCCTCAAAGGAGACAGCTGCCTTGTAAATGGTGGAGCGCCAGGTGTCACGGTCCACAGCAAGCGAAGACCACTGGTGGTGGTCGATTTGGCAGGCACTAAGTGACTTCTTGAGACAGTCATTGTATCTCTTCTTTGGTGCCCCTCTGTCACGGTGTCCAGTAGCAAGCTCGCCGAACAGGGTGATCTTTGGTAGGCGATGATCATCCATCCTGGAGACATGCCCCGCCCAGCGGAGCTGTGTCAGCAGCAGCAAAGCCTCGATGCTCACAGTTTCAGCCTGTTCAAGGACCTCGACGTTGGTGACATAGTCACTCCAGTGAATGCCCAGGATGGTGCGCAGGCAGCGCTGGTGGAAGCGTTTGAGGAGTCGTAGTTGGCTGCGGTAGAGGGCCCAGGACTCGGAACCATACAGCAGGGTGGTGAGGACCACAGCTCTGTACACGCTGATCTTGGTGCCTGTTTTCAGCTGTTGATTGTGCCACACCCGCTTGAAAAGTCGCCCGAAAGCGCTGTTCGCTTTTGCCAGCCTGCTGTCAAGCTCCATGTCCAGCTTGGCGTCCGACGTGATAATGCAGCCAAGGTAAGTAAACTGGTGCACTGCCTTTAGTTCAGACTCGACAATGGTGATGTGAGGAGGGCGATACACTGTCTTGGGTGCCGGCTGATGGAGGACCTCTGTTCCAGACAATATTATTTCTGTGAGGATTAAAATGTACTTAGTGACCTTTTCTGCGAAAACGTCTGTTGTTTTTTGTTTTTCATTTGCAAACGGTTTTGCATATTTACATATAATTTACATATATTTACATATTTACTACAAATGTGTTTTAATATAAACGGTGACATTTTGGGAAGAACACGTGTGATTGATTTTTCTGTTGCTGTTTTTCATATTAACTTCTGTTTTAAATGATATAAATCCTACAAATTCAAATGATTTTAGGTCGTGCGTGCTGGTCTGTGACTATTGACTTTAAAGCTCAAAGCTGTAAGGTCTGGATTCACAGGCGCGACACACCTATTGTTACCGGCCTTATTTTGTTGTGTGTGTGTCTAGTCTGCTGATTCCTTGGAAGTGCTGGCTTATATTTTGAACTCATTTAACGCACCCTGCGTCAATAGCTGCGAAGTGTCGTATAACGTTGCAACGCTATACGACACTTCCGCAGCTAATGATGAGGAATAAAATGTACTTAGTGACCTTTTCTGCGAAAAAGTCTGTTGTTTTTTTGTTTTTCATTTGCAAATGGTTTTGCATATTTACATATAATTTACATATATTTACATATTTACTACAAATGTGTTTTAATGATGAGTTAATGGGACGAAAATGCCTTTGCTTAATAACAAAACGTTTAGTTCTACTGTGACGCCATGCCTTGCTGAATTAGGGACTTCAAAACCTAAAATCATGATATATTGTTCACTTTTGAGGTGCTTCCGTTGTGTTCTGTTCGAAAACGGGTCAATGACGGTGGATAAAAGAGTACATACAAAATGTTTACTGTAGTTTCACTCATTCGAGACGCGCCGCATACGGACACGGGGTTGACCCAAAAGAAATTGGACGTTCGCATCATTCACATCTAATAATAAGCACTTTAACACTTCAACGGGTTTCTTTTTCCAGAAGTCTTTAAAAAAAAATTAAAAAAAATTGTGTGCATTTCAGCATCGGGAGACAGATCAACCAGGGAAGTTCAAGGGTATATTGCGACTTTCTGGCGCCAAGCTAATCTGACACTACACTTCGACCGACAGTCAATCCTTTTTGGGGTTTTAAAAATCTTTTCTTAATTTATGAAAAATGGGGTGCTTTTCTCCGGAGAAGGTGCGTCACCACCGTGTAGCGCCATTTGACCTAAGAGATGTGTTGTTTTTTTCTTTTTTTTTAAATATACAAATGTACGAATGTACTCTGAATTTTTCTTTGCAGAAAACTGAAGATTTCAATGAACCCAACCCTTCCCTTTCTGCAGCATATAAACAGTATTTATACCGGTCATTATAAAGGCGCTCTC
>BTPG01000001.1:227264343-227270679 GCA_036245525.1 Semisulcospira habei | reverse complement strand
CTGTGAATCGGTTCAAAGCGCCGCAAACTGAACCCAGCACGCACGCACAGGAGAAACACACACATTCACTCTGAAGACAAACGCCGTAACAGACAAACACAGGACATTAACGCGGTGCGAGTGGTCAGCTATTAAAGTTTCGGAAACTTTGATCGCATGCATACTGACGACGAAGAAAAAAAATGCGACATTTTTGGAATCATCGGAAACACTAAAGTTTTCCGATGATTGCAAAAATGTCGCATTTGTTTTGCTCGTCAGTATTGTGGACATCATAACACAGTTGTCAAAGTGTGGTTGTGTGTGTGTGTGGGGGGGGGGGGGGTGAGGGAGGCGTGGAGGATGAGTCCGAGTACCCGGAGAAAGAACCTCCGAAGGTCCTCCTGAAAAAAAACAAAAGCCGCCATAATACCATAATAAATAATCTGGAGAGATAGATAATGTGGGTCTCCCACCCCACCCCTCCCCCAAACAATTGATTTATTCTAATTAACACGGTAATTAAGCAAGCCCACGTCAACAAAGACACCCAATACCTTTATTACCTAGCCATTTTAGTTCCACTCCAGAAATCATTCAAGCTACGTTTTTTGATCAGCTACCAACCCGCGATTATTAAGGCAGATCCCCCACTCCCACCTAAATAATTAATGCTGTCATTGACTACTATCAGCCGTTTTCGGGAAATGATTACTTGCGTCATTGTGGAAATTCCCGTTAGGTGTAATTGCCACATCACCCCACCCAAAAGTAAGTGACGTCAATGTTGCCAATAACAACGCCACGTGTCAACTCGTGACCCTAGTCTCGTGATCAAGTATTGCGTCGTTGAGACGTTCGTAGGGCGTGAAGACAAACTTTCTCGTTCTTTCCATTTACCTTGTGTTGGAGTGCGGTTGTGTTCTCAGAGTGACGGACTAACTTATCCGGTGATAGCACTAAATCTTGTAAAATATCCTACGTGGTGAGCGGTAAGTGACTGTTAATTGAACGCTGACTAACGTAAGTTACAAATGACTGGTAGTTTGACGATAATTTGTCTGTTAAACTTGTAATATTTAGAAACAAGAAAAGGTTTCACAATTAGTCTACAGTGCGCTAGTGTTAACCAGATCGGTTTAGTTTAATTTGCCTACGCTGACTAACATTCACTCATTATAAAAATGAATTGGACTCAGGAAGAGGTGTTGATCTTACAATCACATGGTGAATACCATGAAAAAATGGCTACTTACATTCATTCCGTTTTGACCAAAGCTCCAGAATTTTGGTTAGAAAAACCTGAAAAACCAGTGGGAAATTTGGCTGATATACTAAACACTAGTTCTAAGAAACAAAAGGCTAGTAAAGAACCAAAAGAACTTGATTTGTTTTTAAAACAAAATCTTTTTCATGACGAAAAAATTGAGTGTCTCAAAGTAGATGAGTGTGATTTGTCTACATTTAATTTAGATAACTTAAAACAAAATTTAGAGGACGGCTACAAAATACTTTGACGTAATGAAGAAAAAAGCATGTCAGCTTTTATTTACTATGGTGAGTGGCTTATTGAAGGATTTAAAATTCACAAACGACAAAAGATTCGAAAAGAAACTAAACTGAACTGGAATGATTGGCTAAAATTACACGTCGGAATTTCAGAGTCTTATTCTCGTCAGTTACGTGATTTAGCCAAGCTGTTACGTAGGTATCCAAAATTTCATTTTCTGGCACTGCCTTTTCGGAAGGTGTATGGTTTGCAAAAGCAAATTAAAGAAATGTTAAAAGTCCCGGAAATAGCCGATTTTTGGAAAACACCTAACGCTGGTCCATGACCTTGTTTGTTTGTTTGTTTGTTTGTTTGTACAAATGTTCTAATGCGTCTTAACGACCCTGTTTGAATCACATCTGAGACATTTTATCACTTTCGTTTTGTTAACTGACTTAAGTCCATGTGATCTATCACCGAGCAGGCCGCACTAACAAGGAAAATAAAAACGTGTAACTATAAGTCCGTGAGAGTGATATATCACCGAGCAGGCCGCAAACAAGAAAAAATGAAAAGGCTGTACGTCTGAGAGTGAGAAATCACAGAACATGCCACAAAAAGGCTGTACGTCTGAGAGTGAGAAAGCACAGAACATGCCACAAAAAGGCTGTACGTCTGAGAGTGAGAAATCACAGAACATGCCACAAAAAGGCTGTACGTCTGAGAGTGAGAAATCACAGAACATGCCACAAAAAGGCTGTAAGTCTGAGAGTGAGAAAATCATTGGACATGGTACACGTAAAGTGGCTTTAAGACTGAGAGTGAGAAAATCAACGGGCAGGTCATAAATGGATGGAGTGAGATTTTGTCTGATGTGTGTCAAATACCAATCAGCAAGTCGGATCAGAAGCTCATGTTTGTATGTTTGTTTGTTTGTCTCATCCTAAATGTTATGGACCAAGTGTGAGGTGTTTTTGCCGCGGCTCATGTAAGTGAAACTGACTTTACATAGGTGATAATAACGAGTCTGACATGTTAAGGTCTGTGGTAAGCCCGTCTACACGGAACACGTTAAATCTGTTGAGTAACGGTTGGTTTGTAAACAACTAAGAAATGAGAGTAGAACACAGAGTTAAATGACTCTTAACATAAAGTCTTCAATATTCTGTTTACCCCCTTGCCGTTGACGCCGTCAGCGCGGACTGCAGACAGTGTCATTCAGTTGAGTACAGCGAGGACAGAGACAGAACACAGAGTTAAATGACTCTTAACATAAAGTCTTCAGTCTTCTATTAACACCCTTGCCGTTGACGCCGTCAGCGCGGTTATTAATAGCGCGGACTGCGGACAGTGTCATTCAGTTGAGGACAGAGACAGAACACAGATGTTTGCTACGTAAAATCTATTTTAAAACCGCGCTGACGGCGTTAACGGCAAGGTGGTAAACAGAAGATTGAAGACTTTGTATTAAGAGTCATTTAACTCTGTGTTCTGTCTATGTTTTTGGTTGCTCTACAGGCCGCTGAGCCCACGCTGCGCTATTTACCACCAGCGGTGGTTGCTACGTACAATCTATTTTAAAACCGCGCTGACGGTGTTAACGGCAAGGGTGTCATTAGAAGATTAAATACTTTGTATTAAGAGTCATTTAACTCTGTGTTCTGTCTCTGTCCTCAACTGAATGACACTGTCCGCAGTCCGCGCTATTAATAACCGCGCTGACGGCGTCAACGGCAAGGGTGTTAATAGAAGACTGAAGACTTTATGTTAAGAGTCATTTAACTCTGTGTTCTGTCTCTGTCCTCGCTGTACTCAACTGAATGACACTGTCTGCAGTCCGCGCTGACGGCGTCAACGGCAAGGGGGTAAACAGAATATTGAAGACTTTATGTTAAGAGTCATTTAACTCTGTGTTCTACTACACTTCTACTCTCATTTCTTAGTTGTTTACAAATTCCAACCATTACTCAACAGATTTAACGTGTTCCGTGTAGACGGGCTTACCACAGACCTTAACATGTCAGACTCGTTATTATCACCTATGTAAAGTCAGTTTCACTTACATGAGCCGCGGCAAAAACACCTCACACTTGGTCCATAACATTTAGGATGAGACAAACAAACAAACATACAAACATGAGCTTCTGATGCGACTTGCTGATTGGTATTTGACACACATCAGACAAAATCTCACTCCATCCATTTATGACCTGCCCGTTGATTTTCTCACTCTCAGTCTTAAAGCCACTTTACATGTACCATGTCCAATGATTTTCTCACTCTCAGACTTACAGCCTTTTTGTGGCATGTTCTGTGATTTCTCACTCTCAGACGTACAGCCTTTTTGTGGCATGTTCTGTGATTTCTCACTCTCAGACGTACAGCCTTTTTGTGGCATGTTCTGTGATTTCTCACTCTCAGACGTACAGCCTTTTTGTGGCATGTTCTGTGATTTCTCACTCTCAGACGTACAGCCTTTTCATTTTTTCTTGTTTGCGGCCTGCTCGGTGATATATCACTCTCACGGACTTATAGTTACACGTTTTTATTTTCCTTGTTAGTGCGGCCTGCTCGGTGATAGATCACATGGACTTAAGTCAGTTAACAAAACGAAAGTGATAAAATGTCTCAGATGTGATTCAAACAGGGTCGTTAAGACGCATTAGAACCTTTGTACAAACAAACAAACAAACAAACAAACAAGGTCATGGACCAGCGTTAGGTGTTTTCCAAAAATCGGCTATTTCCGGGACTTTTAACATTTCTTTAGTTTGCTTTCGCAAACCATACACCTTCCGAAAAGGCAGTGCCAGAAAATGAAATTTTGGATACCTACGTAACAGCTTGGCTAAATCACGTAACTGACGAGAATAAGACTCTGAAATTCCGACGTGTAATTTTAGCCAATCTTTCCAGTTCAGTTTAGTTTCTTTTCGAATCTTTTGTCGTTTGTGAATTTTAAATCCTTCAATAAGCCACTCACCATAGTAAATAAAAGCTGACATGCTTTTTTTCTTCATTACGTCGAAGTATTTTGTAGCCGTCCTCTAAATTTTGTTTTAAGTTATCTAAATTAAATGTAGACAAATCACACTCATCTACTTTAAGACACTCAATTTTTTCGTCATGAAAAAGATTTTGTTTTAAAAACAAATCAAGTTCTTTTGGTTCTTTACTAGCCTTTTGTTTCTTAGAACTAGTGTTTAGTATATCAGCCAAATTTCCCACTGGTTTTTCCGGTTTTTCTAACAAAATTCTGGAGCTTTGGTCAAAACGGAATGAATGTAAGTAGCCATTTTTTCATGGTATTCACCATGTGATTGTAAGATCAACACCTCTTCCTGAGTCCAATTCATTTTTATAATGAGTGAATGTTAGTCAGCGTAGGCAAATTAAACTAAACCGATCTGGTTAACACTAGCGCACTGTAGACTAATTGTGAAACCTTTTCTTGTTTCTAAATATTACAAGTTTAACAGACAAATTATCGTCAAACTACCAGTCATTTGTAACTTACGTTAGTCAGCGTTCAATTAACAGTCACTTACCGCTCACCACGTAGGATATTTTACAAGATTTAGTGCTATCACCGGATAAGTTAGTCCGTCACTCTGAGAACACAACCGCACTCCAACACAAGGTAAATGGAAAGAACGAGAAAGTTTGTCTTCACGCCCTACGAACGTCTCAACGACGCAATACTTGATCACGAGACTAGGGTCACGAGTTGACACGTGGCGTTGTTATTGGCAACATTGACGTCACTTACTTTTGGGTGGGGTGATGTGGCAATTACACCTAACGGGAATTTCCACAATGACGCAAGTAATCATTTCCCGAAAACGGCTGATAGTAGTCAATGACCGCATTAATTATTTAGGTGGGAGTGGGGGATCTGCCTTAATAATCGCGGGTTGGTAGCTGATCAAAAAACGTAGCTTGAATGATTTCTGGAGTGGAACTAAAATGGCTAGGTAATAAAGGTATTGGGTGTCTTTGTTGACGTGGGCTTGCTTAATTACCGTGTTAATTAGAATAAATCAATTGTTTGGGGGAGGGGTGGGGTGGGAGACCCACATTATCTATCTCTTCTGGACATGCCCCTGGTTTTGTCCCTTCAGTAAAAGGGCATGTTGGGTTCATTAACTCATTCGCGGCCAGCCGCATCCGGATGCGCGGCATAAGCCGCGCATCAGGTTGCGGCTGGCTGCGAATGAGTTAAGAGGCTGGTTTCCCAGGTATAGTTCTTAGTGTATTTGGTGTTCGTTAACGTCTTAAACAATCAAACCATGTTTGAAAGACAGGGCACCGAAAGTGAATCAGATCAGGTTATTCCATACCAAAACTGTACATTTTATTTGTTTAATTATGAATGGTTTAAGTGAGTCACTATATTTTAACACCTACCTGCATGCAAAGGAACGTTTGCAATGACATTAGACGTTTTGCAAATTTTTGGCCTTTTTCCACCAAGCCCTGATTTGAAAGACGGATCATCGGAAATGAATCAGATGATACCAAAACTTTTGATTTTGTTGAATTGTAATTGTGTACTTGGGTGACTGTTTTTTATATACACCTTTCGCAAGAACCGATTGCAAGTACGTATTGTTAATTTCTGTTTTTATTTTGTTTTATTTTTGTTTGTTTGGTTTGTTTGGGGATTTTTTGTTTATTTTTTTCATCAAACCATGGTTTTAAAGACGGGTCACCAAAAGTGAATAAGACTATGTCATCCTTTACCAAAATATGACATTTTATTTGTTTAATTGTAATTGTTCACTTGGGTGAATATTTTTATCTATCCACCTGTTCGCAAGGGACGATTGCAAGGTCATTGACCGTTTGCAAATTTCTGGCCTTTTTCC
>BTPG01000001.1:227236843-227259343 GCA_036245525.1 Semisulcospira habei | reverse complement strand
TTGCACTTTTTAAAACGGAAACGCGAAATATTTTCATACTGCAACATTAACAAGCTCCTTATAATGAAATACTTCTTAGTGTGTGCAGTGGCCAGCTAACGTGCCAGTCGCTGCACTGACTAGTGGAATTGACGAGATGTCAGTTGGCGACAACATGAGAAAAGAATTAAATAAACAAATCTGCTCGCATTTTCGGCAATTATGCGTGATCTAGTTACAAGTAGAATTTTCCTCGCAGTAACAAGAACTGTTATACAAAGCACTGATGTCTTCTTAGTCAGACAAAATCTACGCGCTGAATCGACAGCGATATGCAGTCACCTGCCATTCATGTGTTTTTTATGAACACCTCATCGGCCGCAAAACGAATGACGCGAGGCACAGTTTTGTTTTGGACTGGGTACATACATTATATTGAGCAACATTTTGCTCCATACACTGTCCATAACCGACAGACGTGATTACTTGACTCGAATAAAAATGTCCTCGTCTTTCGACTCGGACATTTTGATTCGAGTCTCAATATACTATTTCTATTCAAAGGTGAGATAAAGCTATTGCTGTCTCTAGTTAATTCAGCGAGCCATATGTCTATTCTTAGGTTGGACATTTGACACAGAACGTGTTTTAGCACAAAGTTCCTGATTTACAAAAGAAGCAGTGTCATTGCTCCAACGTGTCCGTATTGGTCCTTTCAGTGCCATGCAGCTGGCTGTGTTTCTGCAGTCTTAAATACACACAAGAAAACAACAACCTAGTTGTCCCTGGAGCATTGATTCTAAGTTGCGTCAGCAAAAGGCATAGATCCTAGTGAGCTCCCGCATGTTCAGTTCTCGTGCGGATCTCTACCTCTTGCATTTGGGTGTCAAATTTCGCGTCAGCCCTAACAGGTTAAGCAGAAGAAGCGAATGCAGCCGCATAAACGTAGTGTAAATCACTGAAAGAGCATTTTTTGGATAATACACGGTTCGGACGAGTGCCGGGCTATTATTTTAAAAGAATTAGTACACGTACTACTGATTCGTAATCGCTGCGCCTTGATGTGTTTCAAAGGTCCCACAGCGAGCGCTGTCAAACCTTTGCTCAGATAATAATTATGGTCTCTGGTACACATGCTAAGGGAAAACACTCAGAGCCGGTGTGTGTGTAACGCATCATTCCACCAACGGTTGTCGCACCTATTTGGTTTGTGGGTATAATAATATTAATAGCGAGGTTTCCTTTGAAACGAACGACTCCGGAGAACGAACGAGTGCAAAACAGTGGTTGACAACCAGCTTGCGCCATAAGCATAACCTACCCTAGTAGCAATTACGGTGTAAGTCTGGTCCTCCAATGGTCGCAAACATTTCTGCGTGTAAAAGACGTCTTTTTACCGTCTTTTACACCGAGCAGTGCGACCGTTGCACTACACCAACAAGATGAGGATTTCATCCCAAAGTCTACTGTATTGTTGGAGCTCAGATAAGTTTATCTTTTAGGAACATTCAGAGTTGTTCATATTTTTAGGCTTATTATGCTGATCCATTTCCCTCCTCTCTAAGCCAACTCCTGATCAACGCAAACGTCCGCGCACACAAATAAAGACGGACACACGGCGCTTCAAGTCATTAGTACTCTCTAAGGGCTCGTGTAGCGACATGAATCCATCTCCTAATACTCTAACACACCCTCTGATATACATACACTGGCACACAAAAATAAAAACGGACACTCGGCGATTCCCGCCATTCGTAAGCTCCGTGGTCTGGTGTAACGTAGCTTTTCTGAAGATGAAAAATAGCACGAGCAGCGAAATCACGTCACTTCAAGCTTCACGTCATGGCATCATTAGTCCCACGACGCTGTGTTCATAGTGACGACTCAATGTTATACGTCACTCATTGCAGTACTAACATTTGACGTATCAGAGAATCAACTTTGAAATTTCCTTTCTGATTTTCACGCCTAGGGCTTACAGGTCACAATTTGACCTAAACCTACCCCAGGGCCGGGACAAACAGCAGGCTTATGCAACACTGTTTATGAAAAGTCATGTGGGTATTAATAAGATATTTTTGTTTTGTAAAAGATTGATTGGTTGATTGATTGTACATTGTTTAACGTCCCGACAGCAACAAGGCTTTCTCAGGACGTGCCTGCACTGCTTGTGAAAAAAACACTAAACAGAATATTGAATGTATGTCACCAGCCGGTCTAATAAGTTAAATAAACCTACGAAATGGGGCCTAAATAAAGCTAAGACCATTTAGCAACACACATCCAATATCAAGAGCTACAGGCAGCGCAGACAGTAGGGAGAGTTTTAAAAAAGGCAAATACAGATGAATGGACCAAGGGTAGACATAAACACATACCCCAGAATCGGAAAGAAAACCCACCCTGTGGGGCTGACCAGGGTGACCCTGAGAACTAAAAAGTAGTTAACCCCACCCAAGTACCCCAGAGCAGACCCGGGTGTGGGTTTTCGTAAAAGAAACATTAAAGTTATGTTAGCTGTTTTACAAATGACTCCTAAAAAGTGGTGCTGAACATTGGCTGATTTTCACACCTAGGGCATACACGTCACAATTGACCTAAATTAAATGTGAAATGTTTAGGGCTTAAAGTCTTTTGTCCACCACGAGGGTGATTCAAAGACGGGACACTGAAAAAGGGTCTGAGCAAAGTTTGACCCAAGCTGGATTCGAACTCGGGACCTTTCGGTCGAGAGGCGACCGCTTTTACCACGGAGCCACCCAGCTCCCCCACAATTGACCTAATCGTACCCGACAGCCGAGACAAACTGTAGGCTTATGTAAAAACTGTTTACGAAATATCATGCGATTATTAAAGAGAAGATTGTTGGGTTTTTTTTTAGATTCAATTGTTTTAAGATTAACCCATATAATTCGTGAAATAAATCCCCAAAGAGATGCAAATGATCGTCTTATTCTATACCTGCGTATTTCTCTGTGGGCTGGCGATTGGGTGCCTGATAGGCGGCGGCAGGGGATCTAACTGTTGTCTGTCCGGCGCTGAGTAATTCCCCTTGGTTTGTTGTACAATTCTGCCAGCGCTAGCCTCACCTATCTGATTTGTGAGTACCCCAAAACGTGAAAATATATTTTTTGAAAAATATTTAATTATTGCTCAAAACGTTCTAGAGGTACAATGCTGGTTAACGAACTCATTCAATATCTCCCTTTTATCTAGATATACGCAACATATATAGTAAAAATAAGAAAAATTACGGACTCCAGTGTTGATCAACCAGTTTTTTTTTGTGAAACGGCCATTTCTCGCCAATGTGCATCTTAAAAAATATGTATAAAAAAAATGTCCCGAGATAATTCTTTTAGGTACAATATCCTATAATTTCAAGCTTGCCCGCGGGCTCTAGTCGCTGTCACACACACACACACACACACACACACACACACACACACACACACACACACACACACACACACACACACACACACACACACACACACAGAAACACACACACACACACAGACACACACACACACACACACACACACACGCCGTTTGGCGCCAAAAAGACGTTCTCTAGCAAGGTGTGCGTAGGTAGACGTGACGTCATTTTTATCTTGTTATTTATTTGACAGAATTTCTGCGCAGCACGCGAAAAACGTCATGTGCACGCTCCGACCAGCCCCATTTCAAAGTCTACCATATTTTTAAAATACGGTAGACAAAAATTGGACGGTCTGGAAACCGTCTAAAACTGGTCGCTTTTCGGTGCGCCGGGAGGCAAATAGCACCAATTTGACACCAAAATTACACAGTCCTGCGACGGTGTAGAAATGGTGTAGAAACGGTGTAGAAATGGTAATATTGCGACCGCACTGGGCCCAGATTGGGACTGTTTTGCGACCACGCCAAGTCTTGGCCATGCGTACCAACTACACCCTTCCCCCCACCCACCCTATATTTTGTACACCTTTATTAACCGCCTGTGACCGCAAATACGAGTTGTATGGCTGTCTGTCTGTCTGCGTGTCTGTCTGTCTATCCCCCTCACTCTCTCTCTCTCTCTCTCTCTCTCTCTCTCTCTCTCTCTCTCTCTCTCTCTCTCTCTCTCTCTCTCTCTCTCTCTCTCTCTCTCTCTCTCTCTCTCTCTCTCTCTCTCTCTCTCTCTTTGTGCATTATTTGTAGATTAGCAACGGCAAGTTCGAAAAATGGTTGTGCCAGCCAAAACTTTCACCGTTGTAAAATAAAGAATCATTGTCATTGTCATTGTCATTGTCTCTCTCTCTCTCTCTCTCTCTCCGTCTCTCTCTCATACACACACTCACACGTCTCTTTGTCTCTTGACTGTCTGTCTTCTCTATCGGTCGTTCGGTCGGTCGTTCGCTCGGTCGGTCGGTCGTTCGGTCGGTCGGTCGTTCGGTCGTTCTGTCTGTCTGTCTGTCTGTCTGTCTGTCTGTCTGTCTGTCTGTCTCTCTCTCTCTCTCTCTCTCTCTCTCTCTCTCTCTCTCTCTCTCTCTCTCTCTCTCTCTCTCTCTCTCTCTCTCTCTCTCTCTCTCATCAAAAACTAAAAGCATGCTAATCATAATAATAATGGGTAGACCATCGAAACCGATGATGTCGTCATTGTGCATGACTTCTATTTGTGGGTGCGGGTGTGGCTGGCCAAGCCAATCCTGGAGCCACACCTGCGAGGGCAATGGGGGCACTGGAACGTAGCTGTAGGGAAAGTCGACACTGTCTTTCTGTTAGCTCTGGCACTGGTGATCCGTTCGCGCCGATTTTGTTCAAAGAGCGTGCAGGCTTTCCTGGTGGCGGCACGCCAGCCAGATCTGTCTTGTGCTTGTGCTTCAAGTTCCTTTACCGGGAAGACGCAGTACTTGAGGCTGTCTTTTATGCAGTCTTTGAAGCGTTTCTTTGGCCGTCCTTGCTTCGTGTGGCCTTTTGAGAGTGCACCATACAGGAGTTGGCGTGGCATACGAGAATCATCCATCCGAATGACATGACCTGTCCAGCGAAGTTGTGTCTTTAAGATCAAGGCTTCAACACTCACTAAGTCAGCATTGTCCAGGACTTCCAGGTTTATCACCATGTCTTGCCATTTGATGACCATGAGTGAGCGCAGGGTTCTCATGTGGAAACGTTCAAGCTGCTTGAGGTGTTTTCTGTACAGCGTCCATGACTCACAGCCGTAGACTTTGATCTTAGTGGAGAGCTTGACGTTGTTGTTATTGAACACACGAGTGCGCAGACGACCCAGGACTTGGCTGGCTTTGCTGATGCGAGTTGCGATTTCCTTGTCGATACTACCGTCAGAAGAGATGATGCTCCCCAGGTACCTGAACTGGTCGACAGTCTTCAACTCGGTGACTTCGATATACACTTTGGGGGGGGGGGGGGGTGCCTGAGGCTGGTTGGTGCAGGACCTCGGTCTTGTTGGGACTGATGGTGAGGCCAAACAGTCGAGAGGCTTTCGAGAACCTGTTGACGATGGTCTGGAGGTCAGACTCCGTGTGCGCCATCAGCGCACAGTCATCGGCAAACAGCGCCTCAAGGATCAGACTCTCGATGGTCTTGGTCCTAGCGTTCAGTCGACGGAGGTCGAAGAGAGAGCCGTCTGTGTGTCTTTCTGTCTATCCCCCTCACTCTCTCTCTCTCTCTCTCTCTCTCTCTCTCTCTCTCTCTCTCTCTCTCTCTCTCTCTCTCTCTCTCTCTCTCTCTCTCTCTCTCTCTCTCTCTCTCTCTCTCTCTCTCTCTCCGTCTCTCTCTCATACACACAATCACAGGTCTCCTTGTCTCTTGACTGTCTGTCTTCTCTATGCTAATCACAACACGCCAAAAGCATCAGCTCCGCCCCCATTCACTTAGCCTCACTTTTGTTTCAGTTCCCATTGAGCAAGTCAAGGACTGAATATCGCCTCCTCGGGGTAATTGTTGACAAACAACTTTGCTGGTTGCCCCATCTAACACACCTAGGGAAAATATTATCAAAGAAGCTATTTTTATTGTCAAGATTAAAATCTATCATTGATACTAAGACACGAAAGCTATTTTTCAACTCCTACATAAAACCTCACATTGACTATGCATCTACTATTTGGGACGGCTGTAGTAAGGCTAACCTTAAGCGGATTAATTCTCTATACAAGCGCGCAGTTAAATTGATCCTCCCAATCCCCTCTCTAACTTTGGAGGAAAAGCTTCAGGCAACCGGCTCCTTCCTTTACATCAACACCTTACGTTAACTAGGTGCGTACTTATGCACAAAGCACTGAACGGGAAAGCCCCCCTCTACCTGGCTAAGCTTTTCACTGAGAGCGAAAGGGTTTACAGCACTTTGAGGAACAGTCTCGTCATTGACCGGCCCCGAATTGACTTGTTTAAATCCAGCCTTTCTTACGCGGGTGCCTATTTATGGAACTCACTTCTTCCATATATACAGCAAACGAGACATCTTCCATTGTTTAGGGCGAAAGCTTTTAAATACATCTCTGATCAAACTTGAAAGAAATGTAGATAATATTATGTCCAAAAGAGCCATGTCAATGATTTCCTGTGGTCCTCCGTTTTGCACTTGTTAGTCTTTACACATTTCTCTTTATGGTAGTGTTTTGCCTGTTCACTAAATTCCTACACAAGAGTAGCTGTATCATCGCCCACCCACCCACCCCCCACCCACCCCCCCCCCCCCCCCCACCCAAAAAAAAAAAAAAAAAAAAAAATCCTGTCATTTTGCTCTGTGGTGTGTGTGTGTGTGTGTGTGTGTGTGTGCGCGCGCGCGCGCGCATTTGTGCGTGCGTGCGTGCGTGTGCGTACGTGTATTCATTCCACCAGCGGTTGTCGCACCTATTTGGTTGTGAATATAATAATAGTGAGTTTGCGTTTGAACAAACGACTCCCGAGAACAGACGAGAGCGAAACAGCGGTTGACAACCAGCTTGCGCCATAAGCATAGATAATATCTATTCTGCAGACATCTCCAAAAGGCACAGATCCTCATGAGCTCAGAGAGAGCATGAGGATCTATGCCTCTTGGGAATGTTTCGAGGTTTATCAATGCTTATGGTCCAAGCTGATTATGCGTTCGTTGTTTGAAGTCGTTCATCCCAAACGAAATCTCACCGATGCTGTCTCCGTCACGGTTTCCTAAAATGTAGGAAAACGTGCAGCTGAAAAAAAAAAAGACTAACAAAGCAGCTGAATCAGTGAAGAGGTCAACAATTAAAAGAGAAAAATGCTGTCTCAAACATTATCTTCAACTTCTATACCAAACTTGATATACAGATAGCTGATGATAATTTCTTCCTGTGTATACTTAATTAGAAGTTGCTCTGTGGCGGAGATAAATCTCTTGGCTTGACTTCGCGAACGAAGATTTTATAGGAGTTGCCCACGACGTCTGCAGGCTTGTTCGTGGCTGCGGAGGCCAATCCGAGACAGGCAGGTTCGACCGCAGTGGCTGCAGGGGAAGGTATGGCCAGGGTTCTGAGCTGCGGCATCTCTGTTTTTTCTCCTGAGCCGCTTGTCCTTAAGGCTAGCTCTGTGAGAGTCCTCAAAGGAGACAGCTGCCTTGTAAATGGTGGAGCGCCAGGTGTCACGGTCCACAGCAAGCGAAGACCACTGGTGGTGGTCGATTTGGCAGGCACTAAGTGACTTCTTGAGACAGTCTTTGTATCTCTTCTTTGGTGCCCCTCTGTTACGGTGTCCAGTAGCAAGCTCGCCGAACAGGGTGATCTTTGGTAGGCGATGATCCTCCATCCTGGAGACATGCCCCGCCCAGCGGAGCTGTGTCCGCAGCAGCAAAGCCTCGATGCTCACAGTTTCAGCCTGTTCAAGGACCTCGACGTTGGTGACATAGTCACTCCAGTGAATGCCCAGGATGGTACGCAGGCAGCGTTGGTGGAAGCGTTCGAGGAGTCGTAGTTGGCTGCGGTAGAGGGCCCAGGACTCGGAACCATACAGCAGGGTGGTGAGGACCACAGCTCTGTACACGCTGATCTTGGTGCCTGTTTTCAGCTGTTGATTGTGCCACACCCGCTCGAAAAGTCGCCCGAAAGCGCTGTTCGCTTTTGCCAGCCTGCTGTCAAGCTCCTTGTCCAGCTTGGCGTCCGACGTGATAATGCAGCCAAGGTAAGTAAACTGGTGCACTGACTTTAGTTCAGACTCGCCAATGGTGATGTGAGGAGGGCGATACACTGTCTTGGGTGCCGGCTGATGGAGGACCTCTGTCTTTTTCAGACTGACCTCGAGTCCAAAGAGCTGGGCAGCATCTGCGAAGCAAGATGTGATGCGCTGCAGGGCTCTCTCTGTGTGTGCAACGAGGGCAGCATCATAATCAAAAAGCAGCTCACGAATCAGTTGGTCTAGGGTTTTCGTGTGGGCCTGCAGTCGTCTGAGGTTGAACAGGCTGCCATCGAGACGATACCTGATGTACACTGCATCGTCATCATCGAGGTCCACTGTGGCCTGCTTCAACATCATGCTAAAAAAGATGGTGAAGAGGGTTGGTGCCAGCACGCAGCCCTGCATTACGCCGTTGAGAATAGGGAATGGTTCTGAGAGGTCATTGTTGAGTCTGACCTGGCCTTGCTGGTCCTCGTGTAGCTGGACAATCATGTTGAGGAACTTTGGGGGACAGCCAAGTCGCTCCAGGATCTGCCACATGCCTTGCCTGCTCACAGTGTCGAACGCTTTTGTTAGGTCGACAAATGTTACGTACAGGCCTTTGTTCTGCTCGCGGCACTTCTCCTGTAGCTGTCTCAGCACAAAGACCATATCGGTGGTGCTCCTGTTTGCTCTGAAGCCACACTGGCCCTCTGGGAGTTGGTCTTCAGCGATGGCAGGTACCAGCCGATTCAGGAGCAGCCTTGCAAGGATTTTCCCAGCAACGGACAGCAGGGTAATTCCCCGATAGTTGGAACAGTCAGACTTCTCGCCTTTGTTCTTGTACAGGGTGATAACGACTGCATCACGGAGATCTTTTGGTAGTGTTCCTTCCTCCCAGCAGCAGAGAAAGAGGTCATGGAGCTTGTTGTGCAGTGCTGTGCCTCCATGTTTCCAGATCTCTGGCGGTATTCCATCAATGCCTGCTGCTTTGCCACTCTTGAGCTGGTGGATGGCTGTGAGGGTCTCTTCAGCGGTGGGCGGTTCGTCCAATTCAACCTTTACTGGGAGGTGTGGGATTTGTAGGACGACTGCTTCTTGAACAGTGCGCTCAGCGCTGAAGAGGCTCTGAAAGTATTCCGACCAGCGGTTCAAGATGGAGGTATTATCTGTGAGGAGTGCCTGGCCATTCGCGCTTCGCAGGGGACTTTGTACCAGGTGCCTGGGGCCATACACTGCTTTCAGTGCTTCGTAGAAGCCCCTGTAGTCACCATTGTCAGCGCAAAGCTGGGTCCTCTGTGCAAGTCTGGTCCACCACTCATTCTGGAGATCTCTGAGCTTGCGCTGGAGACTGCTGCAGACGAGGCGGAAGGCAGACTTCTTCACAGGGCAGGAAGGCTGGGCTAGGTGGGCCTGATGGGCGGCTCTTTTTTTTTGCTAGGTGTTCCTGGATCTCTACATCGTTTTCGTCAAACCAGTCTTTGTTCTTCTTTTTGGCGAAACCCAAGACTTCTGCAGAGGATTTTGCAATAGCAGTATTCAGTTGTTCCCAAAGTGTTTCAGGGGAGGAGTCTACTGAGTCCGCTGTGTCTTTGAGCCTGCGCTGTAAATCTGTCTGAAAGGCAGCTTTCACATCGTCACGCTGAAGGCTGGCAACATCAAGCTTTTTCTTGGGGGGCCCCCATTTCTTGGGTTTTGGCTTGAAGTGGAGCCTGAGTTTGCAGCGGACAAGGCGGTGGTCAGTGTGGCACTCTGCGCTGGGCATCACTCTGGTGAGGAGGGCGTCACTGCGGTCCCTCTGACGCACTAGGACATAGTCGATAAGGTGCCAGTGTTTGGAGCGAGGATGCATCCAGGTGGTCTTTCGACTGTCCTTTTGCTGAAAAGTAGTGTTGGTGATGACCAGTTGCTGCTCCGCACAGAACTCCAACAGTAGGCGGCCATTGTCATTGCAGTTCCCCACGCCATGCTTGCCGAGGACTCCTTTCCAGGCTTCAGAGTCCTGGCCCACTCTGGCGTTGAAGTCGCCAAGGATGATGACTTTGTCGTCTGCAGGGGTACTCTGTAGGAGGCTGCGCAGGTCAGTGTAAAACTTGTCCTTTTCAGCAGGCTCTGCCAGGAGGGTTGGGGAGTACACACTGAGAAGGGTGACGTGTTGCTGGTGTCTCAGTGGGAGGCGCATGGACATGATGCGGTCTGAGTGGCCCGTTGGTAGGTTTTCCAGCTTAGTCGCAATGGATGTCTTGACCATGAAACCCACGCCTGAGAGCCGTCTTTCTGATGCAGGCCTGCCTGACCAGTAGAGGGTGTACCCAGCACCAAGTTCTTGGAGGCTGCCTTCGTCCGGAAGGCGTACTTCGCTGAGCGCGGCGATGTCGATGTTTAACCTCCGCAATTAATGGGCAATGAGGGCGGAGCGACGTTCAGGGCGTCCGCTGTCTGCTTTGTCGAGCATGGTTCGGACGTTCCAGCATGCTACGTTGAGTCCGGTCGTGGTCGTCATGAGAGTGGATCCGTTATTCTTTCTTGTTTTTTGACCGCAGGAGAAGATGCCCGTTGACCGCGGCTAGCCAACTGGGGTTGCGAGGGGACGAGCTTTGTTTAGGCCACCTTTTCTAGGCCCCTCTCCGTGTGGAGCAAGCAGTGCTGTCCCTAGAGAAGGCTGCTTGGTCGTTCAGGGTGTGCCGAGTGATGTTGTCATCCCCAGGTCAACATCAGGCGACCAATATCCTGAACCGCCTGCATGCAGGTTTGAGACTGCGGCTTCCAGTGACATCTTTCACCTGCCGTTTCGCCCCTTGCCCGTCGCTACAGGACTTGGAATGGTCGGTGTCATGGTCCGTGGACGTTTCCTAAAGCCTGCGCGGTGGAGCTTTTTGGTGGAGTGCAGTGTGCGCAGTACTGGCCCCACCCTTTAAACCCTTGGTTCATCTGCCATGGCCTAGCAAGCTGGGACGATGGCATCGAGGTCCTCGGGTCGTAGGTTTTATATCAGACTGTCCTTGTCCTAGTCTCTGGCCCAAAAGCCTTCCCCGGAGACACGGGGGCTTTGATGTCAGGGGTTTCCTCCCTTAGCCTTTCCGCAGCCAAGCGGCCAGGCCTGCAAGGCAGCAGGCGACTCGTGGAGGGCGGGGTCGTCTAAGTCCCGTGCAGATGTGAACATCTGCCCACTGCCCACAAGATAAATACATGAGTTTAAAAGTGGAGATTTGTTTCTTTCAAACAACGAAAACGATTCACCACAAGCAGCGGATCCGCTCAACTTACAGTTGTTGTTTTTTTTTTTTTTAACTTTGCGAAAGCGTGAGGATCCAAAATATTTTATACATCACCACCAGTCATCCGACAAGTTTATGCCTCACCGATTTTGAATGAATGGATTCGGGTCCTCGCTTCCAGAGCCCCCAAATATAACTGAGGCCCCGAACGGGGTTATGAATGACCGCATTTGTCGCCATGATGCGTGTTATCTGATTACATCATCTTTCGTAAGACAATGACGTAGTGTCGGGAAATTCTACACTATCTTCCCATGATCTCGACCTTGCTTTTAAAGAAGTACCCAACGGAGAAAGAAACATAATAAATAAATTGTGTTGTACCCACTTTTCTAAGCGTGTTTCTTTCTCCGTTGGGTACTTCTTTGCATTTTACACGCTTGGCAGTCACCTTTTGGGTCTGTATTGACCTTGCTTTTGTTGTGTGTGTACCTGCATTTTTACGTAACTACGGAACTTTCAAGCTAGGGCGATCGAACATTACGCGTCGGTTAAAGTTACGAGATGTTAGTACTGCATGCGCTGCACATGGTGTATTGGATGCCATCAGTCTGTTATTCTTCCTATTATAGTAATAGACTTTGGTGCATACTTATAGTAATGGACTTATGATTTTCACTAACTGGCTTATGGTTTCAATAATCGACGTTGGCATGCTGTTTGTACAAAGTGTTGTTTCCCGGCAAAAAAAAAAATAAATGTAGACGTCACAGATCAGTCAGGCAGCATTTTGTGACGTAAAGGACTGAGTTCTGTAATGTTGTTGAGCTTTTCCATTGCAACGCAAGGTGATCACTTTTTTGTCGTCACAACGAAAGAGAGGTCTCTTTGTTTGAACTGACAGATGGAATGGGAAAGAAGGAGAGCCTGCGGTATTCTGCTCGACACTTTATCTTCTTGCATCGGGAAAGGTTGATTACATCAATCAAAGTACCGCATCTTCTGATATATTTTCAGCAGAATTAGTCTACAACAAACAGGAAACATCGGCAGTTTACACCATTCCAGTCCCGAGTCGTCAGTGAATTGTGAGGTAAATTTTACAACAAACAACTCCCAACAACGAACGAAAGTCAAGTCATAGCCAGTTTCTATCATAAGCATATATACACGTTATCTTACTAACAGGCTGGCAGCACAGCTACCTCTATGCCGCAATCCTTGCATCGCGCTACTACTTCCAAAAGTAGTAGAAGGGTGTTGGGAATGGTCCTTGATTACGTAACTGCCGGGTCCGGCGTTGACTGGACTAATACCCCATAGCCACCTGCGAGACATGTGGCCTTTCGTAGCTGACAGATGCATAAATGTATGGAAAGCCTTGCTAACAGAAGACCAAACAATCAAGATATAGCCCTATATCCCAAACACTTATACAAACAGTGTCGACTCAAAAACTGACCCATCGCGGTCAAAAAAGATAAAACAACCCAGCGGGAACTTGATCTCACGGACGAAGTTTTGTCTGTTCCCTCAGACGACGAAAGGATCAATGCCTCCTGTTGCATATACTGCACAGCCAGCCTCTCCTGCCTCTCCTCGTTGCAGCCTGACGCCGGACCTCAGACTACCATAGGTTCTGGCCTGCGGACAAGGCGATCTTTCGCCGCCACGACGTGCACAACTGAAACATATCAGTGCCTACACCACCTATCGGCCCACCCACCAGCAGTCTTCAAAGGACTATTAAAAGGGGAAACACTTCGCTTGCAAGAAACTGCTATAACGCAGTTGAAAAAATTGAAGAAATCAACTTGTTCCATACCAAACTACGAGCGAGGGGTTACGTATAAACCACGCTAAACCAACATATCAGCCCACTATGTCGACCCGAGGCGGAAAACCTCACCCAGCGAAGCAAACTAAGCTTCTCACCCTTTGTCAAATTAGACGAGGTAGGAAAAATAAAAAATAAAAAATAATGATTCTGCCCAAAAAGTTGCACACACATCTGACCCGTTAAGTAAATCGGGACTAAATGTAGGAGACTGAAACAACAACATCCAAGAATTGCTGTGAACGTGGATGTCTCAAACGGTTTGGTCCGCTGACGAGAGGAGTACCGGCTTTGAAAGTAAACGTCCACGAAACACACCTCATTCTTAAACACAAAATACTGACTGACTTGTGGGAAAAGAGCCGGCCGAAAAAACAGGCCATTGCTTCGGATAGTGTGCGATGTGATACACTTTTTTTTTACAAACGAGCCCGGAGGGATCATGAATATCTATGCCTCTTGCAGAAGTTTAGAATGTTTTCTATGCTTCTAGTGTGAGCAGTCCGACGTGACTTTGCTCTCGTTTGTTGCAAACGAAACCTCACTAAGATCTCTGAGACCAGAAGGATCCAGCACCAGACAGCACAATATCATATGAGCCTTTCTCGGAAGGTGAAGACAAGAATGGGACAATGCAGCTGAAAATTGAAAACTAAAATAATGAATCAATTCACTTTTACCTGTGTTCTTAGACACCCCTAGCACACTGCAGAATAAATGAAAAGTTATAGTTAGTTAAATATTGACTGCCTAATTTGAGCTTTAAACGGGTCAGGTGGCTTGTCGCGGATGTGACGATAGACAAAATGATCAGGATTAAATTCAAAGACAATATTATTATCTGCGATTCTTTTGACAGTTTCTTCAAGCAGTACAAGATAAGTTTTCGAAATATTTTCTTCACGTAAAATTTTGATGCCAGAAATTGAGACAGTTTTATCGGTTATTTTGGTCCAGCGTCACATTTGTGACATGCCCACACATAAACACTCCTTACTCAAGAATCAAATGCAAATTATATGAAACCATCAGTCATTTATTAAGGTAACACCAGTGCATATCAGACACAGCCGACCTACGGAGCATCATTGTTTTCATTTTTATTTTGAACGAACTTAACGTTTTGGGTGTAACATAACCATTGTGGACTAAGTTGGAAATTAGTCAATACTGTTTAAACACAGCTTGTTTTACTTCAAATGATAAGAGACTGAATAAAAAGCATAAGCTTTTAAATCAAGACCACAAAGGTGACTGCCATGCGTGAAAAAGGCATAGAAGATCAAAACGGAGAAAGAAAGACGCTTAGAAAAGACAGTTGAAACACAATTTATAACAATCAAATCAGTTGCTAATTATCTTGTGAATCATGAGAAGTAAGGTGCTACCTTTCTTCTTCTCGATCACAAGATAAGTAGCGACTGATTTGAATACTTGTTCGTCTATTTTGAAATATTAAGTTGTGTTGTAACTGACATTTCAAGGCGTCTTTCTTGCTCCTTTGAATCTTCTCTATAAACTTTGAAATCAAGAGTTGTGTGAAAAATTAGTTGAATTTGCTTTACGGCACCTGTCTTTAGGGAATGTGTGATTGTTGTGACACACTTGAAGCGGACAAAAATGTGTTTTGATAAGAGGTTATGCTTATTGCAAACAAACAGACTAAAAATAAATGTGATATATTCAATAATCAATTGTCAGAGTCAAACAGAGGTGAAAGGTTAGGTGAGTCTCTGTCTCCTACCCCCCCCCCCCCCCCCCCATCACCTTACGAGCAGCATCTTTGTAAAGGACGTGAGCCCCTGTCTCCACCTTCCCCCCCCCCACCCCCCCTCCCACCACCACCAGCCCCTTTAACAGTATTTCAGAAAGCAATGTTTGGTTAAAGTGTGGATGTTTAAAATATATTTTCTAATCCCTTGTGAATTTGACTTTTGAGAGAGGTCACTAAAATTGGTATGTGTAGAAAGATCTCACTACACAATTATTTTTTTGGACCAAGTTTGAAGAGTGAGGATTAAATAGACTCCGAGAAAATGCCAACGTTGAAGTTTACGACGGACGCCGTCGTTCGGACGAAGGACGGATGGAAGACCACTGACCCATTACACACTGACCACGTGAACCAAAAACTTAAAAGTGTCAACTCATTTTTGCTTATGACCATTTCTCACACTAAAGATTATCAGATACTAAAATTTGACAAAAATTGGTAGGGTGGTTCCAGATATATCGCACAGACAAAAACGGAAACATTGAAAACAAATATGGCTGCCAGGTCCTTTACACTCAGGAAGTCAGCATATTTTTTTCTTGCACAACTTTCGATGATGATGATATCCACTTGTAATGCGCATCCACTCCATGCTAGCAGCATGCTCACTAAAAAATAATTTTTAAATTTTTTTTTTAAAATCGGGGTACTTTTAACAACAATTTAGATCAAAATAATGAGCCATCCGTTTGTGGTATTACCTTTAGTGTACAAACCCTTTATATCTTTACTGTGCCCTTGACCTTCACGCTAGGACCTCGGCTTTGGTACAAGACACATATTTTAATCTAATACTGAACAGATATGAAAATGTAAAGAATTCTGTTAATTACTTCTCGACGAATCGCATGCACAAAACCCAGACAGACACCCAGCTACAGTGACACATAGGTTGACGCCAGTAGACCCCCTCTCACGAACGGGGGAGGGGTAGGAAGAGGTATCTTAAGCAAGGAAAACGAGTCAGATAACCACTGTGCTTGTTTCCATAGCCAACAAACTTTTTGTAGCTAGTAAATTTGAAAAATGACGGGAATGCATTCAAAATTCCATGTAGGAGATATTGTGCTAGGAAGCAAGATATTAAATGTCATATTGTCCTTTTGATATATGAAAAAAATTGTTTAATTGCAAAATTGGCACGCAGAAGGGGGGTCGTTGTGTTTTTGTGTACCTTTTAGTGTCTGATTCATACACCTACGATGAAAATTACCTAGTGGTATTGTAATTGCAAACGCATCAACTTGTGGGACTAGAAAAAAACCCGGGGCAATCTAAATGTTGTTTTGATCCGTGACAGCAAAACCCACACAATTCTACCTTCACGTTATGATCGTATACGTGTGTAAACATAACATTTTCTTATAAATGCAGAAAGTTGCCATTTTATGTCTTATTCAAATGCACATATTTCGGAAGCCAATCAACATAAAGTTGTTTTTTTTTTTTCATGTGCACTTCTTTCTGACGTGTACTTCCAAGTGGTGCGTTTGTTTGGTGGCATTTTCTATAAACAAAATTGAGTGGACCTACCTACATAGACCAAACTGTTTTTGGGTTCAGCCCAACCGTTTGACTTTGCACGTACTCTAAACGTTGTAACAGATCGAGATATCAGTCAGTTCCACTCAGAATTTCGACTAAACTAGGAGCCAAACCAACCGACAGCTCTTTGAACGATTACATGTCAATGTATGCAATACATTGTTTCGACTGTAACAATGTCACGAACGTGCGAGGGGACAAAAATAAAGGAGGAATCTGAGTGAGCTTACCTTCCCTTCCATTTGTGAGAAAAACTGATGTAACATTTTTACGAGTTTTCAACTGACATGTTCATGACCATTTGGAATCCCATCTCGGACATGTATGCAGATGCAAGATTAGCCGCCTTCAGCGAGTTCAAAATAATGCCGCAAGGCTTGTGAAGCGCAAGCGAAACGAAAGCACGTAACCCCTATACTGAAAGACCTTCACTGGCTTCAATCCAATCCCGCATACAGTTTAAGATTGCGACCATTACATACCGCCACTTTGATGGCAGTTTTCCGTCATACCTTTCCTCCAGTCTAATTACTTGCCAGCCCTCTCACTCACTGCGTTCATCGGGAGATAAACTTCTCAAAGTTCTAAAGTACCATCTCAAATCTGCCGGTGAACGCTCTTTCAGATGTACTGCTCCTTTAATTTGGAATTCCTTACCGACTGAGCTGAGAAATGCCTCTCCCCTTACGCAGTTCAAAGCAAAGTTAAAAACTTACTTTTTCTCGCAGACTTTCGTGTAACCTCTACGGTTTTCTGTACAGCCCCCCCCCTCCACCCCTGCAAACTCTGTGTGTGTGTGTGTGTGTGTGTGTGTGTGTGTGTGTGTGTGTGTGTGTGTGTGTGTGTGTGTGTGTATGTGTGTGTGTGTGTGTGTGTGTGCGTGTCGTTTTCGCCTGCGCATTGAGTTATATATATATATATATGAGAAATGCGCCATATAATAACATGTATTATTATTATTATTATTATTATTATTATTATTTATTATTATTTATTATTAGTATGCATACTTAAATTCTAAGTATCCAAGTGGACAAAGTCAGACCTACATCATATTTGAAACAGTCTCATCCACGAATGGTTTTGCGGTTCCGTGATGTTTCGCACGCATATTAATCACTGTTTCCCAAGCATTGATAAACCCACGCACAGGGTCACGCAAAATGCACCGAAGTGATGCACACTCCGTTACACTTGAGTGCCTGTGGAACCAAGTATGTCACGATATATACATTTTTTTTCAAAGTTGTATTTTACAGATTGAAGCACCCATAACAGCCTTCAAAACGTGCAGATAAGCAAAGCAACCAGTAAAGGAACAAACAAAACAGGTACAGGGTTGCATCTGCCTTTTTTAATGTGATATAAACTGAACAACAGTTTGCCAACCTAATGTCATGCCCCATTCTCCAGTTGGAAAATATGCCTTATTTCCATCCGTTTTATTATACTTAATTTAAAAAAAATGATGACCTGTCAATTCGCTTCCAGTAAAGATATATAGGAGCTGTGCGTGCCCACCCCTAACACCTTCGACCTTTTAAGACAGGCTCATATACAGTAATGTCTTTTTTTGTAGGCCTTAAGCCGGCCGCGATCCTACAGCATGATTGCAAACTTGTGGCGTACTGCATACATATTCGGCGTCGTCATCGCTATTCGTAAGTAAAGGCAAATATAAAATAAGTTATTGGTAGCGAGGGTTTGCTACACGGACCTTTGCAGGCCTGAGGGAGGTCAAAGGAACCATTCTACTCCGAAGGCCGAAGCCCTGAGGGGTACAATGGTTCTGTTACGTTTGTGGTTGTGTTATTCTTTGAAAGCATGTGTGTATTCATCATAGGAAAGAATTTGCTGGATTGTTCTGGAAATCTGTAACAGTATAAAAGACCGTGTTACGAAGTATGCGTGTACATTGTATGAGAGACGCAGTGTGTAAAACGTGTTGATGCATTGTAGAGGAGACAGTGTATCAGTGTTGGTGCATGTGTGAATGCCTTGTGTGGAGATCGCATTGCTGTGCAAATAAAATATTATTGGAACTGTTACTCCATTGTGGTCTACAACCTTTTGCCACGTGTGACGAGTTGCAGCCGAGTAAAGTTTCTTTGCAAGAACCCTACGTGCGTGCGTCTGGTGTGATTGCATACTACGACTACCACGTAACATTTGGCACCTCCGACGGGACTTCTTCAGTTGGCTCCGTGGAAAGGGTAGCCGGAGACAACAGCCAGCAATGAAACGCAGAGATGGCGACATTGAAAATGGAGACATTCCTGAGAATTGGGAAAGAATGTGGACTGGAGCTCCTAGAGTTTGTACAGGAGAGAGAGAAGGATAGACTGGAGAAAGAAAATGAGAAAGAAAAAAAGAGATTGGAGAGAGAAGAAAAGCCAAAGAACGTGAAATCAAGAAACTCGAAATTCACCAAGAAGAGGCAGAAAAACAGCGAAAAGAGGCAGAGAGAAAGCGAGAAGAGGCAGAGAGGCAGTGATAACATGAAATTCAGCTTAAGTGAATGGAGGTAGAGGCACAGAGCCAGAGGACAATCGAAGCAGCAGCCTTAGCCAGCAGAGAGCAAACAGCCCGTGCGCCAAAACTAGCGCCTTTTGCAAAAAAAAATTAGATAAACTGGACGCTTACCTTCAGCGGTTTGAGCGCTTTGCAAGCAGCAACAAATGGAAGCAAGACACTTTGGCCATCAAACTCAGCGCACTTCTAACCGGCAAAGCGTTTGAATTCTACACCCGCTTGCAAGAGAAGAAGCCGAGGATTACTCGCAGTTGAGAGCCGCCCTGCTGAGACGGTACGACTTCACAGAAGAGGGTTACAGACGACGATTCCGGATTTGCAAGCCTGAGGAAAGAAAAACACCCGGCCTATTCATTGAGAAAATCCGGACCTACCTGGAGAAATCGATAGAGCTGGCTGGTTTAAACAAGGAGTACCAGGACCTGTGCGACCTCATCATCAAAGAACAAGTCTTCAGCGCAAGTTCTAAGGACTGGCCGCCCACGTCAGGGAGCAAAAGGATCATTCCCTGAAGGCCCAAGCACACATAGCTGAAAGATATCTGGACGCCCACAACATAACGTTCGGGCCGGAAAGCCGCAGTGTGTGTCAACTCCAGCGAAGGAAAACCACGTCAGAGACACCCCGAAACACATGCTTATGGAGAGCCTGACATGTTTCCTTTGTGGAATGAAGGAACACAAGGCAATACGCTGTCCTTCCACGAGTGTTCCTCGAGGCGACAACCCCAGAAGGCCCAACCAAGACCGCAGGACAACAGGCAGAAGTGGTACCACGTCTCAACACAGAGCCGCCGCTGTACTGGCCAATGATTTGACGTCATCTAGTGACTTTGAGACTGGAGAAAGGCGGGCAACACCGGAGCAGGTCGAGTCTTTTACAAGGGGTGGACGTATTCCAGTTGACGATGGGGCTGCATTCTTACCAGTTTCCAACCTCGTGCTGCCTGAGAGTGAAGTGCCCAACAGGCCGGTGGTGTTAGGATTCGTCGGCAATACATTAGTAAGGGTACTGAGAGACACGAGTTGTAGCGGCGTCGTCGAGAGAGAGGACCTAGTAGCTGAAGACCAGAAGCTATAGGAGTGGAAACCTTCATCCTGGCCGACGAAACTGTGAGAATTATCCCCTCCCCCCCCCCCCCCCGCCCCCCACCCTTTGCCAAGGTCAGTGTCAACACCCGTACCTGACAGGAGAGATGAAGGAGTTATGGGTGAAGACCCCAGTATACGACCTCGTGATCGGAAACGTTGACGATGCTAGGAACGCTGAGGATCCAGATCCGGAGTGGAAACCTGAAATATGTGCTGTTACCACGAGAGGTCAAGCAAAGAAGAGTCACCAGACCATCCCTCTAAAAGTGGCTGACAACTCGGAAGCAGCCGTGGTGAATAGGGACAAGCTGGGTGGAACTACAGAGATCCGCCCCTTCGCTTGATACATTCCGAGGTCAGACTGAGCAGGTGACACGAAGAGGGAAGGACATAACATTCGAGACCAGAAAGGACATCCAGTACCGGGTATTCAACAGCCATGGAGACAAACCTGTCAGTCAAGTGATGGTTCTTGAACCCCTGAGGATGCAGGTGATGAAACTGGCCCATGATTCCATCTTAGGAGGACACCTGGGAATCAGCAAGGCCCTCGACAGGATACGAGCAGTCTTCTACAGGACTGATATGGGGGCGACGCCACCCTATTCAGCAGGTCGTACGATATATGCCAGAAGACAATCTCCAAAGGAAAGGTGCCCAAGGCTCCTCTAAAGAAAATGTCACTCATCGATATGCCTTTCAAGCGGGTGGCCGTGGATATGGTGGGGCCAATATCGCCTCCAAATGAATATGGTCATCGCTACATTCTGACCCTGGTAGATTACGCTACAAGATATCTTGAGGCCATACCATTAAAGAAGATCGACACTCCAACAGTGGCAGAGGCGCTCGTGGACATGTTCAGCCGTCTGGGGATTCCTGAGGACATCCTGAATGATCTAGGGACCCAGTTCGTCTCCGACTGCATGAAGGAAGTCATTTGCCTGTTGAGCATCCGATACCTCACTACGACTCCGTACAAGCTCATGTGTAACGGATTGGTTAAAAAATTTAACGGAACATGGAAGGTTATACTGAAGAAACTGTGTGCTGAGCAGCCAAAGTTGTGGCATAGATAGATGCCTTGCTCTTCGCATACGGTGAAGTTACTCAAGATTCGACAGGGTTCCCCCCCCCCCCCCCTTTGAATTATTGTACGGCAGGACTGTAATTGGACCCATGCACATCTTGAAGGAGCTGTGGACCAAGGACATCGAGGCGCCTGTGATGAAAATCAGCGACCTAAGAGAGAAGCTAGAGGATACCCTCAGGATGGCTCGAAAAGAATTGGAGAAGGCGCAGAACCGTAAAGCCAAACCTCGGCGGTTTCAGCCAGGTGACCAAGTGTTGGTTCTTCTCCCCACCGACAACAAGCTCCTGATGCAGTGGATGGGACCGCACATAGTTGACACAGTGGTTGGCATCAACGACTACAGAGTCATAGTCAACAACAAAATGAAGACTTACCACGCGAATCTGCTGAAGAAGTACGTCGAGAGAGGTCGTCAGGACAAACGACAACAAGCGGCATCTGTGCGTCTGGCTGCTGACGAGAGACTAGAGGACGAAAACCTGTTCGACCTTAATGAACTCCACCAAAAGGAGGGGGTATAAGACATCCAGTTTGGTCAAAACTTGACCCAGACACAACAAGAAGAACTGAGAGCCCTAACTACGGAGTTCAAGCATCGGTTTACGCCTGACCCGGGGCGACAGACACCATCCAGCATGAAGTTAATCTGACGTCCAACGATCCGGTTCGCAGCAAGCCGTATCGTCTACCTTAAAACACGAGGGAAGAACTGAAGGATATCAAGGAGATGTTGGACCTGGGAGTCATCAGGGAGTCCAAGTCACCGTATGCTTCTCCAGTGGTCATCGTACAAAAAAAAAAGCAAATGGATTCAACCGGGTGTGTGTGGACTACCGTAAACTCAATAAACTGACAGTCTTCGACATAGAGCCAAAGCCCACAGCGGAAAAACTGTTCCAGGAGGTTAGTGGAGACCGATTCTTCTCCAAAATTGACCTAAGCAAAGGGTACTGGTAAATCAAAATTGCAGAGAAAGATGTCCACAAGACAGCGTTCGTCACACCCGACAGTCATTGGGAGTTCCTGAAGATGCCTTTTGGAATGGTGAACAGCGGTGCTACTTCGAAGAGAGGACTGAAAAAGATCCTAGAAAATATACATGATTGATTGTACATTGCTTAACGTCCCGACAGCAACAAGGCTTTCTCAGGACGTGCCTGCACTGCTTGTGAAAAAAAAACAACCAACTAAACAGAACATTGAATGTATGTCGCCAGCCGGTCAAACACATTAAATAAACCTAACACATGGGGCCTAAATAAAGCTAAGACCATTTAGCAACACACATCCAATATCAAGAGCTACAGGCAGTGCAGACAGTAGGGAGAGTTTAA
>BTPG01000001.1:227228928-227236823 GCA_036245525.1 Semisulcospira habei | reverse complement strand
AAAAGGCAAATACAGGTGAATGGACCTCGGGTAGACAGAAACACATGCCCCAGAATAGAGAGAAAACCCCACCCTGTGGGGCTGACCAGGGTGACCCTGGGAACTAAAAAATACCTAACCCCACCCAAGTCCCCCAGGGCAGACCCGGGTGGGGGCCTAGAAAATATACAGAGTGTGTTGTTTTTTTTTTTTTTTACTGGGACTACATCTTGATCCATACAAGACCTAGGGAGATCATCTCAAGGCCCTCCGAGAGCTGTTCCAGCGTCTGTCAGATGCGAATTTACCACCCGAACAAGCAAGTGTATTCTTGGGGCCGACAACGTAGACTTTATCGGGCGCCGGTTAAGCGAAGGCTTGAAAGGGCTACATGACGACAACGGGAGGAAGATCAGATATGCCCCATGACCTACTACCAAGACGCAAGTTCGCTCATTCATGGGCCTGGCGAACTACTACCGAGAGTACATCCGAACTTTGCAGCTGTCACAGCACCCCTGACTGACTTGCTGAAGAAAGGACAATCCAACGTGGTGAAGTGGGAGGAGGCCCAAGAGCGAACATTCCAGGCAGTTCGTGACATCCTGACCGAGAAGCCCGTTCTACATCTCCCCGACCCATCGTTGGCCTTCGTCCTGAGGACCGACGCCTCCAACGAGGGACTGGGTGCCGTCTTAATGCAGGAGGATAATAGGAAACTCTACCCAGTGAGCTACGCCAGCAAAACGTTCACCCGAGCCGAGCGGAACTACTCTACCATCGAGAAGGAGTGTCTAGCCATCATCTGGGGAGTGAAGAGGTTTGAACTGTATGTGCAAGGAGTGCCGTTTGTGCTGCGGACGGACCATCAACCCTTGAACTATCTAAATTCTGCCAAGTTCACGCGCGTATCATGAGATGGGCGATGTTCTTGCAGAACTTTGACATTAAGTTACAGTCTATCAAAGGTTCACAGAACTTTGCAGCGGATTGCCTGAGCAGAACAGTTTAAAGGAACATTTCTTTGTTCAGGACAGTTAAAGAAACTGTGAGACGACTATTAAGAGCAGTTTATTTGATTTAAATTTTGATGTGATATTGTTAGTGTTCATTGTTTTGTGAAGTTTGACACAGCCACAACCGTATTATAAGATTTGAGAATACTTTTTGTGAAATTTCGTTCTAAAAAGGGACGTAATGTTTGTGGTTGTGTTATTCTTTGAGATCTTTTGTGTAGAAATCATAGAAAAGATCTGATATTCATTTGAGTTATTTTGGATAAGAATTACATAACCTTTTTAGTAGGATTCATTTTCTTTTGCATGGAGACTTGCGATCATTTTCGTTGTGACGCGTATTTTCGCTACATTAGAAGAAGGATCGAACAGGGTCGCGATCTTTCTAATGACCTCATAATATATTATGACGTCAAATTGTCGGCTACATTTCGTAACATTGTATCAAAGGCGCCTAAATAGTAGTGGAATTTTGTATTTCATTCTAGTGTATTCTTTTTCCTGAATATTAATGAGTTTTGGTTACGTTTTCTTTTCTGAGTGGTTATGTTGGGTGAATCTGCTGGATTGTGCTGGAAATCTGTAATAGTATAAAAGACCGTGTTTAGGAAGTATGTGTGCCGCATGCATATATGCAGAGTCTGTCTGCAAAGATGGCAAAGCCGACGCGATTTCAGATTTCATCCTAGACAATGACCTAGATCTTGTCGTGATCACGGAAACGTGGCTCCGCACAGCTGGCGACGAACCCATCATCGCCAGCGTCACTGTGGCTACCGCCTGGCCTCCTTCCCGCGTGCTTCCAGAGGGGGTGGCATTGCCATCATCTACAGGGACTGTCTTTCTGCTCACCTCTCCTTCTCTCAGTCTCTCCCTTTTGCTCATCCCTCCTTTGAATCTGTCGAGGCCGTAGCAACACTGCCTGGCCAGTCCCTCATCTTCTCATGTATCTATCGCCCCCCTCCAAGCTCTCAAAACAAACTCACAAACCCCATGTTCCTCACCGAGTTCGATCTCCTCCTCGACCACTACAGCACACGACACGGAAAACACATCCTTCTTGGCGACTTTAACTTCCACTTCGACAAACCAGACCACCCCGACACAAAACGCCTTTGCACGTCACTTTCAAACCACAATCTTACACAACACATCACTAAACCCACCCACCGACTCGGCCACACCCTCGACTGGATCATCACCCGCACCTCCGATCAACTCTTCCTCGACTCTGACACCTCATCTGTGCTTCCCTCCGACCACCTCGCTATTCTCGTCGCCCTCAACCTACCTCCCCCGAAAACATCCAAGCTCTTTATCTCTCGTCGCAAACTAAAATCTGTCAACCGAGAGAACTTCTTCGACGAAGCTGTCGACCTTCTCTTGGACCCCGCCTCCTCTCCCGATCTTGCATCCCATTTCGATTCCTCCCTTCGAAAACTTCTAGACACCCATACCCCTGTCACCACATGTTCCATACCCAACCGACTCCCCTCCCCCTGGCTCACTGACGACATAGCTCAGGCCAAGCGCGAGCGTCGACAAGCGGAACGCCGCTGGCGCTCATCTGACCTCACCGTTCACAGAGAGATCTTCCAAACCACCAGATCCAAAGTCTGCAGAATGATCTCGTACTCCAAACGAAAACACCTTCAAAACAAAATCCTGGAATCCACTTTTTCCAAAACCCTCTACGCTACCACGAACACACTCCTAGGCACTTCTAAAGACTCTCCTCTTCCCAACGCACACAGCAAAGAAGAACTTCCGTCCGCTTTTTCCTCCTATTTCTCCGACAAAATCCAAACTCTGCGCAACACACTCGACACTCTGCCTTCTCCGCCTTGCCTTCCTGAGCCCCCCCCCCCCCCACACACCCCCTTTTCCGGCACTCCCCTCTCGTCCTTCCGCCCCGTCTCTCAGGATGAAGTCATCAAGACCATAAAGTCCATGCCTTTCAAAACCTGCGAACTAGACCCCCTCCCAGCTTCCCTCTACCGGGACGGCCTCCCAAAACTTTTGCCCTTCATTACCGACATCATCAACACATCTCTAGAGAATGGCTCCGTCCCCGATATCTTCAAGTCCGCCATCGTCCGTCCTCCCCTCAAAAAACACAACCTCGACCCAAACGAACTCAAGAACTACCGCCCAGTCTCCAATCACTCGTTCCTGTCCAAGTTTCTTGAGAAAGTTGTCCTCAACCAACTCAACCTCCACCTCGCCGACAACAACCTCCTCAGTCCCTTCCAGTCTGCCTATCGCAAACATCACAGCACTGAAACAGCCCTTCTACATATCCTTAACGACCTGCTTCTCTCCACTGACTCGGGCAACAGCTCCCTTCTTACGCTACTCGATCTCTCTGCCGCCTTCGACACCATAGACCACTCTATCCTCCTCCACCGCCTTCACCACTCCTTTGGCATCACTGACTTTGCTCACTCCTGGTTTCTCTCCTACCTCTCCGACAGACAGCAGTCCGTCACCATCGACGGCGTCTCCTCCAACCCTGTCAGGCTCTCCTGCGGCGTTCCACAGGGGTCCGTCCTGGGCCCGGTCCTTTTCACACTCTACACCTCCCCCCTGTCCAACATCATCCAGTCTCACCACATACACCGCCACCTCTACGCTGACGACTCACAACTACTAGACAAAGACAAACTCGACAACACTCAGACACTACTGACTCGCACGGCTGACTGCTATGAAGACGTGAAAACCTGGATGACAGCAAACAAGCTCAAACTGAACGACGACAAAACGGAAGCCATGCTGGTAGGCACTCGCCAGAAACTTTCTCAGCTCCCTCCCTCTCTCCACCTTCAACTCGACAGCACCCCCATCTCCCTCTCTGACTCGGTCAAGAACCTTGGCGTTATCCTCGATTCCTCTCTTTCCATGACCAGCTTCGTCTCCGCCACGGCCCAGGCATGTTATTTCCACCTCCGCCGCATCAGTCAGATCAGAAAATACCTCACCACTGAAGCTGCCACCAAACTCGCTGTTTCTCTCATCTTATCTCGCATCGACTACTGCAACTCTCTCCTTTCCGGCCTTCCTCACTCCACCACTCTCACTCTCCAGCGCGTCCAGAACAATGCTGCCCGCCTCGTCCTCAGAAAGAAAAAATCCGACCACATCACTCCCCTGCTCAAGCTCCTTCACTGGCTCCCCATCCCCAACGCATCCAATACAAGATTCTGTCTCTCTGCTACAAATCCCTGAACAACTACGCTCCTGCCTATCTCTCCAACTTATTTCTCCCCTACACTCCTCCCCGCTCCGCCTCCGATCCTCTCCGCCTCCTCATCCCCCGCACCAAACTCAGCACTTTCAGCCCCCGCTCCTTCTCAGTATACGGTCCATCCACCTGGAACACCCTCCCACTCTCTCTCCGTCAGAAACACTCGCTCTCCTCCTTCCAGTCCGCCCTCAAAACTCACCTCTTTCAACAGTTCTAGCACTATATCACCACACTCCCCACCCCAAGCTGACCGTCGTAATGTTTTTTCACTATTTGTGTTACGTGAGTCCTTGTCTAAAGCGTGCGCATGCGTGTGCGAGTTGTGAGTGCGCGCTTAGAGTTATAATTATTATAAGATAAGCGCATTATAAATACCGTAATTATTATTTTTATATGTATGTATGTATGTATGTGGATATGTATGTAAACAAGAGAATCTCCAATATTTCTGTACACACAAGCATGAAACTTGGCAAAATACTTTCTTAAAGAGGTGGCTATGAGAGTCTTCAAGCATATTGTAGTTGAATGTCTCATTTAAGATTTAAACAACGGTTTATAGAAGTCGGTTGACCCAGATAAAAGTCCGTAATGTTTGTTATATTTACTTGAAATTTTGGATATAGCTAGTTTGGACAAAGGCAATGGATGCGTTAGTTAGCCAGCTTTGTATCCTTTCAATTTCTTTAGTAAAAATTAATTCTTGTCAGAAATGAATTAAAACAGTAAAAAACCTTATCTTCTATTATAGCTTTCATATGCATTGTGGGTTCCAGTCACTTTCTTAGCGCACCCCCTCTTTCCTATGTCTTTTTTTGTGTGCTTTGACCACAGTAGATCTATGATCACTGGTCGATCATGCTCACTTCCCTCCCTTGACAGTGCTTTTACCTACTTTACTGTGTAATCTTCCTACAATATTAGCATTAGCAGTCTACCCTTTTCTTTTCACTTTTTCTCTGAAGTTTCATTTTAATTTTATTTCTCTCTCTCTCTCTCTCTCTCTCTCTCTCTCTCTCTCTCTCTCTCTCTCTCTCTCTCTCTCTGAAGTTTCATTTTAATTGTATCTCTCTCTCTCTCTCTCTCTCTCTCTCTCTCTCTCTCTCTCTCTCTCTCTCTCTCTCTCTCTCTCTCTCTCTATCTCTCTCTCTCTCTCTCTCTGAAGTTTCATTTTAATTGTATCTCTCTCTCTCTCTCTCTCTCTCTCTCTCTCTCTCTCTCTCTCTCTCTCTCTCTCTCTCTCTCTCTCTCTCACACACACACACACACACACACACACACATGCGCGCACTCCAAGAGGCATAGATCCTCATGTGCCCCGAGGGCGCATGAACATCGCATGAACATCTATGCCTCTTGAGGATGTTTGCAGAGCACGCTCGCACACGCACACGCACACACACACATCGACGCGCTTTCAGAAGAGCATGCAGGTGTACGTAGTATAGCTTGTAGCTAGGTAAAGTCAACCTGATTTCACACAGATTATAGCAAGACTGAAATTGTACCGTGAAATTCTAGTTTTGTCACCATTTTCACAAGTCTTGAAGAGAAAGCGAAACTCGTATCACATTATATATAAAATTACGTAAAAACCAATAAAATACGTCATGACAAATGACGTTTGTCCAGACAATTTCGCGTATACAGTTCACTTTGACGCATTGGCACATCTGCGAGCTATGCGAGGCTTTTTTAAAAGGAGATAATGCAACATCAGAATCAAATGAAAGACAAAAGGTAGAGATCCTTGACAGCGAAGACAGCTCTCATATAGAAAGGGACTTTGTGGGTTATGGTTCATCCCATCTTGTTTAAAACTAGGGGTGGGGGGGGGTAGGGGGGTCTGTATTTGTTTCATTCACAATTTTATCACGACCTACATGTTTCTAACACATCTCCCAAGGTCTCAGGATAAAAAAGTTCTGTCTTCATACGTTTATTGAAATGAAACGGTGCTGTAAGTTGTCATGTGTGGCGGAAAAACGCGTTACGTTGGACGGCTATTTTTCTCGCTGGCCAAAAACGCAAGGTATCGGAATTAATTTGTGGAGGAAATAAATCACACACTCACTTCAGTTCACAAACAGCAGAAAACAGCGGGATTATACTTTTTTTTAATTGAAACTCAGTCAGATTTGGTACATGAAACGAGAAAGGGTCTCAAAGCATGTCACATATCCATCCGCCATATGTGACAACTTTTTGACATTTCAGGCGTAAAAACGCAAACAAAGAAGTCGTATTTTGAAGTGAACATTATTTCAACTCATAGTCTTTTCAATTCCCTACGGATCGGTATCAGCAACACAGCCGATTGGTAGGAAAGGTTTACAAAAATACTAATCTGAGAGTATGACCCTCTGTGGTACGCAGCTTTGGAGAGTGATCCTTATACATGTATACATAGTAGATTGATGACGTAATTTAAGATTTTTCATGACATTGCCGTCTGCATGACCAGCGTGTCTACAAATTGTCAGAGAAATGCAACGGACAAGGTGTTTGTCTCAAAAGATTTAACATTCTGCATGTCGCTCATGTCCTTCCACTTTAAAATTGCCCAATTGGGAAACGTACCTTGTTTCCGATGTCCTCAGAATTTTTGTCCAACTGGTAGGTCTTGTTTAGGTTTTAATGGTTAGGATATAGTACCACAGTTTCTCTCAACCTGATTTAATGATGTTGTGATGCATTTAGGGGCCACAGTGGTTGAATCTACTGCCCTGCCCCCATTTTACAAATATGCAAAGGAACGCAAAATGATCATGAAAATTGCTTACGTAATACTCCTCTATTTATAGTTTTTGTTACCATTTTCTTAACAATGTGTATTGTACATTTTTTTTAATGTGGAAAGCTGATCTTTTCACCAATTTTAATGTGACCCATCAACTTAATTGTAACTCTTTTTAATTAAGAAAATAAAAAGGGGGAAAAGTCTGTAAACATACGCTGCTGCTAAAGCTTCTACCGTCTGGAGTGGGAGGCACGATGTACCGATGGCTGAAAGACTCCTCTTCAACAGAATTGCAAGATTGAAATCGACGGCACACTCAGTAGTCTTGTCAGATTCACAAAAGATGTATCTCAGGCAGGTGTCGTATCTCCGTTTGCTGTTTCTTCAGTGGAGAAAAAAGGCAGAAGTGATAGACTGCATAAGTGAATCTTTTTGGTCTTTTAGGAGATATTTCAACTAGCGTAAGGATCTAGTAAGGTGCAAGTATGAATATGCATAATAAAGATTCATGATCCCTACCAGCCAAAACAGTGTTATGAAAATACTTAGTTTGCACATGTCCAAGACATCCATTGCGACTAAGCTGGAAAACCTACCAACGGGCCACTCAGACCGCATCATGTCCATGCGCCTCCCACTGAGACACCAGCAGCACGTCACCCTTCTCAGTGTGTACTCCCCAACCCTCCTGGCAGAGCCTGCTGAAAAGGACAAGTTTTACACTGACCTGCGCAGCCTCCTACAGAGTACCCCTGCAGACGACAAAGTCATCATCCTTGGCGACTTCAACGCCAGAGTGGGCCACGACTCTGAAGCCTGGAAAGGAGTCCTCGGCAAGCATGGCGTGGGGAACTGCAATGACAATGGCCGCCTACTGTTGGAGTTCTGTGCGGAGCAGCAACTGGTCATCACC
>BTPG01000001.1:227106428-227223928 GCA_036245525.1 Semisulcospira habei | reverse complement strand
CGCTGCTCGTGCTATTATTAAGGCCATTTTATTTATAGAAGGGTCTTTTTAGGATGGGTCGCCATGGGGCGAATTTAATAGCGTGCCCATGATGTCAAAGGCGGGCAGGCTACACCTCTAACAATTGAAGTAACAAGATAAAAATTACGTCATGTCTAGTTACGCTAATCTCGCTGCTGAACGTACATTGTGTATGTGCGTATGTATGTGTGTGCGTACGTATGTAACCAAGAGAATCTGCAATATTTCTGTACACACAAGCTTGTAACTTCGCGAAATATTTTTTTTTAAGTGGGTGGCTAAGAGAGCCTCCGAGCATATTGTAATTGAATGTCTCATTGAAGACATAAACAACTGTTTATAGGCAGTCGGTTGGCCCAGATTAGAGTCTGTAATTGTTGTTATATTTACTTGAAATTTTGGATATTGCTAGTTTGGTGAAAGACATTCGGTGAGTTCGTTAGCCAGCTTTGTATCCTTTCAACTTCTTTAGTAAAACTTTTTTTTTTTCAGAAAAAAATTAAAACACACAAAAAAAAATAAAATTTACTTCTAGAGAAAGTCGAACAGTGGGGGGTGACGTAAAAGAGGCAACACCGTCACCACGGAGACACTGACATAATACTCTAAATATGACGTCATTTTCTCCCGCACGCGCGGCTCTCTCTCTCTCTCTCTCTCTCTCTCTCTCTCTCTCTCTCTCTCTCTCTCTCTCTCTCTCTCTCTCTCTCTCTCTCTCTCTCTCTCTCTCTCTCTCTCTCTAAACCTCAAATGCAAGAGACATAAATCCTCATGAGCTCCTGCAGGTGCATGTGCTCGTAAGGATAGATGTCTCATGCAGGTTACACTCACATCTGTGTTTCTCACGAGTGTAAATTAGTACCTTTAGTACTGCATGATAAAAGTGTGTATGGTGCCGTATCTTCATTGCTTGTGTTGATACACGACTGACTTGCCCGGACTTCGGGACTTCTCTCACATTTTTTGCGGACTAGACTGAGTGTCTTGAGTGAACGCTGCGTTGGTGTAGCGCTTTCACTTACATTCCACTGAGCACCTCCGTTTCGAAGCTTTATTTAAGCGTTCTCACCTAAATCGGCGTTTATTAAGCCGTACTATAGACATTGCAGAAAATGTGACTGTGAACACTGATGGACTGTTTTATTTACAGCGATTTGTCTTATTGTGAGTGCTCCGCGGCGTAAGTTCTATTTTCGTCGTCGTTGCATGTATTTATCCGCGGCAACACAAACAATTACTAAACAGACGTGGAGTATTTTTTGACATTGCTCCTTCAGGGTAGCGTACATTGATACTTCCCGTATACACTTTAGATGTGGGAGAGGTTTGTTGGGGTTTTTTTTTGTTGTTGTTGTTTTTCGCAACGCTCAGCTCTTGTAATCTCCGAACGTTTGATTATCACATTAATTTTTGTCTTCATACGTTATTGTTTTCTTTGATTGTTTTGTTTTCTCTTTACATTGGCTTTCCATCTTTGATTGACGTTTGCTCAACCACCGCTATTGCAGATGCTATTTTATTGTGAAACAAAATGCAGCTGTTAGCGAAATACTCATGGCTAGAGGCAAACAAAAAGAACATAAATTACGAGTGGGTCGCCTCAACGTTTTCCATCTTTATAATAAGGTATCTGACCTGTCGGCGTTTCTTAACAGCCCCACACCGTTCGACATTTTCGGCCTTACCGAGTCACGCCTAAATTCAAAGATCAGTGATGATGCCGTGAAAATTCCTTATTTTAGTATCAGGAGAAGAGATTCCTCCTGTCACGGTCAAACAGGCATTGCTGTATACGTTCATCACTCTATCGAACACTTAGTCCGTAGGCGTAAAGACTTAGAAACGGCTGAAGTAGAGTGTGTGTGGATTGAGGTCAAAAGCCCGTACTGCTCACCGTCATTTTGTCGGTTTTCTGTACCGCAATCCGGCGTCTAACTTCGAGCGGTATGATAATTTTACTACTAACCTAGACAAAGTGTATTAAGGGCAAAATGACGTCATTCTTCTTGGTGACTTTAATATAGATATGCTTAAACCCCATCCCGCATGGGACACTACATTTTCTTTATTTGGCCTAGTACAGCTAGTTAAATCCCCCACCAGAATTACCGCCGCGAGCTCTACGCTCATTGACCACGTCTATACAAACAAACCGCAGGCGGTGACCGATGTTAGTGTCTCAGATCTTAGTGTTAGTGACCACTGCCCCGTGATTTGTTGCTGGTCTATAAAACTCCCCAAATTAAAGAAACATCGTCATACCACAACAACCCGTACAGGTCGTTTAAGCATTTCAATCGTAATGAGTTTCTACACGACCTTAATAACACTCGTTTTGACGATGTCCTTCTCACAGATGAGCCAAATATTGCGCTGTCCACTTGGTACAGATTATTCCTTGGAGTATTAGACAGACATGCGGCAATTAGAACAAAAACAGTAAAGATTGATTGTACATTGCTTAACGTCCCGACAGCAACAAGGCTTTCTCAGGACGTGCCTGCACTGCTTGTGAAAAAAAATAAATAAACAGAACATTGAATGTATGTCGCCAGCCGGTCAAATACATTAAATAAACCTAACACATGGGGCCTAAATAAAGCTAAGACCATTTAGCAACACACATCCAATATCAAGAGCTACAGGCAATGCAGACAGTAGGGAGAGTTTTAAAAAGGCAAATACAGGTGAATGGACAAAGGGTAGACAGAAACACATGCCCTAGAATAGAGAGAAAAACTCACCCTGTGGGGCTGACCAGGGTGACCCTGGGAACTAAAAAGTACCTAACCCCACCCAGGTCCCCCAGGGCAGACCCGGGTGGGGGAAAAACAGTAAAGAGTGAGATACTTCCCCCTTGGCTGACAAAAGAAATAATGCATGCCATGTCGGTGCGAAATGAACTAAACAGAGAAAAGAACTTTGGTGAATTTAAAAAGCAGCGAAACCGTGTAAGGTCAATGGTGCGAGCCGCGAGGAAAGACTTTATCCGCAACACTGTCAAGGACAACAAAGATGTGTCAGCAGTGTGGCGGGTACTGAATTCGATCACTCGAGGCAATAGCAGTAGGTCAACAACTATCCCCAGTAATCTCTCCGCCGACACATTCAACGAACATTTTTTGTCTGTTGCGGATTTGATAACTACTCCTAGTCGTGATACAGAGGCTGACATATGCCCCGATTACTTAGTTAATTTCTGTAACAGAAAAACAACTGGAACACAACCATTTAATATCCCCATACTTGCTGCGAACGAAGTGGGCAAACTAATTAGTGACATAGCTAATAAGTCCTCCGGCCATGATGATATCAACCCACAAATATTAAAGTTGTCTGTACCATACATCATAGAGACCCTTGCTTATATTTACAACTTATGTATTCAAAAGAATGTATTCCCTACAGACCTCAAAGTTGCAAAAGTCGTTCCACTGCCAAAATCAAAAGATCGTACTGACCCTAACAACTATAGACCCATTTCTCTGCTGTCAGTATTATCTAAACACCTCGAAAGGCATATACATAAACACGTGTCTGACTACTTAGAATCGCGAAAGTTGCTGCATTCGTCTCAGTCAGGATTTCGCCCTCGGCACTCATGTCATACGGCTCTGAGCAGATTAACAGACACATGGCTTTCAAATATGAATAATTCACAGCTGAGAGGTGTAATTTATCTTGACTTTAAAAAGGCTTTCGACTTAGTGAACCATACCATACTGATTTCCAAACTTAAGCATTATCTTCGAAACGACATGGCTGTTTCCTTTTTTATGTCGAACCTCGAAAACACAAAACAGAAAGCAATTGCTAATGGAGCCTACTCTTCTACTAAAGATGTTAAACTCGGGGTTCTGCAGGGGTCAATCTTAGGTCCTCTTTTATTTTGTATTTACATCAATGACCTGCCTCTAAGTCTCACCTATGAAGCAACACAGTGTGATATGTTCGCCGATCATACCTCAATACACACAGCTAACAAAGACATACGTGAAGTTGAAAACGGCCTTCAAAAAAGTCTTGACGATATATCAGCATGGTGTAAAGTCAACGCAATGATTCTGCATCCTACTAAAACAAAATCTATGATTATTACAACACGCCAAAAGCACCTCTCTTGGCTTGAGTTCGCGAACGAAGATTTTATAGGAGTTGCCCACGACGTCTGCAGGCTTGTTCGTGGCTGCGGAGGCCAATCCGGGACAGGCAGGTTCGACCGCAGTAGCTGCAGGGGGAGGTATGGCCATGGTTCCGAGTTGCGGCATCCCTGTTTTTTCTCCTGAGCCGCTTGTCCTTAAGGCTAGCTCTGCGAGAGTCCTCAAAGGAGACAGCTGCCTTGTAAATGGTGGAGCGCCAGGTGTCACGGTCCACAGCAAGCGAAGACCACTGGTGGTGGTCGATTTGGCAGGCACTAAGTGACTTCTTGAGACAGTCTTTGTATCTCTTCTTTGGTGCCCCTCTGTCACGGTGTCCAGTAGCAAGCTCGTCGAACAGGGTGATCTTTGGTAGGCGATGATCCTCCATCCTGGAGACATGCCCCGCCCAGCGGAGCTGTGTCCGCAGCTGCAAAGCCTCGATGCTCACAGTTTCAGCCTGTTCAAGGACCTCGACGTTGGTGACATAGTCACTCCAGTGAATGCCCAGGATGGTGCGCAGGCAGCGCTGGTGGAAGCGTTCGAGGAGTCGTAGTTGGCTGCGGTAGAGGGCCCAGGACTCGGAACCATACAGCAGGGTGGTGAGGACGACAGCTCTGTACACGCTGATCTTGGTGCCTGTTTTCAGCTGTTGATTGTGCCACACCCGCTCGAAAAGTCGCCCGAAAGCGCTGTTCGCTTTTGCCAGCCTGCTGTCAAGCTCCTTGTCCAGCTTGGCGTCCGACGTGAAAATGCAGCCAAGGTAAGTAAACTGGTGCACTGACTTTAGTTCAGACTCGCCAATGGTGATGCGAGGAGGGCGATACACTGTCTTGGGTGCCGGCTGATGGAGGACCTCTGTCTTTTTCAGGCTGACCTCGAGTCCAAAGAGCTGGGCAGCGTCTGCGAAGCAGGACGTGATGCGCTGCAGGGCTCTCTCTGTGTGTGCAACGAGGGCAGCGTCATCAGCAAAAAGCAGCTCACGAATCAGTTGGTCTAGGGTTTTCGTGTGGGCCTGCAGTCGTCTGAGGTTGAACAGGCTGCCATCGAGACGATACCTGATGTACACTGCATCGTCATCATCGAGGTCCACTGTGGCCTGCTTCAACATCATGCTAAAAAAGATGGTGAAGAGGGTCGGTGCCAGCACGCAGCCCTGCTTTACGCCGTTGAGAATAGGGAATGGTTCTGAGAGGTCATTGTTGAGTCTGACCTGGCCTTGCTGGTCCTCGTGTAGCTGGACAATCATGCTGAGTAACTTTGGAGGACAGCCAAGTCGCTCCAGGATCTGCCACATGCCTTGCCTGCTTACAGTGTCGAACGCTTTTGTTAGGTCGACAAACGTTACGTACAGCCCTTTATTCTGCTCGCGGCACTTCGCCTGAAGCTGTCTCAGCACAAAGACCATATCGGTGGTGCTCCTGTTTGCTCTGAAGCCACACTGGCCCTCTGGGAGGTGGTCTTCAGCGATGGCGGGTACCAGCCGATTCAGGAGCAGCCTTGCAATAAATTTCCCAGCAATGGACAGCAGGGTGATTCCCCGATAGTTGGAACATTCAGACTTCTCGCCTTTGTTCTTGTACAGGGTGATAACGACAGCATCACGGAGATCCTTTGGTAGTGTTCCTTCCTCCCAGCAGCAGAGAAAGAGGTCATGGAGCTTGTTGTGCAGTGCTGTGCCTCCATGTTTCCAGATCTCTGGCGGTATTCCATCAATGCCTGCTGCTTTGCCACTCTTGAGCTGGTGGATGGCTGTGAGGGTCTCTTCAGCGGTGGGCGGTTCGTCCAATTCAACCTTTACTGGGAGTTGTGGGATTTGTAGGACGACTGCTTCTTGAACAGTGCGCTCAGCGCTGAAGAGGCTCTGAAAGTACTCCGACCAGCGGTTCAAGATGGAGGTATTATCTGTGAGGAGTGCCTGGCCATTCGTGCTTCGCAGGGGACTTTGTACCAGGTGCCTGGGCCATACACTGCTTTCAGTGCTTCGTAGAAGCCCCTGTAGTCACCATTGTCAGCGCATAGCTGGGTCCTCTGTGCAAGTCTGGTCCACCACTCATTCTGGAGATCTCTGAGCTTGCGCTGGAGACTGCTGCAGACGAGGCGGAAGGCAGACTTCTTCACAGGGCAGGAAGGCTGGGCTAGGTGGGCCTGATGGGCGGCTCTTTTTTTTTGCTAGGTGTTCCTGGATCTCAACATCGTTTTCGTCAAACCAGTCTTTGTTCTTCTTTCTAGCGAAACCCAAGACTTCTGCAGAGGATTTTGCAATAGCATTTTTCAGTTGTTCCAAGAGTGTTTCAGGGGAGGAGTCTGCTGGGTCCGCTGTGTCTTTGAGCCTGTGCTGTAAATCTGTCTGAAAGGCAGCTTTCACGTCGTCACGCTTAAGGCTGGCAACATCAAGCTTTTTCTTGGGGGCCCCCATTTCTTGGGTTTTGGCTTGACGTGGAGCCTGAGTTTGCAGCGGACAAGGCGGTGGTCAGTGTGGCACTCTGCGCTGGGCACCAGTTAAAACCTTTAAAGCTTAATCTATCACTCGGCGACGACATCATAGAACAGGTAGCCGAATATCGTCTATTGGGGGTCACAATTGATAATCAGCTGAGGTGGCAGATGCACATTGACAATTTCTGTAAAACGGTCTCTAGAAATGTCTTTATGTTAGCGAAATTAAAGTATTACACCGATAGTGAAACCAGAAAATTGTTCAGTAATGCACACATCATGTCACACATAAACTACGCATCGACGGTGTGGGATTGTTGCAGTAATGTCCACTTAAAAAGACTAAATTCTTTACATAGCAGAATGGCAAAATTAATTCTTCCCGACCCGCACTTGACGACCGAGGAAAAACTCAGTGAAGTTGAATTTCTGCCCCTCCAAAAGAATCAAAAGCTACCTGGAGAAATGAACAGAGCTGGCTGGTTTAAACAAGGAGTACCAGGACCTATGTGATCTCATCATCAAAAAACAAGTTCTCAATGCATGTTCTTAGGACCAGGCCGCCCACCTCAGGGAGCAAAAGGACCAGTCTCTGAAGGCCCTGGCAGACTTCGCTCAAAGATACCTTGACGCTCACAACATGAAGTTCGGCCCCAGTAAGCCACAGCGTGTGTCTGAACCAGCAGATGACATCCACAATGTCAAAGACACCCCGAAATACAAGCCGGTGGAGAACCTGACATGTTTTCTCTATGGAAAGAAAGGTCACAAGGCGATACGGTGTCCTAAAGATGTTCCCCGAGGCGACAACATCAGAGCAGGCAGAAGCAGTACCACGTCTCAACACAGAGCCGCCGCTGTACATGCCAATGATGTGACGTCATCCAGTGACTTTGAATCTAGAGAAAGGCCGGCGACACCGGAGCTGATTGAATCTTTCAGGAAGAATGGACGCATCTCAGTAGGAGATGGGGCTACATTTTTACCAGTCTCAAACATCGCGCTGCCCGAGAATGAAGTACCAAACATGCCTGTGGTGTCAAGATTCGTTGGCCACACACCAGTGAGAGTGCTGAGAGACACTGTTTGTAGCTGCATCATCGTGAGAGAGGACCTAGTAACTGAAGACCAGAAGCTACAGGAGTGGACAACCCTCATTTTGGCCGACGGAACTGTGAGGATTATCCCCCTTGCCAATGTCAACGTCGACACTCCGTACCTGAGAGGAGAGGTGAAGGTACTATGCGTGAAGACCCTGGTCTACGATCTTATTATCGGAAACATTGATGGTGCCAGAAATGCAGACGATCCAGATCCAGAGTGGAGACCTGAAACATGTGCTGTTACCACGAGAAGTCAAGCAAAAAAGAGTCACCAGACCATCTTTCTAAAAGTGGCGGACAACACAGAAGCAGCCGTGGTGAATAGGGACAGGCTGCAGAGCTACAGAGAGCTGGCCCCATGCTTGACAAGTTCCGAGGTCAGACCGAGCCCGTAACGCGAAAGGGAAAGGAGATAACCTTCGAGACCAGGAAACATATCCTGTACCGGATATGCAACAGCAATGGAGATAAACCTGTACGTCAAGTAGTAGTTCCTGAACCTTTGAGAATGCAGATGATGAAATTGGCTCATGATTCCATATTGGGAGGACACCTGGGAATCAGCAAGACCTTCAACAGAATCCGAGCCGTTTTCTAATGGGAGGCGACGTCACCCGATTCAGCAGGTCGTGCGACATATGCCAAAAAACAATCTCCAAGGGAAAGGTGCCCAAGACTCCTCTAGAGAAAATGTCTTCGATCGATATGCCTTTCAAACGGGTGGCTGTGGACCTCGTGGGGCCAATATCCCCTCCAAGTGAAGATGGTCATCGCTACATTTTGACTGTGGTGGACTACGCTACACGTTATCCTGAGGCAATACCATTGAAGAAGATCGACACTCCAACAGCGGCAGAGGCGCTCGTCGACATGTTCAGCCGTTTGGGGATTCCTGATGAGATCCTGAGTGACCTGGGAACTCAGTTCGTCTCCGACTGCATGGAGGAAGTCAACCGGCTATTGAGCATCCGACACCTTACTACCACCCCTTATCACCTCATGTGTAACGGGCTGGTTGAAAAGTTTAATGGAACATTAAAGGCTATGCTGAAGAAACTGTGTGCTGAGCAGCCAAGTTGTGGCATAGATACATCAATGCCTTGCCCTTCGCATACCGTTAAGTTCCTCAGGATTCAACAGGGTTTTCCACTTTTGAATTAATGTACGGCAGGACTGTAAGGGGGCCCATGCACATCCTGAAGGAGCTGTGGACCAAGGATATCGACGCGCCTGAGGTGAAAATCAGCTACCAATACGTCTTAAACCTGAGAGAGAAGTAGGAAGATACCCTCAGGATGGCTCGAGAAGAACTGGGGAAGCATTACTATGATCGTAAAGCAAAACCTCGACGATTCCAGCCAGGTGACCAGGTGTTGGTTCTACTTCCTACCGACAACAACAAACTCTTAATGCAGTGGAAGGGACCGTAGGTTGTCGACACAGTGGTTGGCATCAACGACTACAGAGTCAAGGTCAGCAACAAGGTGAAAACTTACCATGCTGATCTGCTGAAGAAGTATATTGAGAGAGGTCGTCAAGACAAAACACAACTGGCGGCATCGGTGCGTATTGCTGATGACGAAAGACTAGACGACGAGAACCTGTTTGCCCTTAAGGAACTCCGCCACAAGGAGAATGTAGAAGACAGTCAGTTTCGTCAGAATCTGACCCAGACTCAACGAGAAGAACTGCGAGGTCCTGACTCAAGAGTTCAAGCATCGGTTTACACCTGACCCAGGGATAACAGACAACGTCCAGCACGAGGTTAATCTGACATTAAATGAGCCAAATCGCAGCAAACCTTATCGTCTTCGTTATAACACGAGAGAAGAACTGAAAAAAAGATATCAAGGAAATGCTGAACCTGGGAGTCATCAGGGAGTCCAAGTCTCCATACGCGTCACCAGTTGTCATTGTGAAGAAATCAGATGGATCCAACCGGGTGTGTGTGGACTACCGTAGACTCAATAAACTAACAGTCTTCGATCCAGAACCTATGCCCACAGCGGAAGAACTGTTCCAGAAGGTCAGTGGAGACCGATTTTTCTCCAAAATTGACCTAAGCAAAGGCTACTGGCAAATCAAGGTTGCAGTAAAAGATATCCCCAAAACAGCGTTGATCACACCGGACGGTCATTGGGAGTTCCTGAAGCTTTTGATATGGTGAACAGTGGTGCTACAATGAAGAGAGGACTAAAAACGATCCTAGAAGATATGCAGAATGTGGTCTTTTACTGGGATGACATTTTGATCCATACCAAAACTTGGGGAGATCACCTCAAAGCCCTCCGAGAGCTGTTCAAAAGACTGTCAGATGTAAATTTCACCATCCGTCCGAGCAAGTGTATTCTTGGGGCCGACAATAGACTTCATCGGACACAAATTAAGCGAAGGTTTAAAGGGGTTACACAACGACAACGTGCAGAAGATCAGGGATGCCCCGCGACCTACGACCAAGACGCAAGTTTGCTCATTTATGGGCTTGGCGAACTACTACCGGGAGTTCATACCAAACTTTGCGGCAGTCACAGGTCCCCTGACTGACTTGCTGAGGAAAGGACAACCTAACGTAGTGAAGTGGGAGGAAGCCCAAGAGCGAGCATTCCAGGCAGTTCGAGACATCCTAACCGAGAAGCCTGTTCTACACCTCCCTGACCCGTTGAAAACTTTCTTCCTGAGGACAGACGCCTCCAACGAAGGAGTAGGTGCAGTCTTAATGCAAGAGGATGATGGAAAACTCCACCCAGTGAGCTGCGCCAGCAAAAAGTTGACCAGAGATGAGAGAAACTACTCGACCATCGAGAAGGAGTGCCTAGCCAACATCTGGGAAGTAAGGCGGTTTGAACTGTACCTTCTAGGTGTGCCATTTGTTCTCCAAACGGACCATCAGCCCTTGAACTATCTAAACTCTGCAAAGTTTACAAATTCTTGTATTATGAGATGGGCGATGTTCTTGCAGAATTTTGACGTTAAATTACAGTCTATCAAGGGTTCGCAGAAGTTAGGAGCGGATTACCTGAGCAGAGCAGTTTAAATGAACATTTCTGTGTCCAGAACAGTTGAAAGAAACATTTCGGTGTCCATGAGAGTTTAAAGGGGCATGCCTGCGTTCAGGACAGTTTAAAGGGACATGACTGCGCTCAGGACAGTTTAAAGGAACTGTGAGACGATTATTTTAAAGTTGTTGATATGATTTGATTTTGATGTGAAATTTTTATTATTCGTGGTTTTGTGTAGGTTAACACAGCCACAACCGTATTTTGGATTTGAGAAGAAATTTTGTGACATTTCATTCTAAAAAAGATGGGTAATGTTACGATTGTGGTTGTGTTGTTCAGTGAGAGCATGCATGTATTAATCGTAGGAAACGATTCGATATTTATTTGAGCTATCATGATTACGAATCACGTATCTTTTTAGTAAGATTCACTGTCGTTCGCACAGAGAGCGGAATTGATTCTCTTTTGATATACGGAGTTGAATCCCGAATAGTCTAGAAACCGCTCGAATAATCTCCGCTGTTTTCTGTGCGCGTGAAATTACCAGCCACTATGTATTAGGCGGAGTCTTGAAACTTCCGGAAAATTCTGGCAAGATCGTGACCTGTCTAACATACTCTTGTGTGAAGTCATAACACACCGGGATTTCCCAAAATTGCGAGTGAAATTAGCAGCCGAATTTTGTAGACTATTGTAGTCTATTCTAGAAAGTTCTTTTTCATCAATATTTATGATTTTCGGTTACGTATTCTGTTCTGATTGGTTGTGTTGAATGAATTTGCTATATTATTCTGGAAAGCTATTATACTATAAAAGATTGTGCTGGGAAGCGTGTTTGTACATTGTCGCACATTGTCAGTGATGGAGTTATGCAGTGCATAGTGTTTACATTGTATGATAGCCACAGTGTGTCAAAAGCGTGGATACGTTGCAGAGGAGACATTGTATCAGTGTTGGTGCATTTGTGAATGCATTGTGTGGAGATCGCATCGCTGCAATAAAATATTGTTGGAACTGTTACTCCAGTATTGTCTACAATCTTAAGCCACGTCTGACGGGTTGCAGCCGAATAAAGTTTCTTTAAAAGAACATTACGTGCGTGCGTCTGGTGTGATATCATACTACGACTACGACTCAACACGTAACAGTTAGTCTAGCTCAGTTTGAGTGGGCATCAATTAGTCCAGCTGCAGACTCTGTTGGCAGCATCCTGGATTCTGCAGGATGCTATTTCTGTTTGTTCTGCTTCGCTCCAAACTGCAAAGTCATCCGCATGGAGGGTGTCCTAGACGAAACTTGGTACTGCTGGACTGATGTCATTAATTTAGAACAAGAGCAGCGTCAGAGACACAACACCTCTCTGAGCGTGCCGTTTACTTTGCTGTTCTGTTGAAGAGGAAGTCTTTCAGCCATCGCTACATTGTGCCTCCCACTTCACACGGTAGAAGCTTATGCAACAGCCTATGTTTACAGACGTTTTCCCCTGTTTAAGCCTTCACTAAAAAGAACTACAATTAATTCGATAGGTCACATTGAAGTCGATAAAAAGATTAACTTTCCACACTTTTATGCACTATATGCATACTGTGTTAAGAAAAACGTTAACAAAGTTATCTAAATAGAAAAGTATGACGTAAGCAATTTTTATGATTATTTTGCGTTCCATTGCATATTAAATATTTTGTAAAATGGGTGTAGGGCAGCAGATTCAGCCACTGTGGTCCCTAAATGCAACACAGCATCATAAAATCATTGATTGATTGTACATTGCTTAACGTCCCGACAGCAACAAGGCTTTCTCAGGACGTGCCTGCACTGCTTGTGAAAAAAAAAAAAAAAAAAAAAAAAAACTAAACAGAACATTGAATGTATGTCGCCAGCCGGTCAAATACGTTAAATAAACCTAACACATGGGGCCTAAATAAAGCTAAGACCATTTAGCAACACACATCCAATATCAAGAGCTACAGGCAGTGCAGACAGTAGGGAGAGTTTTAAAAGGGCAAATACAGGTGAATGGACAAAGGGTAGACAGAAACACATGCCCCAGAATAGAGAGAAAAACCCACCCTGTGGGGCTGACCAGGGTGACCCTGGGAACTAAAAAATACCTAACCCCACCCAAGTCCCCCAGGGCAGACCCGGGTGGGGGAGCATCATAAAATCAGGTTGAGAGTAACTGTGGTACTCTATCCTAACCATTGAAACCTAAATACGACCTACCAGTTGTATACAAAATTTCTGAGGGCATCAGAAACAAGATGCGTTTCCCAATTCGGCAATTTAATTATAATAGCTTAATAATAGAGTAGTAATAGCTTACTAGTAATTGTGAAATCATGTTGTAATGATGTAAGCCTAACCATAGACTGCCAGTGCTATATAAAATATCTAAAGGCATCTTTTTAAGCGATTTCACGGAATTGGCCCTTTACTGAGTGCACAAATACCTTCACTGTGAGCCCGAGATTCAATAATATTTGTTCATTCTGTTTGTTACAGAGGACGCATAATGTGTGCCTTAACATAATAATGCCTGATTTGGGCTTCTGGAATGAATTCTGATTTATTTAGAGGAAGATATTTCTGAAGCTCATTTTAGCACCCGCAAAGAGCGCGAATGGGGGTACCCTTGCGCCATCGGTTATATATATCTCTGGTGCGTTCCTAAGGACTTTAGGGGAACATGGCTTAAACATCGCAGGACATACTAGGTACACTTTGAAGCCCATCTTGTAGAGTTGTAGAGGGGGAGGATTGCACGGTTGATCGAGCTAGCTCTTGGATTATAGCACGCCAGGTTGTAGATGTGTATTGCGAGTTCCCGAGAAAATACTAGCAGCGAAGAAGTAATCACAGAATAGTCACAGATCAATATCAGTCATTGTCCCGTAATATTTAAGGAAGCCCCAGTTCCGACAATAACAGCGTAGTACACCAGGCTGTTGTCTGAATGCGTCGTTAAAATGGCGTAGTACATCCGGCTGTAGTCTCTGTTCTGTCGTTAAAATGTCGTAGTACACCAGGCTGTAGTTTATGTTCTGTCGTTAAAATGTCGTAGTACACCTTGCTCTAGTTTCTGTTCTGTCGTTAAAACAGCGTAGTACACCAGGCTGTAGTCTCTGTTCCGTCGTTAAAATGTCGTAGTACATCAGGCTGTAGTTTCTGTCCCGTCGTTAAAATGCTAACTACGAAGGACGTGACATCGGGAAGCTGGGGGTTGACAAAGTAGGCTAACAATATCACCATGGTCCGAGAGCGCTGAAGGCATAGCAGCAAGCCTGAAATTCTGACCGGACTGAAGTGTCTTGCACCGCAGAGAGAGCGCAAACTGATCAAAATGCACGAACAATGTACTAGTACTCTCGGCTGCTATACGCTTGCGCACTGTTCTTTGTTGTAGATGGTAGTCCACGCAGTTCCAATGCGTACAGCCACGCGGCCCTAAAGCATTGCAATATTGCATTGAAATATTGCATAACCGACAAGACCCTAGTGAAAAGACAAGCAGCCTCAACGCCTTGCGCATTGCATAATATGCAAGTCCAGTAGGGGCTGCGTGTGGATATTGCAGGTGTCCAGTCACGGCGACGACCTAGCGCACGTACATCACATCTCTCAGTTTTCCGTGTGGCATAAACAGCATTTATATATATGATAAAACCTTTTTTTTTAAAGTGGATTAAGGCCAGGATAAACACGCGGTATCGACCTGAGTTTAGGTTTCATTGACGATGTTAGTGAAAGTTTTTACAAAATACTCACCATTGAGCAAATTGGTAATGCTTGGTCACCCTTTTCTTCACTGCCTTGCCCTCTCCAATTTGCTTGCTTTTTCTACAGTCTTCGATATTATTTGCAACTCTGTGCACTTCTCATAGGTGATTTTCACAATTCATGGACGTCAATCGTGTTTCTATGTACGTCAATGCGGTGTTTCGGGATTTTGCGCCTATGCGTTCCCGACTTTGCAGATGAGTTGTGTTCACCTTTTCTCGGCAGTCAAGGGGTTAACATGAGTCATTTGTACTAGGGAAGAGTGAACCCCGTTCGTTTCTAAGCATTCACTTGTATATGACATTAATATCTCAAACACTTTGAAAGTGTGTCGCAGTTTAACCCTTTTCATCTTGATACACTATTGCAAAAAAAAAATAATTTAACTCTATGATGGTTCAAGGGTAGGTAACTGAATAGCTTGGTGCGTCATGCGCCAAGCTATTCTGGCACCACTCTTGAACTAAAAATGGTTCATTTATCTCCTAATCTGTAATTTTGTCTTCAAAGGACAGTAAGCGAATTTTAAAAATTGCGCCTCTTACCTGTAAATATAAAGAATACGTTCGGGAAAATCACATTTCATTTTTTGGTTATTGCTTGTTTTTCAGAAGTCGGACATGTCCTGCCTTTACGATGCTACTGCCTTAATCACTATCACAGCTGTTCATACATACATACATGTACTGAGGACACGCCTGTATGTTACAGGAAGGAGGCTGAATATTTTACAAAGCAGGTAAATAAAGTGGAATGAACCATGCCCACAAATTCTCTTCAATGTTTGGGTGTATTTTCTCACTTTTGGCACAATGCGTTTGCAGTCATCATAATGCACAATACGCCAGCAGATATATATTCTAATGGTCAAAACGTAAGGGCCACTTTTTATCGCAGACGCACAGGCAACACCACACATATAATGTAACAATACTTGGAGTCCCTACTTTGCTAATTTATTCAGTAACATTTTCATTTAAGTTTTGAGTAAATCAAGCAATTGTAACAACAGCAGTACGTTAGAATGTTCACACACCCCTCATTTGAAATGTCACACAAGACTGATCCAGTCAGTAGCGAGTGTACCCACCGTTTGCAGCCAAGAATGCAATGCAGCGTTGACGCATGGAGTTCACCAGGGTTCGGAGAACGTGTTGTGGCATCGCTTGATGCAGGAACTGAGTCAGCTGGAGGACGCCTTGAGGTGGGGGGTGGTTGCTGACTACACGTTGCCCCAATACGTCCCAGAGGTGCTCGATGGGAGCCAGATCAGGTGAACGAGTTGGCCACTCCATTCTCATGATGCTCCGTTGCTCAAGGTACTCATCCACCACACGGGCGCGATGAAGTCGAGCGTTGTCGTCCTGCAGAACAGCATTGTCGCCTATGGCTTGGAAAGCTGGCTGGATGAGGGGCTGTACAATCTCGTCCCGATAGCGCAGGCCAGTCAGGGTGCTTCGGATGACGTAGAAGGGGAGGGGGGGGGGGGGGGCTCCTGCCTTCCCTGCTGAAGCCTGCCCAGACCATGACTGAGACTCCTCCGTAGCGATCCACCTCTTGGACGAATTCATCCGTGAATCGCTCGCCCTGACGTGACAGTTCGGTCGCGCAGAGCCGCCACACAGAGGTACCTGTCCTCCCTTCTGCTGGTGCAGCGCGAGCGTCCTGAGCAGTTTCTTGGAATCGTGCCAGCAGTCTCTGGATCACTGAATGGGACACCCCAAGACGTCTCCCAACTTCTCGTCTATATATGTTCATGTTTTGGGGATTAATTTCACGAATGATATGGGTTACTCTTAAAACTTTTTTTTTTTTTACGAAAAAAATTCTTCTCATTATTTAATCGCATGATGTTTTGTATGCGGTATTTACATAAGCCTACAGATTATCTCGGCTGTCGGGTACAATTAGGTCAATTGTGACCTGTATGCCCTAGGTGTGAAAATTCAGACAATTTTCTGCATCACTTTTTCGGATTCATTTGTAAAACAGCTAACATAACTTTACATTTCTTTTACGAAAAAAACAACAAACAAACAAACAAAATAATAATCTTCTCATTAATACCCGCATGATTTTTCATAACAGCTTTTGCATAAGCCTGCTGTTTGTTGCGGCCTTGCGGTAGGATTAAATCAAATCGTGACCTGTGAGCCCTTTGAGTGAAAATCAGCAAGAAAATTGCAAAGTTGATTCTCTGATACGTCAAACGTTAGTATTGCGATGAGTGACGTATAATATCGAGTCGTCACTACTAAAACGGCGTCGTGGGACTAATGATGCCATGGCGTGAAGCTTGAAGTGACGTCATTTCGCTGCTCGCGCTATTATTCTTCTCCAGAATAGCTATGACCACGGAGTTACGAATGGCGGGAATCGCCGTGTGTCCGTTTTTATTTTTGCTTGCCAGTGTGTGTGGATCAGAGAGTGGGTTAGAGTAGAAGGTGATGGATTCCTGTCGCTACACGTCCACCGCAGAGCGCCTACTAATGGCGGAAAGCGCCGTGTGTCCGTCTTTGTTGTGTGCGCCGACGTGTGTGTTGATCAGAGGTTGGCTTAGAGAGTAGGGAAATGAATCAGCATAATAAGCCTAAAAATATGAACAACTTTGACTCTGAATGTTTCTAAAGATAAACGCAACTGAGCTCCAAACAATAGGGTAGACTTTATGATGAAATCCTCATCTTGTTCTTCCTTGGAAAAGCGGGAGAATGATACAACTTCGCTTGTTGCGCTTGAGAAAGAAACTGCTTTGCGAGTCTCCCCCACCCTTCGCTTTGCTCGGTCAGCCCTCGCAGTAAGGGAAATAACTCTCAAAACGCGTCCTCGCATTCTCGGGCTTAGTGCTTTATCTTATAATAATCTGTCTTTGACGTCATATAATGTTCTAGGCATGCGATGTTCAAAGATTATTTGTTTTGTACCTTGCTGGATTTTGCGTGGTGTGTGTGTAAGTATATGGGGTAGGCGTGGGGGAGAAAGAGTGGGGGGTGCAAAAGGCTGCATGAGATGACACAAGAAATGATTACGATTTTCACTTTTTTTCTGCACCCGCACAGACGTAACAAAGCAAACAAAAATCCTGTTCAAGCCAGATTAGCTGTGCGTCATTATTCGCCAAGCTAATCTGGTACTACCCTTGCATTAGCATGGTCGACCCATCTATGCTGTTGGACGTTGGCGCTAAATGGGTTAACGCCTTCGCTGCCAGTGATCACGAGTCGTGCTTCTGAAACGACTGCACACCAACCGACATTGTCATGAAGAACGCAGATGCAAACATGACATATTTAGGTATAAAGAACATAATTATGACTGACAATAGACATAGATTCTCATGAGTCCAAGCGACTGAAGTTTCTTGCAGCTAGGTATCGTTCGCTTTACCCCAGCATTAAAGGGAGTTGCGAGAACTTAATTTTTTAATCCCCTTTGCACTATGTGTCAAAAACACTGCGGTCAACTTCTCTTATAACAAGGTCGGATTAGACAAAGTCGAGTAATATAACATAATTTTTGGAGAGGTACTGGCCAGGCTTTTCTTTATCTTTATCTTTGTAAAATTAAGAAAATGTCTGTGTTACTTGACATCGCGTGTGACAAACTGTTACCTAATAAAGTAACAACATGTAATAATATGTTTGCTTGAACACACCTGAAATGTGTTGTCCTATAGTAATTGTTCTGTTATAGCACATCAATGGAGTATTCGTATACTATCATTTCTAGACAGACCTCGCGGCTGACACTTATGCAACTGTTTGATTCATATAGTATTCATATAGTCAAGGAGCGCGGAACCTTTCACATACGTAGAAAGCAATGTAGGTCAAAACCATCGTTGAACGGGAGCGACGCATTTGTTTTCGTAAATAGTACACAATAACTCTGATATCAACAGTTTAATCAACAAATACAGTTCGTAACAAATGTCCATTTCGCACAACAACCAAAAAAGTAAGAAAATTAACTTGCAAGAAATGAAACAACAAAGTGTAATGCGGAACTCAGTATATATAAACCGAAATCTACATTATAATGCAAAGGTGAAGTTGTTTTCCTTATTGCTATCTGATCGCAATCTAAGGCGGGGAAGTGGCGCAGTGGTTAAGGCGTCTGCCTCCAATGCCAAAGGTGCGAGGTTCGATACCGGGTTCCGGCGTTGGATTTTTCTCCTCTGGTGTCACCGTCTGGGCAGTGGGCAGATGTTCACATCTGCACGGGACATAGACGACCCCGGCCCCCACGAGTCCCCTGCTGCCTTGCAGGCCTGGCCGCTTGGCTGCGGAAAGGCTAAGGGAGGAAACCCCTGACATCAAAGCCCCCGTGTCTCCGGCGAAGGCTTTTGAGCCAGAGACTAAGACAAGGACAGTCTGATATAAAACCTACGACCCGAGGACCTCGATGCCACCGTCCCAGCTTGCTTGGCCATGGCAAACGAACCAAGGGTTTAAAGGGTGGGGCCAGTACTGCGCACACTGCACTCCACCAAAAAGCTCCACCGCGCAGGCTTTAGGAAACGCCCACGGACTATGACACTGAACTTTCCAAGTCCTGTAGCGATGGGCAAGGGGCAAAACGGCAGGTGAAAGATGTCATTGGAAGCCGCAGTCTCAAACCTGCATGCAGGCGGTTCAGGATATTGGTCGCCTGATGTTGATCTGGGGATGACAACGTCACTCGGCACACCCTGAACGACCAAGCAGCCTTCTCTAGGGACAGCACTGCTTGCTCCACACGGAGAGGGGCCTAGAAAAGGTGGCCTAACCAAAGCTCATCCCCTCGTAACCCCAGTTGGCTAGCCGCGGTCAACGGGCATCTTCTCATGCGGTCAGAAAACAAGAAAAAACAATGGATCCACTCTCATGACGACCACGACCGGACTCAACGTAGCATGCTGGAACATCCGAACCATGCTCGACACGGCAGACAGCGGACGCCCTGAACGTCGCTCCGCCCTCATTGCCCATTAATTGCGGAGGTTAAACATCGACATCGCCGCGCTCAGCGAAGTACGCCTTCCGGAGGAAGGCAGCCTCCAAGAACTTGGCGCTGGCTACACCCTCTACTGGTCAGGCAGGCCTGCATCAGAAAGACGGCTCTCAGGCGTGGGCTTCATGGTGAAGACCCCCATTGCGACTAAGTTGGAAAACCTACCAACGGGTCACTCCGACCGCATCATGTCCATGCGCCTCCCACTGAGACACCAGCAATACGTCACCCTTCTCAGTGTGTACTCCCCAACCCTCCTGGCAGAGCCTGCAGAAAAAGACAAGTTCTACTCTGACCTGCGCAGCCTCCTGCAGAGCACCCCTGCAGACGACAAAGTCATCATCCTTGGCGACTTCAACGCCAGAGTGGGCCAAGACTCTGAAGCCTGGAAAGGAGTCCTCGGCAAGCATGGCGTTGGGAACTGCAATGACAATGGTCGCCTACTGTTGGAGCTCTGTGCAGAGCAGCAACTTGTCATCACCAACACTACTTTCCAGCAAAAGGACAGTCGAAAGACCACCTGGATGCATCCTCGCTCCAAGCACTGGCACCTTATCGACTATGTCCTAGTGCGTCAGAGGGACCGCAGTGACGTCCTCCTCACCCGAGTGATGCCCAGCGCAGAGTGTCACACTGACCACAGCCTTGTTCGCTGCAAACTCAGGCTCCGCCTCAAGCTGAAACCCAAGAAAGCGCCCCCGCCCCCCCCCCCCAAGAAAAAGCTTGATGTTGCCAGCCTTCAGCGAGACGACAAGAAAGCTGCCCTTCAGGCCGATTTACAGCGCATGCTCAAAGACACAGTTGATCCAGGAGACTCCTCCCCTGAAACACTCTGCGAACAACTGAAAACTGCTATTGTAAAATCCTCTGTGGAAGTCTTGGGCTTTGCTAGAAAGAGGAACAAAGACTGGTTTGACGAAAACGACGTAGAGATCCAGGAACTTCTAGCAAAAAAAAAGAGCCGCCCACCAGGCCCACCTAGCCCAGCCTTCCTGCCCTGTGAAGAAGTCTGCCTTCCGCCTCATCTGCAGCAGTCTCCAGCTCAAGCTTAGAGAACTCCAGAACGAGTGGTGGTCCAGACTCGCACAGAGGACCCAGCTCTGCGCTGACAACGGTGACTACAGGGGCTTCTACGAAGCACTGAAAGCAGTGTATGGCCCTAGGCACCTGGTACAAAGTCCCCTGCGAAGCGCTGATGGACAGGCACTCCTCACAGATAATACCTCCATCTTGAACCGCTGGTCGGAATACTTTCAGGACCTCTTCGGCGCTGAACGCACTGTTCAAGAAACAGTCATCCTTCAAATCCCACACCTTCCACTAAAGGTTGAATTGGACGAAACGCCCACCGCCGAAGAGACCCTCACAGCCATCCACCAGCTCAAGAGTGGCAAAGCAGCAGGCATTGACGGAATCCCGCCAGAGATCTGGAAACATGGAGGCCCAGCACTGCACAACAAGCTCCACGACCTCTTTCTCTGCTGCTGGGAAAAAGGAACACTACCAAAGGATCTCCGTGATGCAGTCATCATCACCCTGTACAAGAACAAAGGAGAGAAGTCTGCCTGCTCTAATTATCGTGGAATTACCCTGCTGTCCATTGCTGGGAAAATTTTCGCAAGGTTGCTCCTGAATCGGCTGGTACCTGCCATCGCTGAAGACCACCTACCAGAGGGCCAGTGTGGCTTCAGAGCCAACAGGAGTACCACCGACATGGTCTTTGTGCTGAGACAGCTTCAGGAGAAGTGCCGCGAGCAGAACAAAGGGCTGTACGTAACGTTTGTCGACCTAACAAAAGCGTTTGACACTGTGAGCAGGCAAGGTATGTGGCAGATCCTGGAGCGACTAGGTTGTCCCCCAAAGTTCCTCAACATGATCGTCCAGCTCCACGAGGACCAGCAAGGCCAGGTCAGACTAAACAGTGACCTCTCAGAACCATTCCCCATTCGCAACGGCGTGAAGCAAGGCTGCGTGCTGGCACCGACCCTCTTCACCATCTTCTTCAGCATGATGTTGAAGCAGGCCACAGTGGACCTCGACGATGACGACGCGGTGTACATCAGGTATCGTCTCGATGGCAGCCTGTTCAACCTCAGACGACTGCAGGCCCACACGAAAACCCTAGACCAACAGATTCGTGAGCTGCTCTTCGCTGATGACGTTGCCCTCGTTGCACACACAGAGAGAGCCTTGCAGCGCATTCCGTCCTGCTTCGCAGACGCTGCCCAGCTCTTTGGACTTGAGGTCAGTCTGAAAAAGACAGAGGTCCTTCATCAGCCGGCACCCAAGGAAGAGCATCGCCCTCCCCACATCACCATCGGCGAGTCCGAACTGAAATCTGTACACCAGTTTACCTACCTTGGCTGCATCATCACGTCAGACGCCAAGCTGGACAAGGAGCTGGACAACAGGCTGGCAAAAGCAAACAGTGCTTTCGGGCGACTATTCAAGCGGGTGTGGCACAATCAACAGCTGAAAAAGGCACCAAGATCAGCGTGTACAGAGCTGTCGTCCTCACCACCCTGCTGTACGGTTCCGAGTCCTGGGCCCTCTACCGCAGCCAACTACGACTCCTCGAACGCTTTCACCAGCGCTGCCTGCGTACCATCCTCAGCATTCACTGGAGTGACTATGTCACCAACGTCGAGGTCCTTGAACAGGCGGAAACTGTGAGCATCGAGGCTTTGCTGCTGCGGACACAGCTTCGCTGGGCGGGGCACGTCTCCAGAATGGAGGATCATCGCCTACCCAAGATCACTCTGTTCGGCGAGCTCGCCACTGGACACCGAGACAGAGGGGCACCAAAGAAGAGATACAAAGTCGGTCTCAAGAAGTCACTTAGTGCCTGCCAAATCGACCCCCGCCAGTGGTCTTCGCTTGCTGCGGACCGTGACACATGGCGCTCCACCATTCACAAGGCAGCCGTCTCCTTTGAGGACTCTCGCAGAGCTAACCTTAAGGACAAGCGGCTCAGAAGAAAAAACAGAGTTGTCGTAACTCAGAACCCTGACCAGACCTTCCCCTGCAGCCACTGCGATCGAACCTGCCTGTCCCGGATTGGCCTCCGCAGCCACGAAAATGCCTGCAGACGACGTGGGCAAGCCCTATAGAATCTTCGTTCGCGAAGTCAAGCCAAGATCTGATCGCATTCTTGGGGTGTTTCGGTATTTAGACCTTTTACGTACTCTGCGCGATTTAAACTTCTTATTTCGAAATTAATAACGGGAAAATGAAAGTATTTTCGGATTGTGACTGGCCTGTCTAGAAGTAGGGTTGAGCTTTGACCATTCAAATGTGGAATATTTTGGTGGTGGTGGTAGGGGGAGGGGAGCGTGGTTGGAAACAGTCACACACTCTAGCTTGCAAACTGCCTACAGGTACACCATGCGATCCCAGAAAGCAAAGCGCGGTAAGACTAGGACATAATGGTGCAAGGGTGTTTTTTATGTAAAAGTGGCGTTGAAAGTTTCTGTATATGAAAGGGTACTCACTGAATACCAGTAGTTTAGTCAAAATTAAAGCATGGTGTTATGCGGAAGGTTTTTGTTGTTGTTTTTTTTTTTTTAACGCTGCACAGGTACAGGGCCGGTATTCACGATTTCACTGTGGTTTACAGGCCGATAAAACGCTACCGAGCCGTTAATTAACGTGCATGTAAACTCTTTTTTTGCCGGTAAAATGTTAACGGTTCGACAGCTGGCTGACCTGTAAGAACTACCGGCCTGTCTATTCTATATTTAACATTCGACTATTTCCGCATGCCTGTCAGCCGGCGAATGCACAGGCCGTTGAGCCTTGGAGCACGACGTTTTGTGAAAATATCTTAGCAAAGTGAGCTTCCCCTTACAATAGGAAGAAACAATACATGTATCATTTAGTGGCACATTATTTGTTATGAAAATGTCGCTTAGATATTTTCGCCTAAAAGACACTGGCTGCATGCATCCCGTTGACGATAAGAAAATTAAACAGCTGAAACGCTACCTTATCTAATCCTCATTAACCGTCTGCAGTAGTGTGATAAATGACGGTCATAGCGTAATGTGAGCACGTGCTCGATTAAAGGGGACAATTTTGCTGTTTGTGCGGCACACTTTACGTCGGAACAAAACTGAAAACCTGGGCGTGTCAAAATTAACGTACAAACCAAGCAAAAATTACTTCCCTTTCGAACAACGTTGATAAGGCATAACGCAAGTTACTGTGCATTTATACATGTGTGTGTGTGTGTGTGTGTGTGTGTGTGTGTGTGTGTGTGTGTGTGTGTGTGTGTGTGTGTGTGTGTGTGTATGTGTGTGTGAGATGGTGTGTGTGTGTGATGGTGTGTGTGTGATGGTGTGTGTGTGATGGTGTGTGTGTGTGTGTGTTTTGTGTGTGTGTGTGTGGGGGGGGGGTGTTTGTTTCGGGGTTTGTGTGTGGAAAATAGCTACTGAACGCAGGTGATGTCAAGACAGATCTAACCAGAAAGAGTTATCCCCAAACATAAACCTGTTGCATTTATTTTGTGTGTAATCCAGACAACAATGGTTCTGCAGTCCAAGTCGTAGTATCTGTCCATGGGATGAGTATAGGGTCCCGAAGTATTACATTTCTCGAGAGCAGACGGCCACTTTTCCTATAACTATGTGCAAATGAGTACAATTTTACCGAGCCGGTAGCTAAAGTGCCAAATTCACTCGGAATGCATGAGGCCATGATAGCATGCCGGTAGCTGGTGGCTATTCTCTACAAAGAATCGGAAATTTTCGTATACTACTCGTGCACTAAAGAAAGGGTTGCGCGAAAATGTGTTGAAGTTGAAAACAAGCAAGTGTCACACCTCCTCCCTCCTTCCCCCTCAAAATGCAAGAGATTTACATATCACATTTGATGTGTTCGTGTTGAAGGCCGAACGACTATGGCCTGCCCCCCACCCCCTGCCCCTTTTCGTTGTGTTTGAATTTTGCCTGTGCTTTGCCACCATCCCCCTCCCCCCCCCCCCGCCCCTTCCCCCCCACACCCACCGACACGCACACACACACCCTCTTCCGCCCAACTCCGACTCTTCCTTGTTTTACCCTAGATAATTATGTCCCAAACATACGGAACAAAAATTAGAGGCACCCCTACCCAGCAAATTGCGAGAAATTTATATTTCCATGGTTGATGTGTTAGAGGCAGAATGACTATGGCCATGCACCCCTCCTCCACCCACCCACCAACCCCCCCCCCCCTCCCACTGCCCAACCCCTCCCCGTTTCCCCTTGGAATCCTCCCAATCCCCACCCCCTTCCCAACTCCGATTGTTACATTTTTCTTCGGAACATAGGAGACAAATTCAGACGCTGTTGCATGATACTTAGGAGTGAATTGCATTTAAAATGTTTTATGAAATAAAAACTGATTAAAAAAAATTCAACCATAACATTTTTAATATGGTCGTGTATATATATATATATATATATATATATATATATATATATATATATATATATATATATAATATATATATATATATATATATATATATATATATATAATATATATATATATATATATATATATATATATATATAAACTGTGGCTTGCCGGTAAGATTTTCTCCGGTACTATAGGCCAGAATGGACCTGAAGGCTTAGAAATTTAACACTAGCTGTAGAAATTTAACATTAGTGGGGCGGTCCGTGGCGCAGTGGTTAAGGCGCCTGCCACCAATGCTAAAGGTGCGAGGTTCGATTCCGGGTTTTGGCGTCGGATTTTTCTCCTCTAGTAAGTGTCACCGTTAATTCGGGCGGACCGTCGGGGGTTCTTTCTCCGGGTACTCCGGCTCTTCCTCCCCCTCCACTTTGGTATCAGTTTCAGCCAACTTAATAAAATTTCAAATACAAAACGATTTCCAAATACCGTCAGTAGCTCGCTTGAGCTTGCCCTTAGCACCACGTGAATGTTCTGTGTTTACGTACAGTGTGTGAGTGAATGCGTGTGATTCACGTGAGCGTGCTTGTTGGGTTCAGTTCGCGGCTACATTCTGCGCATTGAGTTATATTATAAATATGAGAAATGCGCCATATAAATGCTATGCATTATTATTATTATTAATTATATATACGTTTTTGCCGCCCCAAGGGGGGCTCTTCGGGTAGGCATACGGCGTAACCTGAAATTGCAAACACAACGCATGTAAAAAAAAAAAAAAAAAAAAAAAAAGATAGGCTCACAAAGATAGGTCTGTCATTCCTTCTCTCTCCCACTACCCTTTCTTTCTAGATCTCGTGAGCGATGCAGTCACAAAAAGGGCAGCTGATGTCCTGATGACACAATGCAAGCTTACCAGCCTGGAATTCCATGGCATTAGCACAGCAAGAGCATTCTCAGAATTTAATGAAAAAATTATGTCCTTGGAGCTATTCTGATTGAGTGCATTTTTTTTGGCTTTGGGCGACGCCTTTGTTATAAGTAAATAATATATATGGGTAGTTCTCAGAAACATGCCCCAAAGGGGTAACGTAGTTTCAAAACAAAACAAAAAACCAGCATTGGTTTCAAGATGTGCTGTTACTGAAATGGTGTGTTTGTTTGAGACACAAAGAAATATTCACCAAAATATTACTAGTTGTGATTAATTCCTCTGTTTTTAATGTTGTTAAATAGGCTGAAAAGTGCCTGATTTCATGCCCCCATTTTGTGACATGGAAATAGTTGCTACAAAATCCACAACCTTGCGTCTCTCGTAGCCATGCAAACTTAAGAAATCGTCAATGAATAAAGAGAAAATTGGAGTAGTTCCACGCATACTATACCACATTTGCCAAATTATTTCCAGACAGTGAATGATTAACGGTCAAAGTTGGTGTGACAGTTGAAGAGTTTCGTGTCCTACAACAAGCACCAACAATTAACTTTCCGTACAGCACGGAAAACGTGTTTACATGAGTGTTTTAACTCATGAGCTGGGGAGGGGTGTGGCATAACTGAACACACACACACACACACACACACACACACACACACACACACACACACACACACACACACACACACACACACACACACACACACACAACAAAAAAAAACTTGCATTTTGACGACTCTGAGCTACACAGCTAAGCAAAATGTATGGGCTTTCGGCTTCGTGTCCAAATTTTCTTATATCTGTTGACCGGTTGTTTTATTTTCCGAAAATTTGAGTAAAAGAATTTGAACTTACACTGCGCGCCATAAATAAAAACAAGACAAAGATTTGCCGGTAGATATTTTGCAAACGGCTTAACATTTTTAAAATCTGATTTTTCTCTTTACAGCACGCTCAGCTGAACCTTTGTCCATTGCGTAGTCTTTACGCTGTGACCCGGTAAAGCTATCTACCCCAAAATTAAAAGTCGCAAGACATTTCTCTGTGTTCTGCGCTGTTTTAGCACACATCTCATGTTTGGCCAGACATTCTAAAAGCTGGATACAACCATTTTAAAATGCGTTCATTTTTCTTGTAAACTTTAATATGGGGAGTCATTTAAGCAGAAAACATTTTTTGCCAGTGTGGTCTTTTCCACACATTCACCCTCGAAAACCGTGGCATCGGACATGTAATATTCAGCCGCGAATGCCTCGAATCTGAGGGCACTCAGCCTAATTTTCTCTGCACTTGTAGCCAGAAGAATCATTTTCCATTTAGATGCAACAAGAAAGGTGGATTTTGGATGAAAATGAGGATGTCGTCACAAGTAAGCGCCTAACGTCCGAACGTAAAATTGATTGCCTTGATTACTTGCTGATGGTCTGTTTACGTCAGTGTGTGTGTGCTTGCATGCTTATGAGTTTCTTTGTTTTCTGTTGTTTGCTTGTTTCTTTTGTTTTGTCTGCATTCTCATAATGTCACCATGTGAATGTGTGTGGCTGGGGGGAGGGGGGGTGGCGGGGGAGGTGGGGGGGGCACACGCACTGTCGTAAACAGACCACCAGCAGACCACCTTACACGCACACACGCACACACACACACACACACACACACACACACACACACACACACACACACACACACACACACCACAACACAACACATACCCCTCCCCCTCACACACACATTCACATTGTGAGAATACAATAAAAGGAACAAGCAAACAACAGAAAACAAAGAAACACATACGCATTCAAGCATACACGCACTGACGTAAACAGACCACCAGCAAGTAATCAAGGCAATCAGTTTTACGTTTTGAGGGTAGGTGAGTACCTGTGACAACGACATCCCCATTTTCACGCAGAATCCACCTTTCTTATTGAAGCTAGTTAGTTATTTGGGTTTAAAGCCGAGCAGGCAACCAAGGGCATCTCATGACGGCTTTCTTGTTTAAGCTGAAAGGGAAATGATTCTTCTGCCTACAAGTGCAGAAAATAATTAGGCTGAGTGCCCTCAGATGCGAGGCATTCGCGGCTAATTCTCAGTTACACGTCCGATGTTTTTAAGGTTGAACTTGTGGAAAAGGCCACAAAAACGTTTTCATCTGAAATGACTCCCCATCTTCAGGGTTTCAAGAAAAATGAAGCCAATTTTTAAATGATGTTATCCGCTTTTAAATGTATCTTGCCAAACATGAGATGTGTGCTAAAACATCGTGGCACACAGACAAAATTAATGTCCGCGCTTAGATGCGGTGCAGGGATGTTTTAACACTGTTTTAGCGACGATTTCCGTTTGCAACTTTAGAAGTGCTCGGAGCTATTCTAAACGCGCTAAAACGCTTTTAAAACTGAATGGACGCTGATAGGGCGCCATTTTGAATCAGCCGCTTTATTGAATTCGACAACATCAGCGAAGAAAAGAGAGATCAATGCATCCTTTGAGGGAATACAACGACGAACAACATCGGTTTAAGCGTTTGAGATTTACCGAGAAGCGCTGAAAAGCCTTGTGAAGTGAAATATTGTCGGATATATCTGCGGAGGTCAGACGGCGTATTTGTATATAATTATAACAAGATCGATTGTCATCAATGCCTTCAGTCCCCCCCCCCCACCCCCCCCACCCCACCCCCTCCCCGCCCCCCTCTCCCAACGCTACAAAGTCTGGTCAGACTCCTGCCACGTAATCCTCACGGGGTCCATGACACCACTAAATAAACACTCCCAAATTCAATACATTTAGCCATCCGACCCACCGGTAAAAAAATCTAAATAATATAGGGACCCCCAGGGGGATGGGGGGGGGGGGGGGGGGGGGGGGGGGCTAGCACCCTTCGTCAATGCACTCCCTGGGGTACCACATAAGGAGTAGGGATCGAAAACCTCATTCGAAAAAGCACGAAAAAAATAAAGGTTGTGTAGAGAACCAACCTCAAAACATAAAATAGCAAAACTAAAACAACCGAGGCCTTGGACTGGGAATCGCATGGCGGAGTAGAATAGAGCGGTAGGAAAGGTCTTGTCCCTTCTAGGGGCGCTTCTAGGGGCGCGGCCGGACATGACGAGAGGATGTTAAATGAAGCGCGAGCAACAACCACCCTCCCCCCCTCCCCCCCTCCTCCCTCCTACCCCCTTCCCCACTACCCCCCCCCCCCCTCCTCCAGGACGAAATCAGCGAGAGCTGGAAGTCCTTTCCTTTTTAATAATCGCAAAATCGTCATCAATGCCTCATTTGCGCAGTCGGTAAAGCGCTCGCTCAAAAATAGCAGTTTTGAAACCACGACTGGCGTGGTTCGAGCCACAGCTCTTCCCTGCTATTTTTGTTTTGTTTTGTTTTGTTTTGTTTGTTTTGTTTGTTTTTTGTTATTGTGATGCACGTATTTAATTATTTCCATATTCATTCAGCAGGACTGCTTCCTCTGCCGAGGAATTTTTTTTTTTTTGAGGGGGGGGGGGGGAAGTGGGTTTTTTTTTTTTTTTGGGGGGGGGGGGTGGAGGGGGTGGAGGGGGGTGGGGGGTGGTGGGGGGGGGGAATAGTCTCCGCCGGACTTGGAGCAGCCATCTTGGAATAGAATTGACGTGTTTTCACGCAATAAATTTAATTGACGTCGATCTTATAGGTGTTAGTTTTTTTCTTTTTTTGCGAACTTTGAGTTCGTCAGACTGGTTTCACGTCATACTTTCCGTTGCATCCTCATTATCAGAAAAACATAAGTTGCAAATTGTGTACTTGTTTGCATACATATTCTGAACAAGAGTAAATATTAATAAATTGCCGTGTAACTGTATTTGCTAATCTTGTGTGTGTGTGTGTGTGGGGGGGGGTTCGTTGGGGTTTTCTCTCCATGCTGGTGATTATAAATCTTTACTGCGCATGAACTATTCAAGGAACACCCTCTCAGTCTATTTATATATCGATGACATAGTGCGGTAGACAATTTTTAGCTAAAACATTGTTAACTGTTTTTATAAACGTGTCGGGCACCAGTTTTAAAAGTGTTTAAAATCCCCGTTAACTAGAACGATTTTAACTTTAAAATGCTTTTAATTTAGAATGCTGTTGTGCACCCGGCCTCTGTTAAAACTTTGAAGGTCAGACTTATAACCTGCTTTCTCGACCAAGTGAGCATTAAGGACTTTGCTATTCTTGTTTGTTTCTAGTTCTTTTATAACATTCGTGTCGCTTAACGAATTGTCAAGCTGACGAGTTGTCAATTCGTCGAGTTGTCAGTTGGACATGGGTAGTCGTTTGTGTGAGTCTAGCGCTGTGCGCAAGCATGAAAGTCATTATAAGGGCCTCTTGGCACAATACATGTTCCGTTACGTCTGAAAACACGTCTTTTGTGTTTTTCTGTCTGAATAAAAGTGTCTTTTTATGGTATCTATGTTTTCCACTGCCTAACGATGTTGATTATGCAGCCGAACTTTTCAAGCACCAAAGTTTGCCGTACGTAATGAAGCTGATATGTAATAGAACGAAGTTAAAAACAAGAAAGACAAAGCCCTAATGACTCATGTGTGTGAACAAACCACATTATCAGTGTGACTTTTGTGACTTGACCTTTCCAACAGATCACTGAAATGAGCAAGCGTTCAAGTGTCTTAGCATAACTTTTGTACCACAGAAATCTGAGTTTCCTCAAGATTGTATGCATACAGTTGTCAACCCTCCGTGACCCTTGACCTTTGTGAATGATCGAATAAATTAGTATGCATATAAAGGTGTTATTATCAGCTACCTGTATACCAAATTTGATTTATAAAAAATAATTTTGCAAAAACTTTAAAAAAAACTGCAATTCTACCCCCAAAAAATAATTTTAAAATGGCATTATTAAAACACTTGCCTACTTCCTTTGACCTTCACCTTTCCGAGGGATCAACCAAAATAGTATGCTTAGAAAAACATTACAATAAGGTATCTCTATGCCAAGTTTAGGCCTGAAGTTGAAAATAATATTTGAGGAAATAAGTTTTTGTCAAAATATGTATTTTTTTTACCTACATCTGGACACACCCCCCCCCCCCCCAACCTCCCCCCTCCCCTCATGACCTTGCGAGGGACCACAATCTGACTGAAAATTGGGCAAAAACTTTGATATATGTCTTATTTTTGAGTAAGTTGCTTTCATTGACGCGGATGGGTTTATTTGTCCAGAAAGTTGCTATCACGACATTCTTCTTGAACAGGGCTGCAGTTCTAAAGAAGACTGCAATACTGAATTTTCAATGGAACAAAAGCCCGGTGAGAAGCACTCCTGCTGCCTTACCGATCTGTGTAATGACGCCAGAACTGTCAACTACACACCATGGATACCAGTCCTCATGCTGGCAGCGCCCATGATGATCAACAAACTGCTGCTAATTTAGCCCGTTCAGCGCCACCTAACGCAGACTGCATGTCTGCAATCTTCGTATTAAATAAAGACACAAAATAACTACTTGTCCCAGGATCGTGGATTCAAAGGGTTTCTGCAAGAGGCATAGATCTTCATGAGCGCCCGCAATGCGGGGGCTCATGAGGATCTATGCTATGCCTCATGCGGTTCAGTGGTGTTTAGATTTTCTTGGCACTTAACGGGTTAATAGGGTCACGATTAGCTTTTTGCGGGCTCGGTTTCTCTCTCTCTCTCTCTCTCTCTCTCTCTCTCTCTCTCTCTCTCTCTCTCTCTCTCTCTCTCTCTCTCTCTCTCTCTCTCTCTCTCTCTCTCTCTCTCTCTCTCTCTCTCTAAGCTATAAGCTATTGATGCTGATCATTGTATGACAAAGTCTTCGATGTGTATAAGATTAATGCTATGCACCAATTTATTTCCCGTGCTTTCGCATAAGTGGCAGTGAAAAATTCTCCGACGCTACTTTTTTTAATAAATAATTTCACATATTGTGTTTGTTAATATTTTCCTTGATATTTTCTTTGTTTGCTGCGTTTGTTTTCCTCACACACACACACACACACACACACACACACACACACACACACACACACACACACACACACACACGTACACAGAGAGACGCACACTCACAATACACACACACACACACACACACACACACACACACACACACACACACACACTCACAAAGAATTAAAACAGTAAAATACCTTCTCTTCTAGAGAAAGTCAGACAGTGCCGGTGACGTAAAGAAGAAACTCCGTCACCACGCAGACACTGATACTCTAAATATGACGAATATGACGTAATCTCTCTCTCTGCTCTCTCTCTCTCTCTCTCTCTCTCTCTCTCTCTCTCTCTCTCTCTCTCTCTCTCTCTCTAGACAAAACTTAATTTTTCCTTTTATTTTTTATTTCTTTTTCTTTTTTAAATGTCCATGCCGCCTTATGCGGCATTTCACGGATAGTCTGCATTTTCTTCTAACATTTATGAACGCATGTAATATACCGCTGGCATTCCAGCAAGCCGCATTATGTAATATCCATGACCCCATGGACTCGGCTGGCCAGACGGGATGCCGTCGATAGGCACAACATTGGGCGCTCGCACCGCGTGGCAGTGCTGTGGTTTCTTCGCGTCGACCCCATAGAGCGTATATATTATATACGCTCTATGGTCGACCCGCGCGCGCGGTGGTTGCGGGATCGCTATACATTACTTTGACTGCTGTGCGCGGTTTAGTGGCGTGGGGAGGCCGCTATCGCGTGTGTGTGCGGGTGTGTGTTTATCTGTGTGTGTGCAAGTGTATGTGTGTGCACGCGCGCATCACTACGTGCTTGCGCACGCGCGCGCGCGCGCGTGTGTGTTTGCCAGTGTGTGTGTGTGTGTGTGTGTGTGTGTGTGTGTGTGTGTGTGTGTGTGTGTGTGTGTGTGTGTGTGTGTGCCTGTTGCATGTTTGTTGGAGTGACTGCCGGGTTGATTTTTATGATGACTCGGAACAATAGCGGTTTTATGTACAAAATCCTTTATACTATGCTTTTTATATTTGCTGTAGTATAGTTTTAAGTAATAGAATGTATGTGTACATGATATACTGATGTGTGTGTGTGTGTGTGTGTGTCCGTGTGTGTGTGTGTGGAGGGTTGTGCAGGCTTGGCCTGGCGCCTATAGGCTACAAGCTAATCTGGCACAAACCTGTGCACGCGGCAATTGCACACCGGCGCGTGTGTGTGTGTGTGTAAGAGAGTGATTTTATGTACGTTATTTTGTTTTGTAGTGTGTAGCAAGGACAAGAATGAAAACAGGTCTGCGCACCTATTCTTTTATCCTTGGAAAATAAAGTTTCATTTCATTTCATTTCATTTCATTTCATTTCTCTCTCTCTCTCTCCCTCCGTGTGTTTAGCACGTGAGGCCAGCAACGTGTAACTGCTTACAGTGGTACGAATTTTCAGTGGATGTGTACTGTCAGCATGGCATCCAACAAATCCGACAGACCTGATGTTGGTAAGACTCTACAGTACTTGTTGTGCAGAGTTTCCAGCCTATAAAATGAAGTTGAAAAGTTGGAAAACTATTCCCCAATGAACAATTTAAGAATCTTTGGGATGCACGAGTATAGAGGTGAGGACTGTGCTGAACACGTGTTACGTTTCCTGAACTATTATGCTTCGTACAGAGAGTGGGTTTATGACAATTTTGAGAGGGCCCATCGTGTGGGCAACCCGCAGGAAAACAGTAGACGTACGCGCCCTATGATTGTGAGACAGTACAGGCGTACAGACAAGCTCCAGTTACTTCGCAGTCGTGAAGCACGTGACGCGATGCGAGAGGATGGGTATCGTATTGCCTCTGACCTAACCAGGCGGCGAGCAGCTGAACTCCGAGTAGAATATAGCTATATTTTGACATAATTATTTTTTTCTCAAATACTATTCACAACTCCAAACTCAAACTTGGTTCAAAGATACTTGATGGTAAGACCTTTCTATGCATACTAATTTGGTTGATCTTTTGGAAAGGTCAAGTATCACAAGAGCTCAGGAAATCGGCCGGTCCAAATAGCCATAATTTTACAAAAGATGTTTTTTTTTTATCTCAAATACTATTCACAACTTCAAATCCACATATGCTGCAGAGATACCTGTTGGTGAGACCTATCTATGCATACTAATTTGGATGACCCCTCGGAAAGATCAAGGGTCACAAGAGCTCAGGAAATAAGGAAAAAATAGCCATATTTTGACAAAAGATGTTGTTTGTTTTTTTATCAAATACTATTCATAACTTCAAACCCAAACTTACTACAGAGATACCTGATAGGAATACCTTTCTGTGCATACTAATTTGATTGATCCCACCGAAAGGTCAAGGGTGACAAGAGCTCAGAAAAAAAAGGTTCAAAAGCCATATTTTGACAAAATATGTTTTTTCTCAAATACTATTCACAACTTCAAACCCAATTTGGTACCGAGATACCTGATGGTATGACCTGTCTATGCATACTAATTTGGATGACCCCTCGGAAAGGTCAAGGGTCACAAGAGGCCGGTAAATGTTTGTAAAATACCAATTTGTGATAAAATTGTAGGTATTATCAACATTGTTGCAAATATTTCAATAATTTTTTGCACAAAGGTAGCTGATGATAAGACCTTAAAATGCATTCTAATTTAGTCGACTCATCGCAAAGCTCAAAGGTCAAGGGGGTTGACGTGTGAAAAATGCTTACATTTTGAGAAAATATGGATTTTGCTGGTGTTGAAGTCAGCCCTTTACTTATTGTAGGTAGGTCCACTCAATTTTTCTTTCTCTACAAACTGCCACCAAACAAATGCACCACTCGGAAGTACACGTTCAAAGAAGTGCACATTCATAACATTAGAATTTTATGTTGATTGGCTTTCGAGATATGTGCATTTGAATATGACCTAAAATGACCTTGTGTTTGCATTTTTTACGAAAGTGCTATGTTTAGACACCAATAAAATCATAACGTGAAGGCAGAACTTTGTGGTTTTACTGACACGGATCAAACCAACATGTAGATTGTCCTAAATGTTTTTTTACCCCCACACATTGATACGTTTGCAATTACAGCACGCCTAAATTGACCAAAAATGCAATTTGAACATGTGTCATAATGGCTTATATACCCTTCACTAAAAACGTTATATCTTAGGTAATTTTTATCGTAGGCGTGTGAATCAGATACTAAAATGTACACAAAAACAAGACAAATCCCCTTCTGTGTGATAATTTCACATTAAATTAAGCACATTTCAGATAATTATGAACACAACAACTAGCGGCATATCTCATACATGGAATTTTGAATGCATTTCCATCATTTTTCAAATTTACCAGCTGCAGGACATTTGTTGACTATGAAAACAAGCAATGTGGTTATCTGCCTCGTGTTTCTTGTTTAAGATACCTCTTCTTTCCCCTCCCCTGTTCCTGAGAGGGGGTCTGCTGGAATCATCCTGTGTCACTGTAGTCTGTGTGGGTTTTTTGCAAGTGATTTCTCCAGAAGCAACCAACAAAACTGTTTACATTTTCATATCTGGTCAGTATTAGATTAAAAAATGCGTCTTGTACAAAAGCCGAGGTCCTAAGGTCAAGGTCAAGGTCACAATAGAGATATAATTGGTTTATACACTATATGTAATATCACAAAAAGGGCGGCTCATATGATTTGAATTGTTGTTAAAGTAAAGGTACCCCGAAGAAAGGTGCGCAAAGGAAAATTGTCTGACATGCCGAGTGTAAAGGCCCTTGCAGTCATATGTTTTCAGTGCTTCAGTTTTTGTCTGTGCGATATCTGTCGAAACACTCTACCGATTTTCGTCAAGGTTTAGTATGTGGTAGCCTTTAGTGTGAGAAATGGTCTTAATCAAAAACTTTTCAGTATTAGGTTCACGTGCGGAACGTGAATCTATGTAACGGGCCAATGGTCGTCCGTCCGTCCTTCGTCCGACGTAAATTTCAACTTTGGCATTTTCTCGGAGACTATTCAATCCACACTCTTCAAACTTGGGCCAAAGATATAATGGTGTGCTAAGACCTTTGTACACATACCAAATTTAGTGACCTCTCTCGTGATCATTTCATTCATAGGAGATTAGAAAATAGATTAAATAAATACACATTTTAACCAAAAACAATGTTTTATTCTGAAATACTGTTAACGGTGTAACGGAGGGGGTGTGGGTCGGATGGGGGTGGGGGTGGAGACAGGGGCTCACGTGCTTCAGTGAGATGCTATTCGTTACAAGTGGGAGGAGGGGGGAGGAGTAGAGACAGAGGCTCATGTCACTCAGAGAGGTGCTGTCCATTAGGGGACGCAAAAGGGCTCGGGGGGGAGGGGGGGGGGGGGGGTATGGTAACGATTCTGGATTGGAATATGTCTTTTTTCAACCGCTTAACCATTTTCTGGGGGTTGCTTACATCAGCAAAAGCAAGAAAGGGCAAACATTTTGCACCCATCATTTCAGGTCACTGCTCACTGAAGGGCACACCTTCTTTATACCTTATGGATGCTCACTTCAGTCGTACAGACATGAATATGCTATGATTGCAAAAGAAGAAAAAGACGCAGTCGTTGTTTGACTAAGATGCAGGTCGGCTGAGAAGATAGGGAAGAGTGGATTGGAAAGGATAAGTGGTCTGGGACGGTAGCGCTTATTTTTTGTTCAAGATATTCATGTCTTTCCTCAAGTCTACATTTTCTCATATGACGGATACGCGTCTGTGTCATAGAAAGTAGTGGATAGACAGGCAAACCTTCTGAGCAGCAAGTCTCATTAAATAAAGTCCGATTTGAATATCTGGTGTTGTTTGCCGTCGGTGTGTCATATATTCAGCTGTAAGAAAAGTTTGTTGATAGAGATCAGGGAGGTTTTGTTTGATCCTCCTCGTTTATTGCTGAATTCTGTCTTACAGCATCTTGAAGTGTTTGTCTAAATAAAATTAATAGCAACCGAAACTATTTGTTGTTCAATGTGATTTTCTTTTATCTATAGTAAGAAACTGACAAAAAGAGTAAAACTTCAAAAATAAAATATGATAATAATTAATAATAATAATAATAATAATAATAATAATAATAATAATAATAATAATAATAATAATAATAATAATAATAATAATAATAATAATAATAATGTGTGTTCGTATCGTTTGCTTTATTTACAAGTACGTTACGACGACCAGAAAAAATATATAAACAATTTTATGAAAATCTTTTTAAAAACACGTTATTTTTTCATAGTTTAGACAGTCAAAACCAAACGAGATTGCATTCTGAAAAATTCGTCTGCTAACTGGCAAAGAGTTGTCGTTCTTGCTGTCGACTAAAACGGTTATTTCAAAGAAACCGTCGAACATATTTGTCTAAGAAAAATTCAAGTGCAACTCTGAAGTAATGCAGTAAATATGGCGTGCATTTCATTAGGTCTAGTCTTATCACAGCAGTAATTTAGGTCAAAAGAAATTATACCCCACGAAGAGGGCGTGAACTTCAGGCTGGAAATCGACTACACACAGTAAAAAATAAACTGTGGGTCCAAATAATCATTTCTATTAATCAGTGTTAGTTTATAATGCTGAAGATTTCTTTGCCTATCATTAATCATAACCATTTGTGTACTTGCGCAATATTTTCTGCAAGTCACAAGCAACATTTGCGTCATCGTTGACTAAAGAAGCTTCTATCGCGGGAGCCAATGTGAAGTCGTTTTGGCGCGTTGGGGTGTCAGTTTCAAAGCTACTGCGCAAATCCAAGATTTGATCGTCCGTGTCAGATGATACATCAATCGAAAGGTTTTTGAATGAGCTTTTCACCGGTAGCTGGCGCATGTGCACGCGATCATTCTCAGATAACATATCACATGAGTAAAAAAGAAAAAAAATCACGTAAAAATCTAATGCAGTTTTCTCTTGAATTCAAACATGCGCCAGGCACCGTGATGAAGGGCAGGAAAAGCTAGCTTTTTCCAACGATACCAAATATAGCGCTGTGCGTTCTATCTTGGATTTGCGCAAGCGGTTTTTCTAACACCCCCGTAGCGCGGCTCTGTGCTCACTGACAGCTTTCCAAGTCTTTTTTTTTTTTAACGCTTACCCTTGTCCCACATTCGGCGGTGCTACAACTACATCTTTCTTTTCAGGACAAAACAAACACCACAGAACTGTAGTCCGGACAATGCTTTATTCGCCCATGTTTTTATTTTTGTTATGCGTGCTATATGTTGAGAGCAGCTCTTGTTGCAAAATAGCTCAATATAATAATAATACATAGTTTTTATATAGCGCCCTTCCCCACGAACAGCAAGCTCGGAGCGCTTTACAGCACATAAAAAATAAAAAATAAAAATTAAAAAGGAGAAAAAATTAGAATGTACTCACCCTTTAAATAAACATCTGCTCGCACCATGTAGGCGCATTCATAACACGAAACACACACACACACACACACACACACACACACACACACACACACACACACACACACACGCACACACACATACACACACACACACACACACACACACACACACACACACACACACACACACACACACACACACACAGCCTATCTACATGGGGAAACAACCAACATTTCCAGGCAGCACAACCAGACTAAGCTAATCTCGATATGCTACCTGGAAAAGATGGGTCTTCAAATTTGTTTTGAAGGTCAACAGGGTAGGGGAAAGACGGACATGCAGTGGAAGTGAGTTCCAGACGTGAGGGGCCTGATAACTGAAAGAACGGGCACCAGCAGTTTTTAGGCTGACTCTGGGCTGAACGAGCAGTTTTTGTGAGCTTGAGCGTAGACTTCTACCAGGATTGTGTGATGCAAGGGAAGAAGACAGATATGCAGGAAGCGTATTGTCATAGTGTTTGTATGCCAAAGTGGCCAGCTTGTACTCTATTCTCTGTTTCACAGGTAGCTAGTGGAGATGCTTTAGCAGTGGTGTGACATGATCAGTGCGTTTTTTGCGAAGGACTAACCGGGCTGCATTATTCTGGATACGCTGAATGCGAGTGAGTTGATCAGATGAGATACCAGCAAGGAGGGAATTACAGTAATCTAGACGGGACAGAATGCAAGAGCATACGAGCTGGGCAGTAGCCTTTTCTGTCAAAAAGCGTCTGATCATGCCTATTCTGCGGAGCTCCAGGTAGGCAGTGCGGCAAAGATGGCTAACCTGTTTTTCCATCGATAAACTTGAATCCAGGAATACACCCAGATTTTTTACATCGGATTTGAAAGAAATGTCTTGGCCACCTATGGAAATATGATCAATGCTGGAGGCGGATGTTCTAGCTCGAGTACCAACAAGCATGCTCTCTGTTTTGTCATCATTTAACTTGAGTCTGTTGCAAGTCATCCAGTCTTTGGCTTCAACTATACACTTCTCCACATCGGAGACAATGGTCTGCAGTTTACCAGGATGGTCAGACTTAGAGACCTGAGTGTCATCAGCATACTTGTGATACTCACAGCTATTCTGGCTGATGATTCGGGAAACTGGTTTAGTGTACAGAGAGAACAGCAGAGGACCCAAAACTGACCCCTGTGGGACACCATACTTCAAAAGCACAGGCTGAGACATGATCCCATTCACACATACAGACTGATATCTTTCAAAAAGGTAAGACCTGAGCCATGACAGCGCTGGACCGGAAATACCAAAAGACACGCGTAGGCGTTCCAAAGAATCCCATGATCCAGCGTGTCAAACGCCGCAGATAGGTCTAATAATGATAGCAAAGAGACATGTCCGACGTCAGCATATGTAAGCAGGCTATTCGTAATGTGAAGCAATGCTGTCTCAGTACTGTGATTTTTTCGATATGCAGACTGATACAGTTCAATTAAATCATTACTACTGAGATGTGACATGAGCTGACTCAGCACAACTTTCTCCAGAATCTTGGAAAGAAAGGGAAGATTAGACACTGGTCTATAATTTTTCAGCAAGTTTGCATCCATCCCTCCCTTCTTCAACAATGGAATTACCACAGCCTGCTTAAAATGCCGAGGCACAGACCCTGATTCCAGAGACAAGTTAATAATTCTGGTTATCACACTGACAAGCTCATCAGGGCATAGCTTGAGTATAGAGGTGGGAATGGGGTCAAGGGAACAAGATTTGGTGGGTGAGGAGATAATTAGTTTCTTTACAGTCTCCTCTGTGACAGTGGTGAACGCATGTAACACAGGCCCGTCATATGGTATATAGGACACAGCATCAGAACAGTTGTCCAGTTCCTGACGGATCGTGCTTATCTTAGAATCAAAATACTGACAAAACTTATCAGGTAAATCATTCATAGGAATGGTATTCGGGAGTACAGGTTCATTTTTCTTTCCAAGAAGTTCATTTGTAAGGCCAAACAGCTGACGACTAGATATACAGTCTTCAAGTTTGGCACAAACAAAGTCTTTTTTAGCTGCACGCTGTGAGGACTTGAGTGCAGCACGCTGCTTCACAAACATTTCTCTGTGTACTGTAAGACCACTACACCTCCACAGTAATAGCCAAGGGGCCGGGGGACGTGAGGTTACGCGTCTGGTGGTGAGTGGAGCATGCTTGTTGAGAATGTCAGAGAGTGTACAGTTGTAAGTGTCCAGCTGTTCATGTACTGTGCAGTCTGTCAATACACCGTCACAAGCCACCTTTACATCGGAGCTGAAAACATCAATGTCAATGCGACGAATGTTTCTGGAAGTGATCGAGCGTTTTGTGGAACGAGGCCGAGACGCAAGCACATGAAAGAAAACACTTGCATGATCCGACAACAGCGAATCACACACCTGAACGTCCTGAACAAGAGAGGAGCTCTCCCCTGCGATTAGAAGGTCCAAGGTGTGACCACGTCTGTGAGTCGGCCCCTGCACATGCTGGCGCAAGCTACGGTCAGACAGAAGTGAACGCAGACGAAGTGCATCAGGATCAGATGGAACTTCAAAATGAAAATGAAAGTCTCCAACCATAACTAATTCGTGTCTGCTGCTGGAGGCACTGTCCACATAATCTTGGAATTCACTGAAAAATTCGCTAGTGGTTAGTTTATTTTGTCTGCTAGGAGGCGGTCGGGATACTACAGTCAAAGTAACTGAGATGTCACTGTCAACAGCTTCAAAAGAGTTAAAGGGCAAGCGTTTGAAATCGGTGCAGCTTTCTAATGACTTCCTAACCAGTACTGCTATGCCACCCCCTCGTCGCCCAACGCGAGGGAAAGACTTCAGAAAATATCCTGGAGGGGTCAACTCAGCTATGTATGGTTCGTCACCCTCATCTTGAAGCCACGTTTCAGCCAGCAACAAGAAGTCTAGCTGATGATCAGTGATGTAATCACTTATCTCACTAGTTTTGTTCCTGCAAGACTGAGTGTTGAAGAAGGTTAATGACAGCCTGTTCTTGTTCGATTTCTGCACAGGTGAAGAACAGTCACAGACATATGTACTGATATGGACATAAATCAGGTTACCTGAGTCTCTATCGCTCTCCGGCGCTGATGTTACCCACTGTTTGTATAGGGTCGGACCTACCTAATTATTGTCACAAAGGTCGCAAATATATGTAAATAGGTCATATACGTGAGCCATAATGGCTTTCTTTTCTTGTTTCATTTTGAATTGCAAGTTTGTTATTGCGGTGGATAGTTGATGCCGTGTTGATGTGAGTGATCGCTTATGTGTGTGTGTGTGTGTGTGTGTGTGTGTGTGTCTGTGTGTTCGTGTGTGTGTGTGTGTATGTGTGTGTGTGTCTCTCTGTGTGTGTGTGTGTGTGTGTGTGTGTGTGTGTGTGTGTGTGTGTGTGTGTGTGTGTATGTGTGTGTGTGTGTACACAAAAGCCCTAAAATGGGTGACTGTCTTTACCATCCTTATGCAAAATGGGTGTGTGTAAAATTCTGGGTGCCCCATTTTTCTGCGGGTTGTTTCTGCATTGTCTTGCGGTAAAATGTCATAAAAAAATTTAAAAATCTGTTTTTCTCATTTTGGCGTTTTTAAATGCACTTTTGTGTTTAAAAGACACTCCGCTAGTGTGTTTAAACTTGTCCCAGCAGTGTGTGTGTGCGTACACAAAACCCCTAAAATGGGGGTGTGTGTGCGACATCACCCTTCTCAGCTATAAATAACTTAATACCTGATTGGTCGACTGCGTCGGTGAGCCAAAGTGAAACGGAGAGATACGAATGGTAGGGGGGGGGGGGGTGGTGGTATTGTAGTTGTATGAGGGAGTAAATTGTTTATGTTGCTGCAAAATGAGGTTTGTTTTTTGAGGGTGTGGTTGTTTTGTAAAAAAAAAGTATTGAGTTGTGCTTCCGGGGTGATGTGGTGGGAGGTGATGTCTAGTGGCAAAATTGAGAGCAATATATCTGTGCGCCAGTGACTTGGGCAATGTCAGTATTTGTGCGCCAGCAAATTGCTATAGGGTGAAGTGATCGTATGAGTGCGCAGTGTGAGATAGGCCGTGCACTTCGGGGGACGCTGCTGTTGTCTTGTGTCCTGCCCGACCTTTTGGTTCAAACTGTTGCTTTGTTTGTAGGTTTGTCGGTGTTATGAATGCTTTCGTTTTGGCTGCATCTCCTCTTGGATTGTATGCACAAATTGATTGAATGCAAATGACGTCACACAGTCAGCGTCGTTACGTGCGTCGTCTGCTGCAGTCGGTCGTTTAGTGCAGTAAAAGGAGTGCAGACTTGGATGGGCCATTTTCGGATGTAATGCTAGGTCAGAGAAAGAAACCTAATGTTGCCAAAAGGTGTAATAGTAAAGTATTGTTTGTGTGAATGCTGTTCGTTTGAGGGAAGGACTGGAAAGTCGAGTGTTGAGCGAAGAGAGAATGAGAAAAATATCCAGCACTATACGTTGGAATAGATGCATAACAGTTACGACACGCTTGTAAATTAAAACACTTTTAACATTAACAAAAGTTGAGTTAAAAGAGGTTTTAAAACAGTTTTAGTAAAAACTTTTGCCCGACACGCTTCTAAAAACAACAGTTTCTTAGTTTTAAAACTTGTGCCGCGCCAAAAACGCCGAGATTGCTTCTCAGTTTTAGCTGTCCTATAGAGTGGAATGTGGGCCTTGGCCAACTGGATCCATCTGGTGCACTCCAAATGTGTATTTGTGAGTGGTTTGACGTGCAACTCGGTTCGCGCCTCTGAAATGGCCTACTGATTCCACTGATAATGAAAATCTTTCATTTATAAGAGAGCATTCAGCAGCTCTATAAAACCAAAAGTGATGACCCCCCCCCCCCACCCTTCCCCCCCTTCCCCCCCCCTCACCCCCCCCCCCACAACCCCATCCAAACAATCATAATAAAACCAAACAGAGGTATGTTTAGTGAGGTATTTTGTTCACTGTGTGTTGTGTCATTGTACTTGACAATTTTAATGCAGGAAAAAAAGGAATACATGTTAAGTTGAAAAAAGAATGACGACAATCAAATAAATATGAAAAAGAAGCATCAAATATTCCATGAACGTTACATTATTACTGACGCCTAATTTTATTTTAAAATAGTCCATGCTAAAATGAATGATTTGGTTGGTTTGGTTTGGTTATTTGGGTTTAACGCCGAGCAGGCGACTAAGGCCATCTCACGGGGGATGGGTAAAAAGCTGGTCAGCCAGACTAAAAGCAAGGTCTTAAGACAAGATGTAAATATATCTTAAAAATATGTCTAAAATGTCACACGAGTCTTTAAAAGAAATGTCTTCAGACTCTCAAAAAGGGCAAAATAAAGAAATTGACAGTCTATGAATGCTCAGATCCTGTTAAAAATATTGAATTCTCTCAAGAAATTGAAGATTTTGTCCGGGGGAACATCCCGGAACAAAACCTTCAAGGAATCTGCTGTGAAGTGTTTATATCTCGTGTCAATTAGATCGGCACAATACAGCAAAAAGTGTCTAACAGAAAACTGCTCATCACAGGCAAAACACCATGGACGCTCATCCTGTAAGTAAGAGTGAGTAACATACGTGTGCCCGATGTGGAGCCGAGTAAGGACAGTCTCCTCACGGCGGCTGCCGCAGCGGAAAGGTAGACTGTCGGACACCATAGGAAGAGCTTCATACAGCTTGTTCCCTTCCTCTTTGTCCCACTCGGACTGCCATTCGCGAGCTATGTACGCACTAATCACAGGTTTAAAATCAATATAAACAGTCTGTTTGTCAGGGACAGGTTCACTGCTGGCACTGTTGGCAGCAGAATCTGCGATTCTGTTGCCTCCGATGCCCACATGGCCCGGGACCCAAATAAAAATAATGTCATAATATTCCTTCATCAAGTCTAAGTAGAGCTCTCTAATCTGCACCAGCAGTCGGTGGTCTGTTCCCGCTCCCTGAAGGGCCTGCAGAGCAGGAAGAGAGTCAGACAGAATCAGGAAGTTGCTTTTCCTAGACTGATAGGCATGCTTGAGTGCCAGCAGAATTGCCTGCAGTTCTGCACTAAATATAGAGGAATGGTCAGGGAGGCGGAACGTAAATGGGCGTCTAGGATGACGAGAGGACACTGCAGCCGCAGCCACTCTCCCATACGCAGACTTGGACCCATCCGTATAAAGACGACAATAGCCAGGAAAACTTGAAAGGAGTTCATTGAGGCTCTGCTGGTATATGGCTGGCGGAGTACAATCCTTCTTGTGGGCGGTCAAGTCCAGCAAGATGTCAGGAACTGGTAATAGCTAGGGTGGAGTGATGTGTTGCAGAGATTCCGAAACTTTGTCCAGGTCCACTCCGGCCGCCTGCACATGAGGTCGGACACAGAATGAAAGTGGACGGACAACTCCCGGATGGGCATCGTAAATCTCTGCAAACGACGGGTTAAAAACACAATCATAGGCAGGATTGTTTGGATGGGCCTTCAGCTTCAGAACATAGCTGAGCATGAGGCGGATGCGGCGGAGACAGAGAGAAGACTCCCCTGCCTCGGCATACAGACTAGGAACTGGAGATGTCCTGAAGGCTCCAAGACATATTCGCAGACCTTGATGGTGAATTGTGTTCAGACGCTGTAGAACAGACTTGGAAGTCGAGCCATATACCTCAGATCCGTAATCCAGTTTGAACCGAACAAGGGCCCGGTACAGTCGAAGTAAGACAATGCGGTCTGCACCCCAGTCAGTACGACCAACGACACGAAGAATGTCTCGGCCTTCTGACAAGAGGTTCTAATGTAGTTAACATGGTTGAGGAAGGTCAATCTTTTGTCAAAGATGACCCCCAAAAACTTTGCCTCTTCGGCCACCTTAATTGGCACTCCAGCAATGCTCAGGCTAGGGTCTGGGGAAAAAATCGTCTGGTTAGTAAAATGCACACAGACTGTCTTCGAGGGCGAGAACCTGAATCCGTTGAGAGACACCCACCCCTGGATGCGATCAACGCACAGCTGCAAGCGCCTCTCAAGGGACGCAAGTCCTCGACCTCGTGCACACAAAGCAAAGTCGTCCACAAACAAAGAGCATCCAGAATCATCTTTGACGGCTTTTACAATGTTATTAATTTTAATGCTAACTAAAACAGGAGATAAAATGCTGCCCTGCGGGACACCCATCTCTTGTTCAAAGGAGTCGGAGAGGGTGGAGCTCACACGGACATGGAACGATCGGTTAGACAAAAAATTGTGAATAAAAACGGGCAGGTGCCCTTTAAAACCCATGTCCGACAAATCAGACATTATACCATACTTCCAGGTAGTGTCATATGCCTTCTCAAGATCGAAGAAAATTGCATATACATGCTGCTTGTTGACAAAAGCTCTCGGATAAACGACTCAAAGCGGACTAGATGGTCAGTTGTACTACGGAAGCGCCGGAAACCTCATTGGAGGTCTGTGATGAGACCCTGTGACTCAAGATGCCACACCAAGCGGGCGTTGACCAAGCGTTCCATAGTTTTACATAAACAAGATGTCAAAGCGATTGGCCGGTAGTTGCCCGGGTCGGAGGGATCCTTACCCGGCTTTGAAATTGGCACAACCACAGCCTGGCGCCAGGATGGCGGAAAATGACCGGTTATCCAGATATGGTTAAAGCCTTGAGAAGTACAAGGAGTGAATCCCCAGGCAGATGTGTTAGGAGCTGATAGTAGATGTTATCTAATCCAGCAGCAGAGTCATGACATTTCTGCATGGCTTGCTGCAATTCTGAAAATGTAAAAGGGGCATTATAGTCTTCCTAGTTATCCGATATAAAATCACAAGTACAAAACTCTCGCTTCTCCTTCTCTCTCTGGAAGAAAGGTAATAATGCTCTGTTAAAGAATTGTGGGCAATGGTGGAGGCAAGCAAATTGGCCACAGCCTTTTTATCCGTGACCAAACTGGTACCATCTCTAAGATGGCCGACAGAAACCGAGCCACCTCCGCCCCTAATTCTTCGAACAGCCTTCCAGACTTTTTGGGACGGAGTCATAGAAAATAAAGAGGAGACGAAGAGTCCCCAGGAAGCATGGCGTTCACGTTTAAAAATGTAACGGGCTTTCGCCCTCTGTCTTTTAACGGTTAAAATATTCGCTTGCGACGGATTACGAAAAGCACGTCGCTGAGCAGATTTGCGCGTTTTTTTGGCCTTGCGGCACTCCATGGTACTCTCGGCTTCCAATGGTTTCACCTGCTGCGTCTAACAAAATAGAAGTAAAACAAGAAACAGGTTCTTCAGCTGACATGACCACCTTCTCTGTAAGACGAGACTGACAGAGGGAGGCGAGCAGAGGCCAATTAACTTTCTTGAGATTCCAGCGCCCCACTGGCGAATCCTCCTCACAGCTGACCGATGACAGGACTACTGGGAAGTGATCACTACCACACAGGTCTTAGTGAACCTTCCAGTCAAAGTCCAGCATGAGAGAAGAATCACACACAGTGAGGTCTAGAACAGAACGAGATCCTGAACCTGTGTTAGAATACGTAGGCGAGCCATCATTAAAAACACATAGGTTAAGTTGAGAAAAAAAAAACATCTTCTAACATCTGACCTCTGCTATCATAGTGGTCACCACCCCAAAGGTGAGCGTGACCATTAAAATCCCCCATGAGAATAAAGGGAGGGGGCAGCTGATCTACTAAGTTAAAAATATCATTACTACAGACCCGCAGCGATGGTGGCAGGTAAATACTGCATATGGTTATGGTCTTCTTCAAGGTAACCCGAGCTGCGACAGCCTGAAGACAGGTGTCGATGCTAACGGGGCTACATAAAATTTGGCTACGAATGAGAAGAGCCACTCCACCCGAGCGCCTCTCCGAATCAGAGCCTTTATGTATAACGTTAAAACCATTAAAGGACACAGGGTCAGAAGTCTTCAGGTAAGTCTCCTGAAGAGATATTACTGAGGGGTTATAGAACTTGACTAAAAGACGTAATTCCTCAAAGTTAGCTTGAAAACCACGACAATTCCACTGAATCATAGAGTACATGATTATGTCTTATCAGGGGGTGAAGAGTTCCCCCCCCCCCCCCCCCCCATTTTTCCTTTGCCTTGGAAGGAGTTGAAGAAACAGAGGGGGGCCGGCTCCCGGGCCTCCTCTGGTTCTTCGGAGAGGAAGAGAGTAGAGCTGCCGCAGCGCGTGGGAAACGACAACTTCCACCCCCTCCATCCGCTCCTCCAATGCAGCATAAATGTTTTTAAGGGGGACATCAGTGTTCCCTTTCTGGGCCCGCGCGCACAGCGGTCCCATAGATTTCTTAGACTTCTGGTCCTGGGCAGCGTTCCCGCCGCTAGAGTTAGCGGCCTTAGAAGGCTGACCAGAGCCAGAAGCCTTTGGAGTTGACAGACTAACAGGTTTGGGTGGGGGCTGAGGCTTAGGGGCAAAAGAAGGCGGCACAACCGGACCGGCAGTGTCCGCCTTCTGCGTTCCCTGGCTCTACGTCACCACCAGAGGAGGGTTACTCTCCAGGGGCGAGAGGAGCCGAGGCTCCGCCCCCAACCAAGAAGTTGGGGTTTGACATTAAAAGTCTTTGGTGGGGCGATTGCCTGCCACCGCTGCACTGAAAGTATACACGGAGGTGTTAGAGGTTGGGGCAGCCGCAGCTACACCAGGGCCTTCAACCAGTTTTTGGGACAGCCCCTTCTCCACACGCACCCCCTGAATCTTGCACTGGGATATCCAACGAGGGCATTTCTTATCCGAAGCCATATGCGCCCCCTGGCAATTCACACACAAGGGGGGGGGGGGTGGCTGTGCAGGACTCAGCAGAGTGTTCGGGCTTAGTGCAACGGGCACATGAAGCCTCTGCCTGGCGGCATGTCTTCTGCCCATGGCCATACTATTGGCACTTAAAGCACCGGAGGGGGAGAGGGACGTACTTTTTCACTTTCAGGGAGTAGTAACCTACCCAGATGGTAGTAGGAGGGGTGGGGGTGCCAAACGTCAGGATGATGGTAGGAGACCACCTCGTTTGGAAGCGAAGCGCCTGACGTAAGTCACCCCCTGAGACTTAAGGTTCCGTACAAGTTCATCTTCTGACAGTTCTGCCAAAGCTTGATCTTTGATTACTCCTCTTGACGAATTCATAGTTTTGTGGGGTGTAACCTCCACTGGAGTGTCTCCGATGGTAGAGAGCCTCAGCAGCCCGCTGGAGTGTGCCCGGGTACGGCACTCCACCAGCAAGTCACCAGACCTGAGGCTCTGGGCGTCAGGCCTGCCAACACGGCTCCTGAGGGTTTCCCCCACCAGAAATGGATGTAGCTTGGAAACAGGTTTGTCTTTCATCTTGCTATGAACAATCAGGAAGCGAGGCCATACGGCTGACCCCTGAGGCGTCGCCTCCTCACAGTCCGAGTCACTGTCATGTTCAATGTCGGTGGCTATGCGCCGCTTCTGTGCAAGCTTAGTTGTTGTTTCTTTCCATATTATAATAGTAGAGATATTCATCCCCCGGGGGTCCCCGCCCGCCACCGAGCCCAACAAGGGAAAGTGCAACTGTCGGCGGGTCTCCAGCCGACGCACAATGGTGATTGCCCGAAGGATATACTCAAGGGGGTAAGCCCGATTGAACCGTCTGAGCCACCGCCTTCTATCACACGGTTGAATGCAGGGGAATACAGGCGTAGAGCACCTAATCAGCAGCAGAGGCTATAGCATGGTGCGCCGTATATCAGCCTGCATGTCAACATTGGGACAAGAGCCGTGACAAGAGCCGATTGACTAGGCCGGTACGACTAGCCTCCCGTTTAGGCAGAAGTCAAGGCCAAAGTGGAGTGTTTCAGCCACTAGGATCCTCTTCTCCCCCGACACGGGTCTCAAAGCACGGCAAACACTTGGGATCCAAAAGACCAAAAACTCACGAGTATTTTTAAGGACCAATCCAACATGGTAGGACCTGGGTTAGCACAGCTCCTTAAAAACCGGACCAGTGAAAAAGACTGAACAACATATCTGCTGACATCAAGTCCTAATCCTGGACAAAGATGGCACCCCTCTGCTAGCCCACTCAGTCAGGGACTGAGGGGACTACCCACCCACGCAACGTGGAGGCCGGTGCCCAGTGGATTTGAAGAGGAAACCCATTTTCACTGTAATGCCAGTTTTTGTGTGAGAAACCCATTTTTTCTCCATCCAGTAGTGTCTATTTTATTTTAAGTTGTAGAGCTTAGTTATAAGGTGAGTTCTAAACATTCGCATCAACTCCAGAGCCCTAGAATAAATAGAAATATGGGAACCCATTTTCACATAAAATGGTAGGTAACCCACTTTGAGGCTTTTGTCTCCATGTGCGTGTGTGTGTGTGTGTGTGTGTGTGTGTGTGTGTGTGTGTGTGTGTGTGTGTGTGTGTGTGTGTGTGTGTGTGTGTGTGTGCACGAAACCCCTCAAATGGGTGACTGTCTTTACCATCCTTATGGACAATGGGTGTGTGTAAAATTCTGGGTGACCAAGTCAGACACCAATTTTTTCTGATGGTTGTTTCTGCATTGTCATGCTTTAAGAAGTTATAAAAGATAAAAAAAATCAGTTTTTCCCACTTTGAGGTTATTACACACACTTTTGTGCTTAAAATACACTGTGGTAGTGTGTTTGAACTGGCCCAACAGAGTGTGTGTGTTTGCACAAACCGGTAAAATGGGCGAGTATGTGTGACATCACCCTTCTCAGCTATAAATAACTTAATACCTGATCGGTGGTTGACTGCATCGGTGAGCCGAAGTGAAACGGAGACATACGAAAGGTAATGGGGCGGGGAGGGGGGGGGGGGGTATTGCATTTGTGTGAGGGAGGAAATTGTTTATGTTGCTGCAAAATGAAGTTTGTTATTTGAGGGTGTGGTTGTTTTGTTAAAAAAAAAAAAAAGTGTGTTATGCTTCCGGGGTGAAGTTGTCGGAGGTGATGCCTAGTGATAAATTTGAGACTTAGCATATGTATTCTCGTGCGCCGGTTGCTATGAAGTGAAGTGATTGTATGAGTGCGCATTGTAAGAGAGGACGTATAGACTTTGGGTGAGGCTGCTGTTGTCTTTTGTCCTGCCCGACCTTTTGGTTCAACCTGTTGCTTTATTTTGTAGGTTTGTCGATGTTATCAATGCCGCATCTCCTTTTGGATTGTATGCACAAATTGATTGAATGCAAATGACGTCACACAGTCAGCGTCGTCTGCTGCAGTCAGTCGTTTAGTGCAGTTAAAAGAGTGCAGGCTTGGATGGGCCATTTTCGGATGTAATAGTAAAGTATTATTTGTGTGAATGCTGTCCGTTTGAAGGAAGGTTGATTGATTGTACATTGCTTAACGTCCCGACAGCAACAAGACTTTCTCAAGACGTGCCTGCACTGCTAGTGACAAAAACTAAACAGAATATTGAATGTATGTCGCCAGCCGGTCCAATACGTTAAATAAAACCTACGACATGGGGCCTAAATAAAGCTAAGACCATTTAGCAACACACATCCAATATCAAGAGCCACAGGCAGCGTAGACAGTAGGGAGAGTTTAAAAAAGGAAAATGCAGGTGAATGGACCAAGGGTAGACACATGCCCCCGGAATATAGAGAAAAACCCACCCTGTGGGGCTGACCAGGGTGACCCTGGGAACTAAAAAGTAGCCAACCCCACCCAAGTCCCCCAGGGCAGACCCGGTTGGGGGTGTTTGAGGGAAAGACTGGAAAGTCGAGTGTTGAGGGCAGAGCCAGTTGGGGGTGTTTGAGGGAAGGACTGGAAAGTCGAGTGTTGAGTGAAGAGAGAAGGCGAGGATGGGAAAAATATCCAGCACTATACGTTGGAATAGATGCATAACAGTTACGACACGCTTGTAAATTAAAACACTTTTAACCCCACCCGGGTCTGCCCTGGGGGACTTGGGTGGGGTTAACTACTTTTTATTTCCCAGGGGCACCCTGGTCAGCCCCACAGGGTGGATTTTTCTCTCTATTCTGGGGCATGTGTCTCTGTCGGCCCTTTGTCCATTCACCTGTATTTGCCTTTTTAAAACTCTCCCTACTGTCTGCACTGCCTGTAGCTCTTGATATTGGATGTGTGTTGCTAAATGGTCTTAGCTTTATTTAGGCCCCATGTGTTAGGTTTATTTAATGTATTTGACAGGCTGGCGACATACATTCAATGTTCTGTTTAGTTGTTGTTGTTTTTTCACAAGCAGTGCAGGCACGTCCTGAGAAAGCCTTGTTGCTGTCGGGACGTTAAGCAACATGTACAATAAAACACTTTTAACATTAAGAAAAGTTGAGTTAAAAGAGGTTTTAAAACAGTTTTGATAAAAACTTTTGCCCGACACACTTCTAAAAACAACATTTTCTTAGTTTTAAACCTTGTACTGCGCCATAAACGCCACGATTGCTTTTCAGTCTTAGCTGTCCTATAGTGTGGAATGTGGGACTTGGCCAACTGGATCCATCTGGTGCACTCCAAATGAGTATTTGTGAGTGGTTCGACGTGCAACTCAGTGCGCGCCTCTGAAATGACCTACTGATTCCACTGATAATGAAAATCTTTCATTCATAAGAGCGCATTGAGCAGCTCTATAAACCAAAAGTGATGACCCACCTCCCCCCCCCACCTCTCCCCCGCCCCCCCCCCAACCCCCTCACAACCCCACCCAAACAATCATAATAATAAAATCAACCAAAGGTATCTTTAGTGAGGTATTTTCACTGTAATGCCAGTTTTGTGTGAGAGGCACCCACTTTTTGGGTAGAAACCCATTTTTTCTCCATCCAGTGGCTCTGTTTCTAGAAAATGTCTATTTTATTTTAAGTTGTAGAGCTTAGTTATAAGGTGAGTTCTAAACATTCGCATCAACTCCAGAGCCCTAGAATAAATAGAAATATGGGAACCCATTTTCACATAAAATGGTAGGTAACCCACTCTGAGGGTTTTGTGTCCATGTGTGTGTGTGTGTGTGTGTGTGTGTGTGTGTGTGTGTGTGTGTGTGTGTGTGTGTGTGTGTGTGTATGTGTGTGTGTGTGTGTGTGCTCTCAATGCCGGACGTCCGTTTGCGTCACATCTCGAAAGAGTTAAAAGGCCAGACAAGCACGTTTGTCCGGGCTTTAAATACACTGATTTCGTCAGAATACGTGCAATTGAGACGTACTTGTCATTGTCGGAAATCGTTATATACAATTATTATATGGGGAAACGCAAATATGAATTAAGTTTCAAGTACACAAACAGAGACAGATAGTTTTTTATATACTGAGGAGCAAAAGAAATGTGACATTTTTGGAATGATCGGAAACACTTTAGAGTTTTCGATCATTCCCAAAATGTCGCATTTCTTTTGCTCGTCAGTGTATAAAAAGTTCTCTCTCTCTCTCTCTCTCTCTCTCTCTCTCTCTCTCTCTCTCTCTCTCTCTCTCTCTCTCTCTCTCTCTCTCTCTCTCTCTCTTTCTCTCTCTCTCTCTCTCTCTCTCTCTCTCTCTCTCTCTCTCCTCTCTCTCTCTCTCTCTCTCTCTCCGTGTGTGTGTGTGTGTGTGTGTGTGTGTGTGTGTGTGTGTGTGTGAGAGAGAGAGAGAGAGAGAGAGAGAGAGAGAGAGAGAGAGAGAGAGAGAGAGAGAGAGAGAGAGAGAGAGAGAACGAACGAACGAAACTTTATTTTCCAAGGATTGAGATATTAGGCGCGCAGGCCTTTCTTACAATCTGTCCTTGCTAAGCTACTTTAAAAAAAAAGGAACACCAACCAAAACAACAAAAACTAACTAATAATAAAAGACACACACACGCATACACACACGCACACATACATACATATACATGTACTCGTGCACATGCGCACTTTTGTACATCCACATACACACGTACCTGCACACATAATTATCTAACATATAAGTAGGTATGATATTTTGTGTACTATCAGAAACAAGTTAGAAAACAGAACAAACAATTTGGAGGCTAGATGGAAAAAGAAATAGCAAACATTTAAAAACATGAAGCGTATTGTCGAGAAAAAAAGGAGAAGAAAGGATCAGCATAACGTTGTCTTAGAAAGGTAATCATGTACTCTACTTTTAAACAGAGAGAGGGACATGGTTTGTTGAATATTGGGAGGAAGTGAATTTCATAAAAGAGCACCTGAATAAGACAGGCTAGATTTGAACAGGTCTATACGGGGCCTTTTTATAGAGAGACTGTTCCTGGAGGTGCTGTATTTTTTTTTTCAGTTGGCGAAAAGAGCCTAGATAAGTAAGGTGGAGCTTTCTCGTTAAGAATTTTGTGCATCAGTACACATTTGTTTAGTGCGAGGTGCTTAACCAGAGGGAGAAGTCTGATGGCCTGCAGCTTGGCATCAGTGGATAAAGACGGATCAGGGAGGATAAGCTTAGCAGCGCGCTTGTATAATGAGTTTATCTTCTTGAAGTGATTTTCACTGCAGCCATCCCATATTGTTGAGGCATAATCAATGTGTGGTTTAATGTAGGCATTAAAAAATAGTTTGCGCGTGTTAAGGTCAATGATCGTTTTAAGTTTGGAAAGTAAAAACAACTTTTTGGACAACTGTTTTCTCATATAGTATAGGTGGTTATGCCAGCTTAGATCATCATCTATTATTACTCCAAGCAGGCGGTGTTGACTGACCTGCTCAATTGGGATGGAGTCCAAAGAAAGGTTGAGTGATGGAGGTTTGAGCTGATGTTTCTGTCGGGTTGTGATAAGCATGCTTTTTGTTTTTGTGGGATTTACAAGCATGCGATTTTCATTTCACCGCCGAGAGACTTCATGAAGACTCTCTTGAAGATTATTTGCAATTTCAGGCACAGTTTTACCAGCGGAATGTAATGTTGAGTCGTCGGGAAACATGTCACACTCAGCCGCAGTACACGTTACATGTAACGGTAGATCATTAACGAAGATACAGAACAGAAGTGGGCCTAAAATAGACCCCTGGGGCACTCCATACTCCATAAATTGTTCAGAAGAACATTTTCCATTGCCGTAGACTGTTTGTGTTCTTTTTGTAAGATAGGAGTTCAGAAACGAAAGAGCCGAGGGACTCTTTTTGTTAAAGTAGGTGGCAAGCTTTTTCAATAAGATGGTATGATCGATAAGATCAAACGCTTTTCTTAGATCCAAGAAGACAGCACCAGCCATTTTATTATCATTTATGCTGTTGACCCACGAATTCACTATTCGTGCGAGTGCAGTGTGGCATGAATGCTTGGGACGAAAACCTGACTGGTAATGATATAATAAGGACCTTTTTTCAAGAAATTCCAGAAGATGTTTGTGAACATGCTTTTCCAGAGGCTTCGAGAGAACTGATAGAAGGGAAATTGGGCGAAAGTTATTAATTTCAGAAGAATCGTTTGCTTTAGAAACAGGCACTATTTTTGATTTTTTGAAAGCTATTGGGAAGACATTTTTTGTATACATAGGTTATAAATATATGTTAGAGGTTCCACTATGTATGGTTGCGACAGGTCAAGGATATATCCATTGATACCATCACTGCCCGAAGATGTTTTCTTTTTTAGGATGGAAATGTATTTGCCTACCTCGTGTACAGCAATATCAGGGATGGCGAAAATATCATCTGAGGACAATTTTTGTTTACAGAACTTTGTTAGCTTCTCTGGTGTGGAATATATCGACTGATTGCGATTGTGAGAACTGAGTAAGTCTTTGGTTTGATTGATTGATTGTACATTGCTTAACGTCCCGACAGCAACAAGGCTTTCTCAGGACGTGCCTGCACTGCTTGTGAAAAAAAACAACCAACTAAACAGAACATTGAATGTATGTCGCCAGCCGGTCAAACACATTAAATAAACCTAACACATGGGGCCTAAATAAAGCTAAGACCATTTAGCAACACACATCCAATATCAAGAGCTACAGGCAGTGCAGACAGTAGGGAGAGTTTAAAAAAGGCAAATACAGGTGAATGGACCTCGGGTAGACAGAAACACATGCCCCAGAATAGAGAGAAAACCCCACCCAGTGGGGCTGACCAGGGTGACCCTGGGAACTAAAAAATACCTAACCCCACCCAAGTCCCCCAGGGCAGACCCGGGTGGGGTGTGAGTAAGTCTTTGGGGGCTGATAGAAAGTGGTTATTAAACTCCTCAGCGGAGAGATTTTCTGGAATGGTATTGCACTGTTTACGCTTGTTGTTGATAAGCGTATTAAGTACTGTCCAGATAGAGGAAGGGTTTCTGTCTTCTTCAACTGTTTTGGTTATAAAAGATCTCTGCGCCTCCCTAATTAAGTACTTAGCTTTATTTCGCAATCTTTTAAATTCATGAAAGTTCTTTTCTTTCTTAGCCTTATTTCTATCATCCATTGCTTGTTTGATTTCGTCGGTTATCCATGAGGGAGGCTGGCGGGATCGGACACGCATTCTTCTTACTGGCGCATGTTTGTTTAGAGAGAGAGAGAGGGGGAGAGAGAGAGAGAGAGAGAGAGAGAGAGAGAGAGAGAGAGAGAGAGAGAGAGAGAGAGAGAGAGAGAGAGAGAGAGAGAGAGTACCTGAACCTTAATTCAAATTTGCGTTTCCTCACCGATCAAGCTCAAATCTGACCACGCATTAATCACGTCACCAAAAATCGCAACATCAGCTTACATTACATACTCGAATTACTGTAGATTTGTTATGACCTGCTAAAAGTCTTTTGACTTGTACTGTGATTGTTGAGTTGCACGACATTTCAGCCATGTATATGTTTACAGTATATCATACGTGTTTACGTATATTATGTTTTAAGACCATTCTCTTGGTCTGGATGGCCGAACTTTTACCCTCCCCGCCGTGAGATGGGCTCGGCGTAAACCCCTCATAACTAACTGACTGTCTCCTAAACCAGTGCGTGTATAGTCCTCGGAGAACCGCTCTGTGGGTTGGAAATTAATTTTTAGGCCCGTTACAAATCGCCCTCAGTTGACGAAGAGCAAGAGTTAAAAGGAAGACAACTCTTCTACTGGACACAAAGCACAGACTACCTCCCTTGCATCACCGGTCAGCAATCGATAGAAGGACGTTCTTGCTCGATGTTTTTTTCCCTTCCAGACGACTGCAAGTGTTGTAATAGTAAAAAAAAGAAATTTCCTTTACAATTTTCTAGCTCATTCAAGGCGCCCCGCATCAATAGCTGCGGAAGTGTCATATAGTGTTGCCACCGGCAACCCTATACGACACTTTCGCAGCTATTGATGCGGGATACCTTAAATGAGTCAACACACTCGAGACGCCGATGCTCTATTTGCCGTAATGAATTCGAATTAGGGAAACTGACAGTCAATCATAGAATGAATATTGGGATTCTGATCCTGTAATTTTAGGCATGTTTGGCATACTGTAGTAGTTATTTCCGCTAAAGGCACAGTCTTAGCATACAGAAAGAGCTCGGGACGAAAAAAGGGGGGCATGGGATCGGAAAAAAAGAAGAGAAATATCATCGTTTTGCCGGGGGATTAAATAGGAAACGGTAATTTTATGCGCATTTGAGGTCGGAGTCATGAATACCGCAAACTCGCATTTGTAGGCTAACTGTACTATTTATTGTACAAAATTGGTTTCCTGGCATACGAATGTAGACGTCACAGATGAGGCAGACAGCACAGTGGCGTAACGACTGTGTGTTCTGACGTGTTGAGCTGTTCGGCCTCAGGCAAGGGAAGGCGGAGGTTTGAGTTTCACCCTTACGTGCGTATGGTATTTTTCTTCTCTTTCCGTGCCTCAAATAAACTTATTTTTTCACTCGAGACCATTGGAGTATCATGTCAAGTACAAATTAAATATCCAAAACGCATTTCTCAAATCATAAGCCTGTCACAGTTTCAGTTGTGCGTTTGCAATACCCATGAACCTCAGTTTTGCGAAGCAAAAGTAAGTCTATGATCTGGGCCAGTGGTCGTCCGTCCGGCGTCCAGCGTCTGTCGTCCGTCCGGCGTCCAGCGTCTGTCGTCCGTCCGGCGTCCAGCGTCTGTCGTCCGTCCGGTGTCCAGCGTCTGTCGTCCGTCCGGCGTCCAGCGTCTGTCGTCCGTCCGGTGTCCAGCGTCTGTCGTCCGTCCGGTGTCTAGCGTCTGTCGTCCGTCCGGTGTCTAGCGTCTGTCGTCCGTCCGGTGTCCAGCGTCTGTCGTCCGTCCGGTGTCTAGCGTCTGTCGTTCGTCCGGCGTCCAGCGTCTGTCGTCCGTCCGGTGTCCAGCGTCTGTCGTCCGTCCGGTGTCCAGGGTCTGTCGTCCGTCCGGCGTCCAGCGTCTGTCGTCCGTCCGGCGCACGTCGTCGTCCGTCGTCCGTGGTAAACTTTAACGTTGGCATTTTCTCGGAGACTATAAAGCCACAGTCTTCAAACTTGGCCAAAGGATACTTTCTGGCAAAACCTTTCTAAACTTACAAATTTGAGTGTCCTCTCTCTAAAGTCAAGGTCACAAGGGATCGGTAAATAGGTTAAAAAATAGCTATATTTTGCCCAAAAAAAATGTTTTCCTCTAATACTATTCACAACTTCAAACCCAAACTTGGTACAAAGATACCGAATGGTAAGGCCTTTCTATGCACACTAATTTGGTTGATCCCTCGGAAAGGTCAATGATCACAAGAGCTCAGGAAATATGTGAAAATAAACATATTTTGACAAAAGATTTTTTTTTCTCAAATACTATTCACAACTTCAAACCCAAACTTGCTAAAGAGATACATGATGGTAAGGCCTATACATGCATACTAATTTGGATGACCCCTCAGAATGATCAAGGATCACAAGATGTCGGCAAATGTGTAAAAATGCCAATTTTGGATAGAATTGTAGTTATTATCAATATGTTTGAAAACGTTTTAATCAAATTTTCCACAAAGGAAGCTAATGATAAGACCGTCCTACGCATACTAATTTAGTTGAATCAGCGCAAAGGTCAAGGGCCCAGGAGGGTTGAGAGATGTACGTAAAATACTTAAATTTTGAGAACACATGGATTTTGCTGATGCGGAAGCCATCCCTATACTTATTGTCACAAAGGTCACACGTATGTAGATTGGTCATACACGTGAGGCATAGGGGTTTTGTCTTTCTTAAAAAGGAAAACAGAAAAAAAGAGGTTAAAAACCCTTTAAATTAGATACAAGGAACACGACGTTTTGGATCAAAGATCCTTCTTCCGGGTGACATAGAAACAAACGTAGAACAGAAAAGAACACACGATAGAAAGAAAAGACGTATGGAGAAAATTTAGAACAACGTAAAAAAAAAAAATTAAAAAAATTTAAAAAAAAAAAGCACATAATGACGCAAATACACATGCACAAAACACGTAGCACAAAATTAACGTCTACATACACACACGTCACTGCATACATTCGCATTCACTCGTGCCTCGTGCCTGCTGCCGCTCACGTACATGCATACACATAGACACACACACACACACACACACACACACACACACACACACACACACACACACACACACACTAATCAGTGCAACGGTAGCATCAAGTATCAACGGTAGCATCAAGTATCAGCAGTGAGGTCAAGTCTGGCACCAACCACCCATCAGCCCGAGCATACATCCCTAAGGGCGAATGTTCAAGCCGCGCAGATGGTAAGTGCCAAGGCTGTCCGCGAAAAAGGACAGGAAATCCTAGCGGCAACAGTTTTACTACATTTTGACTTACTTATTTTAAAAGAAACGTTGATACACTTCTTTCAGGAAAAGGTGTTTTCTTACCAGATAAATTCACGAGGATGAATGCGTTCAAATCTACTGCTTGTACCCAGATCAGATAAGATATACAAACTCAGAGGTTTTCGACAGTTTGTACAACCCTTTGATAGTGCGTTTGAATGTTATGTCACTTTCATAGCAACATCTCACGTAGGTCAAAGTATCATACATGTTTCTCCTGCCTACTTCCTAAGTTCCGGAGATAGACATGGGTTATATAAGAGACCTGATCCATTCTTTTTGAGGATGGAAATGATCGTCTTATTCTATACCTGCGTATTTCTCTGTGGGCTGGCGATTGGGTGCCTGATAGGCGGGGGCAGGGGATCTAACTGTTTGTCTGTCCAGCGCTGTGATTCCCCTTGGTTTGCATACAATTTTATTAGCGGTTTTCGATATATATTATTTTTTATATCACCTGGACACTGCATCAAAAAATGGCTCATAACTTGGGGTTTTCCATTTCTGATTTTTGAGCCTTTGTGGCACCCAGAAAATCGGCGTCGCAGATATTATCCGATTTGCATGCTGCTAAACCTACCTCTGCTCCCTCTAAAACAGCTGTTAACAGGTGGACAATATAAGTTATTGGTCGCAGGGTTTTGCTATACGGACCTTTGTAGGCATGAGGGAGGTCAAAGGAACCATTGTACCTCGAAGGCCGAAGGCCTGAGGGGTATAATGGTTCCTTTGACCTCCCGAAGGCCTATAACGGTCTGTGCAGCAAGCCCCTGCTAACGTATTTGTTTTCATTCCTCCACTATTTTCGTAAAAGAAATCAAGAAGAAATCTTCCGACCTGGACATGACTGACGTAAAAGGAATATATATTTATACATAATAGATGTATGGAGTACTTTAAAATATTTCATGACGTCGCCGTCTGCAATATTGTGCCTGTTGTTTCGAACAACACTAAGTAACTTTGTACTTCAGAACGTTTGTTGATCTTTTATAAAACAAAACTGGCACCCAAGAGGCGTCAGAAAGAGAGCTGCAAAACGTCCTCCATTAGTCGCTACAAGTGGTTTTGCAGCTCGGTCATGTGGTACAGCTTGCGCTAAAGTGATTGGTCGTGTGACGTAGGGATGAAAACAAAGCAATTTACGTCAAGAAAGTATGGCTTCTAAGTTAGCAAGGGGAGAGTGCAAAAACGAAAATTGTAAAAAGAAATTAACTCCTCCGTGTCCAGACAGTCGTCGACGCAGAACCCAGATTAAGCCTTTGTCAGAGATTGCAGAAATTGTTGTTGTATATTCGTCGTCTGTCTAAAGAGCCTTAATTAAAGAACTTAGATACTGAAAGGTATGTGCGCGTTGAGTCCCTCATTTTGTGGCACTTGATAACAAGAGGGGCAGGGCGCATTTTGCAAAACTCAACTACAGAAGTGTAATAACACTGTGATCCTCGATGCTGAATCATGTGCGTGTTGGTAGCGGTTTTAGTCGCGATGATTCCTGTAGGAATAATCGTGACTAAAACCGCTACTGAAACGCAAAGGGGTAATGCAATTAGGTTTGGATGAGTAATCTTGAGCTCCACAGAAATGTCCAGAATAAGGCCAGGGTGATTAAAGGTGGGCTATTTCCTAAAATTACAAGAAGACGATACTCTCCAAATAAAGGTGTGTACACTGTCTTCTCGATACTGAAGGAGCAGTTCTGCAAGCATCATACAAGACAGAGGACAACATAAATGCCAAGTACTAACAGACTCTACACACATGTACATGCTGATGTAAACAGATTCTACAGAAATTTAAAAAAAAAAAACAACAACGGGGATGCCTAGAATCAAAATCCTACATGAAAACGCACCTGCCCGCAAGTACAGGCTGGTATAAGAAGAATACCTTCAACATGAAAATGTCCAAACGTTATTTCGACCTGCCCAGTTGTATGATCTGACACCATGCATTTATTCATGTTCTTACACTTGAAGATGTTCTTACATTTGGGCAGTGGGCAGATGTTCACATCTGCACGGGACATAGACGACCCCGCCCTCCATGAGTCGCCTGCTGCCTTGCAGGCCTGGCCGCTTGGCTGCGGAAAGGCTAAGGGAGGAAACCCCTGACATCAAAGCCCCCGTGTCTCCGGGGAAGGCTTTTGAGCCAGAGACTAGGACAAGGACAGTCTGATATAAAACCTACGACCCGAGGACCTCGATGCCATCGTCCCAGCTTGCTAGGCCATGGCAGATGAACCAAGGGTTTAAAGGGTGGGGCCAGTACTGCGCACACTGCACTCCACCAAAAAGCTCCACCGCGCAGGCTTTAGGAAACGTCCACGGACCATGACACTGACCATTCCAAGTCCTGTAGCGACGGGCGAGGGGCGAAACGGCAGGTGAAAGATGTCACTGGAAGCCGCAGTCTCAAACCTGCATGCAGGCGGTTCAGGATATTGGTCGCCTGATGTTGACATGGGGATGACAACATCACTCGGCACACCCTGAACGACCAAGCAGCCTTCTCTAGGGACAGCACTGCTTGCTCCACATGGAGAGGGGCCTAGAAAAGGTGGCCTAACCAAAGCTCGTCCCCTCGCAACCCCAGTTGGCTAGCCGCGGTCAACGGACATCTTCTCCTGCGGTCAAAAAACAAGAAAGAATAACGGATCCACTCTCATGACGACCACGACCGGACTCAACGTAGCATGTTGGATCGTCCGAACCATGCTCGACAAAGCAGACAGCGGACGCCCTGAACGTCGCTCTGCCCTCATTGCCCATGAATTGCGGAGGTTAAACATCGACATCGCCGCGCTCAGCGAAGTACGCCTTCCGGACGAAGGCAGCCTCCAAGAACTTGGTGCTGGGTACACCCTCTACTGGTCAGGCAGGCCTGCATCAGAAAGACGGCTTTCAGGCGTGGGTTTCATGGTCAAGACATCCATTGCGACTAAGCTGGAAAACCTACCAACGGGCCACTCAGACCGCATCATGTCCATGCGCCTCCCACTGAGACACCAGCAGCACGTCACCCTTCTCAGTGTGTACTCCCCAACCCTCCTGGCAGAGCCTGCTGAAAAGGACAAGTTTTACACTGACCTGCGCAGCCTCCTACAGAGTACCCCTGCAGACGACAAAGTCATCATCCTTGGCGACTTCAACGCCAGAGTGGGCCACGACTCTGAAGCCTGGAAAGGAGTCCTCGGCCAGCATGGCGTGGGGAACTGCAATGACAATGGCCGCCTACTGTTGGAGTTCTGTGCGGAGCAGCAACTGGTCATCACCAACACTACTTTTCAGCAAAAGGACAGTCGAAAGACCACCTGGATGCATCCTCGCTCCAAACACTGGCACCTTATCGACTATGTCCTAGTGCGTCAGAGGGACCGCAGTGACGTCCTCCTCACCAGAGTGATGCCCAGCGCAGAGTGCCACACTGACCACCGCCTTGTCCGCTGCAAACTCAGGCTCCACTTCAAGCCAAAACCCAAGACATGGGGGCCCCCCAAGAAAAAGCTTGATGTTGCCAGCCTTCAGCGTGACGATGTGAAAGCTGCCTTTCAGACAGATTTACAGCGCAGGCTCAAAGACACAGCGGACCCAGTAGACTCCTCCCCTGAAACACTTTGGGAACAACTGAAAACTGCTATTGCAAAATCCTCTGCAGAAGTCTTGGGTTTCGCCAGAAAGAAGAACAAAGACTGGTTTGACGAAAACGATGTAGAGATCCAGGAACACCTAGCAAAAAAAAGAGCCGCCCATCAGGCCCACCTAGCCCAGCCTTCCTGCCCTGTGAAGAAGTCTGCCTTCCGCCTCGTCTGCAGCAGTCTCCAGCGCAAGCTCAGAGATCTCCAGAATGAGTGGTGGACCAGACTTGCACAGAGGACCCAGCTTTGTGCTGACAATGGTGACTACAGGGGCTTCTACGAAGCACTGAAAGCAGTGTATGGCCCAAGGCACCTGGTACAAAGTCCCCTGCGAAGCGCGAATGGCCAGGCACTCCTCACAGATAATACCTCCATCTTGAACCGCTGGTCGGAATACTTTCAGAGCCTCTTCAGCGCTGAGCGCACTGTTCAAGAAGCAGTCGTCCTACAAATCCCACACCTCCCAGTAAAGGTTGAGTTGGACGAACCGCCCACCGCTGAAGAGACCCTCACAGCCATCCACCAGCTCAAGAGTGGCAAAGCAGCAGGCATCGATGGAATACCACCAGAGATCTGGAAACATGGAGGCACAGCACTGCACAACAAGCTCCATGACCTCTTTCTCTGCTGCTGGGAGGAAGGAACACTACCAAAAGATCTCCGTGATGCAGTCGTTATCACCCTGTACAAGAACAAAGGCGAGAAGTCTGACTGTTCCAACTATCGGGGAATTACCCTGCTGTCCATTGCTGGGAAAATCCTTGCAAGGCTGCTCCTGAATCGGCTGGTACCTGCCATCGCTGAAGACCAACTCCCAGAGGGCCAGTGTGGCTTCAGAGCAAACAGGAGCACCACCGATATGGTCTTTGTGCTGAGGCAGCTACAGGAGAAGTGCCGCGAGCAGAACAAAGGTCTGTACGTAACATTTGTCGACCTAACAAAAGCGTTCGACACTGTGAGCAGGCAAGGCATGTGGCAGATCCTGGAGCGACTTGGCTGTCCCCCAAAGTTCCTCAACATGATTGTCCAGCTACACGAGGACCAGCAAGGCCAGGTCAGACTCAACAATGACCTCTCGGAACCATTCCCTATTCTCAACGGCGTAAAGCAGGGCTGCGTGCTGGCACCGACCCTCTTCACCATCTTTTTTAGCATGATGTTGAAGCAGGCCACAGTGGATCTTGATGATGACGATGCAGTGTACATCAGGTATCGTCTCGATGGCAGCCTGTTCAACCTCAGACGACTGCAGGCCCACACGAAAACCCTGGACCAACTGATTCGTGAGCTGCTTTTTGCTGATGATGCTGCCCTCGTTGCACACACAGAGAGAGCCCTGCAGCGCATCACGTCTTGCTTCGCAGATGCTGCCCAGCTCTTTGGACTCGAGGTCAGTCTGAAAAAGACAGAGGTCCTCCATCAGCCGGCACCCAAGACAGTGTATCGCCCTCCTCACATCACCATTGGCGAGTCTGAACTAAAGTCAGTGCACCAGTTTACTTACCTTGGCTGCATTATCACGTCGGACGCCAAGCTGGACAAGGAGCTTGACAGCAGGCTGGCAAAAGCAAACAGCGCTTTCGGGCGACTTTTCAAGCGGGTGTGGCACAATCAACAGCTGAAAACAGGCACCAAGATCAGCGTGTACAGAGCTGTGGTCCTCACCACCCTGCTGTATGGTTCCGAGTCCTGGGCCCTCTACCGCAGCCAACTACGACTCCTCGAACGCTTCCACCAGCGCTGCCTGCGTACCATCCTGGGCATTCACTGGAGTGACTATGTCACCAACGTCGAGGTCCTTGAACAGGCTGAAACTGTGAGCATCGAGGCTTTGCTGCTGCGGACACAGCTCCGCTGGGCGGGGCATGTCTCCAGGATGGAGGATCATCGCCTACCAAAGATCACCCTGTTCGGCGAGCTTGCTACTGGACACCGTGACAGAGGGGCACCAAAGAAGAGATACAAAGACTGTCTCAAGAAGTCACTTAGTGCCTGCCAAATCGACCACCACCAGTGGTCTTCGCTTGCTGCGGACCGTGACACCTGGCGCTCCACCATTTACAAGGCAGCTGTCTCCTTTGAGGACTCTCACAGAGCTAGCCTTAAGGACAAGCGGCTCAGGAGAAAAAACAGAGATGCCGCAGCTCAGAACCCTGGCCATACCTTCCCCTGCAGCCACTGCGGTCGAACCTGCCTGTCTCGGATTGGCCTCCGCAGCCACGAACAAGCCTGCAGACGTCGTGGGCAACTCCTATAAAATCTTCGTTCGCGAAGTCAAGCCAAGAGAGAGAGAACACTTGAAGAAATGACTTATATAATTACTGGAGGCATTTTAAACACTCGCTCAACCGTCGGAATCGCCATATTCAAGTGTCTGTCATCGACCATCAGAAACGAATTCTTTGGAGTATTTCTGCAGAGGATAGATCGACTAAACAAGGCGTGCGTATCGTTAGCATTACGTGTCATAAAAACTACATGTCGACAGCACTACGACCGCTAGCACTAGGTGTCGATAGCTCTACGATCTCTAGCACTGCGTCTCGATAGCACTGCGATCGATAGCACTACGTGATGCTAGAACTACGTGTCGCGAGCACTACCTCTCGATATCACTACGCTTTTCAAAGTACACAAGTCTACGTTTCATTAGCATTATGTGTCGTTAGACCAATTTTGATTGTCCATAATGCTATCGACACGTAGTTCTACTGATCAGTGCAGCACATAAAAAGAACGTTCCAATGTGCACGCTCGCTCGTTAACACAGACAGAGAGAGAGAGAGAGAGAGAGAGAGAGATTGAGAGAGAGAGAGAGAGAGAGAGAGAGAGAGAGAGAGAGAGAGAGAGAGAGAGAGAGAGAGAGAGAGAGAGAGAGAGAGAATGAATCAATGAAACTTTATTTTACAACGAATTAGGCATTGACATCGTCATCGACACAGCCATTTTACAAACCTGCCGTTGCTAGCAACTACAAGACTAACTACAAATATACATACATAAAAGTAAAAAAGTAAACATAATACTTGCAAACAGAGAGAGAGAGAGAGAGAGAGAGAGAGAGAGAGAGAGAGAGAGAGAGAGAGAGAGAGAGAAAGAGAGAGAGAGAGAGAGAATCAATTAATCAATGAATCAATGAATCTTTATTTTACAACGGAGAGAGAGAGAGGGGGAGGGAGAGAGAGAGAGAGAGAGAGAGAGAGAGAGAGAGAGAGAGAGAGAGAGAGAGAGAGAGAGAGAGAGAGAGAGAGAGAGAATCAATGAATCTTTATGTTGTTACAACGGGGAGAGAGAGAGAGAGAGAGAGAGAGAGAGAGAGAGAGAGAGAGAGAGAGAGAGAGAGAGAGAGAGAGAGAGAGAGAGAGAGAGAGAGAGAGAGAGAGAGAGAGAGAGAGAGAGAGAGAGAGAGAGAGAGAGAGAGAGAGAGAGAATCAATGAATCAATGAATCTTTATTTTACAACGGGTAGAGAGAGAGAAATGAAAATGAAATGAAATGAAACTTTATTTCTGAACGGAGGAAGCACTTAGCACATATGCCATTTTTCACGCTTGCCGTTGCTAATCTACAAAGGTACAACTCTGCTAAAGGTACAAGGCTACTAACATACAAAGGTACGAAGCTACTAAGATACTATTGGCTTGACTTCGCGAACGAAGATTTTATAGGAGTTGACCACGACGTCTGCAGGCTTGTTCGTGGCTGCGGAGGCCAATCCGAGACAGGCAGGTTCGACCGCAGTGGCTGCAGGGGAAGGTATGGCCAGGGTTCTGAGCTGCGGCATCTCTGTTTTTTCTCCTGAGCCGCTTGTCCTTAAGGCTAGCTCTGTGAGAGTCCTCAAAGGAGACAGCTGCCTTGTAAATGGTGGAGCGCCAGGTGTCACGGTTCGCAGCAAGCGAAGACCACTGGTGGTGGTCGATTTGGCAGGCACTAAGTGACTTCTTGAGACAGTCTTTTTATCTCTTCTTTGGTGCCCCTCTGTCACGGTGTCCAGTAGCAAGCTCGCCGAACAGTGTGATCTTTGGTAGGCGATGATCCTCCATCCTGGAGACATGCCCCGCCCAGCGGAGCTGTGTCCGCAGCAGCAAAGCCTCGATGCTCACAGTTTCAGCCTGTTCAAGGACCTCGACGTTGGTGACATAGTCACTCCAGTGAATGCCCAGGATGGTACGCAGGCAGCGCTGGTGGAAGCGTTCGAGGAGTCGTAGTTGGCTGCGGTAGAGGGCCCAGGACTCGGAACCATACAGCAGGGTGGTGAGGACCACAGCTCTGTACACGCTGATCTTGGTGCCTGTTTTCAGCTGTTGATTGTGCCACACCCGCTTGAAAAGTCGCCCGAAAGCGCTGTTCGCTTTTGCCAGCCTGCTGTCAAGCTCCTTGTCCAGCTTGGCGTCCGACGTGATAATGCAGCCAAGGTAGGTAAACTGGTGCACTGACTTTAGTTCAGACTCGCCAATGGTGATATGAGGAGGGCGATACACTGTCTTGGGTGCCGGCTGATGGAGGACCTCTGTCTTTTTCAGACTGACCTCGAGTCCAAAGAGCTGGGCAGCATCTGCGAAGCAAGACGTGATGCGCTGCAGGGCTCTCTCTGTGTGTGCAACGAGGGCAGCATCATCAGCAAAAAGCAGCTCACGAATCAGTTGGTCTAGGGTTTTCGTGTGGGCCTGCAGTCGTCTGAGGTTGAACATGCTGCCATCGAGACGATACCTGATGTACACTGCATCGTCATCATCGAGGTCCACTGTGGCCTGCTTCAACATCATGCTAAAAAAGATGGTGAAGAGGGTCGGTGCCAGCACGCAGCCCTGTTTTACGCCGTTGAGAATAGGGAATGGTTCTGAGAGGTCATTGTTGAGTCTGACCTGGCCTTGCTGGTCCTCATGTAGCTGGACAATCATGTTGAGGAACTTTGGGGGACAGCCAAGTCGCTCCAGGATCTGCCACATACCTTGCCTGCTCACAGTGTCGAACGCTTTTGTTAGGTCGACAAATGTTACGTACAGCCCTTTGTTCTGCTCGCGGCACTTCTCCTGTAGCTGCCTCAGCACAAAGACCATATCGGTGGTGCTCCTGTTTGCTCTGAAGCCACACTGGCCCTCTGGGAGTTGGTCTTCAGCGATGGCAGGTACCAGCCGATTCAGGAGCAGCCTTGCAAGGATTTTCCCAGCAATGGACAGCAGGGTAATTCCCCGATAGTTGGAACAGTCAGACTTCTCGCCTTTGTTCTTGTACAGGGTGATAACGACTGCATCACGGAGATCTTTTGGTAGTGTTCCTTCCTCCCAGCAGCAGAGAAAGAGGTCATGGAGCCTGTTGTGCAGTGCTGTGCCTCCATGTTTCCAGATCTCTGGCGGTATTCCATCAATGCCTGCTGCTTTGCCACTCTTGAGCTGGTGGATGGCTGTGAGGGTCTCTTCAGCGGTGGGCGGTTCGTCCAATTCAACCCTCACTGGGAGGTGTGGGATTTGTAGGACGACTGCTTCTTGAACAGTGCGCTCAGCGCTGAAGAGGCTCTGAAAGTATTCCGACCAGCGGTTCAAGATGGAGGTATTATCTGTGAGGAGTGCCTGGCCATTCGCGCTTCGCAGGGGACTTTGTACCAGGTGCCTGGGGCCATACACTGCTTTCAGTGCTTCGTAGAAGCCCCTGTAGTCACCATTGTCAGCGCAAAGCTGGGTCCTCTGTGCAAGTCTGGTCCACCACTCATTCTGGAGATCTCTGAGCTTGCGCTGGAGACTGCTGCAGACGAGGCGGAAGGCAGACTTCTTCACAGGGCAGGAAGGCTGGGCTAGGTGGGCCTGATGGGCGGCTCTTTTTTTTTTTTTGCTAGGTGTTCCTGGATCTCTACATCGTTTTCGTTAAACCAGTCTTTGTTCTTCTTTCTGGCGAAACCCAAGACTTCTGCAGAGGATTTTGCAATAGCAGTTTTCAGTTGTTCCCAAAGTGTTTCAGGGGAGGAGTCTACTGGGTTTGCTGTGTCTTTGAGCCTGCGCTGTAAATCTGTCTGAAAGGCAGCTTTCACATCGTCACGCTGAAGGCTTGCAACATCAAGCTTTTTCTTGGGGGGGCCCCATTTCTTGGGTTTTGGCTTGAAGTGGAGCCTGAGTTTGCAGCGGACAAGGCGGTGGTCAGTGTGACACTCTGCGCTGGGCATCACTCTGGTGAGGAGGACGTCACTGCGGTCCCTCTGACGCACTAGGACATAGTCGATAAGGTGCCAGTGTTTGGAGCGAGGATGCATCCAGGTGGTCTTTCGACTGTCCTTTTGCTGAAAAGTAGTGTTGGTGATGACCAGTTGCTGCTCCGCACAGAACTCCAACAGTAGGCGGCCATTGTCATTGCAGTTCCCCACGCCATGCTTGCCGAGGACTCCTTTCCAGGCTTCAGAGTCCTGGCCCACTCTGGCGTTGAAGTCGCCAAGGATGATGACTTTGTCGTCTGCAGGGGTACTCTGTAGTAGGCTGCGCAGGTCAGTGTAAAACTTGTCCTTTTCAGCAGGCTCTGCCAGGAGGGTTGGGGAGTACACACTGAGAAGGGTGACGTATTGCTGGTGTCTCAGTGGGAGGCGCATGGACATGATGCGGTCTGAGTGGCCCGTTGGTAGGTTTTCCAGCTTAGTCGCAATGGATGTCTTGACCATGAAACCCACACCTGAGAGCCGTCTTTCTGATGCAGGCCTGCCTGACCAGTAGAGGGTGTACCCGGCACCAAGTTCTTGGAGGCTTCCTTCGTCCGGAAGGCGTACTTCGCTGAGCGCGGCGATGTCGATGTTTAACCTCCGCAATTCATGGGCAATGAGGGCGGAGCGACGTTCAGGGCGTCCGCTGTCTGCTTTGTCGAGCATGGTTCGGACGTTCCAGCATGCTACATTGAGTCCGGTCGTGGTCGTCATGAGAGTGGATCCGTTATTCTTTCTTGTTTTTTGACCGCAGGAGAAGATGCCCGTTGACCGCGGCTAGCCAACTGGGGTTGCGAGGGGACGAGCTTTGGTTAGGCCACCTTTTCTAGGCCCCTCTCCGTGTGGAGCAAGCAGTGCTGTCCCTAGAGAAGGCTGCTTGGTCGTTCAGGGTGTGCCGAGTGATGTTGTCATCCCCAGGTCAACATCAGGCGACCAATATCCTGAACCGCCTGCATGCAGGTTTGAGACTGCGGCTTCCAGTGACATCTTTCACCTGCCGTTTCGCCCCTCGCCCGTCGCTACAGGACTTGGAATGGTCAGTGTCATGGTCCGTGGACGTTTCCTAAAGCCTGCGCGGTGGAGCTTTTTGGTGGAGTGCAGTGTGCGCAGTACTGGCCCCACCCTTTAAACCCTTGGTTCATCTGCCATGGCCTAGCAAGCTGGGACGATGGCATCGAGGTCCTCGGGTCGTAGGTTTTATATCAGACTGTCCTTGTCCTAGTCTCTGGCTCAAAAGCCTTCCCCGGAGACACGGGGGCTTTGATGTCAGGGGTTTCCTCCCTTAGCCTTTCCGCAGCCAAGCGGCCAGGCCTGCAAGGCAGCAGGCGACTCGTGGAGGGCGGGTTCGTCTATGTCCCGTGCAAATGTGCATTTGCCCACTGCCCTCGCCATTATCAACATACCAAATGTGGTCACCAAGTTACTACATATTTCCCTCGCCTGTATCAACGTACCAAATGTGGTCACCATGTCATTGTCAGTACATATTTATCTTGCTAGTATCAATGTACCAAATGGGGTCCCATGTCTGAATGCATCTATTGTTGTTTGTTTTTTTTTTTCAGTCAGTGCAGAGAAACAAGTGTACAGCCCTCACTACATGTAGTATGTGTCTCCCGTCAGTCAGGCCATGGCCAGCGCACATCAGTGTAAGATGCTAGCACTAAGCATCACTAGAATTAACGATCAATAGCACTAAGATCCCTAACACTACGTTTTGACGCACTATGATCGCTAGCACTACAACTGCTAGCACTATGCGTCACTATCACCACATGTCACTAGCCCTGAGGTCTAAGGGCCATAGTTCTATCGAACTTAAAGCTATCAAGTTGTATGTTACTGACTATATAGTTCCAACCATCTTAGTTCCATAAGCACACCGTTCTCACGATATGTAGTGCTATCGGGATTCAACCATGGAAGGGCTTGGCTGAGGGACTAAGTTCCAGTAGTGTTGTCACCTGCTAGTCAAGACACAGCGCACTTCTAAGTGTCACCTGCTAATCAGGACACAGTTCACTTCTAATTGTAAGGGACACATTGTAAGTCGCCTGCTAGTCGGGACACAGCGCACTTCTAAACTTGTGTACTGTAAGTCAAGAAACTGTGCAACAACTTGAAAGTGAACAGCACCTGTCTAGAGTATTCTTTGCAAGTGCAGTGTGCAGCATATACATGTTTACATTGTACCTCTTTTTAAAAGCTCAGTTATTGCACAATAGGTGCATGCAGCCCTTACAAATAACTTGGAGGTGGAGGGAAAATGTTTCATACAGCCAGGGTTACCAACCTTGTCACCATCAAGCCATTTAATCCCAAAGTCGCATTTGTCACCTAACACCTATGTATCAGTTGCAGGAGATAGATCGACAATGAAAATTCATGGGTGGTGTCAGATTAGCTTGGCACCTAATGGCGTCAAGCTAATTTGGCACTCCCTTTGAATTATCATAGTCGATCCATCTCCTGCTGTAGTGTTGGCGCAAAATGGGTTAACCTGTCCCAGGTGTGAACAACATGTGCAGGTCTACCTGATCAAGTATGAACTAAGTATAGCTTTGGAGTTTAAAACGGCACTATTAAAAATAACACTTTCTTAAAATATGGTAAATATGGTACTTGAACAAAATCTACTGACCCTCTGTGACCTCAACCGACATTTAAAAGCAGATTCAATGAAATATGATTACGCAGCCATGCCACAAAGGGAAACCTTCACCATAGGCGACGGTATCTGACAAAATACCACTGACGACAATGCCGGATGCCTCATTACACATATTCGCTATGCTATCCTCACATCATGACATTAGCCAACCCGGCTAACTAAACTAAAACGGTCAAGTGTCCGACTGCGGAAGGGGGGCGTGCACGGTGTGTTCAGCTCATGAGTCAACTGTCACGGGCCGCCAGACGGAAATACCCGCCCTCAACCCTCGGGATGCTCTGAAAAACGTAAGTTTGTATTCATATGCAGATATACCAGCAAAACATCATTTTGTGTGTTGTACAACCCTAACTGTCAACGCGAAGGGAAGTTTTTGTCTGTCTCGGCTGACACATGTACACAAGTGTGTCGGTGCCGTGTTGCTTTGTTCAGTCTCATCATGGCGGATGGATCAGACGGGCGTGTGATTGCGGATGTTGTTGGCGCGATTAGAAAGAACTATTTGGAGCGCCCGTGCACGATGTAGCCAAACATAATAGCATGTGTGCGCGATGAGTAGACTAGTGAATTTTCCTACTTTAGGGGGCCCAGTTTTCGCGAAAACACATACAGAGTGACACACATACGCACATGCGTAACAGTCATATTTTTAGTTGTTGAATACGTTTTGTTGGCGTCATTGCGGATTTCCATGCTGCATAGAAATGTGGATACTATATATAAACAAATTTTGTTGACAAAGAAGGGGTGGGTGGGGGGGGGGTGTGTTCGGGTTGGCTAATGTCACTAAGATACAAGTGCACATAATATAACAAGTCGTTCAAAAAAAAAAGATGGATAAGGCAAAATGGAGGGTACCGATTATGATTGCTAATAATGTGAACGGGAAAAAAAAAACAGAAAGAAGAAGAAGATATTCTTTAAAATTCCTTCTTTCACTGAAATCAAACACTCGCGCAGATAGAGAGAGAGCGAGAGAGAGAGAGAGAGAGAGAGAGAGAGAGAGAGAGAGAGAGAGAGAGAGAGAGAGAGAGAGAGAGAGAGAGAGAGAGAGAGAGAGAGAGAATAAAATAAAATGAAATAAATAATGAATTAAATTAGAAATGTAAAATACATCCATCCAAGAAGCGCAAAACTGACAGAATTGCCTTTCAATGGATTCACACAAGCTGATTAATATTTGGTCAGTTCCACTGCCGATATTCGATAGAGCGCGTACAATAATAATTTTGAGCCGATAAATCTTTAATCAGTTTTATTCTGTCATTAACCCATTGAGCCCTGACGCACTACAGCAAGAGATGGGTCGACCATGATAATTCAAGGGTAGTGCCAGATTAGCTTGGCGCCTGTCGGGAGGGTAGGGGAGGCTAGGAGGCACTGACGGGCGCAGGGGTAGGGAGCGACTTAGCAGTCTATATAAGGATACCTCCGGTATCAGGGTCAGCTGTAGGTCTGTTGACACGTAGATGTAGTGCCAGTGATCAAGGGTCATTGTTCTAACGACACGTAGTGCTATTGCGACGTACACTCGTGTATTTGGGAAGGCGTAGGTCTATCGCTACGCAGTTTCAGCGCCCGTAGGTTTAAAGGCTATTAAGTAGTAGTGCTATCGAGCTTAGTATTATCGAGCGTAGTGCTATCGAGCCGTAGTGCTACTGACACGTAGTGCTAACGGTAGTAGTTCTGTCGACAAGTAGTGCTCGCGATACGTAGTGATAACGGGGTTCACTCTTAAACAACCCAGTGCACAAAGGCCAGAGGGCGCGACGTCGGCCGCCGTTGGCCTGCGCACTACTGTGCGCCGGCCAACGGCGGCCCTAGTCGGCCCGATGGCCTTTTGCGCATTGGGAAGTGTGTGTCGGAAGAGTGGAAGTGGTTCTATCAGCTCCACTAGAACATAATATATCTTAGTTTTGACAATACTATCAAAAACCTGTTGAGTATAAAACGGGGCCAGCAGTACAAATGACGTACATAATTCTCAATTCATTTATGCTACAGAGCCTGTACATTAATGCCGAATTTCCTTCACTGGGGGGGGGGGGGGGGGGGGGGGGGGGACGGGGGGGGGGGGGTAGTGTTCCAACTCTTTTGTTTGGGACCTTCAACCACATACAGAAGGCTCCCCGACGCCCACCACCCACCCACCCCCCACCCACCCCCCAACTCAGATCCGTCCCTGCTGCCTATATATGTCTTTTAAAGCACGGTGAATTCAACATCGAATAATAACGTCAATGCAAGGAACACGGACATATACCTGGCGAGCAAAAGAAATGTGACAATTTTTAGAAATGTTGCATTTCTTTTGCTCGTCCGTATAAATAGGGTCAGCAAGAGGCAAGGAGCCTCTGGTGTCCCCCGCAGATGCGACGGTCATGAGGTTCTTTGCCTCTTGCGGTTGGGCGGTTCTCGCATTTTTACGTCAGTGAAGAAGTTAATCCCTTCATTTCCGAGAAATCCCCACCCGGGTCTGCCCTGGGGGACTTGGGTGGGTAACTACTTTTTAGTTCCCAGGGTCACCCTGGTCAGCTCCACAGGGTGGGTTTTCTTCTATATTCTGGGGCATGTGTTTCTACTAGTCCAGCAGCTATGTGCTAAAATTGTTCAAAATCATGTAACAAGCATGAAATTTGGTAGGATGGTTTATATTAATGTCTTGAATCATTTTTTTGAGGCAGGGGCATTTTGAATTTGACCTAAAAACATTTTTAGGCTACGTCATTCAAAATGGCTACCCAAACAGCAAACTGGGTGGAATAAAGAGACATATTTTGAAATTATGAGTCTAGAATTAATGCATATTCTTGTTTTAGACCTAATAATATAATAGTGCTAATATTGTAATGAAACGGGCACTCAAAAATTGAATTAGAAATGCACGATATACAGTGGAACCTTTCCAATAAGGTCTCTCTAACACAATAAAACTATCTATCATCTAGCAGTCACTCTAACGCACTAAAACTTTCTATTATCTAGCAGTCACTTGCGACCTGATTTCTACATAATACATGTAATACATGTACTGTCAGTTTTAGTAACTTTATCTCTTTATCTCTGCATCAAATATTTGCCTCCCGCAATGGCTGATACCGCCTCAAGGACGAGCCATATTGGCTTTCTCTAATGCCAACCCGTGGCTGTCCGTTACTAGGACACAAAATAGATGAGAGGGAGATAAGACATTTGATGAACATGTAAACATTTCAATCAAGTTACATATGCTTCCCAATTCAACACCTTTAATATGAACTAAATGTACAGTTTACCAAATGTACTTTCACTGAACAGCAGCAGATCTTCCATTTGTCAGGCTGCTACACCTGCAGGTACACAAAGCTGTGCACTTCAACCCTTCTCTGATACAGCCACATCTTTTCTTGCAGCCTTTGATACAAGCACACTTGATGAGCTCTCTGCACGCATCTGCAGCTTCTGGTAGGTGTGTCCAATAAGGCTCCCACTGGCCTCGAGGGTTCTGCCAACCCCAGTCACTTGGGTTTGGAAGTATAGGGGATGCCACAGACGACTGTCCCCAAATGTGACCTGCCTGATACACAGCACGCTTCACATGCTGCAAAAGGGCTGCACTTGTGGGTGGAATGTTATCAATCTGCCGAGATCTTTTCGTAAACAGGTTCACCCTGGCACTGTTTACATCAAGTTCATTGTTGGTCCTGTCATACATCAACACAACAAATCTTTCGACTAGTGCCATGTCAAGGTCATTGATGGCAGGTGGTGCTGGTGACAAACGCAGAAAGCATGCTGTGATTTCTGGAAACACTTCCCAGACCTTCCAGGCTTTCTTTTTTCCAATATTGTTGAAACTTGATACTGTGTCACAGCCCAGGCTGTACAACTTGTCAACCAGCTCCCTTTTCCGAGTCTGTGCATGAACAGACAAACCAAGGTAGAGAGGCAAAGGAGTTTCTCGTTCTTTATTATGTCTAGTTGATGTACTGTCCTCTCTCAAACGTTTCATGCAGTTAAAGTGGATTAGCTGTGCAATAGACAGTGCTGCCTGGTTTGTTAGGCAGCTGCTTGGATTAGTGCTGGGGCCATGCAGAATCATTTTTACCAGTGCGTGAAGTGATTGTGGTATGCTGTCAGCCTGGACTTGAAGTGAGCCAGCAAAACGGTTTGTTATGTTAAAAATCTCTCTTCGAACCGTATATGCCGCTCTCACAAGATGCACACACTCGTCATCAAAGTCTTCAGTATATGCAGTCTTCAAAGCATTACCCAGCTGATTCTCAAAACCTAGAAGTACATCCCTTCCTTCCTGAAAGTCTATCATGTCTGGGAAGTAAGCAAGCAAGCGAAGTTTCAGACGTGTGCTGTTTGTCTTTGATTCAGGCATCAGTTCATATGATGCCAAACAGTCGTCATAAAATGCAACCAGCTCTGCAAGGCGGAAAACAGTCATTTTATCAGGTCGATTTCGTCCACTGTCCGAGAGTCTCTTCTCTTGAACATATTCAACTAGCTGTGCAAAAGCTATCCCATGCGACATTAGATGATTTTTGTCTGATGTGACATGACATGGTTTCTTCTCACTCTTCTCAATTTCTGCTGCCTTTCTGTACAACGATATAAGACAGCTTGGGTGGTATTTTGCCTCTTGTGAAATCACATCACCACAGCTTAACTTTGCTTGCAGATTATGATCTTGTAAAACAGCTGCACAATGGCGTAACTTGGCATCGAGTTTGAATGTGGATGCATTTCTAAGTTTAGCCAATGGTGCCTTTTGAGCACACAAGAAACAAATGGGTTGAGACTCAGTATCATGTTCATGAGAATGTCTTCGGAGCAGCTTTGAAGGCGTGGGACTGGGAATTTTTTCATCAACACACTCTGCAGAAGTTGCTATTTTTACTGACCTGGAATCCTCAGAAGCTGCCCTTCTTTTAAGTTCTGTTTTGTTGAACTTTAACCGACACGAAGAGTGAAAAACTGCAGAACGCTTGAGAAAAGTATTTTCCACACCACCGCCTTCATCTAATCTGGCCAGGTTAACAGACATGGGCATTTTACTTCCCAACTCTTCAAATTTCAGTAGATGTTGAGCCAAAGTTTTATAGCTAGCACCTAATGCTGTCTTGTTGCTGTTCTTAGCAGGGCACTGTAGACGTTCCCTTGTGTTTTTCTGACACAGGGCACAGAGTGTCCAGTCTGTCACACATGCAGCTGGAGTCACAGAAGAAGCCTGCTGCTCATCACTGCTAGCCATCATTCTGTAAATTAAAGTTTAAAACTATTATAGGACAAACAGTAAGAATTCTTCTAGCCGTTTAATCATGTAATTAAAATAACTTCAACATATTTTATTAGTTCAGTAAGGAATTCGTACAGGAACAAGATCACACTCAAATAAATTTAAATATTTTAATAATTAAATATGTTAACAATAATAATAATAATAATAATAATAATAATAATAATAATAATAATAATAATAATAATAATAATAATAACTAGTTTGAACCAAATCCGTCCAGTAGTTTCTGAGAAAACCCCGTTACAGACACACACACGCACGCACACATTTCAAGATTGTATTCTCCATACAGCGCATGAACATATGCATACAGAGAAGTTGCTAATAGGCAAGAATGCAGACATCATCATGGGTAGGCACAGTCATGAAAACAATTGTATCAATACACACACACACACACACACACACCACACACACACACACACACACACACACACACACACACACACACACTTGCCATTTCAACATCACTCTGAGAAATATGCCTCGCTCTCTCTCTCCCAACACACACACGCATACACACCCACTTGCCATTTCAACATCACTCGGAGAAATATGCCTCGCTCTCGCTCTCCCAACACACACACGCATACACACACACATACAGAATTTAAAAAAAAAATTAAAAACCCAAATTAAAAATAAAAATAAAAACCAAAATCTCGCTCTCTCTTTTTCTCTCGCTCTCTCCATCTCTCCCTCTCCCTCTCCAAACTGTAGTCCAAATCAATACAAACAATAATAGAAAAGTGACAAACAAATTCACTGTTTCACGCTGAATATCATAGGCGGCGGGTTCCACTGTGGAAGGGGTATGTTGATGTCGTCGCGCCATGGCGGCGGTGGTGTGTCAGCGAGCACTCTCCGACAGCGTGTGTGAAAATGTTCATAAACGCTGTCTCGGTCGATGCTGCAGCGGATGGAGGATGGCTTCTTGTTGTCCTTGTTGATAATTTCCACAGCTTCACTTTGGTGCTCCTGCCATATGCGGGTCAACTCCCCCTTTCTAATAATATTCTCGTGCTAGTGACGTCGTGGTAAAAAGTTCGTGTCACAGCCACAGTGGAACACACACATACGTACACACAAACACACACATAGACACGAGTGAGTACAAAAACCCCTTCTCAGACTACGTCTGAGGCGGGGTTAATAATAATAAAACAGAAATACACACACTGACACACACAAACTTCAAAAACAAACACAACTGACAACAGACCAACCCACCTTGTTGACAGCACGTGGCGATTCCAAGTAGTCTGCAGTTCCTGTGCCCTCTCCAGCAACAAAATCTAATAAAAAGCAGCCACTTCGGCTCACAATTATTATTAAGAACAGTAGAAGACGACAATCTATAGACTACGAGCGTTTGAGGAAAGAACAACAGCCAGCAGACAAAATGGCACAGATATTGTTGACGAAGGCCGCCATCTTGGAATTTCATTTGCCTCGATCCTCAAACCGCGAAAACTCGATTATAATTTATCACTGCCTTGCTACGAACAAAAATACACAAGGCAGTAATACTGTATCATTTATTGCACTAATTTTTGTTGCTATAGTATTTTATTTTGTAATTTAAAAATAAAATTTTATTTGTTGCGGAGCGGTTATGCCCAGAGCACGTGTCTGCGTCGTCTGCTAAATGTGTATTTTTTAAATTGCTTATTATATGCACAATATTTATTTTTCCCGATGCCCCTGGGTTGGAATACCTTGTTTTACATCCAGACAATAGTTTTCCATCCTTTCCTTACTTGTTACAGCATTTTGAACAATTCAAGCTACTTTTGTCACATAGCTGCTCGGCTATACCTACCCTTGGTCCATTCACCTGTATTTGCTTTTTTTAAACTCTCCCTACTGTCTGCGCTGCCTGTAGCTCTTGATATTGGATGTGTGTTGCTAAATGGTCTTGGCTTTATTTAGGCCCCATGTCGTAGGTTTATTTAACGTATTGGACCGGCTGGCGACATACATTCAATATTCTGTTGTTGTTGTTTTTTTAACAAGCTGTGCAGGCACGTCCTGAGAAAGTATTGTTGCTGTCGGGACGTTAAGCAATGTAATCAATCAATCATTTCCGAGAAAGCGTGAAGTAGAAGGAACTGCAAGGGACACATAATTATCCTCATGAGCCCTCGCTGACGCGGGTGCTAATGAAGATCGGTGCGGCCTCTTGCTGACACCACTTCGAATTTACATTTTTTCGGGACGGTTGATGCTCTCTGGCGCTGGACTAACACCTTAACTGCCGGGACAAGGCGAACGCCGCCCATCTGCAAGAGACATAAATCCTCGTGAGCCCCCGAAGTCGCGGGGGCCCACGAGGATTTATGTCTCTTGTTCTTTTGAGTATAGGTTTGGTCCCATTTCATGTGTGCTCCTCGAGCGATGTCGTAGGCGCGAAGTCAACGTCACTGGCAGTCAACGGGGTTAATGAAGAAACCCAATCATGCGTCATCTGGTAGTTAATGGGTCAATAAATGCTTGTAGTAAATCCTATACATTCGGGGCGATTGCACCATATTAAGCTGCAACCGTCACGAAATGTATAGGAATTATTTTGATTATTCATCTTGTCTTTTCGACGACAGTGTCACGGTAAATAATTGCAGAATTTTCTCGAGGCAGAAGAAATAATTACAGCTTTTATGAAAACAGCAAGCTGCATGGCAGCCAGTGATAAAAGATTTCTATGTGGGGGGAAAAAATAAACTGAAATAATGATGATTACAAAGGCCAAACAGTGCCTTCCCAAGGGACCTAATTTCCTTCTGATCTGACAATCGGATTATTATATTTATCTAGGTTTTCAGAATGACTTCCTCTTGCCTTTTGGTTGTAATCAATTTATCGTTCTTATGGAGGGGGAATAAACACACACACACACACACACACGTCAGGATAATATTTTTATTTGCTGAGTATGGAAAATTGTGGCACAGTGTGAAGGGCTATTGTTCCGTTTGCATTAACCCCTTCCATGCCAGAACCCTGGGCATTTTGTTTTTGAAATGGTTGTTCATTCAACGACCAAAAGCCGCAACCGTTCAAGGAACATGGATACACAATGGTCTATGCAAGAGGCATAGACCCTCATGAACCCCTGCTGTCGCGGGGGCTCATGAGGATCTATGTCTCTTGCAGTTGGATCGTGTTCATCTTTTCTCGGAAGTAAAGGGGTTCGAGGAAGGCAAAAGATGAAAATTTATTTTGACAAAAATGTTGTAGACTGTATTTTTATTCTAATACATGAATTACGGAAAATGTATTAAGACGCAAAGCGATCAAGAAAGACAACAGACAAAACATGCAGACAGAAAAAAAAGCAGGCAAACAAACAAACAAAAACGAGAACATGCATACAAACGAACCAACCAATAATAAAATTTATATAATACAAAAAAGGGAATAAACTCAAACAAAGAAAAAAAAACACAAACAAACAAGCACCCAGAACACATAAGCACATTAACAAACACAAAAGCAAACAACCAAATAAACAACAATAAAAGAATTGTGTTTTCAGACAGTCCACACAGTCTGTCGTCGATGAAATCATTCTGTTAATTAGTTGGTTATTTACTGAGCTTAACGCCGAGCAGGCGACTAAGGCCATTTCACGGCGGGAAGGGTGTAACTCTGATTAGCCAAACTAAAAAGGTTTTAAGACGAGATGTAAACATATATTTATAATATTTCAGGCTAAAATGCCGTACTAATCTTTAGGGGATATGCCTACAGACTCCTGCAAAGGTCAAACCAATAAAATTCACATGGTGTGCAAATACAAAAATCTTGCTGAAAATATTGGACTCTCGCAAAAACAAACAAAAACTGAAGATGATGTCCCGGAGGGACATCAAGCTTAAAGTCCGCAGTGTAGTGCTTACGCCTCGTGTCGAGTAAATCGGCACTCGACAGCAAAACGTAGTAGGCATAACATAATTGCAATAATAATAATAATAATAATAATAATAATAATAATAATAATAATAATAATAATAATAATAATAATAATAATAATAACAATAATAATAATAATAATAAGTAGTAGTAGTAGTAGTAGTAGTAGTATCATTATCATCATCGTCATTATTATTATTATTATTATTATTATTATTATTATTATTATTATTATTATTATTATTATTATTATAACACTTATGCGGTGCAAAATCCCGACAAAGCAGGCTCTAAGCGCCTCACAATTACAAAATCCCGACCAAAAACAAAACATGAAAGAAACTCTCGATCGCTCGAACAATAGCATACTTGCTTGTCACTCGGCCACAACAGCGAAGTTCGACCAGAAACTGCTGCATTCTGCACTTCCTTCAATATCCGACATTGCCGGCTTGTAACTGAAACTACATGGGGAAACGAAATGCTTTAATCCTTTGTGTGTCCGTAGCGGTTTTAGTCGCGATGATTCCTGTAGGAATCATCGCGACTAAAACCGCTACGGACACACAAAGGATTAAATCAAGTTTGCTATCATCAATGACATGGTGTCAGAGTCAGTATTGGGGAGATTTCGTTTACGCCGAACGACTCCCAAGAACCAACCAGAGCGAAGTTACGGCGGATAAGCAGATCGTACTAAAGCACTGACAACACTCCAAGCATCTCCAAGAGTAATTTTTTCAATGTGTGTGTGGGTAATATTTTACATGTGTGTGTGTGTGTGTGTGTGTGCGTGCGTGCGTGCGTGCGTCTGTGTGTGATTTACAAGTTACATCAACGTGGCCACTGGGAATTTTAGGGAAACGTGGTAATTTATTATTGATCTGTCCCTGAATGAGCTGCACGTATAAACTCCACTGTTGCTATTAGTTTCTTTGTACCGTGTTACGATTTTACAGTTTGCTTACACTATTTCTCACACACATGTATTGACATGAGCGGGAGAAGGGCGTTAGTTATATCAACAGTGCTTAGACAATAGGTGTCGGGATATTCTTCACCAGAGGGTATTATATTTGGGGAGCGAACCTTCGCCCAGAAGATCACCACGAGAACTCTGTTGTCTCAGCAGTTTACACCACCAATGGCCTTTTGCAGACGGCCCGATGGCCTTTTGCGCATTGGGCACCTAACTCCTTCTACTTATTATTTTAAATATTTGCGTGTCTTTTTTCTTCTTTTTTTTTTTTTTGGTCTTTATTTCTTTCTTTTTTTCGAGGTTGAAATCGGCAGATATAGGCCACAAACGTATCGTATTTAGCGGACGTAATGTTGCATTTTATTAAAAACCTTTCGCCAAATGGTAAATGAGACCACCCAAAAAAATAAAAAATAAAAGTAAAGTGAAAATGACCCAAGCTGACCATCAGCATTCTTTTCGGCCCGTAGCTTCTTTCGGCCTAGCGCGACTTTCGATCCCTTTCGCGGGAACAGGTCACGTATGGGCTGAGATCGAGCAGTTTTCAAAGATGACGCGGCCATTTGCATCGGACAGAGTGCACGTGTTTCCCGTCAACAGATATTGGTCTTTCCTTTTATAGTTTCTATTTTTTTAATAAGAAAAATGTATTATATTCCCCAAAATAATACAAGTAACTGTTCCTAAAAAAAAAGGGACAGAGAACGACATAAAAAAAAAATGGTGGAGACGACAAGACTGATGATGTCATGAAGCACTGCGCGTCCGCAATCAGGTCATGGTCCGTAGGGGTAGACAAATCGTTGTTGGGTAAATCGCGCACTTTTTTTCCTCCACCTCTCAAAATGCTCTGCGATTGGTATTAATAGTATTTCCCTGCTGCAGCCTCATAACGTGACTGCCTCAGTACACAGGAGCATTTAAAGAGTCAGACAGCGTTATTACCGATCGAATTGTTGCAGTGCTGAACTGACATAGACTGGTGAAGCGAAAGTTCTCGGGCCGACTCAGCCTTAGCTGGCCCGCGCACGGCCCGAGGAACTTTTCGTTCATCAGGCAATACCCTTGGGTGACAGAGACTTGTAGGTTGCACGCGCTGTTTTGTTTTCATCCCTACGTCACACGACTATCTATTTAGCGCGAACCGTACCGTGCGACCGGGATAAAAAAAAAAAAAAAAAAAAAAAAAAAAAAAAAAAAAAAAAAAAAAAACATGTAGCAACTAATGGCCGACTTTTTGTAGCTCTCCTTCTGACGCGTCTTGGATGCCAGTTTTGGTCTATAAAAATCACTGAAACGTTATACAGTACAAAGTTACTTAGTGTTCTTCGAAACAACAGGCACACTACTGGAGACGGCAACGTCTTGAAAGATTTTAAATTACGCCATACGTCTGTTATTTATAAATGTATATTCCTTTGTCGTCAGTCATGTCTGGCGTGATCCAGGTCGGAAGATTTCTTCTTGATTTATTTTACGAAAGCATTTGAGGAATGAAAACAAATACGTTATTGGTAGCAGGGGCTTGCTGAGCGGACCCTTGTAGGCCTTCGGGAGATCAAAGAAACCATTGTACCCTTCAGGCCATCGGGGTACAATGGTTCCTTTGACCTCCCTCAGGCCTACAATGGTCCTCGTAGCAAAGCTCTGCTACCAATAACGTATAATCTCCGATACCGCGGTATGGTGGAATGCATGATATACCGAGTCTGCTCTGTACTGCGCAGCAGCTGAAGCCGTTTGTAGGGTGTTAAACAGGAAGCTGAAATTGTTTGTCCTGGAACGCGGTCAATGGACCCTGACAAAGCTGATTATAGTTTCGTAGGAGTTAATCAAGCAATACAACAAATTCGTCGTCACAGGTCGCCGAGTCTCTTTTAAAATTTTGTCAAGACTGCTTCCATCTGCACGATGTACAGATCGACATACAGCCTGAGGCCCCAGCAGATCTGCAGCGGCTCAAGAGGACCTACGTCTCATGAAGCGACAATGACTGCCTCATGCTGATGAAAGTAACTGCCTACGGGTGGGGGATGGGGGGGTGGGGTTGCGCATGAGGTTCTGTGTCTAATGTTCTAATGTTTGTATCATGTGCTGTTGTCTTTCTTTTTTGTTCTGTTTCTTTCTTTCTTTTGTGTTCTTTATTTATTTACTTAATTATAATTTGTATTTTTTCTTTTTTATTTTGTGTTTACTTCTTTTAAAAATGTATTTTATTTCTTTTTATTATAATTTTTTTAAATTGTGACTGCATCGCTCACTCGATCTAGAAAAAGATCTAAAAACCTAAATCTACTCAGCAGGTCCAATATCTGTTTAGGAATATTTACTAGCATCCCCCCCCCACCCCTCGGGAGGGAGGACTGGATATTCTCCAGCGGATTGCGGGGCGCCTGGGGGTAGTCCCAACTGCTTTATGTAGTATGTGTTCAGTTGAAGGCTCAAAATGATAGGTCTGTCATTCCTTCTTTACCACTCCCCTCTCTTTCTAGATCTAATGAGCGATGCAGTCACAAAAAGGGCAGCTGATGTCCTGATGACACAATGCAAGCTTACCAGCCTGGAATTCCATGGCATTAGCACAGCAAGAGCATTCTCAGAATTGAATGAAAAATTACGTCCCTGGGAGCGAATCTGATTGAGTGCATTTTTGGCTTTGGGCGAAGCTTTGTTAAAAGTAGAGAATAATTGCACCACAAATTTGCCTAGGTGATGGTTTTTCAAAATTAGTCTGTTCTCTTTCACTGCAACACCTCGTAAAGCTTTAGGGATGCAATCCGTGCTGTACTAGTGGAGCTACCAGTAAATTCTGGAGGCGGCTTCTAGTTCTAGTACATGCGTTGTGTTTGCAACTTTTAGGTTACGCCGTATGCCTACCTGAAGAGCCCCCCCCCCCCCCCCCCCCCCCCCGAGTCGAAACCGGTCGTAGGCGGCAAAAACCTAAGTCAACTCAGCAGGTTCAATATCTGTTTGGGAATATTTTCTACCATCCACCCTCGGGGGGGAGGACTGGATATTCTCCAGCGGATTGCGGGGCGCCTGGGGGTAGTCCCTACTACTTTATGTAGTAGGTGTTCAGTGGAAGGCTCAAAATGATAGGTCTGTCATTCCTTCTATACCACTCCTCTCTTTCTAGATCTAGTGAGCGATGCAGTCACAAAAAGGGCAGCTGATGTCCTGATGACACAATGCAAGCTTACCAGCCTGTAATTCCATGACATTAGCACAGCAGTGGGCAGTGGGCAGATGTTCACATCTGCACGGGACATAGACGACCCCGGCCCCCACGAGTCCCCTGCTGCCTTGCAGGCTTGGCCGCTTGGCTGCGGAAAGGCTAAGGGAGGAAACCCCTGACATCAAAGCCCCCGTGTCTCCGGGGAAGGCTTTTGAGCCAGAGACTAAGACAAGGACAGTCTGATATAAAACCTACGACCCGAGGACCTCGATGCCACCGTCCCAGCTTGCTAGGCCATGGCAAACGAACCAAGGGTTTAAAGGGTGGGGCCAGTACTGCGCACACTGCACTCCACCAAAAAGCTCCACCTCGCAGGCTTTAGGAAACGCCCACGGACTATGACACTGAACTTTCCAAGTCCTGTAGCGATGGGCAAGGGGCAAAACGGCAGGTGAAAGATGTCACTGGAAGCCGCAGTCTCCAACCTGCATGCAGGCGGTTCAGGATATTGGTCGCCTGATGTTGACCTGGGGATGACAACGTCACTCGGCACACCCTGAACGACCAAGCAGCCTTCTCTAGGGACAGCACTGCTTGCTCCACACGGAGAGGGGCCTAGAAAAGGTGGCCTAACCAAAGCTCATCCCCTCGTAACCCAGTTGGCTAGCCGCGGTCAACGGGCATCTTCTCATGCGGTCAGAAAACAAGAAAAAACAATGGATCCACTCTCATGACGACCACAACCGGACTCAACGTAGCATGCTGGAACATCCGAACCATGCTCGACACAGCAGACAGCGGACGCCCTGAACGTCGCTCCGCCCTCATTGCCCATGAATTGCGGAGGTTAAACATCGACATCGCCGCGCTCAGCGAAGTACGCCTCCCGGAGGAAGGCAGCCTCCAAGAACTTGGCGCTGGCTACACCCTCTACTGGTCAGGCAGGCCTGCATCAGAAAGACGGCTCTCAGGCGTGGGCTTCATGGTGAAGACCCACATTGCGACTAAGTTGGAAAACCTACCAACGGGTCACTCCGACCGCATCATGTCCATGCGCCTCCCACTGAGACACCAGCAATACGTCACCCTTCTCAGTGTGTACTCCCCAACCCTCCTGGCAGAGCCTGCAGAAAAAAGACAAGTTCTACTCTGACCTGCGCAGCCTCCTGCAGAGCACCCCTGCAGACGACAAAGTCATCATCCTTGGCGACTTCAACGCCAGAGTGGGCCAAGACTCTGAAGCCTGGAAAGGAGTCCTCGGCAAGCATGGCGTTGGGAACTGCAATGACAATGGTCGCCTACTGTTGGAGCTCTGTGCAGAGCAGCAACTTGTCATCACCAACACTACTTTCCAGGAAAAAGGACAGTCGAAAGACCACCTGGATGCATCCTCGCTCCAAGCACTGGCACCTTATCGACTATGTCCTAGTGCGTCAGAGGGACCGCAGTGACGTCCTCCTCACCAGAGTGATGCCCAGCGCAGAGTGCCACACTGACCACCGCCTTGTTCGCTGCAAACTCAGGCTCCGCCTCAAGCTGAAACCCAAGAAAGGGGGCCCCCCCAAGAAAAAGCTTGATGTTGCCAGCCTTCAGCGTGACGACAAGAAAGCTGCCCTTCAGGCCGTTTTACAGCGCATGCTCAAAGACACAGTTGATCCAGCAGACTCCTCCCCTGAAACACTCTGGGAACAACTGAAAACTGCTATTGTAAAATCTTCTGTGGAAGTCTTGGGCTTTGCTAGAAAGAGGAACAAAGACTGGTTTGACGAAAACGACGTAGAGATCCAGGAACTTCTAGCAAAAAAAAAGAGCCGCCCACCAGGCCCACCTAGCCCAGCCTTCCTGCCCTGTGAAGAAGTCTGCCTTCCACCTCATCTGCAGCAGTCTCCAGCTCAAGCTTAGAGAGCTCCAGAACGAGTGGTGGTCCAGACTCGCACAGAGGACCCAGCTCTGCGCTGACAACGGTGACTACAGGGGCTTCTACGAAGCACTGAAAGCAGTGTATGGCCCTAGGCACCTGGTACAAAGTCCCCTGCGAAGCGCTGATGGACAGGCACTCCTCACAGATAATACCTCCATCTTGAACCGCTGGTCGGAATACTATCAGGACCTCTTTGGCGCTGAGCGCACTGTTCAAGAAACAGTCATCCTCCAAATCCCACACCTTCCACTAAAGGTTGAATTGGACGAACCGCCCACCGCCGAAGAGACCCTCACAGCCATCCACCAGCTCAAGAGTGGCAAAGCAGCAGGCATTGACGGAATCCCGCCAGAGATCTGGAAACATGGAGGCCCAGCACTGCACAACAAGCTCCACGACCTCTTTCTCTGCTGCTGGGAAAAAGGAACACTACCAAAGGATTTCCGTGATGCAGTCATCATCACCCTGTACAAGAACAAAGGAGAGAAGTCTGCCTGCTCAAATTATCGTGGAATTACCCTGCTGTCCATTGCCGGGAAAATTTTCGCAAGGTTGCTCCTGAATCGGCTGGTACCTGCCATCGCTGAAGACCACCTCCCAGAAGGCCAGTGTGGCTTCAGAGCCAACAGAAGTACCACCGACATGGTCTTTGTGCTGAGACAGCTTCAGGAGAAGTGCCGCGAGCAGAACAAAGGGTTGTACGTAACGTTTGTCGACTTAACAAAAGCGTTTGACACTGTGAGCAGGCAAGGTATGTGGCAGATCCTGGAGCGACTAGGCTGTCCCCCAAAGTTCCTCAGCATGATCGTCCAGCTCCACGAGGACCAGCAAGGCCAGGTCAGACTAAACAGTAACCTCTCAGAACCATTCCCCATTCGCAACGGCGTGAAGCAAGGCTGCGTGCTGGCACCGACCCTCTTCACCATCTTCTTCAGCATGATGTTGAAGCAGGCCACAGTGGACCTCGACGACGACGACGCAGTGTACATCAGGTATCGTCTCGATGGCAGCCTGTTCAACCTCAGACGACTGCAGGCCCACACGAAAACCCTAGACCAACTGATTCGTGAGCTGCTCTTTGCTGATGACGCTGCCCTCGTTGCACACACAGAGAGAGCCTTCCAGCGCATTACGTCCTGCTTCGCAGATGCCGCCCAGCTCTTTGGACTTGAGGTCAGTCTGAAAAAGACAGAGGTCCTTCATCAGCCGGCACCCAAGGAAGAGCATCGCCCTCCCCACATCACCATCGGCGAGTCCGAACTGAAGTCTGTACACCAGTTTACCTACCTTGGCTGCATCATCACGTCAGACGCCAAGCTGGACAAGGAGCTGGACAACAGGCTGGCAAAAGCGAACAGTGCTTTCGGGCGACTATTCAAGCGGGTGTGGCACAATCAACAGCTGAAAAAAGGCACCAATATCAGCGTGTACAGAGCTGTCGTCCTCACCACCCTGCTGTACGGTTCCGAGTCCTGGGCCCTCTACCGCAGCCAACTACGACTCCTCGAACGCTTTCACCAGCGCTGCCTGCGTACCATCCTCAGCATTCACTGGAGTGACTATGTCACCAACGTCGAGGTCCTTGAACAGGCGGAAACTGTGAGCATCGAGGCTTTGCTGCTGCGGACACATCTTCGCTGGGCGGGGCACGTCTCCAGGATGGAGGATCATCGCCTACCCAAGATCACTCTGTTCGGCGAGCTCGCCACTGGACACCGAGACAGAGGGGCACCAAAGAAGAGATACAAAGACTGTCTCAAGAAGTCACTTAGTGCCTGCCAAATCGACCACCGCCAGTGGTCTTCGCTTGCTGCGGACCGTGACACCTGGCGCTCCACCATTCACAAGGCAGCCGTCTCCTTTGAGGACTCTCGCAGAGCTAACCTTAAGGACAAGCGACTCAGAAGAAAAAACAGAGCTGTCGTAACTCAGAACCCTGACCAGACCTTCCCCTGCAGCCACTGCGGTCGTACCTGCCTGTCCCGGATTGGCCTCCGCAGCCACGAAAATGCCTGCAGACGACGTGGGCAAGCCCTATAGAATCTTCGTTCGCGAAGTCAAGCCAAGAGAGCACAGCAAGAGCATTCTCATTTTTTTTTTTTAATTTTATTTATTTTATTTTTTTTTGGGGGGGGAGGGGGGAGCGGGATGGGGGGGGGGGGGGCGGGGGCGGGATGATAACGTGCGGGAATAACGTGCGTGCTGCTGGACTTTATATCTTGGCGCCGTACAATCGAAAATCACAGAACGACACACAACAGTAACATTTATATCTGACCGTGATGATTTTTTTTTAATACCTGTGTTCCACAAGTGAACAATTCAACAGTCGTTGGGATAATAATGATAATTAACCCCTTGACTGCAGTTTATAAGTAAACACGAACCAACAACAAAAGACATATCATCATGAGACCCCGCAACTGCGGCGGCTTCATAAGGGTCTATGCCTCTTGCTGACATCACTTTAAATCCATATTCCTGGGACGCCATATATATGTTTGTTTTGGTGGTGTTGTTGGGCTTTTTGGGTTTTTTTTTCTTTCTTTAAATTCAGGTATAGAAGTACCACTTAAGACCATTATCAAGCGAGCCCCCGGGGAAGAGGGTGAAGGCATACATTTGCGCACTGCCAATCGTGTGAAAAATTAAGGCAATCATTATAGCATTACAAAACTGGGTCAAAATATCTGTTAACATAGACTGAGATGCGATTTAAAGAGGTGGAGGGGTTTGGTGAGGTTGGGGGTGGAGGTGAGGGAGGGGAGGGGGTGATGATTTGAGGGGCGCGGGTGGGGTGTGCAATCTGGGTGGGTTATGGAAAGGACCGGCACACACACACACACACACACACACACACACACACACACACGCACACGCACACGCACACACGCACACACACACACACGCACGCACGCACGCACACACACACAAACATACAAACAACGCACACACACACACACGCGCACACAGGCACACACGAACGCACGCTCATACGGATGCACACAAGCACAAACACACATATACACAAACACACAATATCTTACACAAAATCACGCACACTATCATCATCTCTCTCACCAACATCTCTCATTTTGATCATCACAATCTCTCTGTCTCTTTGTCTCTGTCTCTCTGTCTCTGTCTCTGTCTATGTCTCTGTCTGCAACTGTCTGTCTGTCTCTGTCTCTGCCTCTGTCTCTGTCTCTGTCTCTCTGTCTGTCTGTCTGTCTGTCTGTCTGTCTGTCTCTCTCTCTCTCTCTCTCTCTCTCTCTCTCTCTCTCTCTCTCTCTCTCTCTCCTCTCTCTCTCTCTCTCTCTCTCTCTCTCTCTCTCTCTCTCTCTCTCTCTCTCTCTCTCTCTCTCTCTCTCTCAACGACAGCCGAAATACTGGCATTGTCAGCTGCAAATAACAGTAAACCACATGAAGTGCCGAGTTTTCTCAGAGAACGCTTTAAAATACAACTATAGCAAATACTTTCACCATCCCTAATATTACAGCTGCGGAAGTCGGCAGATATATTTCTAGCATGCCGAACCAAAAGTCTGCTGGCATTGATGGTATTGATAATGAAACCCTAAATATCTCATTACCTTATACAGTAGAATCACTAACATATATTTTCAACCTCTGCATAAAGGAAAGTACATTTCCAACCATTCTTAAAGAAGCAAAGGTAATCCCAATCCCTAAATCTAAAGATCACACATTCAAAAACATCTCCTTGATTTTCTGGAAATGGGTAAATTACTTAATATTCACCAGTCTGGTTTTAGACCGAAACGTTCTTGTCAGTCAGCACTGACACATATTGTAGACAGCTGGCTGGAATCAATCAATAAAAGCCTGATGTCAGGAGCAGTTTTCTTAGACCTTAAAAAAGGCGTTTGACCTTGTGGACCATGACATTCTCCTAAATAAGCTAACAGTTTATCACTTGAACGCAACCGCCATAGCATTCTTCCGATCATATCTCGAAGACAGAAAACAAATGGTGTACGCCCATGGAAGATACTCTAAGCAAGGAAATGTAAAATACGGCGTCCCCCAGGGATCTATTTTGGGACCTCTTTTATTCCTACTATTTATTAATGATCTACCGTTACATATCACAAATTCTGACGTTAATTGTAATCTATTTGCTGACGATACAAGTCTTCGTGTTTCTGGTAAAAAAACGACGGACATTAGCCATAGTTTACAATGCAGTCTCAATGAGGTATCTGACTGGTGTAGACATAACCATATGGTTCTTCACCCAGCTAAAACAAAGAGTATCTTAATCGCCACGCGACAAAAACATCAACGCCAAATACAGCCATTACAATTACAATTAAACGCTGAACCTGTTGAACAAGTCACTGAGCGTAAATTCTTAGGAATACATGTTGATGAACAACTGTGCTGGGAGACCCATATAAATGCTGTTTGTAAGACCATTGCTAAAAACACTTTCTTATTGTCCCAGCTTAGACATGTAACGGATACATATACCCGTAAATTGTTTTTTATGCTCATATAAAGTCCCACGTTGATTATGTCTCCACAGTGTGGGACGGCTGTAGTGATGTCCACATGAAGAGGTTAAACTCCATATACAAAAGAGCTGTAAAAATGATAGATAGACGCCCCATCCCTACCACAGACAAATTTAGACATTTAGACATTCTCGGTCTGCATCAGCAACTTACTTTAAACAAATGCGTCTTTATGCATAAGATACTGAATAATATGACACCCCAGTATCTAATCACTAAATTTATATCTCACCAAGAACGTGAACGGACCTCAAGAAACAATACCATAACCTTACCACTGCCAAGAATCGACCTTTTTAAAACTAGTATGTCATTCTGTGGTCCGTGTGCTTGGAATTCAATCCCTGCACATTTGAAAACTATTACCTCACCAGGAAGTTTTAAAACAAAACTTTCTGATTACCTGATGAGTCAAACTTAGTACTTCTCAGGTACTGTAATATTTCCTTACCTCATGTATTTCATAAGATGGCTTTTGTGTGTGTGTGTGTGTGTGTGTGTGTGTGTGTGTGTGTGTGTGTGTGTGTGTGTGTGTGTGTGTTCGTGTGTGTGTGTGTGTGTGTGTGTGTGTGTGTGTGTGTGTGTGTGTGTGTGAGCGGCGCGCGTGCGTGCGTGCGTGTGTGCATGTGTGTGTGATGAGTGTTATTATTTTTTTCTGTGTATAGTGATGCTATTGGGCTTTGTATGTAAATATATTTTTATAGTTTCCCCTTTTTAATGCTGTAGGCGTTAGCAACGGCAAGTTTGTAAAATGACGATTTGTTTTCTGTCAAAACATTTTACCGTTGAAAAATAAAGTTTCATCATCATCATCACCATCATATCTCTCTCTCTCTCTCTCTCTCTCTCTCTCTCTCTCTCTCTCTCTCTCTCTCTCTCTCTCTCTCTCTCTCTCTCTCTCTCTCTCTCTCTCTCTCTCTCTCTCTCTCTCTCATATCTCGAAGACAGAAAACAAATGGTGTACGCCCATGGAAGATACTCTAAGCAAGGAAATGTAAAATACGGCGTCCCCCAGGGATCTATTTTGGGCCCTCTTCTATTCATACTATTTATTAATGATCTACCGTTGCACATCACTAATTCTGACGTTAATTGTAATCTATTTGCTGACGATACGAGTCTTCATGTTTCTGGCAAAAACGACGGACATTAGCCATAGTTTACAATGCAGTCTCAATGAGGTATCTGACTGGTGTAGACAAAACCATATGGTTCTTCACCCAGCAAAAACAAATAGTATCTTAATCGCCACGCGGCAAAACCATCAACGCCGACTACAGCCATTACAATTACAATTAAACGCTGAACCTGTTGAACAAGTCACTGAGCGTAAATTCTTAGGAATACATGTTGATGATCAAATGTGCTGGGAGACCCATATAAATGCTGTTTGTAAGACCATTGCTAAAAACACTTTCTTATTTCCCAGCTTATACATGTAACGGATACAAATACCCGTAAATTGTTTTTTCATGCTCATATAAAGTCCCATGTTGATTATGTCTCCACAGTGTGGGACGGCTACAGTGATGTCCACATGAAGAGATTAAACTCCATATACAAAAGAGCTGTAAAAATGATAGATAGACGCCCCATCCCTACCACAGACAAATTTAGACATTTAAACATTCTCGGTCTGCGTCAGCAACTTACATTAAACAAATGCGTCTATATGCATAAGATACTGAATAATATGACACCCCAGAATCTAATCACTAAATTTATATCTCACCAAGAACGTGAAAGGACCTCAAGAAACAATACCTTACCCCTACCACTGCCAAGAATTGACCGTTTTAAAACTAGTATGTCATTCTCTGGTCCGTTTGCTTGGAATTCCATCCCTGCACATTTGAAAACTATTACCTCACCAGGAAGTTTTAAAACAAAACTTTTTGATTACCTGATGAGTCAGACTTAATACGTTTCTCAGGTACTGTAATATTTTCTGTATCTCATGTATTTCATACAGATGGTTTTTATATGTGTGTGCGCGTGTGTGTGTGTGCTCGTGTTTGTTTGTGCGTGTGGGTGTATGTGTGAGCGGCGCGCCTGCGTGCGTGTGTGCATGTGTGTGTTGAGTATTATTATTTTTTCTGTATATAATGATGCTATTGGGTTTTGTATGTACATATATATTTTATAGTTTCCCTTCTTTTTTTATCCTGTAGATGTTAGCAACGGCAAGTTTGTAAAATGACGATTTGTTTTCTGTCAAAACTTTTTACCGTTGAAAAATAAAGTTTCATCATCATCATCATCATCATCATCTCTCTCTCTCTCTCTCTCTCTCCTCTCTCTCTCTCTCTCTCTCTCTCTCTCTCTCTCTCTCTCTCTCTCTCTCTCTCTCTCTCTCTCTCTCTGGGGGCTCATGAGGATCTATGTCTCTTGCAGATGGATAAATGGATAATTTCTACTTTTTCTCAGCAGCAAAAGGGTTAAGGGGTGGAGGATTCCGTCTCGCGACTAGAAGGTTCACAAGTTCAGAAGCGTGTTACAACAGAATTGGTTTTTGTTTTTGTTTCATTTGTGTGGTCATTTTGTTTTCCCGTCTGTTAGTATCACGGTCTGCTGTCAATCAAGAGAGACGGGGAATGTTTAGGAGTTCGTGAATATTCATTTCTGCAACTTGTATGCCGGTTTACCATTACTGTGCTCCCCCCCCCCCCCCCATTATATCCATTGTTTGTGGTATGAATGAATCTCTCTCTCTCTCTCTCTCTCTCCTCTCTCTCTCTCTCTCCTCTCTCTCTCTCTCTCTCTCTCTCTCTCTCTCCTACTTTGCATTTTTACTCATTTTATATTTTTGTGCGTACGCGTTATGCGCGTACGTATGTCTGGAGTGCGTGTCCGAGAGCGTGTGTGTATATGTGTGCGTGTGTGTCTAAGTGCGTGCGTGTGCAAGTTTGTGTTTGTGTGTGTGTGAGCGTGCGTGTGCGTGCGTATGTGCGGGCGTGCGTGCGTGAGCGAGTGCATACATGCGTCAGTGTGTGGTATGTGTATGTTTATATGTCTATGTCATTTATGTAGTAGATGTAGCAACGGCAAGTTTGAAAACTGGTCCTGTTACCAATAACTTCTACCGTTGGAAAATAAAGGTTCATTGTTCATTGTTCATTGTTCATTGTTCTCTCTCTCTCTCTCTCTCTCTCTCTCTCTCTCTCTCTCTCTCTCTCTCTCTCTCTCTCTCTCTCTCTCTCTCTCTCTCTCTCTCTCTCTCTCTCTCTCTCTCTGTAATCTTCAGCAACTTTGTAACTTGTATCGGAATGTAACACAAGTGACCTGTGGGTGTAGCCGCTTGTTTTGTGCTGTTAACATATTGTTTTAATGTTGATTTTAATGTTGTAGTTTAGCAAGGACAAACATGAAAAGAGGCCTGTGCGCCTATTGTTTCCATCCTTGAGAAATAAAGTATCATTCATTCTCTCTCTCTCTCTCTCTCTCTCTCTCTCTCTCTCTCTCTCTCTCTCTCTCTCTCTCTCTCTCTCTCTCTCTCTCTCTCTCTCTCTCTCTCTCTGTGTCTGTATGCTCCCAATTACAAACTCTGTGTGTGATGGTGTGTGTGTGTGTGTGTGTGTGTGTGTGTGTGTGTGTGTGTGTGTGTGTGTGTGTGTGTGTGTGTGTGTGTGTGTGTCAGTTTAGGTGTGTGAGATTGTCATGGGACTTTCTTTCCCTAAACTAGCAATGTTTTTGTCAGTTTCATTTACATTTAACTATATACTTAGTTGTTTTTTTTGTATTTTGTCTCTTAGTTTTGTAGCAACGGCAGGTTTGAAAAATGGCTATGTCTGTGACGATGTCAATGCCTCAACCGTTGATAAATAAAGCTTCATTGAATCATTGAATCATTGAATCTCTCTCTCTCGCTCTCTCTCTCTCTCTCTCTCTCTCTCTCTCTCTCTCTCTCTCTCTCTCTCTCTCTCTCTCTCTCTCTCTCTCTCTCTCTCTCTCTCTCTCCTCTTCATCTCTTCTCTTCATCTCTGAGCCATCGCTTCTATTTCAAAGCAAAAGAAATATGTTTCCGAGAGATCACGGAAACACCTTTATCCAGAAAATATTTTGGGAAATGTATTTTGCCTCCGGCGCCTTAAACACTTCACTCTGAATCAATTACAGCCGATTCGCTGGAAAGACCAGTTTTCAGCCTTAGATCTTCAGCCATTTGAGACACACTGCTTAATCCATTCATTTTTTCAACATTTTTCAATTAGTAGGGCCGGACCACTAGCAGTCTTCGTCACGGATCATGACGACGCTTGGGGCAGCGTTGAAGTTACTTTCAATAGTAGGTGTAGCTCCTGCTCCGGGGTTGATTTTGGCTGTGCAACACTGAACGGGTGACATGTCTAAGTCGATATCGTCGACTAAGAACCAATCTGCGTTGAATAGAACCTCTTGCATTTGGAGTGGGTTGGCAACGGTACGTAGATATTCATAGGGAATACGCTGGAAGCCTCCGCGTACACCGAATCCTCTACTGATACCAAGAGCATTTGCACCCATTCGTCGTTGTTTCCGATGGAGTGTTCAAAGCGTTTTTCGAAGTGAAAAGTTTGTGTTGAATCTCCCAATTTCTGTACTGGTAAATCATCTACTCCTTTGTTACTTCCTCCGACCGTGGAACTAATCAAAAGTTTTCATAGGTACAGAGCTAGGAAAGAGGCGGGTTTGAGCCGCATCTTCCGAAAGTAGCTCCTTGAAGAATCCATCTCCATTTGAATCTTTTACTACTTGAAAAGAGGTGTAGTTTTCTCAGCAGGTTTCCAATTGAATTTGTCGTGACGCGAGCTTGTGTGATAAGCCCATCAGTGATTGTTTGTACGGCTTCGGGAGTGAGATCTTCAGTTCCCAAATGCATCAAGCAAAGGGTGGGAAATTGCCGTCTTGTCAAGAGAGGCTGCCATTTTCGAATGAGCTGTTTCTTATCCATTTTCGTGTCCCTCTGTCATTTAAAATGATCGGGGATGAGCTGTTTGTAGCAATAGTGAGCTTTTATACCCTGTGGGAAAATCTCATACATCGAATATCACCCAGTCGTTAGACGGTTTAGGTATGTGTTGTAGGATACTTTTAGTATCCTTCATAGAACCTCGTGAGCCCCACGGTTGCGGTGGATCACGAGGATCTATGCCTCTTGCTGACACCGCTTTGTGTCCATGTTAGATTCAAGGGGCGTCCTGTGCTCTTTGGCGTTGAATGAACTGAGATTTCTGACTTGATGCAAGCCAGTCTGCGTCCACTGGCAGTCAAGAGGTTGAAGGCCCACTACCGCCGTAACTGTTCAAAGATACACTTCTGTAACATATGGTTACGAACGCAACATACAGGTCTAGTTATAGTTCATTTAGACACCGGACAATCCAGTTCAGCACACGTCGTCTTTAGATCAAGTTAACATGACAATGACTTCGCTCCGTTCTAGAAATACAACGCTTTCGGTACGAGAAACAGCTAAAAATAGATTTACGCGCTATCGGCAGCGCAGAAGAAATAAGTGCGAATACGCGAATGCTTTTGCTGTGCGTCCAAACTGCTGTCAGTTAACGTTGATTAGGTATGTGAACAAGGCATAACAAACACAAACGGTGCTAAAATGTGTCGTCAGATTTATGCGTAATGGTACTTTAACTCACTCAGCCCAGACGCACTACAGCTGAAGATAGATCGACCATGATAATTAAAGGGTAGCGCCAGATTAGCTTGGCGCTTGCCGGCGCCAAGCTAATCTAGCACTACCCTTGAATTATTATGGTCGATCCATCTTCTGCAACTGTTGCATACTCGTTAGTTGATGCCTCCAAAATTTTGTAAATACGGCCTTGGGGTTTAATGAGTTAAATAGCCCACTAGATATTAGAATCATGATAGATCAAAGAGAGTGCCTGGTAAGCTTAGCATCTTTTCAGGCGCTGATTTTATCTGGCACTGCCTGAGCCATTAACTGCAGCTGGAAATGAAAGAGATTTTGAAATAAGCTTTTTGATGAAGCGAATTGCTTCCTGTATGTATCTTGACATGGGGACGTAGCTTAGTGGATAAGACACTGCACTGGAAATCGTAAGATCCCGGGTTCGAATCCCCTGGTGAGCAAGAATGGGATGTGGACTTTTCCTCATTCCCATCGAGTCAAATTTACATACAGACTCGGCTTACGGTTGGCTGCCTCGCCTTCGGGCACGTTAAAAAGCCCATTACAACTATTCGAAAAGAGAAGGTGAAATGGAAAGAAAGAGAGGTGAAATGGAAACAGAAATATAGAACATGCACCGAAGTTAATAGTATGGTGGAAGATTGCACATAAAGTAGCGCTTAGTAGCAGCAGGCTATTAAAACTTCAGCTTCCATCCCTCTGGCGCCTTGAGCATCTTGAATTAGATGGATATCTGCGCCAGGAGACACCTTACCATTATTATCATACCATACCATACCATATCATACCATACCATCTTAAATCGATGCGAGGAAAAAAAAATAATGCAACATACTGTCAAGTAAAGTATATTAAAAAATATAAATTAAAAGGCTGAATAGGACGGGATGCCTGTGTGTAAAGCGACCACCTAAGAGATTGTAAAAGTGGTCACATTAGACAGGCAGTCACATTACACATGGTCATGTACATAGCAGTTAGAAGACCATGGGGCCAAAAATGTGCGACCTCCTTGAACTTGTACAGGTGGTCGAATGAACAGGTTTGATTGTAACAACATAAAATAAAGACACAATAGAACAAATGAAATAATGAAGTTACCAATAAATCTCTAAATATAGAAAGATTGATAAATCAGTCAATCAGCCAATCAATCATCAGTCAGTTAATCAGTTAATCAATCAGTTAATCAATCAATCAATCAATGATTTACTAAATCAATAAAAAAAATAATTATAATATGAATAAATAAGTATGAGGGGACAAATAATAAATAAATAAATAATAAGTGAATAAATAATATAAATAAATAAATAATACATACATAAATAAATAATATATCAATAAATAAATAAATAAATAAATAAATAATTGAATAAAATAAAGCGAAGTAAGTGAAATCAACTTAGAACTAAATTCAGATAATTGCTGAGCTCGGCTGTCTCCTGAAGCGTTGTCACTTAAATTGCTTTACGGTCTCCTGGGTAAACATTTGGGTAAACGTTAAAAATGGCTTCAGTTTTACTTTGGATTTCACCCACAATAGAGGTCCCAAGACAGCAGCTAAAAGAATTATCTTCAAGTTCCTGTCTGGATCCTTCTATGGCCCCTTCAAGAAATAAGAAATAAGTTGAAAAAGCCTTTCGACTTATTTCAACTTACTCAAGTCGCCCGCAATCAATAGCTGCGAAAATAGCGCTGAATAGCGTTGCCGATGATCGCTATACGGCACTTCCGCAGCTACTGATGCAGCGAGGTTCCAAGATGGCACCTACAAATTATGTACAAATTCATGATTGGACACATCCTTCAAAAAATGTGCTTTTTCAGCTTATTTCAAATTATTTCAGGCTCGCCGCATCAATAGCTGCGGAAGTGTCGTATAGCGTTGCCGGCGGCAACGCTATACGACACTTCCGCAGCTATTGATGCGGCGAGCCTTAAAGGAGTTAAAATCCTCACGCTGGACCTACGTCACTTGCTGTGCCCATTTATATTTATGCCCACTGATACCTCTGTTTCGTAGGCGGCTAATTTGGACCACAGGTGGCTAGTTCGAACAAAATCAATAGCAAAAGTCTCTTCTTCGGCCTGCGGTACAAGGTATGTCCATTTTTGAGAAAAGTGTGGTTTTCATTGTAATACAATGAAAATCCTCGCTTTCCTCAAAACTGGACTTACGGGCTGTTGCAGTGAGGGCAGTAGTCTAAACCGTGTGTAGGAGTTTGTTCCTAAAACAGCGCCAAGCATATACTGACGAGCACAAGAAAAGCGACGTTTTGTTTACGGTGATTCCAAAATTAATGTCGCATTATTTTTGCTCGTTAGAATACAGCACGATTAGTATGCAGTAGGCAGCTGTTGTCAAAAGCCTTGCCCAAAACAGCCTCGATGAACTTCGTGACAATTTGTTGAAAGCCGACCGCGGTAACTGTTCAAAGATACACTTCTGTAACAGACAGTTACGAAACGCTACACACAGGCCTAGCTATGGTTCATTTTGACACAGGACAATCCAGTTCAGCACACGTCGTCTTTATATCAAGTAACCTGACAATGACTCCAATCCGTTCCATAATTACCATGCGAGAAACAGCCGAAAATAGATTGACACGCTAAAGGCCACGCAGAATAAATAAGTGCGATTACGCGTGTGCTTTTTCTGCACTGATGTCCCAACTGCTGTTAAAGATTATTAGGTGTGTCGATGAGGCATAACAAACACAAATGGTGCTGAAATGTGTCTTCAAATTTACGCGTAATGGTACTTTAAAATCCCTCTGGAGTGTCCCCGATCTTTGCGACAGGAGATGCTGCTCGAAAACCAGACGTAATTAAAAGCATTACACGCGTTTCAATGCAAACTGTCAAAGGAGCACGGAAAGAAGTTGGCATCCGCAAGAGACATAGATCTTCATGAGCCCCCGCGACAGCGGGGGCCCATGAAGATCTATGTCTCTTGCAGTTTAATCGCGTTCACTCTTTCTCGACAGGGAAGGGGTTCTAAATTTAATCATGTCTGACAAAGAGGATAATGAGAACAACTACAAGGGGTGCCATCGAGCGATCAATGCGTGTATGTCATTTCTAACAGTGTGATCTATGCTCCACGCGCACTGATGTACATCAGCTCCTCCAGGTGTTTTTTGCATATATTATTATGTGCCGATGTCATGATGAGCGACTTGCATGTCGTGTCATCCCAGCAACCAAAGCCGCCCCATCTGACCGAAGTCGTCCGCATTAGGCCCGCGCACGACTGTTCTACGGCCCACTGTTACTGATTTTGCCCCGAATAGCTTTTACGTACTTTGACCACATTGATTATCCTTTAGGAATGCACCTGTGTACATCTCTAAACAGAACTTCCTATCAACAAGATCACACACACGCAGAGGAGGAGGAGTGGCGGTTTGAAAACATCCCCAGTGAGTTGAAATGGCGCTTGCCTTCGGTTGGAGTCGTCTGACTTTCGTAAAAGTTGAAACTGATTAAATTTTACCGTAAACTCGGACCAAACCTAAGGTAAACTGACTCAATTTCAGTTAGCGATTTGCGCTATTTTTGGTTTTCGTGATTCGTGATTGCAATTTTGTCATTCTCCTGATCCCTGAGAGCAGGGGACGTCGTGAAACGTGAAAGTCCGAAATAAATATTCTTGAACCGTGAAAACGTTATGCTCGGCCTTTCGTGAAACGTGAAAAAGGTCTAGATTGTAAATTCTAATGACACATCTCATCACCCCCCCCCCCCCACCCCCTCTCCCGTCCACCACCACCTCAGCTGGGGAATGCTGTGCGCGAGCATTAACCCGTTTCTAATTTGGAATACACCAGTGTGTGAAATACGTTTGGAATACACCAGTGTGTGAAATACGTTTGGAATACACCAGTGTGTGAAATACGTTTGGAATACACCAGTGTGTGAAATACGTTTGACTAAAATAGTTCAGGTAGTGCCAGAATAGCTGACTTGGCGCTTCTAGGCGCCAAGCTATTTTGGCACTACCCTTTAACTAAAGCCATTGGTTTATATCCTTATCTGTAAGTGCTATAATGTAGCTTGCATATGGCAGTGTACAAATTTGAAGCTTTTAGCCTCAGAATAATATGGGTTAGCAGACTTTCCCCCTCCCACTCCCGTTGTTAGAATTTTCGGCCAGTGACAGCGGTTATGACAGCAGTAACATAATCTCTTTAGTCTCTTTCCGTCGTGAAACGTGATGCTATTTTTGTTTTGGATCCGTGATTCGTTAATTGCAAAATAAATCGTCGTGAATCCCATCCCACCCCACCCCACCCCTTCTAATTATCGTAAATGTTTTAAAGCACTGTTTTAAATTACTGTTGTGTCATTCTCTGCCTGTTGCAACCCCCCTCCCCATCCCTCTCTCTCTCTCTCTCTCTCTCTCCTCTCTCTCGTTGGGCGCTTGGTGTGTCAGTGCGTGCGGCCGCTTGAGTGTTTGTGTGTGTGTGCGCGTACGTGTGTGTATTTGTGTGTGTGTGTGTGTGTGTGTGTGTGAGAGAGAGAGAGAGAGAGAGAGAGAGAGAGAGACTGAGTAGTTTAGCAAGGAAAAGATGTAAGAAAGGTACCTAAATCTTTTTATCCTTGGGAAATAAAGATTCATTGTCATTGTCATTGTCTCTCTCCAAGCGGCGTGTGTGTGTGTGTGTGTGTGTGTGTGTGTGTGTGTGTGTGTGTGTGTGTGTGTGTGTGTGTGTGTGTGTGTGTGTGTGTGTGTGTGTGTGTGAGTGTTCTTCTCTCCTAACCTACTAGCGATCGCAACAGTTTGCAGGGACAGGATATAACAACGGCAGACCATCTGTTTAGTCCAGTCTCTGACAGCGCCGCGTGCGAAGCACTCATGATGCACGTGCCAGCCACGCTGTACGGCGCGGTGAGAGTGACACTTAATACAGCGAAGGTGCTATTCTTCTGCTAGCAGCATCATTTGTACACAACGCTTTGGATTTTGTCGTTACACTGCTGCAGGGGAAAGAATTTGGACGAGCAATTTTCCTGTGGTAAGTGTTTTTGGAACAGTTTTATACGGTTGTATAAGCTTTTCGATGCCGGAACACAGAGAGCAAAACACAAATGGAACTCCAAGCTTAGATCGACGTGAGACCTTAAATTGCTACAGCGGAGAGACTAAATTTGGACGAGAAACTTCGCAGTGGTATGCGTGCTGTAGATTAATTTCTTTCATTGCCGAAACAAACAAATGCAGAAGGCAATCAACTTATTCATGGAGTCCACACATCAATAGCTATGAAAGTGTCGGTTTTTTTTTTTTTTAGCATTGTCGGCGGCAACGCTATACGACACTTTCCCAGCTATCGATGCAGGGCGCCTTGAAATGAGTTAGGATCATCATGAGCTCCCACTCCGCCCCATGCATGCCCCCACCCCTCCACTGCTCATTGTCTACGATGTACGATGCCTCTTCAGTCTTGTCCTCATTCACAGACGCAATACTGAGCCGTAAAGACGCATAAGCCATCCTAGTATGCAAAGGGCCCGCGCACGGCTGTGGGTTTTGCTACTGGGGATGAAGTTCAAATGTCGTGCCAGATCAAGTTATATTGTGATACGCGTGTAATGTCTGTCGTCATGAGGATAATGACGTGATAATGATGGCCACTCCTCACGGGCAGCATGCTTGGCGTTAGTATAAACAGGCTATGGTGCACAATCATGATTCAGTCACTGTCATTATTTGTTGTGAGGGGATGTTATCGTAAATTCTTTTCAGATTAACCCTATAACCTCCTGCTCAGCTAATCGACCTTATTAGTTCCAGCAGTGCTGTAAAAAAACGGTAGGCCAGAGATGGGGAGATGGTGTGGGGTGTGGAGGGGGGGGACGTGCGGGGCGGGGGGGGGGGGATCCGGCTCTGCCTCGACCCCCTCCCCCTTCCCTACCCCTCAAATATTGTTGGATATTTCCTCTTTTTTTCTTTTAGGAAAACAAAAATATATTTCGGGTGAGAGAAGTCATATTGATTTACATTTTTATTTGTTTCTTTGGGGATTCGTTGGGTTTTTTTTTTTTTTTTTCGCTGGACTATTTATCGCCTCCCCTGCACCACCCACCATCCCCAATAGCTCCCCCCTCCCCCGATGCTTGATATTTTGGAGGTTGTTAAGTAACATGCCTGGCAGGCTGCCTCCCCACCCCCTAAATGAGAAAATATACTGACGAGCAAAAGAAATGCGACATTTCGTGATGACTCCCAAAATGTCGCATTTCTTCTGCTTGACAGTATATCTTCGGACGCTGCTGTCAAAGGTGGCGCCAAATTAGCTTTGCGCCTGAACGGCGCCAAGCTTATTTAACGCTAGCCTTGAACTGTCAGAACCCACGTACGCCTACAGAGTAAATGACATAGTCAATGTGGCGCCTTCCAAAAATTCGCGAAAATTACAGTTAGGTGTGAGTGAACGCAATTCACGATGCTTTTTTTTTTTTTCTTTCTTTCTTTCAACGATTCCGTTTTCAGCACGCTATCAGAATTTAAGACTTTAACAACTGTGTTGTGTCTTGCAAAGACACATTTTCTTTTAGTTGAGATAAGGACGAGCAAAATATTGATATACCTAATTTGTCATAAGAGGTAGAGGTAATTATAATAAGAAGTACATTATTAATTTATAGCTTACAATTACTCTGAAAGACGACAAATGATATTTATTCAATTTGCTGAAGTGTTGTGGACACGAACATGCAGTCGCGGAGGCTCATAAGGATTCATGTCTTTTGTGAGTCAGCTGTGTTCTTTATGCTTAATTTTGTCACATTTACAATCTGTGTCCTTCACGAGAATATAATTATGTCAGCGTGCAGTCTCACCTGACTCGAAATTCGTGGTCACTGGCAGTGAAAGGGTTATAACCATCTGCAAATAACACATATTGATCGATCACAGTTTTCATAGGAGGCCGTGAAATTAATTAATATCGGTCCTCTGCCTTGTGTAATATTGGTCAAGAGTTTTGGACAAATTTACACCTTGTCAGGAAATGTTTGTACAAGTAAACATATAACACGTTAACCCATTCAGCCCTGACGCACTACAGCAGGAGGTGGGTCGACCATGATAATTCAAGGGTAGTGCCAGATTAGCTTGGCGCCGACAGGCGCCAAGCTAATCTGGCACTACCCTTGAATTATCATGGTCGATCCATCTCCTGCAAAAGGTGCATAGTCGTTAGAAGACGCCTCCAAAATTTGAGAAAAACGGCCGTCGGGCTGAATAAATTAAAGTAACTCTATGCGTCCGCGGTGACCATACACACCTGTTACATTGATTTCCGGGTATAACTGTATATTTGACTCGCAGACAGATTAATTAAGACACCTGACTGTGATACAAAGGCCATTATGTTCGATCGCCAGCTATTTGCTGTTTTGCTCGATGACCTGGAGTTTGGAGCTATAAATAGTTTTTAACTAGGCTCTGACGCTTGGCGGAGTTGAGCGGCGCATACGCATTTACAGACCAAAAGGGTGACTGCCATTTCTCTCTATTTGTTTGTTTGTCTATTTTGAAAAAGGGTATTTACCCAAAATGTTAATAAATTGTGTTGCAACTGTCTTTTCTAAGCGTGTTTCTTTCACCGTTGGGTCAGTACTTCTTTGCATACGCTTTAGTGATGAAACGGACACAGAGTGATGCAATCTAAACGAAATAACAACCTTAGCCACTCGTTGGGAGGCATTATAACACATGTTTTATATATATATATATATATATATATATATATATATATATATATATATATATATATATATATATATATATATATATATATATATATATATATATATATATATATATATATATATATATATATATATATATATATATATATATATATATATATATATGAGACCAGACCTTCCCCTGCAGCCATTGCGGTCGAACCTGCCTGTCCCGGATTGGCCTCCGCAGCCACGAAAATGCCTGCAGACGACGTGGGCAAACCCTATAGAATCTTCGTATATATATTATTAGGTATTGATATTCGTCAACCGGTTTATGCAATGATGAGACTTCTCCGGACGCTTAGGGCCTTTAAATCAGTTTCCTAGAAACGTTTGCATTTGTCTGCCTCTTTGAGCAAGTGCCGACATACTTGTACATTATTTTCAAATTTCATGCTGTGCAAAATAAAAGTTTTAACTGATATCATTTTTTTTCTGCTTCTATTATGTACTAAAACACCAAATGTATTTGGATTCGACTTTACGTACTCACTTCACATGGCCAGTCAGATAATATACTGAAGAGCAAAAGAAATGCGACAAGTTTGGAATCATCGGAAACACTAACGTGTTTCCATCATCCCAAAAATGTCGCATTTATTTTGCTCTTCATATATTGCATCAGTAGAGCATACATTGCGTCTGTATACAAAAGAAGGCAAAAGAAGTTTGTGTGTATGTGGTGAAAATCGAGATTGTCAGTGTAATACTATGACAATCACGCTTTTCACAAAAAAAAATGAATTACTGTCTTTTGCCTTCACAGGGCAGTAGACAGGTTTCGTTTGCAAGGAACGACTCCTAGCATCGAACGAGTAAGAAATCACGGCGTATAACCCGCGTTAACAACACTCCAAACATCTCCAAGAGGCATCGATCCTCATGAGCCCTCCGGGCTCATGAGGATCGATGCCTCTTGGAGATGTTTGGAGTGTTGTCTGTCCTGGAGTGGAGTTTGGAGTGTTGTTATACACCGTGATTTCGCTATCATTTCTTGTAAGGTGTCGTTCGTTGCAAAGTAAACCTCACTAGTACATGAATTGAATTAGTACAAAATGTGTAGTACTCTGTGTGCACAGGCGTGATACGTTCGAACTAGGTTAAGAGCAACTGCGTGATACGCTTTTATTAACAGGTATTTATACCTATTTCTTTATTTGAACAATGGACTCTGTTTTCTATAAGAATACTAAAGTATTCCAGTAAATAATGGTCCTCGGGCCCACGGCGGCCGCAATGAGCCCGCGCACAGCTATGCGCGGGCTCACTGCGGCCGTCGCAGGCCCGAAGACGTTTTTGTTTTGTTTTTTTCTACTGGGGTTATCGATACGGCGAGTGAAAACTTAAAGTCTGCCCAGAAGTTACACAAAGCAAACCAAATACAAATACCAAGTAGCAGAGTGGTCTGTTTTTCTTGCCGCGGAAGCACGCCAGGTGTCCGATACGGTGCAGATGGCCGAGTCATCTTGAAAAGCTGTTTTCACACCCACCCACCCCCTCTGGCAACCCCCTCTCCCTCAAGGAACCCCCCCCCCCCCCCAGTAAACTCCGGATATAGCAAATCACCAGTGGACCAATTTTTGTGTTGTTATATCGAAATGTGTTAAGTGATTTGCATAGAAAAGTAGCTTTCTGGACATTAAAAATACGCTGTTTTATGCGACTTTTGTTATATCCCACCTTGTTATCAGCGGGATATACTGTAGAAGGTTATTTGGCTTAGCCTAAGTGCTTAATTAACTCATTCTACCCCAACACCGAAATCCTTGAATTTTGCCGTTGTCCTCTGAAGACTGCATTGCAGTGCAGGACACAGAACGACGATGATAGTTCAAGGGTGATGCCAGAATAGCTTGGCGCCCATAGGCGCCAAGCTCTTCTGGCATCACCCTTGAACTATTATGGTCGATCCTTATCTTCCTGTGGTGTGTCTGGGGTAGAATGAGTTAAGCAATAGGGCTCTAGTGGGTTATTTGAATAAGTAATCCCCTTTGGGTGACGTTAGGTTGGAAGAATCTCGCATTGGCCACTAACCGGTTATCCCCCCTTAAACAAAATTAAACTGATTACCTACTCGATCCCTACTGTCTAAACACTATTTAACCTCATACAAATGTAAGTTTTTGCCTTTTATTTTAACGCATCCAATTCTCTGTAGACATTTCAGTTCTAAGCACACCGACCATGAAAACGACACCGACCAAATTCTATTTTTTTAAAAGGCGTAATTCCAGCGGATCTCGAAATCTGTGGTTGAGTGGTAATCTGCATGCAAAAAGATCATCGGGCCGACGGCGGCCGCAGTTGGCCCGCGCACAGCGAGGGCCGACGGGGGGCACGAGGACCTTTTGTTTGCTTGGTAGTTATGGGCCGGGGTGGGACTGGTAATAAATGAGTTTTAAAATTCTCGCTTGAAGGAAATGAGGTTAGTGGGTTGGAGTTTAAATCAATCTTCTCTATGGCGGGCTTTGATCACAAAATTTCGCAGATCATCATCATCATCATCAGTCCCTTGCCCGAACTGGGCGTTGGGGGGACTGAAAGGCAGCAGACAGTGCTCTCCACTGAGTTCTATTTTGGGCGGTGGCAAGCAAGTCTGGCATCTCGAGTTCGGTCCATTCTTTTATGTTTGCGACCCAACTCTTTCTCTGACGACCTCGCCGACGACTTCCTTCGAGAGTGCCTTGGAGGATAGTCTTGGACAAGGTGTTGTGTCGGGTCACGTGGCCAAACCAAGCAAGCTTGCGCCGTTTCACGGTTGCCAGAAGGGGTTCATGTGGGCCCACCAGGGAAGTGACGATGCTCCGTACATATTCGTTGGTCTTGTGCTCGCGGTACGAGATGCGGAGCAACTTCCTCAGGCACTTGTTCTCAAAGGCCTGGATTTTCTTTTCTGAGTCTGCAAGCAGTGTCCAAGTCTCACAGCCGTAGAGTAGAATAGACACTACGAGGGACTTGTAAAGCCTGTACTGACGTTAATGTATGTGTACGTATGTTTTGTGCGTGTGTGTGTGTATTTATATATTTATGTATCTCCTGTTCTTTCTTTTTCTCGCCATCACATCTATTCTATTTTGTCGTACACGTCATTCAAATTTTTGTCTGCGTATAGGGTGACATTTTTTTCTTTTTCTCTCGTGTTCTTTTCTGTTTTACGTTCTTTCTTTTCTATCACCAGAGGAAGGACCTCAGATCGAAAAAGTTGTGTTTTCATTTTTACTGTACCGAGGGCTTTTGTCTACCGTATTCAAAATACGGTAGACTTTGAAATGGGGCTGGTCAGAGCGCATTCCGGAGTATGTACATGACGTTTTTGGCGTGCGGGGCAGAAATTCTGGCAAAGAAGTAACAAGATAAAAATGGCGTAACGAGTAGCTACGCAAACCTTGCTAGAAAACGCCTTTTCGGCGCCAAAGTGCCGTGTGCGTGTGTGTGTGTGTATGTGTGTGTGTGTGTGTGTGTGTGTGTGTGTGTGTGTGTGTGTGTGTGTGTACGTATGTGTGTGTGCGTGTGTGGGGGGTGGGGGGGTGGGGTGTGGGGGTGGGGGGACAGCGACTAGAGTCCGCGTTTGAGGACGAACAAGCTTGAAAGTGTATGATATTGTCCCTATAAGAATAATCTTGAGACGTTTTCACGTGGTTTTTTGTATTAAGATGCTCATTGGCGAGAAAATGGTCGTTTTACAAATAGCGTTTGATCCACACTGGAGTCCGTAATTTTTCTTATTTTTACTAATTTTGCATATAGCTAGATAAAAGGGAGTGTTACGTTTGTGGTTGTGTTATTCTTTTGAGACTATGTGTGTGTTGATCATAGGAAAGATCCGATATTCATTTGAGTTATTTTGGATAAGAAATACGTACCATTTTAGTAGGATTCATTTTCTTTTGCTTTGAGAATTGTGATCGATTTCTGTTGTGTAGCTAAAATAACGCGTCTTTTCGTTACATTGTTGCTGTAGTCCGATCTCATTTGACCTAGAACGTTCTCGAAACGGCGCGATTATTCTAGTGACCTCAAATATGACGTCAAAGTTGTCCTACATGTCGTAACATTTTATCGAATGCGCCTAGATGTTAGTCGAAGGTTGTAGTTAGTTCTAGAGTGTTCTTCTTTTCATGACTATTAATAAGTTTTGGTTACGTTTTCTTTTCTGGTTTGTTGAGTTGTGTGAAATTGCTGGATTGTTCTGGAAATCTGTAATAGTATAGAAGACGGTGTTAGGAAATACTATTATGTGTGTACATTGTATGAGAGACGCAGTGTGTCGTGTTGATGCATTGTAGAAGAGACAGTGTATCAGTGAGTGGATGCATTTGTGGACGCATTGTGGTGAAAGAGCTTTCCTTAGAATAAAATACTGGTGGAACTGTGACTACAGTGTGGTCTACAACCTTGTGCTACGTGTGACGAGTTGCAGCTGAGTGAAGTTTCTTTACAAGAACCCTACGTGCGTGCGTCTGGTGTGATTGCATCATACTACGACTACGACTACCACGTAAGAGGGAGATATAGAACGAGTTCGTTAACCAACTTAGAACGTTTTGGGTGATAATTAAATATTGTTTGAAAAAATATATTTTAAAGTTTTTGGGATTAATTTTACGAATTATATGGGTTAATCTTAAAACAATTGAATCTTTTTTTTACGAAAAAAATATCTTTTCATTAATACATGCATGATTTTTTATAAACAGTGTTTGCATAAGCCTACTGTTTGTCCCGGCCCTCGGGTAGGATTAGGTCAAATTGAGACCTGTAAGCTCTAGGCGTGAAAATCAGCAAGAAAAGGCTCTTGTTAAACTCTATACTTTTCATTTTCAACGGGTTATCAATGTTATCTTTTTTACTTCAACTAGGACTTCTGTGCCCTTCTTTTTACAAGAACTTTGAGTAGGCACACCTACCAGATATTTTCCACTGCCATTTGAACGGAAAGAACTCTCTTGCGTTTAAAGCATTGCGGAAGAAACTCTCCTGCGTTCAAAGGAGAAGAAGCCGGGAAACGGCTTTTACTTTGCGACATTAAAACTTCATAATTTAAGTTATCATTTTTGTTCGGTATTATTTTGTAATTCATACTAAGAACACTACTATTTAAAGGAGATATTGCAAACTGTTAACCCACTACAGGGGCGGATCTGGGGCGGGGGTGGGTGGGGGGGTTCCAGGGGTTCCGGAACCTCCCTTGGACCCAAAATTGCTTAAAATGCTATAACAGCGGGGTTTTTTTAGGGTGCTTAAACCCCCCGCCACCCACCCCCGTTCTTTGATATTTTGGTCAGTGGTGAGTCTTAATATACACGCGGCTTCTCTTCCTTTCTACTCCACCCCTCCCCTTCTCTTCCCCCCCCCCCCTCCTCCCCCCTCTCCACTCCCCCTCCCCCCCCCCCCCCCACTCGCTTTTTTTATTTTTCGGCCCCTGGAAACAAAGCGTAGCGTCGAGGAGGCCTTTTGTATCTGGTTGAAGGTCCCAAACATTAAATGTTGGACCCCACCCACCCCCCCCCCCCCCACCCCCACCCCCGAGGTAATTGATCTGCCTCTGCACTACTCCCCGGCCGGATTAGGTCGCTTTAACTCTTGCTTCAGTAAAATTAATGCTTAACAAGTTCAGTGCCAGCTAACGCAGATTGTGTTTCTGCGTTCTTTGTTAATTCAACACCGAATCATCCAAGCTTTCGTAGGAACGTGGATTCATTTTGGTATGTGGTGTTCAGGTTTTCTCGACACTAAACGGGTTTAAAAAAAAAAAACAACAGAATTCACAGTGGGGGCATGCGAAACAGAACTTCGCCGACTTCAAGCAAGCGCGTGTCGCCGATGGCTGTTAGTGACAGCGATGTAACTGCTGTTTTTTTCTGCCACGTCTATTATTCCTGTTATTGTTTCTGTTCTCTGGCCCTACTGTCAGCCTGTCCGTGATCGAACTGCACACTTTTTGTAGTACTTTCTTCTGTCGATTTCAAGAATTATCGCTTTGCGGGCCCGTACTTCTAAGTAAAACGTTCTTCGACATGTCAGCGCTGTGTCAGTTAACCCACTTTTAACTCATTCAGCCCGGCGCACGTATTCCCCAAATTTTGGAGGCGTCATCTAACGACTATGCACCTGTTTCAGGAGATGGATCGACCATGATAATTCAAGGTTAGGGCCAGATTAGCTTGGCGCCGACAAGCGCCAATCTAATCTGGCACTCATCATCATCATCAGTCCCTTGCCCGATCTGGGCATTGGGGGGACGGAAAGGCAGCAGCAACAGACAGTGCTCTCCACTGAGTTCTGTTTTGGGCTGTGGCCAGCAAGTCTGGCATCTCGAGTTCGGTCCATTCTTTTATGTTTGCGACCCAACTCTTTCTCTGACGACCTCGCCGGCGGCTTCCTTCGAGAGTGCCTTGGAGGATAGTCTTGGACAGGGTGTTGTGTCGGGTCACGTGGCCAAACCAAGCAAGCTTGCGCCGTTTCACGGTTGCCAGAAGGGGTTCATGTGGGCCCACCAGGGAAGTGACGATGCTCCGTACATATTCGTTGGTCTTGTGCTCGTGGTACGAGATGCGGAGCAACTTCCTCAAGCACTTGTTCTCAAAGGCCTGGATTTTCTTTTCTGAGTCTGTCAGCAGTGTTCAAGTCTCACAGAATAGCAGAATAGACACTACGAGGGACTTGTAAAGCATGTACTTGATGGTGAAGCTGATGGAACTACTTCGCCAGATCCTGTCCAGCCTGGCCATTGCGGATGTTGCTGTACCTATCCTGATACGGGTCTATGCTATGTAACTACCGTCTTTGGACAGGGTGGCTCCCAAGTACTTGAAGCTATTGACCTCTTCTAACTTCTGGCCGTTCATGTGGATGTTGCTGCTGCTGTCGCTTGTGGTGTTAATCATCACTTTGCTTTTATCCATACTGATCTCCATGCCATAAGACCCTGCGCTGCTTGAAAGTTTGTCTGTCAGGTTTTGAAGCTCACTATTGCTGCCTGCCATGAGGTTAATGTCGTCTGCGAATCGAAGATTGCACAGGGATCTGCCACCAATGGCAATTGAAGTATGGTGGTCGTGGAGGGTTTCCTGCATGATCTTCTCCAGGAATATATTGAAAAGGACAGAAGAGAGCAGGCATCCTTGACGGACACCGATCGTCGTCCTGAAAAACTCGCCTGACCGATTGTTAAGTAGAACCGCGCTGCAGGCGTTCTTGTAAAGCGCTTCTATCATTTGGATCAGTCCATCCTCTATGCTGAACGATCTCATGACTTGCCAGAGTCCGTCGTGCCAGACACGATCAAATGCTTTCCTGAAATCAATGAAGTTGTGGTAGAGTTCGCGCTGATGCTGCAGATGTTTCTCGATCAGAACGCGGCAGTTGAAAATCTGCTCTACAGTGCTTCTTCCAACTCTGAAGCCAGCCTGTTCTTCTGCCAGCAGTTCCTCGGCGAAAGTTTTGAGGCGGTTGAAAATGATTCTAAGCATTACTTTGCTAGGGTGACTTATCAGACTGATAGTTCTGTAGTTCTGGCACTGTTTCAGGTTTCCTTTCTTGGGGAGCGGGATCACTAGAGACTGTGTCCCTTCTACTGGCCATTTCTTTTGCTCCCAGATCTTTTGACAGAGTATAGTGAGGACCTTCGTTGTTACTTCTCCTCCATGTTTCAACAGTTCAGCAGGTGCATTGTCTACGCCTGGAGACTTTCCTCCCTTCAGCCCGCGTACGGCTGCTTCCACCTCTTCAGCTAGCACAGGCAGGTCCTCAGCCTTCTTGGCCCCAGCCTGGTTGTTTTGGAGGATGCTGGTGTCTGGCTCAGCCTTGTAGTTATACAAGTCTCGGCAGTACTCAGTCCATCTTTTTAGTACAGCAGTGTTTTCCGTAAGGAGTTGGCGGCTGCTGTCTTCGATGACTGTGGCTGTTCGCTGTTGAGTCTTGGTGAGGGTCCTTAGCGTTTCATAAGCCTTCTTGCTGTTGCCGTTTGCCATGCCCTCTTCCACACTACGACACTGGTCTTCAATCCAATCTTCTTTGGCTTCATTCATCCTCTTCCTGAACTTCTTGTTGACAAGTCTGTACTTGTTTGCTGATGTGAGGTCTTGGCCTCTTTTTTTTTCTCCCAGGCTCTCCTCTCATCACAGAGATCGAGGATGTCATCGGTGACCCAGGGTTGTTTGCGCTTCCTCTGCTTCCCCAGCACTTCTTCTGCTGTAGAAAGTAACACCTCCTTTATATTTCCGGCAAGGGTGTCTACGTCGCAGTCCAAAGTAGCCAAGGCTGCAAATCTGCCTCCCGCCTGAGCTTGGAAGACCTCTTCTACTTCCGGGTCTTTTAGCTTCTCAAGGTCGAATCGGATGCGAGGGCTCTTGCTGTCTCGCTTCAATGCCAGCTTCAACTTGAGGCTAGTAAGGACGAGGTTATGGTCGCTGCCAGTATCAGCGCCAGGAAAGGACCTCGTTTGTGCTTTGTTAATGCTGGATTTGAATCGTCGAGGCAGCAAGATGAAGTCAATCTGGTTATGGACCAGCTCTCCTGGCGATTGCCATGTCACTGTTCTTGACTTCTTGTGTGGATGGAGGGTATTAGCATCGGTGAGACGGTGACTGTGCAAACTCTAAAAGTCGCGGGCCTCTATCTGGCACTACCCTTGAATTATCATGGTCGACCCATCTCCTGCTGTAGTGCGTCAGGGCTGAATGAGTTAACTGCAAGGTGATACTCTGGGTACCGTCTCACATTGAAAGCACTTAACTGCAAGAGGTATACATTCTCATCGACCCCCCTACAGCCGAAAGGGCTAGATGAGAATTTATACCACTTGCTGTCTTGTTCTAGCTCTCTTGAGATTTTCATGGCAGGGTGTCGACCGTTTTAAATGGAGGGTGCAATTGTCTGGCTGAATCGCGTGTCCTGAAAACAAGTCGATTTCCAATCGTCAAAGGAGAATCGGTGCAAAGTGGTTTCAGCAAGAGGCATAGATCCTCATGGTCTTTCTGAAGCCAAGAGTGTTACAAAGGTAATAGTACGTCTGTTACAGTTCATCTCTTTAACTGAGAGGTATAGGTTATTTAATTAATTCAATGAGTGAATGATGATGCCGTTTGTTGTATGGGCAGACAGTGACTTCCCCCATAATGGATTAACTCATTCAGCCCGATGACCGTATTTCTCAAATTTTGGAGACGTCATCTAACGACTATGCACCTGTTGCAGGAGATGGGTCGACCATGATAATTCAAGGGCAGTGCCAGATTAGCCTGGCGCCGACAGGCATTACCCTTGAATTGTCATGGTCGACCCATCTGCTGTAGTGCGTCAGGGCTGAATGGGTTAATTAATTCAATGAGTAAATGATGATGTCATGTGTTGTATGGGCAGACAGTGAATTCCCAAGTGAGGGATTAATAAAGTATTATTGTATTGTATTGTATTGTATTGTATTGTATTGTATTGTATTGTATTGTATTGTATTGTATTGTGTTGTATTGTATTGTTGTATGAACCCCCGCATCTATTTATTGAGCAGAATGTTTTCCCCCAAAGACGTCTTTGGCCAATCACACTTCTCGATACAAACACAGCCTCCCTGCGGTCAAAAAGTTAGGTACAAGAATGCAGATAAATAAACAATTTAGAGGGTTAGACAACACAAACCACTGTATACAGGTGTTCTGAAAAGCCGTTGGTACCCATTTCACACAAAAATGCGATAGGTAATATAATATCAACGACAGAAAATCCAAAAGCAAAGGCCCTTCATAGGTTGAACGTACTGACCATAGCAGTCGAAACGGCGCAGAAACGAAACGCCAGATAAATAAAAAATGCTGGGGTACGCAACAAAAAGTTATATGGACGCGTTATGTACTACTTAGGGTAAATATTTCATTAAAAAATGAAAACTCGAAAAGCGATATAAGTTAGACAGTAAATTCGAGGAAAAATTCGAATCGAAAGCCACGTTCAAGCCAGAATACCCGGTAAACGTATGTCATTGAGAGTTCCGTCCCCTAAGCACTAAAAGTAATGAGCAGCGGCCCTTTAAAGGTGCGTATACATTTTAACAGTTGAAGGAAAAAAAATCGCTGTCTTACGAGTTAGGTGGTTCTTTCGCCTTTCGGATCCGACCAGGAAGTTCAATGTCAGATGTAAAAGTATCGGGCTGAAGCTATCGACTTGTACCTCTGACACTGAACTACCTGATCGGACCCGAGAAGCGACAAGTAACAACTGGCAAAGTATACGACTATTATAAGCTGTCCTCGGCAGCCTGTTGTACGTTAAGTTTCTTGCTGTAGGTAGCGACGTTTGTTGCGATGATTCCGACAGGAATCATCGAGAAAAACGTCGCTACCGACAGCCAAAAGGTTAAACCCCAAGATTCATCTAGTTATTTCATCTTCAGGGTACAGCACACCCTTATGGGATGGACCTGTCAATAGTGGTAACTGCAGTTTTCCCTTCAGTTTCTCTCACTGGGGATTTCACCAGAGAACAACACGTTATCTTTTCTTGTCTTGTTAACCGCTTAACTCCCAGTGGAAATGATCTCGTTTTGTGTGTGAGCGACGCGGATATAAATTTATACAGCCAGCAAGAGGCCATATGCGGGGGCTCATGAGGATCTGTGCCTCTTGCAGCCGTTTGGTGTTCATAACGCGCTTCGGCAGTAAATGTGGTCAACACTGGCGCCCACGAGGTGATAGAATACATTATTGCACTGCAGCGCATGAATGTGTGCATGTGTTCGGAGGTATAACTTCCACTGATAATTATTTTTCTTACATACCTCCTTCTTTGCTGCCTCCGAGTGGAAAAGCTGTTTCACACACGTGCGTGTGCACAATATTGTGTTGTAGAAAATCTGGTCAACAAAATGGCACGCGGGAACACAAGATATTGAAACTTAACATAATTTCAGCTCACGTGCAATGACATCATTTCATAATGACTATTTGCACTATGGCGTCATGTATTGCGCTATTACGTCATTATGTAGGAACATGTGTCTGACATCCAAAATATCCACGTCACATTACAACGTAAATGACGTCATGTTCACAATGGCGGCTGTGTTGTGGTTAGACGTGTGCCGAAAACGAATTCACTTCGGATTTATGCAAAGAAAAAGCTCAGTAACAAATAGATTATTACATCGGTGTTTAGGTGATTCTGAAAATCTCACTCTAGTGGTCCTAAAACCTTATCCGATTCGCTTTCGCTCATAGGGTAATGTTCCAAAACCACTCGAGTGTGATTCTCAGTATTAAGATGTAAGACGCTATATATCACATTCGTATTCTTCTTCCTTTTGAAGAGGAGCTAGTTGGCTCGTTGGTACAGCGTTCGCTTCTCGTCTGAAAGGAAGCGGGTTCGAATCCACCTGGGCTCAAATTTGTAAGACCCTATTTGGTGCCCCGTCTTTGAAATCACATTCGTGGTGGGCAAAAGACAATAACCACGATATATTTAACGTTTTTCGTTTTTCTTCATTTTATTATTTGCTTGCGAACACTCAGATCCAGCATTCGTATTTTAATTAATTGATCATGCTGCGTCCAGTGATGTACCTGTCGTGACTGACTGACTCTGGTCCACTGATTGATTGATTGATTGATTGATTGGTTGGTTGGTTGGTTGGTTGGTTGGTTGGTTGGTTGGTTGGTTGGTTGGTTGGTTGGTTGGTTGGTTGGGTTGATTGATTGGCTGGCTGGCTGGCTCGCTGGCTCGCTGGCTGGCTGACTAACTGACTGACAGATTCATTCATTCATTCATTCATTCTTTCATTCATTCATTCATTCATTCATTCATTCATTCATTCATTCATTCAGTTATATTTTCTTTCTTTTTCCATTTTGTTTATTGTCTGTTATTCAATACGGACCAGTTTAACAAAATAGAATCCAACCTGTAATGCGGATGCTACCCTGGAACTGTCATGGTAGAGACGCCAAGCTAATCAGTCAACATCCATGAACTTTCTTGATCAGGTCATCTCCCTAGACGTTGACGTCGTCAGCTCTCAGAGAGAGAAAAAAAATCCGTTGTCCGTTGTTTACCTATGCTCGTTTATTTGTCCCAGTTCAAATTTTACAATGATTGCCAATTAAGCAAATGGTACCTGGGCCGTGCGCGGGTCAGCTAAAGCCAACATCGGCCAGCTAATCTGTTGCTCACATACTTTTTGGGGCGATTCCATGTAAATTTTGAATCATAAAAAATCATAAATATGACGTTTTGGATTAATCCACTTCCCTGACACTGGACATACATTTGGTTTCTGAATCTTTGTTTATTCAACGGCTAAAAGCAACAGACATCCAAGGAACGTGGGTGCACAGTGATCTCCGCAAGAGGCATAGATCCTCATGGGCCTCCGCAATTGCGGAGGCTCATGAGGATCTAGACATCTTGAAGATGGCAATGAAGGTGTTAACGCATCTTTGCCTCCATGAAAGTGATTTCAAAGACGATACATAAAAACATGATCAGAGGAAGCGTTTTTGGACGCCATTCCAATTACAACCTACTGCCTGTTGTACGATAGATATATCCCAGTAGCGAAACGTCTTCGTGCCCACTGCGGCCGTCGTGTGCCCGAAGACCTTTGCTGACTGAGTAGTCCGTTGTCCTGCGGCCTTCCACATGACCAACTCCGGTGCCTTAGATTTTTCAGATAGTTCTGGGCTTGAAATAGGGCGTGTATAGATAGGAGGATAACAGTGGTTAGGGTTGCATATTCGATAAAAAGAAAATAATTGGGTAGGGTGCATGTGCAGGAAGTGAGGTCTACAGGCCTCGCAGACACATCTTTCCTCAGTCCGTGGCAGAAATCCGGGGCACTTCCATCCTCTGGGGAAACGGAATTGTAATGATGCAGACCCTTTTCTAATGAGCCCCAGAGGCAAGTTATTTACATCTGCGACAGCAGGGACTCATGAAACTCTATGCCTTCTGCAGATGTACA
>BTPG01000001.1:227073928-227098928 GCA_036245525.1 Semisulcospira habei | reverse complement strand
AGAGAGAGAGAGAGAGAACGATAACGATACTTTACTTTCCAAGGATAAATGATTAGGTATACAGAGTACATTTTTCAATCATGTCCTTGCTACGACTACTATCAGAAATAGAATACATTACAACAACAACAAAAATAAAATACGAATGAAGTGAAAATAGCAATTTTTTTTAAAGCAACAAAACAACTGTGACATTAATTGAGAGAGACTGAGAGAGGAAGGGAGAAGGGGACATAATAACGTATCAATTTAAAACTTTGGGTGTCGGTAGCGGTTTTAGTCGCGATGATTCATATAGGAATCATCGCGACTAAAACTGCTACCGACACCCAAAGTGTTAGATCTCGATTACTTCATTGCCGAAATACTATGAACAACACCCGAATGCAAGAGACACAGAGTCGCCTATACTTTGTTTAAAAAATAAAAATGAGAAAAATAAAATAAAATAAATTAGAGAGAGAGAGAGGAGGGGAGATAATAAAGTATCAATTTACAATCTCAACTTCTTTACTGCCGGAAAACACTATGAGCGACAAGTAAATGCAAGAGGCATAGATCCTCATGAGCCCCCGCAATTGCGGAGGCTCATGAGGATCCATGCCTCTTGCCCGCTTCTTCTATTTTCACTGAGGTGCCTCCGAATGTAGCGTTTCGGAGTTTTCGTTTCAATGAAAAGTTAGTATGGCGCACAGCAGCGTAAGCGGACTTAGCAGTCGAACCTGGCAACCACACCGGTGTTGCCTGTCCCCGATTTCGTCGCTACCGCTGATCACTGAGCAGAAACCCAGTGTGACCTCCCACCTGGAAAACTCCACTCAGTGGCAGGTTCCGAGGTCGTCAGAGTGCGAAATATGACCGCTCTAACTGATCAACGCATCACTCGAGCGTGCGTCACGGTCACAGGGAGTAGTAGTACGAGATAAGACAAGATATACGTATTCGCACCCACCGCAATATGAGCAGTTTCACAGGCGAACTGAAAACTGGAACGATGTGTCAGAGAGTACAAGCTAGCGAGTGCAGCCATTGACACTTCCACCTCCCTCCTAACCCCTCACCCCCCCCCCCACCCCCCACCTCTTTCCTCCCCCCCCCCCCCCCCCCACTCATCCCTCTCTTTTTTTTGTGGCATGTAAGTGTATTACGAGGCGCTCTCTTCGGTTTAGCCGCACTTGTGTGATTTCAAAGGCACGGCTTCATGGCCGTGTTTTGGGATCCGGCGCGTCTGAAATGGGTTAACGTGATGATGCTGTAAAATGTGATATAACGATTCTCTTGTTTACCTCTGTCTAGAAATGTCGGTGGATTGTTTCGCTGCCGAGATTGACAGGAGACATGGTCCGAACTGCAAGAGGCATTGATCCTCATGAGTCCCCACAATTGCGGGGGCTCATGAGGATCTATGCCTCTTGCTGACATCACGTTGAATCCATGTTTCTGGGAGGAGACCGGGGCTCTTTTGGCGCGGAGTTAACAATGATGGTAGAAACGCAACCTGCGCCCACCAGCTGCATCCAAAACAAAACTATCAACGGCTGTGATCGCGACAGGCCTACTCACTTTCCAGTGCGCAAAGGCCATCGGGCCGACTTCCGCCCTCCGTTAGCCCGGTGGCCTATTGCGCATTGGGGTCAGTCTGAAGAGAATAGAGTTAGAGCTTTTTCAGAGCCAACAATTTCGTGTACTTAAAAACAAGGAAAATGTTTATTAAGTATGTAAATAAATAAAGAAAAAATAAACGAAAGAATACATAAATAAATAAACAATAAATAGTAAATCAGTAAAACAATAGATAACTAAATAGCTAAATGACTAAATCAATCAGTCAATCAATCAATAAACGAATAAATGAAGGACGCGTGGACGAACAAACGAATGATAAAACGAAAAAAACGAACGAATAAAGAAAGAGAGAAAGACTGCTTATAGTCCAGCAGCTGCCCTTCATAGACGATCAGCCGTTTACGAGATAGTGATTTTCTAGAGAGTAACAAAGGTTTGGGTATATCAAAATGAAGTCTAGTATGAATAAAAGCAGTGCGCACTCGTTTTAAACCGCCGGAGGATGGAGACATTTTTCTTTAGCACATTTTGTTTCCAGTACGGCTGCAGACGAAACCAGGACTGTCGCAGCCATGTTCACAGGGGATCAGTAGTTTACACGGGTCTCATTGTTCCTGTATTCAGTGGTAGTATGCACTATATGTCACTTAAAAGGATTTCATTTCTTTTTTCATTAATATTTTCACACTTAGAAATATTAAGAGAAGAAACAATTACTAAAAAGCTTGCCTTGAACTCAAATATCGTTACTCAACAATAAGGTATCCCAAATCAAGTGATCAAAACATGAAACACCTTACACGCGGATTTGTTGTGAATTTCGGTGTGCCGACGAATTCTTTTTGATTTGTTCTACATAAGCTGTTTTGTTTCCCATAAAAAAGCAAACGTGTAAAGTTGTTGTGTGCATTTTTACGTCTTAATAAAGGTTTGTCACGTTTATTTCCATTCACTTTACCATCGCTTTGCCCGTTTTATTTCGACACCACAGCACCAAAACAAAAACGCAACCCACAACACACGCTATTTCCGAAACCTATGTCGGAAGTGCAACATGCTGCATGCTGTAAAAGAGAAAGAATGCCACACCACTTGGTTTTAAATGTCATGGCTGAGCAAAGTTTCGGAACTTGATTAATTATTTTATGCAGTAACATTATTTTAATCAGTTGCACTGACAAGCTGTTATGTTGTGATGTGCGATCACTGCCAGTGCCAACTATGCAGTCTCAGTGATCACTGGTGGTACAGTACATTTCACACTGAAAAAAATACACAGCACAATGTGAACACGCTTGGAAGTGCATGCAATGCTTTGTTTAAAATTAAACCTTATCTTGCTAGCAGTAGCCTACTGCACAAAAGAGGAACTTATTTTGCTGCTGTGTTATTTGCAGTTTGTCTGCATATAGACATTTACAGTTCGTTGCAAGGATTCTTAGCAGCTGACATTAGCACTGACATATATTTTGGGATTAAAACGAGAAAGTAAAATGGAGAAAATGACACAGAGATGATTTAATAAATCAAATGAATAAAATATATATGTTTTATGATGAACAGCTAGTTAAGGGGAGGGGGTAGGGGGGGGGGGGAGGAGGCACATACTTTATAATGTACACCTACTATTTCTTTCAGTGTTTCCATTACCCACTCATAACACCATTGGGCTCGATGAGTTCTCATGTTTTATTTGAGTGGATTTCAAAATACATGTACTTGCTGCTGTTACATTATCTTCTTACTGGTTTTGACATTTCGCTGTAAGATTTACAGTCCCATACTTTAAGCCTGTTCCGCCTAACGCACATGGAGGTTGACTGTATCATTGACTGTATCTGTGTGTAGGTAGCGTTTTGTTTGAGATGGCAGTTTTGGCCTCACCTTTAAGTTTGGTGCCCCTGTGCATGCAGCCACCAGTACTATTTACAGAACTGATGGCTGCATGTGCAGGCTAGTTCATGGTATCACTTATCAGTGTGAACTGGGCAGCCTATTGTTTGAAGTGATCAGTGGTGACATCATCCATGATGTATGTGTGCATTTGGCCACTGGTACTGTTTACTAAGGTGCTGTTTACAGAAATAGTGGCTGAGTATGCATATTATTAGTACTGTTATTGCTTTATTACATGGTATTTATATGGCGCATTTCTCATATTTATAATATAACTCAATGCGCAGAATGTAGCCGCGAACTGAACCCAACAAGCACGCTCACGTGAATCACGCGCATTCACTCACACACTGTACGTAAACACAGAACATTCACGTGGTGCTAAGGGCAAGCTCAAGCGAGCTACTGAAGTGACGGTATTTGGAAATCGTTTTGTATTTGAAATTTTATTAAGTTGGCTGAAACTGACACCAAAGTGGAGGGGGAGGAAGAACCGGAGTACCCGGAGAAAGAACCCCCGACGGTCCGCCCGAATTAACGGTGACACTTACTAGAGGAGAAAAGTCCTACGCCGGAACCCGGAATCGAACCTCGCACCTTTAGCAATGGTGGCAGGCGCCTTAACCACTGCGCCACGGACTGCTATCAGGTGTGGCCTTATTTCTAAGTTTTGGTGTCCCTGTGCATGAGGCCAACAGTACTTTTCACAGAACTGATGGCTACATGTTTAGTGTGGTTAACTGTACACATGATATTTGTAGGTGGAAAGCTAAAATGCAGGCAGTCAATATAAGCCACTTTCTTAACCTCAAGTCTCTATGTATATAGGTTTTACAGTCCACTAATCCATCAGTATACAATTGTGCATGTCTTTTGTGGGTGTTCTGCGGTTTTGTGTGTGAATGTGGAGTGGGGTTGAAAGTGGGGCAGTATGGCACCTATTACCGTGTATGTGTATGTACAAAACCTACATTACAAACAAACATAAATTAATAATTTAAATAAATAGTTATTTGGGTTTAACGCCGCGCAAGCGACTACGGCCATCTCACGGCAGTTAAATAAATAAGATAAAGTAAGTCAAAGATACCTGGGACATATGAATGCTAAGTAAAGTATAGATTATGAACATGCACAGATGTACATTCTTTTGGTGGGTGTTCTGCGGTTTTGTGTGTGTAACTGGATTGGGGTTGGAAGCAAGCGGTACGGCACCTATTACCATGTACGCGTATAAGACATAAGACATTTATTCACCAAGTAAAACGTTAAAGGATTTTTGTGTGACATGGCGACAGTAAAATACATCCTCACTTGTAGGGCATTGATCATGTCATACACTCAGTTGCCTATCATCCTATATACAGCACAAAAAAGGTAGATAAACACAATATTAAACACAAATCAGTCATATGTCACAAATCATGGAATCACGTTGTTCCATGGATGGTGATGTACTGAGGACAGCTTCTGGAAAGAAACTGCATCTGAATTGAGAGGTGCTGGCTTTAAAAGCACGGAACCGCCGGCCAGAGGGCAGAAGCTCGAAGAGATGATTGGCTGGGTGTGACAGATCTGACAGAATAGTGCATACAAACATAATAAATAAATAAATAATTTAAATATATAAGATAAAGTAAGTCTAAGGTGCCTGGGACATATGCATGCTAGGTAAAGGATAGATTAAAATTATGAACATACACAGATGTGCATGTCCTTTGGTAGGTGTTATGCGGTTTTATGTGTGTATTTAGGTAGGGGTTGGGAGCAGGCGGTATGGCACCTATTACCATCTATATATGTTTATATTTTCTTCTTGTATGCTGATGTGTATGTACAAAACCTGCATTACAAACAAACAAAATAAATAAATTATATAAATAAATAGTTATTTGGGTTTAATGCCGAGCAGCGGCTAATGCCATCTCATGGCGTTTAAATAAATAAGATAAAGTAAGTCAAGATACGTGGGCCATATGAATGCTAAGTAAAGGATAGATTATGAACATGCACAGATGTACATGTCTTTTGGTGGGTGTTCTGTGGTTGTGGAGTGGGTTTGGGAGTGGGCAGTATTACCATGTATGTCTATGAGAACATCAGCATATGTACAAAACCTACTTTTCCAACAAATAAAAATAAATAATAAATTTAAATAACTAGGACATATGAATACCAATATAGGATATATTATGAACATGCACAGACGTGCATGTCCTTTAATGGGTGTTCTGTGGTTTTGTATGTGGGGTGGGGAGCGGGTGGTATGTCACCTAATACCATATATGTGTACATGTTATGTTCACATCATTATTTTTTATTATGTGTACATGTATGTTCTCATCTTGTATGCTGATGTCCCCCACCCGGGTCTGCCCTAGGGGACTTGGGTGGGGTTAACTACTTTTTAGTTCCCAGGGTCACCCTGGTCAGCCCCACAGGGTGGGTTTCCCCTCTATTCTGGGGCATGTGTTTCTGTCTACCCTTGGTACATTCATCTGTATTTTCCTTTTTTATACTCTCCCTACTGTCTGCACTGCCTGTAGATCTTGATATTGGATGTGTTTTGCTAAATGGTCTGGTTAGGTTTATTTAGCGTATTAGACCAGCTGGCAACATGCATTCAATATTCTGTTTAGTTGGGTTTTTTTTACAAGCAGTGCAGGCACGTCCTGAGAAAGTCTTGTTGCTGTCGGGACGTTAATCAATGTACAATCAATCTTTGTATGCTGATGTCATTGTATGCTAATGTGCATGTGCAAACATACATCACAAACAAACAAACAAACAAATAACAAATCAATAAAACAATAAATTAATAAATAAAATAAATCGGAGATACCTGGGACCTATGAATATGCATGCTAAGTAAAGGATAGATTATGAACATGCACAGATGTATGCATATTGAAAACAAATTTCCTCTCCTTGGTGGCCACTACCATACCACTAGTGATCATGTGCATCAAGGAATTCCTTCCATCCATAATTAAAAGGATAAATAATAAACAAATATTTAAGTGAATACACAAATGAATCAATAATAAATAAATAAATAATACATGTAATATAATGGAGAGGGCTACTATCTGTATTGTGTCTCATGCAGTCCCGATAAAGCTTGATCATAAGTGTTCTTGTGAGTACTTTAGTGCGGATTGGTTGAATTTGTTGCAAAAACTATTTTTTTTTTTATATTTAGGTGTTTAGCTGAACATGGTGATTTAGATGGAAACGGTGCGGGGATGGATTTCACACTACCTGGCTTGTGACCTCAGACCAGTCGGATAAAAGTGTGCTTGACCAGTTAAAAATCCCATCTCCACTAACAAAAAAAAAAAAGAGCAGACCTACACTTCGAGCCGTTAGGCTGGAAAACAGACGAACAACATGCATGTTGTATCCGGACAAAAAGTCTTCAGAATGTTGAAGATGGTCGGCAGACACAATGCACAACGGGAGTTTACTTTCGATATGCTTTCCTCCCACAAAAGACCGAGTTCTATGGGAAAGGCTGTTTTCAAGACCAGGAAAAATAACGCATTTGACGTTGATAAGATGTACTTCAAAGTTCAAATCGAAAATAATCTCTGTTTCACTTCAGGAGCAAAGTAAAGCTGTATCAACCGTGCGCGTCTGATTGACTTCTTTCGAAGGCATCTCGCTGACCGCCATTTTGAAACTAGCGACGCGAGTATGCTTACCGCATTAAAAATATTACTTTTAAGCTTATTTTATCGTAAATATGTATGCAAGTTTACTTGCTCATATTTTAATTTACTCACTGGAATAAACTTTTAACGTGTATGCTTGAAATTTTCAATGTTATGAACAAAAAATGTCTTGCACCTTATCCGGGCCGTGTACGAGGACTGGTTCCCTCACATCGAAAAATAGCTTTCGAAAAACACTTCTACGAAAATGTCTCCATCCTAAGGACAAATATTGTTGCCATGCATAAACCATATGGCATAAGTACTTTCGTTTCGTATGCCTGCCTGCAAACCATTGTTACTCTTTTGACGAACTACTTACCTCTGCAGAAATTGCGTAAGCTGCTAGACTATTAGGGGCACAGAGTTGGTAAAGATTACGACTTGTCGTCTACCGTATTGAAAATACGGTAGACTTTGAAATGGGGCTGGTCGGAGCGCATTCCGGAGGATGCACATGACTTTTTTGGCGTGCGTGGCAGAAATTCTGGCAAAGAAGTAACAAGATAAAAATGACGTCACGTCTAGCTACGCAGACCTTACTAGAGAACATCTTTTGGGCGCCAAAGCGTCGTGTGTGTGTGTGTGTGTGTGTGTGTGTGTGTGTGTGTGTGTGTGTGTGTGTGTGATGGTGTGTGTGTGTGTGTGTGTGTGTGTGTGAGATGGTGTGTGTGTGTGTGTGTGTGTGTGTGTGTGTGTGTGTGTGTGTGTGTGTGTGTGTGTGTGTGTGTGTGTGTGTGTGTGTGTGTGTGTGTGTGTGTGACAGCGACTAGAGCCCGCGTTTGATGACGGACAAGCTTGAAATTGTATGATATTGTCCTTAAAAGAATAATCTCGAGTGTTTTTTTTTTTCATTTTTTATTAAGATGCTCATTGGCGAGAAAATGGCCGTTTCACAAAAAGCGGTTGACGAAAAAAAAACGAAAAAAACACAATCTTCTCATTAATAATCGAATGATTTTTCATATACGATATTTACATAAGCCTACAATTTGTCTCGGCTGTCCGGTACGATTAGGTCAATTGTGACGTGTATGCTCGAGGTTCTGAAAATCAGATAATTTTCTGCACCACTTTTTACGGAGTCATTTGTAAAACAGCTAACATAACTTCAATTTTTCTTTTACGAAAAAAAAATCTTCTTATTAATACCCGCATGATTTTTCATAAACAGTGTTTGCATAAGCCTGCTGTTTGTCCCGGCCCTGGGGTATGATTAGGTCAAATTGTGACCTGTAAGCCCAAGGTGTGAAAACCAGCAAGAAAATTGCAAAGTTGATCCTCTGATGGCGTCAAATGTTAGAACTGCGATGAGTGACGTATAACATCGAGTCGTCACTATAAACACGGCGTCGTGGACTAATGATGCCATGACGTAAAGCTTGCAGTGACGTCAGTCATTTCGCTGCTCGTGCTATTGTTCTTCTTCAGAATAGCAATGCCAGACCACAGAGCTTACGAATGGCGGGAATCGCCGTGTGTCTGTCTTTATTTCTGTGTGCCAGTGTGTGTGAATCAGACGGTGGGTTAGAGTAGAAGGAAATGGATTCCTGTCGCTACACGAGCCCACCGCAGAGCGTACTTAAGGCGGAAAGCGCCGTGTGTGCGTCTTTATTTGTGTGCGCGGACGTTTGCGTTGATCAGGAGTTGGCTTAGAGAGGAGGGAAATGGATCAGCATAATAAGCCTAAAAATATGAACAAATCTGAATGTTCCTAAACGATAAACGCATGTGAGCTCCAAACAATACTTTGATGAAATCCTCATCTTGTTTTTATTTCTCGTAAACTCCAACATGGTATCGTTGACAAACAATTTGAAACCGCCAACATAATTAGTGTGCACATTCCCAAATGTGTCATATCAAACTCACTGTGCGAGTGCAAGCGCCCTCGAGTAACCTTTGGCTGCCGTTAGCGACTTTTTGTCGATGTAATTCCTGCAGGAATCACCTCGACAAATAGCTCTACCAACAGCAATTTTAATTTATTTTTTATTATTTTTCTTTTACACATTAAAAAGTACACAAGACACAAGACGCTTAAGACATATCTTCAGACGTGTCGTCAGAAATAATTGTGGCTAGGATATGTCATTGGGATAGGAGAACTATCTAGAGGTTGTTCCCAAATCATAAGCACGTCAGGCTACAGCCAGCAGATCATTGGTGTTGCAGTTTAGTCCGCGCGTTTCTGTCTCATGTGGCTTATACATAATATTCTCATGAGCCCCTTGCAGCCGTCAGTGCTCATGAGAAAATAAATACTCCTTGATAGCAAGTAGTAGTGGCCTCTTTACATCAGTCTCCAATGTGAAATTGAGGTACTCGTCCGCGCCTAAAAGTCGTCTTTGTTAGGGGACGCTATCGCACCTATGAAGCAAAAAGTTCCATGGATTTCTGACTGATGCTTCGATTATCAAGGCACGCAGTCTGATTCAGAGACCACTTGTATAGACTCAAGCTTCCTAAAAGGCCGTATTAATATCCCGAAGTGTCTGATGTTCAAAACGCCAAAGTTTACTTCGATAAGTGGACATCGGCAAGCTCTTGCGTCTTATATGTCGAACCCTTCTAGGGCACCGAGGTCAGCCATATCCCAATTCACATCGGGGCGACGTCGGTTGACGTTGTCCCGCCGTGCACGGCGGGACAACGTCGGCCGACGTCACCCCGATGGCCTTTGCAGACTGGGATTTGCAGCTCCTCCCTCCCACGCATACTCGGTTCAAATTTTCTCTTTATGATGCTGCCTATACTATCACATTTTTTGTGTTTTGTTTTTTATTGTGGGGTAGGTACCTGAGGTATTATATAATCCCTGCATATAAGTCTGCCGGGCGAAGGCAGCCCTTTGCTCTGGCCGTTTTACTTTTGTATCCAGCATCAGTGGTGATCCATCTTAAACGCTGCATGAACGGCTATCGTACAAATCACAAAAGAGTCACAAAGCATAATTCATGGGCAGTAACTGAGACGTAATTTCACTGAACAACGCTGAGCAGACGACTTGATCGCCATTTTGAATGGCGTCGATTTGACAGACTGCAGTCAGTCTCGTCTATGGTCGAAGCCAGATCAGCTTCTCTGAGCAGGTTCAGCGATATTCCAAGACACTTCGAACGCTTCGCAGAAAAGACCAAAGTAGCTTCGCCGAAGTTTCGGCTGTGCCTTTCGGACACTTCACGAACTGAAATTTCGGGATATTAAGACCCGGCATAACCCTGTGGGGATGCATCCTGTCTCACCAGGAACCGCAGAGCGGTCGACCGCGTATTTCTCTTTATTACACAGTCCCGTACGCAAAACGCATAGATTCTCACGAACCCATGAGGGCTACTTCGAGTGGCGTAGATCCTCAGGCGCCCGTACGACCATCTGCAAGAGGCGTAGATTCTCATGAGTCCCTGCGTACGCAGGGTCGCATGAGAATCTACGCCTCTTGCCTGTTAATACACCCCATGCATGTATACGTGTTCCACAGATTTCCAGCGTCTCTTATCTGGGGCGCAGTGCGTTTCGGCGTACAGCTAACACAATCACCACATGGCCTCATTATGGTAAACAGACCCCGCTCAGGTTCCTAAGCAGTCAACAAAATCTGTCCACAATCATCGCTAAGCCCGTTTCACTCCCAGTGACTGGCAAACATTATAAATTGTAAAAGTAGAGTTTTCATGAAAATCAGTCTCAAAAAAAGAAAGAAAAACGTTTGAACGGGACAATTATGACACAATTTATTAAATTACCTTTTTTCAAAGGGGACATACAAATCATTGATCCTCGCTTGGCCGTTTCACTCCCAATGACTGATAATCTTTAATTCGTAATTACAGTTTTTTTGTTAAGAAAATCTCATCAAAGAAAGAAACACGCCTAAAAGGGACAATTACGACATAATTTACTAAAATACCTTTTTCAAAATGGACATACATGTCAACGATCATCGCTTAGCCGTTTCACTCCCAATGACTGACAATCGTAAGTTTTTTTTGGTTTTTTTTTTTTTTTTTTTTTTTTTTTTTTTTTTTTTTTGGGGGGGGGGGGCGGGGCTTGGGGGAATCACTAAGAAAGAAACACGCTTAAACCGAACAATTACGACACAACGTATTAAATTATCGTGTTAAATTCCTTTTTCAAATGGACATACATATCAAACATCATCGATTAGCCATTTCATTCCCAATGACTGACAATCTTCAAGATCGCGAGTACGAATTTTTTTCTCTCAAAAAAAACAACAACAAAACAATAACAAAGAAATAGACACGCTTAAACAATAATAATAATAATAATAATAATAATAATAATAATAATAATAATAATAATAATAATAATAATAATAATAATAATAATAATAATTTAACTCGTATGTAGCGCAATATCCCCACAAGAAAGCTCAGAGCGCTTCCCTAAGCGCAAAAGGCCATCGGGCCGACGTCGGCCGCTGTTGGCCCGCGCACGATGGCATTTGACTATTGGGTTTACGTCTAGATAGTCTAACTAACTGAGTACAATTAAGTACAGACGGCATACAAATACACTCGTCGATAAGTAAAAAAAAAAAAATCACACGCACACAATACTGAAATAATAAATATAACACATTTCAAGAACCTGATATCATATACAGATGTGAAAGCGCAGGTGCATTTATCCATTTGAAGACCAGACTGGAAAGAAAAAGTGTTTTCAATCTAGCCCTGAAAATGGCCAAGGTGCATGGCGAATATTGCGTGGAAGGCCACTCCACACTTTGGCAGCTGGGAAAGAAAAGAATCGCTGGTCAAAGGTTTTTATGGATACTCTGGGGATAGTCCACGTAAACAGGATAATTCCGACACAAGAAAATTTAGGCCTTGGAAAGTGTGCTTCTTTCTTTTGTTGGGATTTTCTGTGCATTGTACACTCTTGGTGGCCTGGATTTTTTTTTTTAAATATATTCTTTGGCATACATAACTGTGGTGATGACCGACAGTCTGTGGGCTTGCAGAGTCAAACTGATCACAGTGGTTGTGTGCTAATCTCCATGAGCTCCTCGACAAAATGGGTCACATTAACCCGATTAGCCCCGACGGTTTACATCGGGAGATGGCTCGACCATGGTAATTCAAGGGTAGTGTCGGATTAGCTTGGCGCCTGATGGCGCCAAGTTAATCTGACACTACCCTTGAATTATTATGGCTGACTCGTCTCCTGCAACCGGTACATAATGGTTAGGTGGTGCATCCAAAGTTTCGGAAATGCGGTCGTGGGGTTACATGGGTTAACGCATCTTGTCGTATCGGATACACGTATCCGAATGCAGCACGTCTCGACTGAGTTAATCGAAAAACAAAAACCCGCTTCAGACCAGTTGCGTGTTTCTTAGATGTTCTTAGAAGTTCTTAGATGTTCTTAGATGTTAACCCATTAAAGCCCTGTCGCATTACAGCACGAGATGGATCGACCATGATAATTCAAGGGTAGGGCCAGATGAGCTTGGCGCCATACGGCGCCAAGCTAATCTGGCACTACCCTTGAATTATCATGGTCGATCAGTCTCCTGCAACTAGTACACAGTTGTTAGGTATCATCTGCAAAATATGGGAAACGCGAGCTTGGCGTTAAATGGGTTAAATAACTAGCACCCCGAAGCGAGCGTTCTATGTCCACAGGCATCGGATGATCGCTGGGAAATTGACCGCCTCTATAACACGGGTAGAAAGAAAATAGCACAAAGTGCTATTTCCTTCTACCCGTGCTATAGAGGCGATCGATTCCGCCACGATCATCCCATGCCTGTGGTTGTGTCCAATAAACTGCGCACATTTAGCAAAGATATTTCAAGATGGCGGAGAGTAAATCGTCCTTGTCTATTAACGATATAGTATTTATTACAAGATTGCATGCGCCGCGAAAAGGACTCCTTTTGCTCCGCTTTTAGGCGCGTGTGTGAATCACCGGGAGAAAAAATCCCAACAAAGAAAGAAACGCGCTTAGAAATGCCAAGTGCGAGACGATATTGTGTTGTAGCTTAAATTTCCAAACGTGTTTCTTCCTTTGTTGGGAATTTCTTTGCATTTTACACGCTTGGCAGTCAATTTTTGGTAGTATTTCGTGAAAGCAAAATCTCTGAAAGAAACAAAGGTGCTGTGACGTCGCTTAGATTTATTGGATATGAACAGAGGCGCTTCATACACTGGCCTCACATACAGGACAAATAAATACTCAGAAAAATGTTCGCTTTGCTGTCCAGCCATCTTGGAATATTGTGAATAGCAAACAGAGGGCCTCATTTTGGACTTTAGCCTAGAGGAAATTAAATTAAATTAAATTAAATTAAATTAAATTAAATTAAATTAAATTAAATTAAATTAAATTAAATTAAATTAAATTAAATTAAATTAAAAAAATAAAATAATAAAATAAAGTAAAATAAAATAAAATAAAATGAAATGAAATAACAAAATACAAAAGATTAAAAAAATAAAAGTTATATGAAAACAAATAAAATAAAACAAGACAAATAAAATGACCGTTATACGTTCAGGGGCTTAACGTCTTTTGCCCACTATGAAGATGATTTCAAAGACGAGGTACAGAAATCGGTGTGCTAGAATTTTGATGTCAGTTGTCACCTAACAACTATGTACTAGTTCCAGGAGATGGATGGACCATGATAATTCAAGGGTAGTGCCAGAATAGCTTGGCGCCTGTCGGCGCCAAGCTAATCTGGCACTACCCTTGAATTACCATGACCGATCTATCTCGTGCTGTAGTGCGTCGGGGCTTAATGGGTTAAAATCTAAGAACATCTAAGAAACACGCGACTTGTCTGAAGTTATTGTTTTTTTGTTTTGTTTGTTTGTTTGTTTGTTTGTTTGTTTGTTTTTGTGTGGTTTTGTTTGTTTGTTTGTTTGTTTGTTTGTTTCTCTCCTGATTAACGCAGTTGAGACGTCCTGCATGCGGATGCGTGTATCGATCTCCCCAACAGGTTCGAACCTGCGACCTTTTGGACAAACGTCGAACGCTCTAGCACCTGATCTACACATCTTCCCCTCCCCCTACCCTCTTCCTATAAGAAACGAGTTTCTGGGTTAACTACTTCTGCATAACGATTTTCCCGCTTGTTTGCCAGTTACGACATTGGTGATGGCACACATTTTGTGCTAGATGTCACACACTGTCCGTAAAGATGCTCTTTCCTCCGCTTAGTTAGCCAGAACGTTTCTTGAGCTGGCATGGTCCAGCCTATCCTCTGCAATATGCAGTGGGAATGGCCTGGTAAGGGCCATGCGCCATCCAACGATTAGAACTGTCCAGAATCAGGCTCTGTGCGTGCGTACTTAATGACTCAAGGAAAAAAGAAAGAAAAAAAAAAAACATGAAAGAAAGGATTAAGTTGTCCAGCTAGCTTGTCGCCTAATTTGGGCAGTGGTTATTTAAAGCCCAGACAGTTTAACCCCGTCACTGCAGAGACATATAGTGAACGTCAGGTGCAAGAGGCATAGATCCTCATGAGCCCCCGCAGTTGCGGGGATTCATGAGGATCTGTGCCGTGAGGGAGGGGAGGGGCGTGGGGGGGGGGGGAGCCTGTCTGCATGGGTTTCAGAGACATTAGGCTTTGCAATCTCGGACAGTAAATGGGCGAAATAATCGTTTGCCTCCTTCTCCTTCAATACTGAGCAGCTCAAGCATGAGATAAATTAATGATGATGATGATGATGACGTTGCTCACGATGATGATGATGGTGCTGACGACGATGATTATGGATTATCTTGATGTTGATCTTGATGATGATTATCTTTTTGATGATGATCTTGATAATGGGGGGGGGGTGCTGATGATTATGATGATGACAATGACGACGACGATGATGATGATAACGATGATGATGATGATGATGATGATGGCCCCTAGTAAATCTCTGCCACTCTATCGTGGCAGCATACTCATGGCAAAACAAAAACAACCAACAAATATGCTTGCATGTTTTAAAGGTAACACCAAGCCTATCTGGTGCCGCCCTTGAACGTGCATGGTGCCCCCATCTCCTACGACTTCTTGGCTATGCGTTCATCAGAGGGCGCCTCCTTAATGTTGGAACACTTGTTCAAGCCTTGAAAGAGTTACTGCGATGAAAAATCTCGACTACGATCAATTAAAAATTGTTTCCACAAAATCAAAGTTATTTTATTTTGTGATATTAATAATAATAATAATAATAATGGCAACTTATATAGCGCTTATCCTTACATAAGCTCTAAGCGCTTTACAAATAAAGAGTGGGAGTGGAGGGGGTCATAAAACCAAAGAAACAACGGATTCTACAATACACACTCGCGCGCACGCACTCCACACACACACACACGCACACACACACAGAGGTGCATAATGACAAAGAACTGAGCTACATTGGGGTATCAAACAGGTGGGTCTTAAGGGCAGATTTAAAGGCAGTGAATGAGGAAGAATGTCTGATGTCTATAGGTAGTGAATTCCAAACAACAGGTCCAACTTGCGCAAAACAACGGTCACGTCTGGTTTTGTATTTGAAGAGCGGGACTCTGAGAAGGCGCGTGTCACTACTTGAACGGAGGGAGCGGGAGGGAGTGTATAGTTGAACAAGATCAGCGAGATAGGCAGGGGTAGAGTAGTTAAAAGCTTTGTAGCACAGACAGGCGATTTTATTAGAAATATATTACACAACGACATATGAACACAGGTAATATTTATAAATATATTACACAATGACAAACGAACAGGAAAGCTCAAAGTTTTGGATCTAATCTGTCAACAGCAATGCAGGAATTAATATATTAATTTTAAAAAAAAACAAAAACAAAAAACATAGTTCTGCACTGATTAATTCAGTTCTTTGAAAGCAGGAAATAATTATATAATGTATTATCTTCGTTGAGGCAACTTCTGACAACGTCTATGGAAATCCGATCTAGTGTTCTTTTGAGGTCTGACATTTACGATTTTTGCTCTACCTTGACATTTCAAAAATCTTTTTGAGTTTGGAAAGTATTCTTTAACACAAAAACGTGCATTTTAAATGAAAAACGACCATCAAGTTCTGCCTGTATTGAACTTCCATGATTTTGTAAAGATGTGAACATGATCCAACTGCAAGAGGCGTAGATCCTCATGAGCCCCCGCAAATGCGGGGCTCATGAGGATCTATGCCTCTTGCTGAGACCAATTCGTATCTATGTTTGTTGGACGGTTGCGGTTGTTGGTCTATAAATGAAAACAGATTTCGAAAACGAAATATGCATCCATTGACAAGGAAGGGGTTACGTTTCCATTGAAGTGACGGCCAACTTTTCATGCACGTGCTTTGAATCACAACAGACTATACAATCTTCCATCATCCTCCCCCCCCCCCCCCGACCAATGATGATGATGGTGATGATGATGATGATAATAATAATAATAATAATAATAATAATAATATAATAATAATATAATAATAATAATAATAATAATAATACAAATCAACCAACCAACTCACTAACCCACCAAGCATCCAACCAACCAACCAACAAACATGAATAAGTAAATCAATCAATCAATCAATCAATCAATCGATCGATCGATCGATCGACCAATCAATTGTTCAATCAATAGATAAATAAAACATCAAGCAATCAATCAATTAATCAATCAGTCAATTAATCAATCAATCAATAAAAACATGAACGGTGCCAGAAAGAGGCATAGAGCACCACAGCTCCGTGGGCTCATGATGATCTATGCCTTTTTGCTGCCACTGATTTATATTTTCGCTTTCAAAACGTGCATCTGGTTCCAGGGTGTTCAGTATGCTTGGATATGGATGCGTGATGGCGTCGTTCGCAGTTAATATATTTATAAATCCTATTTTGCATTGCGCAAAAGTCGTCGTCGGCCAACGTTGGCCCGCACACGACCGTTCGCGGGCCAACGGCGGCCGACGATGGTCTTTTGTGCATTGGGCATGTTCTTGTACCTTCGGGGGTTCCTGGGGATGTCTGTTTCTTGCAGTTGGGTGGTGCTCTTTGTGTATGTTCCAAGCAGGAATTAAACAGTTTTGATGTACCTAAAAGTAACTGAAATGGTTTTCCAGACGACAAGACATCAAGATGCGACCCCAACAGGTTTATCCCGGATCAAACCAGGTGGATGTTCGAGGACCCCAACAGGTTGGTGTCAGTCAATTTGTCTTCTCTTTAAATTCAACGCTAAAGCCGCTTTTTAATAATCGGCGGAGAAGGGTAGAAAAGAGAGGGTGGGGGTGGTGTTGGTTTGGCTGAGTGGTTGTGGGATGGGGGGGGGGGAGGAGGAGCCTTCCTGCAAAAATTACGCGTACCAGTTGTAGGAAATAGATCCACCATACCCGCTGGAAAGTAGCTAATGAGACAAAAAAAAGTACTTTTTTCGGGTGTTAGTAAGAAGACTTGTGTGCAGTACTGATCACAGTACAAACACCTCTTGGCCGGCGCATTGCACGTCGTCTCTCGAGCCCGAGCTGCCATTGATGACGACGAAGATGGTGGTGATGATGATGATGATGACTGATCACTTTACTGGACGAACACACACATGCGCAAAAATACCCTTTGGGCCGACGTCGGCCGCTGTTGCGGGTCCGCGCACAGCCGTGCGCGGGCCAACTACGGCCGACATCTGGGCTCGGTGTTTCATCTTTTGCGCACCGATATGTCATGGCATGGCATAGTATGACATATACTATGTGGTGTGGTGTAGCGTGGTATGGGGCGGTGTGGTGTGGTATGGTGTAACGTGGATTAACGTGGCGTGGCGTGGCGTGGCGTGGCGTGACTTGGTACGGTACGGTACGGTATGGTATGCTATGGCGTGGCATGGCATGGCAAGTCGTGTCTACCAGGCGTATATTATAGCCATCGTTTTTCAAGATGCCCAAGAAGCGACAGGACTGGAAAGCGGATTTTGAAATTCTGCTGCTACTAGACATTACTTTATGTGGAAACGTCCGCCCTGCTATTAGCTTCAGTGAAAGCATTTTTGTTTCCCATTCCACCGACCGTAACTGTTCGAAGAGTCGGGTCGGAGTTTTAAAGTGCGCACTTGGTGGCCATGAGTGCTGTGTACACAAAGGCGAGACAGGCACAGTAAACCGAGCATGTACGTAAATTCGATTCGCTAGAAATAATAATTATAAAATCCACATCCCATTCCTGCCGACCAAGGGGTTCGAACCCGGGACCTTATGACTGCCTTACGGCTGCCCACACATCATAGTCTAGGCATATACAATATGTCACCGTGACCCAAATCTTTAACGCTCAAATAGTCTAGCAGAACAAATAGTCTAGCAGAACAGTTCTTCGTCCATTTCACAAAACTGATCATTCGTCTTTTAACCCTCTTAACCCCACAGTTCCATTTCCTAACTTTTGGAGGCGTTGTCTAACGACTATGTACCAGTTGTAGGAGATGGACTGATCATGATAATTCAAGGGTAGTGCCAGATGAGCTTGGCGCCTTCAGGCGCCAAGCTCATTTGGCATTACCCTTGAATTATCATGATCAATCCCTCTCCTGCTGTAGGGATCCAGGGCTACAAGGGTTAAAGTGACTGCTAACTGAGGTGCGCTGCAATACGTTTATAACAAGATCCCAAACTGCATTACCCAAAAAGTCATTTGAATCTTGTAGCCGGTTGCTGGATTTTTTTTATTTTTTTATTTTTTTTTTTTTTGCAAGCGTTCCAGGCCACATCGTGCACAAAATTTACAAATGTAAGCATACCAGGCTTGAGAACATTGCACGATGGACATGAGACATACTCTCGCCCTAATTTCGCGTTTTGCAGTTCTACTTCAAGCTCTGTCTGCTTCTGGTTGCCGCTATGTAAGAAATCTGCAACACATTTCTATTTCCTAGTTATTTGCTGTAACGAAAATAGAGAAAATAAAACCTGTGCTACATATATACAGTCTCATAAAGCAGAGAAACCCGACCGCATCATGCAGCATTTTTTTTTAGATTTGTTGTAGTAGCAGAGATACAGACTTTATTGTCAGAGCACGCAGGAGACAATTAATCTAGGCATTCCTCCATATAGGGCCGCTTCTTTTCCTTTAACTAGTGTTAATCCATGTAACCCCAATGTCGCATTTCCCAAATTGTAGAGATATCACGTAACAAATATGTACCTGTTCCAAGAGATGGCTCGACTATGATAATTCAAGGGTTGTGCCAGATTAGCTTGGCGCCTTCCGGCGCCAAGCTAATTTGGCACTACCCTTGAATTATCATGGTCGATCCATCTCCTGCTGTGGTGCGTCGGGGAATGTTGCGCATACAATTTCTAGGCGACATTCTCTTAAATAAAAAGGTAGTCCAGCCCTGCCCCTGCTTCCTCGACGCATCCTCAGTTAAGGCACATCAGACGCCGATCTCGATGCCGGAACAAGCCCTGGCAGCCTGCAGGCAGGGGCTCGTGCGAATCTATGCTTCTTGCACGTGGGACGTGATGGACGATAGCTATGACCTGTTAACACTTTCACTGCCGAGAAAAAAAGATGAACACGATCTCACTGCTAGACTCGTGCCCCTTTCTGCTGACACCTCTTTGCATCCATGCTCCTTGGAAGGTTAAGTTAACACATGACTTCAGAAACACCGTCCGCTTCCACTGGCAAAAGCCTTTCGTATGCAGCACAATGATCTAACCCCTTTGGCTGTCGGTAGTGCTTTTTGTCGCGATGATTCCTGTCAGAATCATCGCCACAAAAATCGCTACCGACAGACAAAGGCTTAACTCTTGTTTTCTTGGAAGAGAGTAAATGGTTGGGATTCAGGGGAAAGAAACCACTAGCAGCAGCATCATCATCATCATCATCGTCGTCGTCGTCGTCGTCGGGCGTCATCGTCGGCGTCATCGTTGTCATCATCACCGTCGTCGTCGTCATCATCAGCCTCGTCGTCCTCCTTTCATTATCATTAGCAGCAAGAACGAACAATAACAGCATCACCAGCGCCACCAACAACAGTACTTCGACTAATTCGACTGCTACAGCAGTACTGACACCAACATTACCATCACCAACTCCAGGGTTCTCTGTAAGCGGATGTGTCGAATTTACCACCCAAGAGTGGATTAAAAGTCCTCCTTGTCTCATTAATATTCACAGTTTGACACTTGTTGGATTTCCCCTGTGACCTGGCCTGTCAGTCTAGACCACAAACACGCAATCAACGATGTTCTGGCGTTATTTGTCAAATAGATAGTATGTCTATTTTTTTTTTTTTTTTTTTTTTTAGAAAAGCGAGATTTTCATTGTATAACAATAAAAAAAATCTCGCTTTTCTAAAAAATGAACATACTGGTTTTATCATGAATGAACATCTAGCTTTGCACAGAAATGGGTGTACTGGCTTTTGCAAAACAACTGTAGTATTATAACCAGTCCAGCTTCCTCGCTCGACAGGGGTGTAGTGGACATCCACCATCAAGACGTATGCATAAGCGCACGCACACGCATCCCCCCCCCCCAACCACCCTCTCCCCCCCCCCCTGCCCCCCCCCCTCCCCCCTCCTCCCCCCCCCCACACACACACGCACACGCGCACATACGTCTGAAAAATGTGTCCATTCAACGCACACGACGCTAAATCTATTTTTGTAATAAAATTCTCTAAATGCTTCACGAGACACGCGGACGCATCAATCGGGGTCGCTGGTGCACATAGTAAAATGATTCAAGCATAAGTTTTAGGTTTCGTTTGAAAGTGTTATTTTTAACCCATTTAGCCCCGGATCCCTACAGCAGGAGATTTCCTAACCATGATAATTCAAGGGTAGTGCCATAAGTATTAGCTTGGCGCCGATTAGCACTACCCTTGAATTATCATGGCCAATCCATCTCAGTCCTGTGACTGGTACATAGTCGTTAGGTAACACCTCCAAAATTTGAGAAATGGGACCTTGGGGCTAAAAGGGTTAAAGTAAGAATAAGCTGCTGGCGGAGTGAGGGAAGTAGGGAGTTTGCTCCATGCACGTGGGAACGAGTGACTAATCAACCCCTTCCTTGCCACTGTACATTTTTGTTTCTGAAATCCTGGTTCATTCAACGACCAAAAGCCAAAAGCGTCCAAGAATCAAGGATAAAATTGGCCTCAGCAAGAGGCGTAGATCTTTATGAGCACGACAGGCGACGTAAACTTAAAGATGTGTGTAAATGAATAGTCCCCCCCCCCCTCCCCTACCCGCCCTTTCGGGCCGTCCATTATCACTCCGGTGCCGTGGACGTTAACCCCTTCACCCCTGACGCTGATCGTACACTGTACGTCTGAAATATGTGTCCATTCAACGCGACAGAGCTCCGGCAGTCTCATGAGCAATGGATTCAAAGTGGTTTCAGCAAGAGGCATCGATCCTCATGGCCCCCCGCAATTGCGGGGGAACATGAGGATCTATAACGGTTGCATTTTTTTTCTCAGCAGTATAGGGGTTAAATCCCGAACTAACCAGTCAACTAAATGAACAGCAGTATCGATCTCTTCTGCACACTGTCCGTTAACGGACAGTGTGCAGAAGAGATCGATACTACTTTTCATTTGTATACAGCGTGAAAATGAGATTCACCACTCACGCATGTTGTCAGAATCATACAGATGCTGTTCATGTGTTTGTTTGCAGACGGAATCCTTGGTGTCCGTCACGTCACGCTCGGAGATGGACGACCAGGTGGACAGGCTGCTGCAGCGTCGCCACGCCAACATTTTTGTGGCCTTCTGCCGGGGCAACCCAACTACGAGCACAGGTGAGTGTGTGTGTGTGTGTGTGAGTGTGTGTTTGTCTGTGTGTGTGTATGTGTATGTGCGTACGTGCGTGTGTGTGCGTGTATGTGCGTATATGTGTGCGTGCGTGTGTGTGTGTGTGTGTGTGTGTGTGTGTGTGCATGCGATTTGTGCATGTGTGTGTGCGTGTGAGAAATGGGTGTGTGTGTGTGTGTGCGTATGTGTTTATGAGCACAGATGTTTGTGTGAGCACAGATGTGTGTGCATGTGTGCGTTTGTGTGTGTGTGTGTGTTGTGTGTGTGTGTGTGTGTGTGTGTGTGTGTGTGTGTGTGTGTGTGTGTGTGTGTGTGTGTGTGTATGTTAGCGTGCGTACGTGCGTGAGTACGTGCTTACGTGCGTGTGAGACATAGGAAGTTAAGTTCTGACAGGTCCAGTCACAGTCTGTTGGCAGTCAGAGAAGTATTCCAATCTACTTTTTTTTCTCTCCGCAAACAGAAATGATGGGAGGAGAATCTTGCGGGGCTGCTTGACCGCAAAGTCTCTTGCAATGTCGGTTGGGTTTAGATGAATGTCCCGATTGATGGACTCAATGCTAGCGCTATAAGGCGATCTTGTCCCATAGTGCAGCGCAAATCCAAACAAGTGCCTTTTGTCAATAATAACGCAAGAATCATGGAAGCTTATGCGGATGTGACAGGTAGTAAACTGATGTATGCGAAATTAGACGGACGTCTTGACAAAGTTGTAAAGAAACAATCGCCGAGGATTGAATAGCACACAACTCTTTTTCTTTTCTTCTTTTTTTTTTCTTTTTTTTTTTTTTTTTTTTTTTTGAGGGGGGGGGGTGGGGGGGGTGGGGGGGGGATGTTTTATTTCTTCGGTTAAAGCGATCGTCGCTACCTATGAGCCTATTCATTGCAGTAATGCGGCTACAAAATGATTGTCAAGGCTAGATAAGATTCACGTTGGCATCAAATGGCTAAACTATCTTGAAACAGAACTGACATAAAGACGTGAGACTGTTGTGAAAGACATCTAGAGTCCGAAATAGCTCAGGCGGTTAAGCGTCGGAGCAGGAGAGCAAAGGGAATCGCCGGGTCGTGGGTTCGAATCCCCGTCCTAGCCCCGGTAGCTGGACTCACAATCCAGGGGAACAAACGGGTTTGTTCAATAGCATCTCCGTTGAAAGGTCCTGGTAAATCAAAGTGGCACAGTTGGAGTGCGCCTGAGTTGATCAGTGTTCAGGTCGTACTCCATAGCAATAGATTTCCCTGTCCCCCCATAACCCGCCCGTCAGGACCGTCCATTATCACTTCGGTGCCGTGGACGTTAAACCCGGAATTAATCAATCAATCATGAAAGACATCCGTTAGTTTATGCTCACCTCGGACAAAGACGGCCGGTGAAGTTCAATGACCCTTAACTCTTTCTACCCCAACACCGAAATCCTTAAATTTTGCCGTTGTCGTCTGAAGACTGCATTGCAGTGCAGGACATAGATCGACCATGATAGTTCAAGGGCGATGCCAGAATAGCTTGGCGCCCATAGGCGCCAAGCTATTCTGGCATCACCCTTGAACTATCATGGTCGAACCTTATCTTGCTGTGGGGTGTCTGGGGTAGAATGAGTTAACCGTACTCCGCTCTATCAGTAGTCAGCGACAATTATCGGATTAACAGGTGACACCAGATGGTCTACAAAGCCGACCTCTCGCTTTATGGTTGGATAATTGCCTCCGCATAGCGTGTCATCAGTCGTAGGCATACACGCAGATGACTGCCTCAATCTGAGGATGGTATACTTCTGTACAATGTCAAGAGGTATGGCTTTTCAGGAGCCTTTGGTTTTACTGAGGAACCCTATGTCAGCTGGGACTGAATTCTCACCCACAATTGGGGTGGACCAACACTCAGTGATTCACATCATATGGCTGGCTCGGAGTGAGGATGCGATGCTGATGATATCGCACAGTGAGAGTTTACTACTTTTCATGAGCCCCTTTGACTGCGGGGGCACTTGACACTCTGTTTCTAGATGAAAGACTATAACAGGGTGCACGTATTTAGTGCGAACGGAAATTATTTGACTAGTCTCGACACATTAGGCCCAACCACTGATTCAGTACGTAAGAGAGGACAAGAAATGTTAAGAAGACTGCGTGCCGTGATGAAAAGATATCTCACCAACCAACCAAACGCCACTAAAAAAAAAATAATAATACAAAAATCCCTCCCTAATCAACCATCCGCCACACACACAAAAATTGCCAGGACTGACCCCCCCCCACCCCCCCCCCTGGATCCGCCACTGCGAAGGCCGAAGGCCTGAGGGGTACAATGGTTTCTTTGACCTCTCGAAGGCCTACACGAGTCCGTAGGGAGAGAACATCTCGAATGTTTTTTTTTTTTTTTTTTTTAACTGCAGAGACCAAATATTCAAATCCGGATAGATCTATCCCTTAGCTTTGTGCTACGATATACAGTATATACAATACAATAATACTGTATTAATCCCTCAGATATAGATCTATATAAAAAAGTAACACGCCGTAAAAGGATGAACATAAAACAGACTGAGGCAGAAACTCGCTTCGAAAGGGCCAGCGCAAAACAGTAAACTGTGTTCGGCCTTCCAAGGCGTGTTTCTTGCTATGTTTGGCCATTTCTCTTCATTCTACATGCTTGGCAGTCATCTTTTTGGTCTGCACGTGGTCTGTCCTCTCCCTGTCTTGGCCTGAAAGGGAACTAGCGCAGGATTTACGACCTAGTAAACAAACGTCCTCAGGCCGACGTCGGCCGAAGTGTGCCCTGTGCGGGCCCACTGCGGCCGAGGTCGACCCGAGGATTCTGAGGATGAGTCAAGACATGTTTCATACACGTCACACACCTTGCTTTATCGCAATCAGAATTTGCTTCAGAAAGAATCTGCTTTCATGAAGAAAGGGTTTCAACTGAAAACTGAAAAAGTCTCCAAATAAAATATCAAATCATATTTATCAAAGCGTATCAGTTTACAATATCAAAGCACACTCTTTAAAAATATCAAAGCATATTTATCAACGAATG